>JAIUSX010000006.1:6225822-7470987 GCA_026573805.1 Hesperophylax magnus | reverse complement strand
ACGACGTAGGTGAATATTATAATACTGGTTACTACATAAATTAATTGAAAAGTGACAAGAGTTACAAATCGCGCACGATAATAAAATCATGCTGACACTAACCAGTAGCTTGCATTTCTATAAATACTCTTAGACGGAAATAAATAATATTGAAGCAATAAGATTGTATTAACCACCTTAGAAAAGAAAGCATACTAATTCGAGAGCCATGACAACTGTTTAACGAATCCTCGATGAAAAGTGTAATAGGGCAATGCGAGACAGTTGCAATTCAACACAATCGTGAAATATGAAAAATTACGTTAAACAGATTACGTTAGGTTAGGTTTATAAGCATTTTTTCCATCTCTTTTAATTCAACGCGAAAGCGCGTTGAATTTTCACTATCTGGGTCGCCATGGAACCGATAACAATATTGAAGACAAGTGATATTTAAAGGACGGAAGATCGACTGACAATGAAAAATGTATTTTTATTATTGTATTTTTGACGTCATTTATGAAAAAACATTACTGGTAATATTGAGGCTCACTCATTTTTGTCAGTCCCTGGGAAGGAAGGTTTAATCGGTCAAACCAAAATAAATAAAAATTAAGTTTTAAAAGACATTTTAAAAGTTTACAGCAGTTAAGAGCCAGTCTTTGGGGAGGAAAGTTAAATTTGTTATTTTTGTGTTTTATCTCGATAGAATTTTTTCTCCCGATTTTTTTGTGATGTTAGTTTTGGAGGTATTATTAGTAACATTTTTAATTTTTATGTAATTTTTTTTAATTTAACATCTGTACAGTATTATATTCTGTTCGCGCCTTATTTTTCGTTTAATACTTTTTCTGTGTTGTTCTGATAATTTGTTATTAATACAATGGATCAGTTCATCAATGAAATTCGTCATTTGTATTTATATTTGTGGAAGCATAATATCATTTTAATTAAACTGAAATAAATATTTAATTCTGAAATCAATGAAAGTAATAATAAACACGGAATAGAAGGTCAAAATAATACTGTCTGCCAGTGAGCAGCAGACGGAGAAAAATGAGTATAGCTGATTTATATAAAATGTCTTCAAATTATTGGTAATCCGGTTTAAAACGGGACTTCATGTCGCTTCCTGATAAACTTTTAGTAAATTCGTAATAATATCGGAACACGTGTTCATGCAACTGCGTTTGACAATAATACATAATGACGAAATGCGAAATTTTTTTGTATAAACACGTGTTCCGACATCGTAAGATACCTACCAATTCATTCGATAATGGGCTGTAATCCCGTTTTTAACCGGATTACGAATAATTTGAAGGGATTCTTAATAAATTACCAATTTTTTTTATCAATAAATTTTCTCCGCACACAAGTAAAATGTAATTTCCTATCAATAATTAATATCCGTTCGCATAAATAATGTTACAGTTAAAGTTTTCTTGTGTATTTATTGCATACTTGTGTTGTAACAGGAAACAGGGTAATTGCGGGGAAAGGTTTGGCTGCTAACTATCCCTTGTGGAAGTATGGTTTAATCCGAAGCGGGGTAAATTATAGTACAGACACAGACCTCACGTAGCGTCCAATTTCTACTTCATGTTAACTCCTAGCATTTAGAATAAGTGTATGAACATTGGGTAGTTTGTAGTAGATAACCAAGAGGCATTTATCGCAATTTAGGTCACAGTGAAAATGTGACTAATAAACTGACAAAAACAAACTACAAATGTGACTATGTGAATATCATTGCAAATATATTAACCCTTCCATGTTTCCCAATAGAAAAGAGCTCATTTGTAGACTGGAATAGTCTATTGACAAAACTATATCGAATGCGTCAACATGTTATCACAACAATGCAGAAAATCTGTATGAAGCAGCTCTCTAAATGTGCGCACAGAACAAATACATTTTTACAGCTCGCAATGACATCATGAGCTATGGAGTTTTGAGATCCCAGTGTAGGTGTAAAAAATACGAGAATATTCCACATTGTAAGCTCCACTTTTTTTTTCAATTCGGACGATTTAGATTAATTTTTGTTGAATACTTGTTGTGCGACATTACCTTTACTAAACAATTTTTGTTCTCGTTCCACACGAGGAAGAACACTAATATTCAAATTAGTAATGTTATGCTGCGTACACACTTGCGAGTCTTATCACGAATTTTGGAAAAGGAACGCACCAACCGCAAGCAGCGGTTAGCGATTGTATATTAGGGTGTATCGATTTTTAACTTTTTTTTTGTTTTCAAATTCCAAGTTGAGAAAAAGTTGCTACTAGGTACCACAACTTACCACAAAAAGTTTTGGATTTTTAAAAAAATGTTTAGGTCTCCCGCACAAGCCTTAAAGTTTGAATTTTTTTCAAAAAATATGAAAAAAAAATTAAATTAAAAAAAAATAAAATCGTAACTTTTGTGTTCTGAACTCTTTTTATGCCTTCTGTAAGAAAATTAAAATTAATTCCGGTGGTTTAAACTTTAAAAAAAACATGGTTTATATATGTACACAAAATTACAAAATTTCATCAAAATTAACAAACTTTAGGGCTTGTGCGGGAGACCTAAAATCCATTTTTTATAAAAAAAAAATCGTTTCTTACTTATTTTTATGCCCTAATAATACTGTTTTTAACTTGGAATAAACACAAAAGTTACGATTTTATTTTTTTAAATTTAAAATTTTTTGAAAAAAATTAAAACTTTAGGCCTTGTGCGGGAGACCTAAACATTTTTTTAAAAATCCAAAACTTCTTGTGGTAAGTTGTGGTACCTAGTAGCAACTTTTTCTCAACTTGGAATTTGAAAACAAAAAAAAAGTTAAAAATCGATACACCCTATTGTATATGCAGCATTATAGTTTAGATAATCTGTGCGATTATATCTTATGCTTCACATTTATTGTTAAAAGGGTGACGGTTGTATCAAAATCAAATTATATGACAGGTAGAATTGATAAATGATAAGTGCACTTATTGACGCTTATCTCTTTTAATGGATTGTTTTTTAATCGATTGATACATGGGTACACGCAATATTTCGGTCGAATAAAAACCCAAAAAAATCGTTAAAATATTATAGGTACCTGAGAGTGTGCATATATTGCAGTTTATTATGTTGGGAAGCTTCACAGATGCACTCATAGAGGGCAGTGCATAGAGCTTGCGTCGAAGTCCGCAATATGGCAGCCAGTGGCCAGTAGTCGCCAGGGCCATTGAGAAGGCTCCCAGACAAACTTACTGTTCTCAGATCACATTTATCCAGCTTCTAGTTAGGTCGACTATCGAGTCACCATTGTAATACGCGAAGTATTAATAAATCCCTGATTTATCACAAAGAACCATTTATTTATAATCTCCTTCCACGACGAGTTGGAGAACTGTTTGTGGGAAAACAACAGTCTGTCAAAATGTTGTAAAAATATTTTTTTTTATTTTTTTTTTATTTTTTTTTAATTTTTTTTTTTTTTAAGCCTCTTTTTTTTTATTTACTAAATAACAATATTATTTTTACAAATAACAATATTATAATTTTACTGGTCTTCCATTAAAAGCCTTAGCTTGTGGATGGAAGAATAGTTAACATTTCACATATTATGTACAAATAAAGTCACGTTTACAGTTAATACAGTTAATACATTTCATATAATTATAATTACTATTTACTATAATCATGTATTTCAATATATATGTATGTGTAGGTAATATAGACACATGGCAATCAGACCCGTTAACTAAAATATGTAAACATATATGTATTCAGTAAGAAGAAAAACAAGTAAGATTTTTAGTGTGACATTCTTTAAAATACTTTTTGATGGAGTTCAATAATTGAATTTTGTTCCTAATGCTTCTGATTTCTATTGGTAGGTTATTGAAAAAGAATTTTCCTTGGTGAGTATAATGGTGTTGTGCAAAAGAAGTGTTTAATTTGGGGCACACAAATACATGTTTAAGTCTAGTACGATTTTCAGTTATGAATGCGTATTTATATTTTTCTTTTATAATTTGTATAATTGAATTTTTTATAAATAAGTTTTTAAATGTTGGAACTTTGAATTCTTCGAATATGCTGTCAGTTGGGAAGTCTGGAGGTTTTTTTAGTATAATTTTTATTATTAGTTTTTGAACAATTTCTATGGGGGTCAGATTAGTTTTGTAAGCTGCTCCCCAACTGATAATGGCATACTGAAGAATAGACTGTACTAATGCGTAGTATATTGAGTATAGGTTTTTCGTTGATAAAAAGTTTCGTATCCGTAAGAATATATGAATTAACTTCCTAACTCTTTTTATTGTATGGTCGATGTGATCTTTCCATTTTAGGTTTTTATCTATGATTATTCCAAGATATGTAATTTTATCCGGTATTTTCAGAAGTGAACATTTTTGTTGGCAGTGATTAGTATCGTGTTGTGCGAGAGAATGATTATGTAAGAATATTTGAAGATTTGGAGGTACAATGTTAGTGTTAATTTCGAAAGGAATGACATATGTTTTATCACTATTTAACGACAAGAGGTTATTGTCAAACCATATTTTTAGAATATTTATGTCTTCTGTAGCTTTTAGATTAATTTTTTCCCAAGTTTTTTCTTTTATTATAAGGACTGTATCATCAGCGTAAGAGATAATTTGGCCATGCAATGGTTGAATAAATATGTCGTTTACATACAAAATGAACAATATTGGTCCAAGTACGGTGCCCTGTGGGATACCAAAATTTGATGTTTCTTGGTCGCTAGTTTGGTCATTTATTTTAACAAATTGTGCACGATTGTTCAAATAACTTTCTATCCATTGGACGGCTTTATCATTGATGTTATTTAATTTCAGTTTTTTGATAAGCTTTGCGTGTGAGATACTATCGAATGCTTTTCTTAGGTCTATGAATATTCCTGCGCATTTATTTCCTTCATCAAGTGCAGAGTATATAAATGATGTTACATTTGCTATTGCATCTTTTGTATTCCATAATGTGTTACTTCTTGGTCGATGGTTACTTACGAACAACTGTTGAACACAATTACTATTATCGGTTGCGTGTTAATTTTATCAGGTCTGATAAAGGCGATGATTCCGTGGGCAGAGATGTGTATCCGAACCGTCACTAATTGCCCCTGCAGGAAATACCAACAGCTGGTTGCTTACCTGTAAATAAAAAAATGAACAGATCATTAGTCGTTTATCGGTGGATGAACAACGAAACGTTATGGGATTTTAAACGATAGAATGGGCGTGAAGGTAGGACACATTAAATCAAAATAGGTCAGAATGAAGAATACAATAATTGGTTATTGAACAAAAATACAAACATGTTCCTATCTAAAATCATAGGTATGTAACACGTGCTAAGGAATTAGATAATTTTAAATGAAAATAATAAAAAATAAATCGGAATAACTTATGAAGGCTATAGTTATAACCATCTATGTGAAGGGAAAAATTTGTTCAAAATAATATTGGTATTCTGAATTTGAAATATGAGACAAAAATGACGTAAAATAATTAGGTTCTAATGGCCGAGTTGGCTGAGGCCTTTTCCCGGTGAGATCATGGCCCATAGGTTCGATTCCCAGTTGAGACCGTTAACTCTTTAATTTTCCGAGTCTTGTTCTGTTTCACGATTCGTTTATTTTTATTGTATGTATTACCTTCTTCTCCACGAAAATAGTAAACTTTGTTTGCCACTATTTAATAGAAATTATTCACATATTTCAAAGCCAAACGTTCAGTTCTCAGAATACAAATATTATAGGTAATAATAATAATAATAATACTTGGATGACTTGTATAGCGCCGTTTTTGTGCAAAAACACCTCAAGGGCGCTGTACAAACTTATAATACATTTGTACAGTGGTCTATGTTATTACTTAACTATTTATGGAGAAAATATACAGTTCAATACTTACCTGATAGGTCACTTGAGATTAACACTTAATTAACATTATCTAATTGTTTATTGGCGAAATTTAGATACAGGATTTAGGACTTAATTGAAAAATTGAATATAACTGGACTTTCTCTTAGGATTGGTATATTTAATTTAAGGATACGACAGCTTAAAAAGGTAAGTTTTTAATTTAGACCTGAATTCTGTTGGACTTGTTATGGATCTTAGTTCCGGAGGGAGTTTATTCCAAGCCTTCGGCCCAGATACTCCGAAAGCGCGATCACCAAACTTAGTATTTGGCTTGCGCATAGGTTCTATCAGTCTGCCTACAGCTGCTGATGTTGCTGATCTAAGCGTTGACTGCCTCAGACCAGTGTTTTCCGGGAAGCATAGTTCAGAGATGTAGGGTGGGGCCATTTCATTGATGGATTTAAACACCATCCAGCACAGTTTGTACTGGATTCTTTCAGGGCACTTGAGCCAGTGAAGGTTACGAAGGTGTTCTGAAATGTGCGAATATTTTGAAACCCCGGTTATGAGCCGTGCTGCTGCATTAAACACTGATTGAAGTTTGTCAATTTGATATTTTGAAAGGCTGGCATAAATGCCGTTGCAGTAATCGAGACGTGAGACTACGTAAGAGTTGATAAGTAGTTTTGTTGCTTCTGAAGGAAGGTTTCTTCGGACAGACTTGAGTTGTCTTAGGTGAAAAAAACCGGTGCTCACAGTCCTATTTATTTGACTTTTAAACGAAAAGTCTGAATCTAAATTGACACCGAGAAGTTTGACTGTTGTTTTTGGGATTATATCGCTGCCGGAAATAGTAATAGGTGAATTGTCTATGAAATGTTGACGTTTGTTTGTGGCTACCCAGAGAAACTCAGTCTTAGATGGATTGAGCTTCAGCTTGTTTGAAGACATCCAACGAGTTATTGCTTCTAGACATTCAGTTATACGGATTTTGAGACTATTGATATCATTTGGAGTGCAGTAAAAATAAACTTGCTGATCGTCAGCGTAGCAGTGAGACAAGAGATCAAATGACTCGATTATTTTGGCGACATCATTTGTAAAAGGATGAAGAGAAGTGGACCCAAAACGGATCCCTGGGGTACCCCTGAAGATAGTGTTGCGAAGTTGGACAATTTATTTCCAACCCTCACGGCTTGTAAGCGATTGGATAAATAGGATTACAATGGAAGATGCTCTGAGGAACTAGCGTCATTGATCCCTTCGGCACCGGTGCGTAGTCGGGATACACGCCAAACGCGTGCCCAACATTTGTACACAGTTGACACTTGTCACATGAGAACGGGTCGCTTCTACGATTCGTTCTTAAGTTCAACAGCTCGGCTGTGGAACGAACTGCCGGCCTCTGTGTTTCCTCCCTCCTACAACATGGGACTCTTCAAGACCCATGTTCACTCCTTCCTCTCCACAAAAAGACCCTCCACACAGCATCCCCAAAGATGACATAGGCCCTGAGGGAAATTATTTTCTTCAGGGCCTCCTGTGTGGAGTAAATATAAAAAAAAAAAAAAAAAAGGATACCAGCCAATTTTTTATGTCGGAATTCAAACCAAATGTTTCCTCTAATCTCCTAGGTACTGAAAATTAAGAAACAAGCATAGAGAAATAAGCATAGCCATAAATAATTAATTATCAGCATACTTTGTAAACTGATTTATTTTATTTATTAATCATCAACGCCCTGGTAGGCTTTTACATTTTTACACTTTTACAGTTTACATAAGTGTCTGCCAAAGTGTGAGCCGCAAGAAGTCTCAGGTGTGCCGCGAAAGAAGAAGCCTCAAAACTGTTTTAAATAGTTCCTTTTGATTTAAAATTTCTTCAAATTCAAATAAGTTTCTACATCTATATATCCAAATAAATATTTGTAAGGATGCAGTGACGTTGGTATATACGCAGCGTAGTGAGTGAGAGTGAGTTACGAGGCTATAGTTGGGTAGTTCGACTATGTTTTAGTAGCGTGGTGTCCGCTCACAACTTGTGTATGTATGTATGTTTACCTACGTGTCTGTGGTTTACGAAATTTAATGCATACAGAGATCGAAAAAAGGTTTAAATATTGAAGATATTAAAGAATAAATTAATCTTAGATGTTGAGGCATGTAGATAATTTTTTTATAATATAGTGTTTTAAACAAAGTTTTTTATTGTCATTAAATTAAAATGATGCCATAAAGTAAATTTGCAATTACTGAAAAAATAATTTCACCAAGTAAAAAGCCGTTACATATGTTTTAAAAAAAAGTGAATTGTGCATGTTTTTTTAAGACTGTCAAAATAATAATTTTAATAAAAAAATTACTAGTATGCAATTTAACTGAAATACCGGCCCTAAGAGGATTAACGCGCGCAACACGGTACCACTTTTACATACATAAATACATAATTAACACTTCTGCCCTGACGATGGACATTGTAAAGTTGTCCGAAACGTTGATTAAAGAAGGAAGAATCGCAACACGGAATAATAACCTAAAAATTAACACGAAACTGTTTCAAATAATTATTATTGATGTCTGTCTGATGAGTGTTTATGCTGGTTTCACCTGGTTTCTTTGCTGATGCTTGGCAATTATTATCTTCATCTTGGTGTACACGAGGACAGATGGATTTATGGTTTTTTACGTGAAAAAAGACGTTAACCCGAAATAAAAATTTAAACTGTTAAAAGAATTGGTGTTTTTAATTGACTTTAAAAATGTAAAGCAATATTTCTAAGTAACAAAACCCAAATTAAAAGAATGGAAGTAATCCAGAACAGAGGCATGAGGTCAATACTGTGTTGTAGCAGGTACACCAGAATAAAAACCATGCAACGTCAACTCAATATTTTAAGTGTGTGGCAACGATTAGTTTATAATACCTTAGTGTTTATTTATAAGCTAAAAAATAAAATGTTACCTGACTATATGTCAAAGAATGTTAGAATTAATAGTGCAGTTCATTTATATCCTACGAGAAACTGCAACGATTTTAGGCTTCCTAAAACACACTTATCAGAAACACAAAACAATATTTATTATAAAGGTTTTAAAATGTTCAATGAACTCCCGGTAATTGTTAAGGAAGCTAAAAGTCTTGCAGTTTTTCGTGGATTATGTCTCAATGTTGTGAAATCTAAATTTTAGTATGTAAGAAGTAAATAATATTGTAGTAGTCATAGAAAATAATATATTAGGTATAAGATGTAAACTCTTATAACTAAATAAAATATACATTAAAAAAAAAAAAAAAATGAATTTCAACTGAATTATCAATCCGAATAAAAATACAAGAGAGAAGAATATTTAGTAAATAGTTGATCTAATCACCTTAAATAAAATTAGTTTTATTCTGCTAACAGCTGTTGAAGAAACAGTAATAAAATGGCTAAAATTATGGCTTAGGAATAAGGAAACGGGTAATAAAACCAGATTTCTAATGTGAATCTATTTAACGGTGATTAAAAGCAATTGCAATTAGGTACTTAGTAATAATAAGTTTAGTAACTAAGTAACAACATTGTTCTAATCAGGCCAGTGGCTTATTCAGATGGGAAGTAGATTGACGTTCTACGTTGGTGGTAAGTGAAATTATTGGAAAATCTGCTACTTTCGAATATTAGCGTTGAAATAAAGAAACATAAACGCAAATCATAAATCCACCATCTTTTTCATTTTCTTAATACACTACCGAAAAAATGATATCAATTTATCTTCATCTTATTTTGCTAGGCTCCTGTGCGCATGTTTGCTTTTGCTGTTTATTATGAATTTTGTGGGTATAATAATTGGATTAGAGCAATATGGTAGTAAGGGCCACGTTAATCAATCCAAACTGAGAGAACTGTAGAGCAAGTAAAAAAAATATGTTTGTTTTACGCTTGTGATAGCTAAAATGCTCGTTAGAACTACATTATAATTGCGAAATAATTCAAATTTAATTTTGTTATAGGGAAAAGTCTTCGAATAAAACTACAGTAACTCTAATAAGATATGTTTATGTTCAGTTTTAGTAAAAAAACTACGTATGTATATATAATACCATTTAGGGTATTATATAATACCCTATACATACGTATATATAATACCCTAAATGCATTGATCAAACAGTACTTGTGCATTGTAAAGTATGGATAATAATAAAAATATTATTGTTATACTACGCTTCTTTATGTGGAAGTTGAACAATTCATCAAATTTGAAATATTATTTTGAAATTCTGTGGAGGTTCTTTTCAAGGTTTTTTTAATTTATCATTATTGGCCAGTTGTTTCACAAAACTGAAATAATAAAATAACTTGAATAGAACCTTCACAGAACTTGAAAATTAACTTTTAAATTTGATGAATTGTTCAAATTCTGTGAAACTCCCGTCCTTACACTTATTTTTTTATTAAACTTTTATTAATAGTCAATTGCAATTCGTGAGTTAAATTGTTGATTTCAAAATACTTTTTTATCTTTCCACAAATTTTATCCCTTTATATTATCAGTATATATATACATATGTATATGCATCCGTTATCATCCCAGGCGAAATTAATAAGATATTGTATGGACGTGCGAAATAGGTAGATGCTTTAACCATAGATAATTTAATATACCTTATCACTTATATCATAATGTACTGAAGATATTTTTGGATGATTTGTATAGCGACGTTTTTGTGAAAAGTCACTTGGAAATCACCTCGAGGGCGCTACTTATTGTAACAAATTACAATTAATTATTTACAGCAAGTTGCTTGAATCAAGAAACTCAATTTATTTACAGGGTTTCATAAATTCATTATGATATCCACTTTCAGCAACACATCTAGCCGATTAGCAAAAAAACCACTCAATTAAAATTTATAAACAAGTTGTATAATTCGACATACACGAATGTTTTCACTCGATATGATCTAAAAAGTACGTATATATTTTTTTTGTTACACGAACACCAAAAAGGAAACCCGTAAAATTAGATCCATTAAAACACATGTGTATGCGATCAATATATTATTGAAAAGAAAGGCGAATGTTGATTGTAGGTGTTATTCCTTTTCTAAAGATCAACCTTCCTTTTAAGATACATGCTGATAAAATAAATGGCAAAGTAAAAACACATTACGTTTAACTAACACAGCAAATAATATATTCAGCAGACGGTTTAATATATTAGCGAGGGGCGACAAGATTGCTGGAACTGAATAATCCAGGCATTTAAAGCAGTCTTGATTCGATTAGACTTCGCGGCGATCTCTGACCCGAGGTACAAGGAGGCGTGGACTTCTCGTGGGATATTTTGATCTTTTCCCAGCCAATAATAGGTACAGATTACTGTTTTCATGTTGGGACAAATTGATACCGTGCTGATAAAAGGGAACAACACAATTTCAATAATATAATAATGCTAAGAAAAAATGGTTATTTTTATGACAATGTTTCTAACAGTTAAAAGGTAATTTTTTAAGGTTAATCAAAATAAACAATCAGTACACAAAATGTTAGATACTCTCAGTATCGCCCCGGTGACAGGCAACAATTTAGAATCTAAAATTGGCATTGACTAGGTATGAATAGTCGGATTCTTCCCAGACCATACCCCAATTGGGTATGCCATAATCCCAGTGGCTCCAGACGGTTGGGGCTTCTGTACGGTATTAAAAAAAATTATATAAAATAAAAAAACAAACAGCAAAATTAATAAATAATAATATGTAATATAAAACAATAAAATTGTAATATGCATGAAAAAATAACAGGTATCACTTAGTGAGGTCTATAAAACAAAAATAAATAAATTACAATATAGTATTAAAATATATATATAGAAAAAAAATAAAAGCACTCGCATAAATGAAAATCAATATCAAGGTGTGAATTTTGTTGTGTGCGGGAATGGCACCTGCAACCTGTGTAAAATTGTACCTATTACCTCCCACGTGTTGTAAGTTCCTCCCATCCTAAAATTTATTTTGTAACTCGTTAGGATTGCTCTAGCAAGAAATAAAAAATAAAAGTAAAAAAACTCCAGATCAAAAACAAATTCCGTCATTGTGTTTTAATCAAAACTTTAGTTCTAAGCTAACGTAAATTAATTCCCTAATTCCGTAATTTAATGACATGACTAATGACCAATGAGTTACGTGATACAAAGTATTATACATATTGCCTTATGAAAACAATTAATTTAATTAAACATTACATGTTAAGCATTAGAGCCTACATCACCTGCCTTTCGCTCAGAAACACCTGCCTTGTGTTGTGAGGGAATTAAACGATTCGGACATTTCAGTACGTACCTTAAGAACAAAAATAAAATTATATTTCGCCACACAGAAAACATGATTTAATGTGCTCACTTTAAAAACAGGCTGTTAATACTGGTTTTATCACCTGGATAAAATGGAGGCATAAAAGGTGCAAGCGACGAGTATATTTTACATGCAATAACAATAAGGAATTCGAGTCAAGGAAGGTTCGCGTGACGTCATACGTACCTCGGTTTTGTCGATCAACAAGCACCAACTTAAATATTTAACAAGATTTCCAAAAAACACGATTTCGTTTGAAATAATTTGTATACCACATGTGTGCGAGTCTACACAGCGCAACTTTGCACAAAATTGGTAGTATTCTAATGCACGCGGCCCACCAACCCGTGAGGTAACGTTTTAAATATGTCAGAAACTGCCGACCAATCGCAGAGCGTTTGTCTCTTACGGTTTGATCGTTTTTAAATGACTATTTATTAATTCTACGTATATTATTAATATAGAATAAAACTTATATCCTCCGAATCGACGTTTTTTGATCTAATTGAAAATATGTTTTTTTAGTGATGAAATTTTTCACTCTAATTCCTTATTGGCGACTAATGCATTAATGTGATGATTATTATGTTATTTATATAATGATTATTTTGGTTTCTACTTCGTTTGTAGATAATGTGCTATAATAAAAAAACGATACTACATACATTTTTGATTCCTGAAAGAATCGTGATAATTTTGCACGATTTATTCAACAAATAATTAATTCAACTTCATCATTTCGACGTCAAAAATTATTTAAAAACCTGTTAACTTACAGGAGCCAACTTCAAGGTATTATTTTTTTGAATTTTTATTTCAAATACGCTGTTTAAAAATCAATAACAAGAAATATGAATAGATATCTTGGGTAAACAATAATAGAATATTTTTTACACGTTTTTGATATTCGCTAGTTGGTGTGAAACGTACCTGATAATATCGACGGAATGAAAACATTAATTATTTACTCTAACCATTTTTGATACCAATATTATCATAAGTGACGTAAATGACAGGACAAATAATAACTTGCTGTCGTTGCGCTCGCATTATATTAATATAATCTGCATCGTACCAGTTATTACATAATACCAAAATCTCTTCTGCATCTGGAAATAGTATAAAATAAAGTCGCTATCCGTGCTGTTTGTGCGCTTAGTTCTTCTAAACTACGAAACGGATATTGATAGGGTTTTCACTATCATTTAGAGAATTTCTTCTGGAAGGTTTACATATATAATACATGCATATTTTATTTGTAGAAAGTAGAGAAACAACCGTAAAGATATCAACCATAAATTTTTTTTTCGAGCACTACATTGCTAACGCTGGCTAAACCTTATGAAATAAATCAAAATAATGTACTAAGGTATTGTTTATCTTAAAAAGGCCTACAGAAAAGTTCACGTTGGTGTATGTCTATCTCCTAAGGATAACCCCAGCAACGTCCGGTACACGTCAGCTATTATATTATACTAAAATAATGTCGCTATCGGCGTCTGTCTGTTTTTGCGTTTATTTCTTCTTTACTACGCAACGTATTTTGATAGGGTTTCCACTATCATTTAGACAATTTCTTCTGGAAGATTTATATTTATAATACATTAATAGAAAGTAGAGAAAATCTTGCAACGCCGGGTATAAGTCAGCTAGTTCAATACTAATAATTTGTACCAGCAGGTAAAAAAAAAACCGCTGATGCGGTTAGGAAAAATTTTTGTTAAAAAGTTATGAGAAATTATTATAAATTTTAAGAAACTTTGAGAATTGTGAATGTTTGGTAAATTATGACAAATCATAGATGTTTATGGACATTGCATCTTTTACCATCTCCCCTGATATAAATAGTAGTTGTTTCTGATAGTAATTAAAAATTGAAACCAAGTGTAATTTTTTCTAATTTTCCAAAGTACTAAGCTTGCAACGGAAGTCGGCAATTTAATAAATATTTTCAACACCTTTGGTTATATAATCAAGCATTATTGTATTTAAAATTTAATGATTTGATGTAATCACTTAATAAAGACAGGAAGTTCGGACTAATAATTTGGTCTCCACATCAATTTGAATTAGGTATATTAATAAAAGTAATTTTCTATCTCACGGCTCGACCAGAGCGAAGAGACGTCTTGTCAAATCGTACATATCAAATAGCATACCGTATGATTGAACTTGACCTTAATCTTATCTCTGAGATCAGCTGTTCGGTTCTCTTATCGTATTTTGGCAATCAATTTGTACTTTATGGGTAATACACATCATAAGTTGCTCCACCTCGATAGGAAGCAAGCTATTTTGGTACAGACTGAGAGAATCGGCGCCGATCTTGGCTTGAACATTATTCGTTGGAATTTTTGTCAAAGACTTAAATGTAAATGCGGCTAGTAACAGTTTGCTGCAAAAGACAAACCGTTGATAGATTCGGTGTAACCTCGCCCCCATTCTCATATTCAATTGTGAATGAATGAGAGGTTAACAACGCAGCTTTCAGCGGTAGGATCTCAACTTCATCGGGACCCAAAACTTATAAAAGCGTCGGCATAAAAAATTAGTAATTCTACTCTCGTGAGTCTTATTGATTGTTTTTTTTTATATTTTACATTTTATTTCAGTTCTCACGACCACCATATTAGGCTCATGCTCAGATCATGCAGTGGCGTGCAGTTCATAAAGGCTGAAAAGCTGTGCCAACCCTAATAAAAATGAACCATTAAAGATTTTATTTTGCTAAATGTATTTTTCAATAAATTAATGATATGTTTAAGGCCACAATAGTTCTAAATGGAAAAATTGTTTACGTATTCGAAATTTAAACTTTTTAGAAAGGTATGCAATGGTCAATTGATAACCGAACATGGAAAACTACACGCAGCCTTCCTTTGGCCATAGGTAGTAGTAATAAATAATATAGTAATGATTTATACAACCCTGTTCATATCGGGAGTTAAAAAGCTCACGGTGTATTTTTCTACCCAAAGTCAAAGCGGCGGCAACAAAGGCGACCAAAGACGACTAGATTTAAGCAAAACTCTGGCAGCTTTCTCCTGACTCCTAACAGGTTATGCCTATTTTTTAAATGCATGTCAGAATCATTTTATTTGTAGGAAAAAAGTTGGCTGAGTTTTATGAATGGTGGGCGAAAGGTTAAAGTCACGTACGCGCAAGTCTCGATGCCGTCTGTCAGCCGCGCATCGGAGACACAACTCCGCACACCTGCGCGCGCAATGCGCATCCCACTGACAGGGGCCGACGGCGAAAAACTACAATGATTCATTTTTTTATTATCAATTTATGATAAGGAAATTATATCACGTTACACAAATCGCATTAACGGAGGTAATATTATTACTATTAGTGGAGTAGGGACTGCACTCGACGTGATTTTAAAGCGTTGAATGAATCAACAATTATTATGAAAGAAGTTCCAGAACCACACCAGCTGAAACTGCTGAAGAGGATGGTTAGAAGGATATGTTTTATCTGTCCAGGAATATGAAGAGTTTGTTTAGTTTTTTTTCGATAATTGTAAAATATATATATATTTATAAGTTCTTCCCTAGCCTATAATATATTGTTGCCGAATTTAAAAAAAAACGTGTTCAATAATAAAATAAGGACCCATTCCGAAAGCAATGTGAATATGTAATTATTAATTAATATTGTTTGATCTTTGACTTATTTAAAATGTGGGCTCATGGAATACTATTCGTGGGTACCCATTGTACAGCAAGTTAACTTTTTCGCCATTAATTTTCGCACAACAACTACATCGTGCAATTAACGACTAATAATATCTATAATTAAATCGGTTTGAATAGTTATACACTCGGGACCATTCTGAACAATAATGAAATTTTCAAAATGATAATAATTAATATTGATTTATGATTATGTTTCTAAGAGTTTGTTTACTCGCGTAATTAAATAATAATATTATGCCATGAAATACAAACTTCTCATATGCATCGTACAACACGATAATAGCTTAAGAAACCCAAAACACCACCTCGAGCATCCACTTGGACAAACAATACAGGAACACAGCACACAACTAGCGCAACCTAAAAATATTCAACACATAATGGAAAACAAATAACGCTGGGAGAGGTGGGTGTTGGGTGGCTCAAATTCGATAAATAAATATTTATCCTCTCCTTATAGGAAGTATGTTTCCCAACAACACCACCGGCTTTATTAGGAACATGCAAAGACGTCGGGTTAGCTCTACAAACAATTTTGATAAATAAAGAACTAACGTATATTGATTCAAATGTTTTTTTGTTGGTATCGAACTTTGGAATTCAAAGACCTAACTAAGTAGGTTGTGCATCGGCTGTATAAATTCAGTTCAATTGTCAGTTCAGCTTCTGAGAGAAATAACTTTCTATTGGAATTTTAAATAGCCTAAACTCTTTCAAAAGCGCTAAAGTGGAAATAGATTCACGAGAAGAATTTTGTAAAACTTTTGCGAGAAATACTAGAGGAATTTTATGGTACCTATACATACATATACTTGTATATTGCTCTGCTACACAGAGGGGGAATTGAAATATTTGAGGACGTTTTTTAGATTGCATACGTGGAATTTTTATGTCGAAGGAGATTTTGGGCCTCATTATGTAACGAGAGAGCAATTCTAGTTTTGTAAATAAATATCTAATACAAAAGTGGCAGAGGTTATTATATATTTAGAATAAAAATACAATATAGTGCATTTGCACTTCATTCCAGAGGGAAAGATTCAAAATTGACCTGCTGAGAGATTCACAATCTAAAAACTGGCTGCGTTCCCACGCCACGTACTGGCATCCAGTCCTCCGTATTTCCCATCCAGCTCCAATCCTACTTCACGCGGTCTAGAAACTTCTTCCTCCGTCAGCCTCTGGGTTGTTTCCACTGGGACCTGGGACTCCCACTATTGATCGAAGATACTGAAGATCCTGTCATCAGGCATTCCTTACACAGAGAAAACTTTTTGATAAAAAAATCTAATTTATTTAGTTTTTATTCCAATAATTTAAATTTTTAATGAATCAGAAATATACATTTTTCTCCGTGCAGTCCATCGCAGTCTTTGGGACCTGCAAAACCTCAAAATGGTGGAGTGCTTTTCCGTAAAGTTTTACGGGCAAGTAATACAATCTTGGCGTCACAATATTTCGCAAGCCGCAGATGTCAATGATAGTTGGTTTAAAATAGGATTTTAAAATTTACATTGTCAATTGTGTCCATTGCTATGAAGTTGACGGCAAAATTGAGAAATCTAGTCTAGCCACCTTTCGACAATCATTTCATCAAATCAAAAAGAATAACAAGGACTTTCGACTGTGAAGGAAATTTAGGGTTTCATGAGGTAGTAGTCTCAGTCGTTATTAATCAATTTATTCAGATTACCAATCGGTGCATTTTAAAATGCGACAGTCAATTAGAGAAAAGATATATATGTATATAATATTTGAAAGCTCGTTAGCACGTCCCGGGGTAATTTAAACAATCACGATTCAGCGATCACTCTTGCTTCGGGAAACTTCGGGCTGAGAATTTTTCCGAAAACGGAGTTGGAACTGCCAGATTTATCAGGGGAAAGGATTTATCTTTTTGGAACGGAAACATGGTGCGTGATTTATGGCCGCCTATTGAAATTATATTACCACCCACTAAAGGGAATATTGAAGGACTTTAATTCCGTTAAGAAGTTTCCCTTAGTCCGCGGGAAATTGGCATTGTAAATTTTGAAAGCTGAGCGATGTTTAATGACTCTCGATTTATATGAAAGCAGAGTTAAAATTAAGCAATCCTACAAAACTGCTGAAATTGAACTAAGAAGATTCGAATACAACGCTAATTACGTAAAAATTCCATTATATATCGCTCAACAAGAGTTAATTTGGAATGGATCATGGAAAAATAAAACAGTAGTAATAACAGTAAGTATAAAAAAAAAAAGTTTTTTTATAACAGTAAGTATAAAAAAAATTAAGCTTGTTTTTATACTTACTGTTATTTTCGAACAACAAATTTTAAACAATTTATGAAAAACTGCATTTGTGTGGAAACTGTGTTCAACAACTCCGGTTGCTATAAATATAAGGACGAGTTGTTTCGGAGAATTTGAACAATTCATCAAATTTCAACGTTCATTTACGGGTTCTGTGAAAGTCCTATTCAAATTCTGTTATTATATCATTATAGGCTAGTTGCTTGACAGAACTGAAATAAAAACAGAACTTAAAAATATCTTTCACAGAACTTGAAAATTAACTTTGAAATTTGAAGAATTGTTCAAGTTCTCCGAAACAACCCGTCCTAAGACTTAGAAAGATATTTTTCGACCTTACTTTCGTACAAGTCAGGTTACGCCCCGGCATACCCAATTTCTTCCGATTTATAACAAGTTTATCGTTAATTCCTTGAGTTTATAAGTTCTAAAAAATATATATGTTATGTTTGAAGCTAATATCCATACATTTGTTATGCCGAAACGTAAATTACATGAAATTCGCTTGATAGAGAAAAATCGCAAAGTAAGCTCCGAAAATTATTAAAAACAGGTTTTCATATCGTTTCCCTTGAGTAGAATACAAATAAAAGAATAAATTACTCAATAAAAAATATAAATGTAAACTTAAAAAAATTAATTAAAAAATATTTGAACGCGTTAAAGAAACAACTTTTTCAACCATTTTCGCTTAATTATTATCGTTTTTTTTAATATTAGCGCGCTCCTTCTAAAATTCGTATTTACATATCTCCCTTTCAAATCATCTTTGAACGATTATTACGAAGCCTTAAGAAAAAACTCCACCCTGCCTGGCTAAATTAGGTGTCAAATCATTTTTCAACGCACAACAAAGGCAGTATTTTTTTTTATTAAAATGTCTCTTTGATCCCAGGTTATTAAGTTCATTTCCATATGGGATAAAGGGAGATCTAGCCTTATAAATAGATCGCAATGCCCTTGATCGACCTTCCTAAACCCCACGGGACTACAAAGAGGAGATCATATATCATCTCACTCACCTGTTAAATTTATCCTCTAAAGGGTTGCCCTTCACACTGAGAACTTTATTAGTTCTGACCGGCTTTTAAATATGGGTATAAATAATCCACTGTGAATGAAAACATTATGTTAATTTTGGTGATAAATAAAATAATCCATTTGTATCAACTCGGGTGGTCTGTTAAATACTATAGAAAGATTTTAATCATTCTCTTAGGGTATCTGGAGAGAATTTAATCATTTTTTCACCGCCTTGAAAAAAAGTGATTAACATTATGTTCGTAAAATATGCATAAAGCTTATCTATGCTTGATGAAAATTGAATACACATACCATCAGTGATTTAACTCACGTCATACCAGCAAAAGAACTATTACTTTCAAAAGTATTACTGTATACTGTTACTATATATAACTCATTACATAATATTGATTGAAAAATTCATAAAATTTCAAAGTTAATATTGAAGTTTTGTGAAAGTTCTTTAATTATTCAAGTTTTGTGAAACTGGCCCATACTTGAATTAATAACAGAACTTGAATACTAGATTTGAATTTATATGAATTGTTCGTGTTCAAGTTCTGTGAAACAACTGGCCCTAAGTAACGTATTAACAATCAAAGTTTGCTGTCGGCTCCGTAGTAAGAGTTGAAAAAGAAGACGAAGATGGTTTGCAAGGGAGATATATAAAGATGAATAACAGGGAGAAGCACTAATATTATAAAAAGAAATAGCAATTATTAACAAAGCACAACTTATTCAAAATAGAGAAAAAAAACTCTGAACGAATGTCTTAAGTAGCATCTGTGAATTTGTTCAAACCTGTAACATGTTAAGAGGAAGCTGGAAGCCAAAAATGGTATACCTTATATTTTAGGTTATAAGCATTAAAATCGCTTGACAAACGGAGTCAAGAAACGTTCGATTTCAAGCAAAAAACTGTTTTTTATTTATTTTGTAAATAATTTTGTAAGAAAGCAAAAAAGTTAATCAAGTGAAACTGTCACAT
Organism: Hesperophylax magnus; assembly: GCA_026573805.1. Lineage (NCBI taxonomy): Eukaryota > Metazoa > Arthropoda > Insecta > Trichoptera > Limnephilidae > Hesperophylax > Hesperophylax magnus. Next base: position 7,450,788 of record JAIUSX010000006.1, on the reverse strand, counting down.
ATAATCTCAGCTATAAGTTGTTTCCTTTATACATTTCTGTTGAACGCGTAAAGTTAATTGTTAATTTTTTTTAGTAGTTTACATTTATATTTTTTTATTGAGTAATTAATTTTTTTAATTGTATTTTACTCAAGCGAAACGATAGGAAAACCCTCAATTTATCTAAAGCATATTTTTTGGTATTGATAATGTACACCAATTCGTTATAAAGATAAATCAAAATAGTGATTTAGCATTTAGCTTCGCCTTAAATAACAGAGCAGAAAGATTATAAAAAAATGTTTTCAGTAATTTTCGGATTATACTTTGCGATTTGTCTATCGAGTGAATTTCATTTAATTACTTTTTCAACTCGGCGAAAATAAAAATATCATCTTCAAAAATTACATATTTTTTAAGAGCTTAAAACTTGAAGTGTTCGAGGGATTTATGTTATATTTGGGCACTAATTCGGAATGCGGAATATTAACGAACGGACGATAATCGCTATTTTAACGATTTGACATTTTTTCATGTTATCGATGTACACGTATTTCGTATATGTATATGTAAAATAATAAGAAGGGAAAATGCTGGAAAATTTATTAATGGAGGGCTGAAGGCGGTTGGCGCTAGAAATTTAATAAATTTCTAAAGAAGAGATGCTAGCAGTCCACAATGGCGTGCTGATACCTATCTGGTACCTAAACATGGAACTGGCAGAGGAACGACGAAAGTAGACTGAATGCTTTAGAAATGAGATTTCTGGGGCGTATGTGTGGTAAAATCATGTAATGAATAAGATTAACAAAGAAAAGAGTGTAGGGATAATATATGTCTCGAATCTGAATAGTAGAAGTCGGGGACACCCGAGGAAGACATTGCATGATCAAGTGAACCAAATAATAAACTTGATTCGGGCCATGTTGACAGTCGGAATAACAGAAGACAATAGAAAAAATCCAAGAAGGAATCAAAGACCGAGTTGTTTGGAGTTGCCCGTCCTCTCTGCCCTCCCCTGCGGAGAAACGGCACGATGGTTAGTTAGTTAGTTGTTGAGATGTGCTAAAATTATTTTTTTTCATAAATCTCGTAAATTTAGCTGTGCTTTCATTTGAAAAACAAACAGGCGCTGGGAGCCGTACGTTCTTACCGCGGCCACATTCTACATAGAGATTTGGCATTTAAATATTTATTGCCGTGTTACGTCTCGTAGGATAGAACATAAATATCAATGGGGCGAGAACGAAAAACTCAAGAAAATGTGGGAAAATAAAAAATAAGGTGAGAAAAACACATAAGCGAAGGGCGTCTTTTGATTTACAAAATGCCAGGAACTGATAGGTGAATATCAAACGAATGTCAAACATAAATCTGACCAGCTACACGCTTAGTGAGAGATAGAAAATGTAGGAGTACTCAATCATTTTCATGTTGTGTTAAGAGATTTGGCATCGAGAATTATTAGATAACTCATTCAAAACATAGATTTCTCTTTTATTACTGTATAATATCAAAGTTAAGAAAATATGAAAAGATTTGAGCGAATTGAAATCAAAAAGCTTGTATCTTGGTTTTATCTATTCATTATCAATGTTTTGTATGTTCTCGTAATAATAGTAGGTTCATATGGTTTAGTTAAGTACCAACTTAAGTTCGGTATTTTCTATTTTTAAGAGATATCTATGAGTCTAGAATTAGTACTTTATCTTGTTAACCTTTTCAAAGTCTTCACCGCCCATTCAACAGATTAATGCATTTGTTATGTTCTTCTACATACTGCTTTATAATTTTCATCTTGTAACATTTTAACATTCACTTACTATAAAAAAATGACAATACTTTAAAAAAAAACTTGACCTAATTTTATAATTCACTATACTATTCAATTTAGAACGGGGGGCCCTAGTAAGGTCACATTATTTTTGACATTAAAAATTATAAAATAAATAAATAAATTTTTACTTGAAGATGATCGTCGTACTTTCGGTCATCAATGATCATGTACTTTGTTTTAGAGAATGTATCTTGTATTGAGTGTAGTCATACATTGTTTTCTCGCAACGTTACCTTTCGATTGATGTCAGTATCAACAGAATGTTTTATCCACCCGCGAAAAATATTGATCGAACCAATTTGTGAAATCTGACACTTGCGCCAAATTTATTTCTCATACATTGAATATTCTCACACTTCAAGGCGGTTTTCAGCGAATATACCGTTTTTTATTCGAATCGTAATGTTTAGTGTAATTCGAATTATATCTACTTCGAAGCAATCGCGGATTTGAGTTGAAACGGTGCCACCTTTATAACTCATTCAGTTGTAATAAAGATTATCTTAAATGCGAAATGGCAAATTAATATTCGCGCCGCAGATGGAATTCTGAAATACGTGATAAGGTAGCATTCCTAATCTCGATACGTCAAATTAATTTGTATTATGTGTTGAGAACTGGTCATGTTCGCCTTTGATATTTTTTATTTGCGGCTTAAACCAACTTCAGGATTAAAGTGTTGGCAAGGCATTCCTTTTACGCCAGATCTGAAACTACCTCAGATGTTAATTCACCTCAGTAAACACTAAGATAAATATAAGAAATTATGTAAATGTGACTTTTATAGCTCCGGCTAAAATGGAGTATAAAATTAATGCACGGTATCTTTAGACTGGTGCTTGTAGATTTGTATGCATAAATGTTCGATGAAGCATACACGCACACTACATTTATACATTAAAGAACATTAAAATCCTAGTCAAAGATATGTGCAGAAATGCAAAACATTATATAATGTACTTTTTGGGTTCATCTTTAAACTATAAAAGTAACAAAATAAAACAGTACTTAGCTATTTCGTTAAGTGCAAATTTTGTTGTCTATCACACAAAGCTCGCATACCAAGCAAGAAAATACCTAAAACATTTAGTTAATAACTGGTATTAACATTTAGTTAATTAGTTGTATTAACATTTGGTTAAATCCTGGTATTAACTATTACTATACACTAGAGCAGGATAGTCTAAATTATTAATTTGTTAAAATTGTGAAAATGATAGTCAAGCTACTTGTGATAAAAATGTTATATCGTAGGTCGGTACTTTATTACTTGTTTATGTTGAATTCTTCGCACAACCAGTTCCAATTAAATGGCACTTAAATTCAGAGCTAACAACTTTGTTTTCATTGAACTAGAAAAAAGAGAAGATCAAAATTTGCCACCTGATCAAACTAAAATATTAATTGAAAGAATAAAGAACATACGGGCAAACTCTAACAAATGTTTCAAGAATAAATATGTATTCATTATACTGATAACAATCGTATACCTATCCATTGATTTAGTAGTACAAGTTGTGTGATACTACAAATAAAAATATTTTCAATGGAATTGTACGAATGAAATACCAACACGATTATTATGGGTGCAACATCTTATGCAACAGTCATGGCCACACGAGGATCTAACACCGATGCAAGACATACAGCTATAAGACGGGAGATGAATGTAGTAAGAAGCTTGCTATATATACATGAAGTTTAATTTATGGCTTATTGACTTTGTGACTCGAGCAAATTGATCGGGCTTTGTAGGGCGGGTCGACCAGCAGGTAGAACCAATTACCTCCGGGCTGCTCGCTGCCGCATTTTGATACAATCTTTCTATCGAAAGTAATTGCATACCAGGATGGTTATTACAAGACTAGTGGCTTATGGTTACCCTCAATCGCCTTGCATCAGCAGAAGCAGGTTTAATTGCTTATTTTCTCTCGGTAGGCAGAGGTCCGCCCTCCTGCTGCCGGCTCTAGCTCCTAGCAAACTACTCTCGCTGGTTGCTAGTTAAGTTGCTACCAGAGTTCACTGCACAATCCGCCTTGATTCAAGATATAATGATTATTACTATGCAATTAAGAAAATCTTTGTTATTTGTTTTAAAAAAGCGAAAATTCACAACCGCAGTATATCTACATATATATGGGGGTGAGGCATGGAACTGGCAAAGGGAGGACGAAAATATTTGTAGGTACGAGTATATAGGGATCCCTGAAGCGCATGCATGTATTTTGTAAGTACTCCCAGTAAGTGTTCCCAGCTTGTGTCATCACCAATTTTAGTAGGTATGTTGTGAGGAAAATATGTTGTGAGAGAGAAGCATATGAGAAAGGGGAAGGTTAGAAATTATACCAAAGAAGAGCACCTAAAGTATAACAGAATGCATACAACCGTGTCAATTATTATGCATCAATGGAAACCTGACAATAAATACAATATCTACAAGTAATTACAAATGGCAAAATATAATTTAAATGATTCGATAGATTTTAGATAAGAAGGTACGCATGTAGATATAAGTAACCTTCTTTCTTGTTATGTAATTTTCCACTTGGTGCCTAGTACCCCAACTTTCAAGAAACTGAGAATTTAAAAAATAATTATACACACAATAAAATTTTACTGAATTATAAGTATGAGGTATTTGTGTAGGTACTTTTAACGGGATGTTGATAAATATCACCATGAATTATTCATACAGTTGTAAATTTTGCAAAACACGAAATGCATAAGAGCTTCATTAGTAAAAATACGTATTTCCTGTACGAATGTGTCCATTGAGACAAACCCAATTATCATAAGTGTTTTGCCCACACCCAAATATATAATAAGGGCGCGGTTTATAGGGTTTTTAGTGAAATCATTTCTAATATAGGTCATGCCACTCCTTGTGACACGGTTTCATATCATCATCATATTATCTAATGTTCAAGTATTTGGCAAGACGTTTTTTATATACCCTTATAATACTAAATATTGATTACACTTTTAATGGAATTATTCAGAAGCTTTCGAATGTTACTTTAGATTAGAAAACCGAGAGGTTATTTTTTACGAAATTTAATTAAAATTATTATAAGCAACAATTAGTCGGCTGTAATATCAATACAAATCGAAAATATCTCCAGAGTAAAAATAATTGCCGCCGACGGGAATTGAACCCGCGCCTTCTGATGTCCGGTCAAACGCTCTGGACCACTGAGCCACGTCGGCTTATTTCCGAACCGCCAAATAATTCAAAATGTACTAGTACTTCAATCAACAATTACTGCTTATTATATTAGTTTATCATCAAAAATTTAATTTGTTTCATAACCATTAACCTTTGTTGTCTTTGTTATTTTGCAGAAAAAATAATAATAAACAATTATTATTATATTAATTATTATTTTACAACAATGTTGGTTTTCTAATCTTTCCCAAAATAAAAACATTTTCATTTTAATAATGTAGAGTCGGCGCGTATTTATAACATCCTCGAGTATTGGATAAATAGAATACATAGGTAGGTATATACTAAGTAATCTTTAGAACAAGTATATATTATGTTAGGCCCTAGATAAAGACAAGGACTTCATAATAGTGTTAGTGAGGATGGAATCTTATATCATAAACGCGCGTTGACTCTGCATTAAATTAAGAGCAATTTCCTTAAAAGCATAAACTTGTATCTCATCAATAATAATAATAAAAAAGTATTTTTAATGGTTCGTTGTTACTTTGAATAATATTTTCGACACATCTTTACAAAGATGGTAGTAAATAATCATCCCCCTCAATAGAACACCCCACCTCATTTCACCATTTCGCGTGCAGGTAATCAAGTCGGATAGCTAGTTTACCCTCGATTCGAGCTAACCCCCTCCTGCATTTTAAATGTACACAAAAGATGATGGGCCTTTGAGAGTCTCCCGCAGTGGCGCAACGCCGAGGGGGTCCGATGAATAGTCCCAATTTTCAATTCGAATCCCCAAGGCCAGGGGCAAAACACCCCCGAATACAAAAAGGCGGACACGCGTACGAAACGTGTGCGACCGACCCTATTTGCGAAATCTTGCACTGGATTAGTGTAATTACAACTGAAATTGGGAAAAGGAATACAAATATTGTGAAATTATTATTAATCGCAGTAATTTAACATTGCACAAAAACCAATCATTACGTCACCTAGTAAATCATTTTGTAAACCACAGGGTTTTCCAATAAGAGGTGTTATTTTGAATAGCCCGCTATTTCGGTAGATGTTACTTTTTAAGCTGTCATTTTTTGACATTTGACAAGTAGAAACTACGCCATTAATAAAAATGGAACGATACACGCTTCAACAACGCATTGAAATTATTATCTTAAGTTCACAAAAAAGAAAAACGCCGTCTCATAAACCTTTGCAAATAGAAGGAAAAAACCTACAAATTTCAGATAGTGAAAAATACCTGGGACTTCATATCGATAAACACTTATCTTTTAAACACCACATACAAAAAGTAAAAGAAAAAATTATCCCACTAATTGGTGTATTTGGTAGAATAGCCCATCTTCTACCAATACAAGTAAAGAGGGGATTATACTTTAGTTTAATTCAATCCCACCTAAATTATCTCATAGAAATATGGGGAAACACAAACATCACATATCTAAACGAAATTCAAATAATACAAAATAGAGTTATAAAAAAACTTTTTAACTATAGACCAGATACCCCCACCAAAAGAGTATACCAAGAAACTAACTTACTTAAAATTAGAAAACTGTACGAATACAACATATGCCTATTAATTCACAAAATCCAAAATGGCCTTATACACACAAATACTTCATTTATGAAAACATCACAAGTACATGACCACCACACAAGACAACACAATAAATTATACACAAATTCAGCAAAGACAGAGTGTGGTAAAATAAACATAGGCCATGAGGGTGTACACATATATAATCTCCTTCCCGATAGCCTGACAACCGTAAATAGAATAAATATATTTAAGAAAAAACTGTTTGCCCTCAAGATCAATGAGCAAAACCAAAATGCTCTTACTTAAGAAAAATATGTTACTTAGGTAGTAAACCATAATTATTTATATAAATATTATTTTTGTTTTTAATCAATGTACACTTAAGTTAACAAAGCGAAATATGTATTTCTTTTAACTTAATAAATAACTAAAAAAAAAAATAAAATTCACTTGAGTGAATCAAATGCAAATCATCTTGAGTGATGAGGCCCATTTCCACCTCGGTGGCTTCGTCAACAAGCAAAATTGTCGCATCTGGTGTTCGGAAAACCCAAGAGTTATTGTTAAAAAGCCTCTCTATCCTCAACGTGTGACTGTTTGGTGCGGTTTATGGTCCGGCGGAGTCATTGGACCTTACTTTTTCAAAAATGAGGCTGGAGCAACAAACCGTAACAGTTTAACGGTGAATGGATTGCGCTATCGAGAGATGATTAATGATTTTTTATGGCCGGAATTGGATGGTATTGATCTGGGCAACGTTTACTTTCAACAAGCCGGCGCTACGTGCCACACAAGCAACGAAACCATTGATCTTTTACGATTGAATATCAAAATAACACCTCTTATTGGAAAACCCTGTATTACACAGAAAACGACGAAAAAATTCAATCACTGGACAAGGTTAGAATAAATAGAGGTTAACATTGACTACCCTTAACCCATTACAGGTTTATTTATTTTCAATTTAGAATTTTTTAAGGTGTTTATTTAAACTGTTGCTAAAGCGTCTCAAAACCGCAAAGAGAATCGTGATAAATATTTTGTTATGAGAATCAATACATTTGGTTTAACGTTCGTAAGCGGTCAAAACCAGCGCGTCTTCAGTACTTAATAAATAAATAAAAATAGGTAGATAGGTCTTTAGTACCTAATAAATAAATAAAAAGGAATACGTTCGTTCAAATTCAACGTAAATCCAGTTCATCCATAACTGTTTTTCGCATACTCTCTTGGCATTACTTAAAAAAGTGATTAACATGATAATAAGTACATAAAATTAAGACTGAGGCCCAGTTGTTTCGCAGAAATTCAAATGTAACGTTGTCATCAAATTTGCAATTCAACGCTATTTTTTACATGTGAAAGGTACCCGTTAAACGCTGATTCAAGCTTTCTATCAAATTGTAACAACATGACAGTTGTCCTCTTCTCCTGATCAAAATTTCTCAAAAGCTGAAGCGGATTTAGAATCGGCCTTTAACGGGAACCTTCCAACTATCATAAAGCTTCCAACTATATGGAAGCTCTATTTGGAATCCACATTACTGCAAATATGAAAACATTGTAGAATCCATTAAAAAAAAATGCTAAGAATGTTATCCTTCAAATGTGGATTACATGACCATCTTAGATCATATGACGTACGTCGTGATCACTTCAAGATTGATACACTTAAAACTAGAAGGCAATTGACTGATCTCATATGTTTACATAAAATTATTCACGGTCAACTTGATACTACATTATGTCTTAGCAATATTAAAATAAATGTCCCCAATTCGCATTTTTTAAGACGCCATAATATTTTTCACCTGAATACATTTATAAATAATATCGCCTACTTTCATAGACTAACAATGCCTACTTTAGCCCTCTGACCCAGATGTGTCGACTGTATAACAAGATAGAGTGTGCTGAAATAGATATTTTCGTCGATAATTTGTACGGATTCAGAAAAAAGTACTGGCGCTATTAAAAAATATTAGCTAATTCATTGTGTCAATTTTCTCTCTATGCATACCTCTCGTATTTCTTATGCCTCTTACCACATGTAATAATGTATAATGTAATGTGTTACTTGAGCGAGCTTGTATATGATTGTGTATTTTATTTTTTTGATGTTTTTGTTTTCTAATTGTATGTATCTGTATTTATTTTTTTGTATCTTTATTTAATTGTAGATTTTTGTAATTGTACAGTAACTGAGTTTTTATAAGTGGATTGTTCTCACGTAAGTGTGATCATCTGTAAAACCCAGTATAAATAAATAAATAAAAACAATATGGCGCGGAGTGGACATTTGATGACTTTGTCACACATGAAATTCTGCGAAACAATTGTTACTTGGTGGTGGTCGCGTTAAAGTTTAATTGTCATCAAGATAATTTTAGTTCTTCGCTAAGGACGGATTGTTTCATAGAGTTTGAATAATTCATCAAATTCCAACGTTCTTTTTCGGGTTCTTTGAAAGTTATATTCAAGTTCTGTTATTATATCATTATACGCTAGTTTCTTGACAGAACCGAAATAAAAAGAGAACTTGAAAATAACTTTCATAGAACTTGAATTTTAACTTTGAAACTTGTGAAACAACAGGTCTTAACCGTCGAATTAGAATTTCAAATGGGATTACTCGAGTTCCGAGTTAAGAACCCAGAACTGCAAACAATAATAATGACCTATCTGTAAAGCTGAACGCCTACTGAGTGTATTATTCTTCGACCTATTATCGAGTAGGCATTATTCCGCTCCAGTATTTGTTTTCCCATTTAAGATTATACTAAGCCAACAATGTCTTTTGAAGTTATAAGACGGTATGTCTTATGTTCTACTGCTTCTATGTTATTACCACCGAGAGGTTGGCTTTAACCTCTCCTTCTGTTACATGCGCCTGTTTATAGGGAAAGAAGGAGAGGTTCCAACGGAGCTATCGGCGGTAAACTAGTATCCCAAGTATGCTGGGAGCCAGGAGCGTGGGAATTGTAAATATTCTACTGCCAACCAGTCAGCCGGGTCCACTTAGCTTCCAGCGCAGACTACAGAAAGGTGGATCAAATATTTGTAAATAGCTTAAACAAACCAATTGTGTGCATCGTTGGACAACATTATACATTCAAAAGAAAAACGACAGAGGAAAGATATTATTATAAAAAAGGTAAAGCAAAATCGAACAAAAAGATTTGTCAGCAAAAAAGAATGTTACGTTTTTGATATTGATTGTTAGGTGTTTATTTTGTAGAAATCAATATAGTACCTACCTATAGTTGCTATAACGCATGACAGCTAATGGTTATTTTTTAAAATTATTCTGCCTTTTTAGGCATTGCCGAATTGATTAAAATAACATTATGTAATTTTCAAAATGAGAGTACGACTATCCAATAATTATAGTTCTCATCGTCAGGGCCGGCCCTGAACCAAACGAGTGAAATTTTGGCGCCTACGATTGTTGTAATCAGTAATGTGCTATATTATAATAAAGGGCGATGTGTGTGAAGTCTGTTAGGTGTTAGGTATTTTCAGCGCCTTGGCGATTCAGCGCCTGGAGCAGAGTGCTCCAATTGCGCCCGCGTAGGGCCGGCTCTGTCCATCGTTATAGTATAACATCAGAGTCGTGATCCGTACAAACTATATTTGATCTACAAGTATAACATTAAATTTAATCGTTTTGAATACTAGTTAAATGAAGCAAATAACTAGAATTATCTTTAAAATGGCCGATATTTTTTTTAAACGTTTTTATTGACCTTGTTAACGTTCTCGCAATGAGAATTTTCGAATAGCAGCAGTCCGCTATAGAACTGTAGACACAACTTTACTCATTGTTAGTTTAGTAGCAATTTCATCCGATGGTAATTTAAATGGAAATTGCCAAAACACACAGAGCGTTTAAACAAGCAAAAAAGTTTTCGATTAACATTTTTCCTTCCCTCTGGAGTAGAAAGTTGGCCGTTACACTACCAATTTACTTTCAGAGTTTGGGTTTAACGAGTAGGTACTAGGTACTAGGTTCCTAACTGCTGTGTATATTGTTATTTGCCTTTGGGCTGAACGAGGAACAACCCCTGTTAAAAACTGTGCGGGTTTAGTGGGTAGGTAAGCTACGCAGTTTGTAGTAGGACACTTCTCATTTAATATTGATCCCCTGCAAAAGGTTTCCTTTGATCAATATGCTCGCTTTACGACTTAAGAGAAATTTGATTATTAGAACGATCATAACATTTTCCTTGTCAGTTTTTCAAGCAATTTTTTAAATCTATCTTCTTTACTATCAACAAAACTTTGAACAAAACCTGGAGCCAGTATCCTATAATATAAAATAAATGGAAAAAACAGTGTGAACAAGCAAGTTTTTACCAACTTTTAAAACATTTATTTACATGTTTTTATTCCTTAAAAAAGCAGCAAATAAATAAATAAACTTCATCAATGATTGCAAATTTACTTCGTGGAATCATTTTAAATAGATTAAAATTATAAACTTGTTTCAAACAATATTATTGTTATATTTTTGTCAACAGGTAGGTACAAATTTGTTGGTCTTATTTGTCCATCATTTTTATTGCATGGAAAATAAAATAAAAATTTAACCGCATTATTGTTATATTTTGTCTATACGTAGGTACATATTTTTCTATTATTATAAGTCTTAATTTTATTATACTGTTTGTGTTTTACCGATAGTTTATTAGGAAACCTGTCAACTCATTCGTTAAAGGCCTGCAGTCCCATTTTTAACCGGAATAAGAATAATTTGAAGAGGTTCTTAATAAATTAGAAAAGTATTTTATATCAGTAATTTTCTCCGTGCAGATATGGAGGCGGTCGCAAAATCATGACACAAATTGAGTAATTTATTGCTTTATTCAATTTGAAACCGTAAATACTTAGGGAAAAGTAAACAATAAAACATTTAAATTTACTTATGGCACAATAAATTAGCACAGTAGTAAAATAGCTGTTCGTAATACTTCCACCGCAGAATTACAACTGCAGTTAGATATCAAGGTGGTCGCGTTTATTTACATGGCAAGCAAAAACATGGCCACGTTTGGCAATATTATTTATTGAGTAATAAAATTAAACAGGAAACCTGTAGTCACTTAGTTACCGACAGGCTACGGAAACATAACCTCAATTGCAACCCAATCATGGCTTTTAGAAAATCGTCAGATAATTAGATCGCAATATAGATTATTACCATACAAATACTATTATTGTAAAAAAAATAATAATATCAATTATCCGAAAACCATGAAATTAATTGCAAATGCTCCTGCAAATTTAAGTTATTTCATCTTTAAGTTTTCTTTGGTAATTAGTTCTATCCCGTGTAATAAAACATGATAGAAGTTAAAGGAATAATTAGCTAAATTCATTCAATAGTATTAGTAATTAGTAATTTTATAAAAGGTGCCTTGGGTAAACTCCAGTAACTTCGAGAGGTGATTTTAAATGATAGTATAAGTTTTTTTTTTTATATATAGTTATTAAGTTTAAGTAATAATAATTACACAGCAGAACTTGTTTAAAAATAAACTGTTTTTATAAACCCAATAACAATATTATTGAATATATAAAAAATAATAAAAAAAAATAAAAAAATAAAAAGTTTTTTTTATATATCGAAATTCCATTGATTTATTGTAGAATATATTTTTTCAATACAAACAATTTAACTTTTTAATCTCAAAACTAGCGTAAACGTTGAAATTTGGAAAAAAATTGCTTTTTCTTTTTTTTTACTTGAACTCTCATGTAGAATTACCGCCCGAAGTTTGTGCAATTTACCCCGGACACCCTGTATATTATTTAATGTCGGTAGTCTGTCTGCAAATTAATATACACGTAAATATAAAGATCCACATGTCTGGTGAGATGAAATGTTCTAAGTGGAAGTATAAGAACCATTTCAGGTCCCTACCCCTTTCCTTCGATATAAATGATCAATGTATTGATTGGCACCCATTCTAAATTTTACTCATTTGCACTCTAGACAAATATATCTACCTCATCTCCTGCGGCATCACACCAACCTCCTCCTGATATGTCCCATAGATGTACATTGTTCAACCCATCTTCAGTAAATAATACTAATATTGTTCATTTCTGAATAAGGTGTAACGCCGGGTGTGCTCTACTAGTAATAAAACATAATATTAACGAGAATCGTGATGAAATTAAATTCTACGTAATCTCGTTTTTGATTTAATATCTAAAACCATTATTATTATTATAGTTTTTTTTTTCAAATAAAAGAAGCGAGAAAATCGTTTAATCCAGAAATAAAGCACTATTAATTCCACGGTCATAAAACGATAATAAAAAATTCCTTTCTAATCACGAATACCCGAAGATTCATAAAAATATTTAAATAGTATATTGGTATAACGACGAAACTACTGAGACGAAATATGTATAATTTTATCATGGTCTACAAGATACACGATGCCGTATGCGAGAGTCTGTCGAAAGTACATAGGTATACCCGTGCGAAAATACTGAGACGAAATATTTTCTACCTTTGTCATGGTCCACTAGAGTCAAGATACCGTATGCGAGAATCTATTTAGTCGAAATGTTACTTTGTCAAGGTCTACAAGATACTGGGTACCGTATGGGAGAATCTATTTAGTCGAAATGTTACTTTGTCAAGGTCTACAAGATACTGGGTACCGTATGGGAGAATCTATTTAGTCGAAATGTTATTTTGTCAAGGCTACAAGAAACTAGGTGCCGTATGGGAGAATCTATTTAGTCGAACTGTTACTTTGTCAAGGACTACAAGATACAGGGTGCCGTATGTATATATTTTCTTAAACTGATTCAGTTTTGTGATGACGTGAAAATGTTTTCGTAGAAGGCAATTTTGTGGTTTGACATATTTATTAAATGAAACAAACACTTTGTTCAACCACTAAATTAGTGGTTAAAAACATAACATTATTTTATTTATTTAATAAATCTTCTTACACTTTCTACTACCGAGTTATACATGTAAACATAATAAGTTTTATTTAAATGAAAATAATGAACTTTTTTTAAACCACTCTTTTAAAACAGTGGTGAAAGCAAAGTTAATTATTTTTGGTTTATTAAAATGACGCCACAAAGTGAATTCACAATTATTAAAAATAATCAAATATAAAAGAGATTAGATAATCCATGACGCTGGGGTGAGCAAGGCATGGCACGATCTCAGGGTGCGAATAAACAGGACAAAATTTCATAATTGAGTGGCTTGACTCGAATTTTGAATTTTGTCCTGTTTATACGCAGCATAATAAATGAAATTCTTATAATAAAAACACATAAATTTGTTTTTGACCACGATAGTTTTATTTTCACTCTACCGGTTTCGGAAGATCCCTTCCTTCGTCAGGAGAATATTTAAAACTGATTTAAATATTCTCCTGACGAAGGAAGGGATCTTCCGAAACCGGTAGAGTGAAAATAAAACTATCGTGGTCAAAAACAAATTTATGTGTTTTTATTATAAATTATGATGAGCCACAAAGTGAATGCTTTTTACAATTACGAAATTCTTATAATTATAATAATCAATTCTTTATTCCAGGATGTGGGGAGGTTAGTGCAATCCATCGGGTAAAGACGAGTCAAGGGTGGATTTAACACAAGAAAGGGTTATACGGTCATTCGACGTATAAATTTACATGGATCGAGAAGAGATTACCCCTGCGGCGAAATGACACGATAGCTAGTTGGTTAATTTTTTTAATCGAAACATTCCCAGCACTAACGAAATAAGAGTTCTAAAAGATCCACCGTCTATTGTCTGTCATTCAAGATATTTAATTAATTCAACAATGGGAAAGAAAAAAGTTTATTGATTACTATTATTGATAGAATGCAGTGCAACTAAGTTCCTGACCCACTTATCAATAGAGAAACTCGTTTAAGTGAGACATAAATTTTTGGTTACGGAAATTCTCATTAATCAGAATGGAAAAAAAGCCAAGCGATAGACAGGATTTTAGTCACGATGAAACCATTCTAGACAATGCATGCGGAGAATTTTTATGGGATCTTCGAAAACGAGATTGACTACAATAAAGCCAAAATTATTGGACTCATAAATTTGTAAAAGTTAGTATGTTAAAATAGTGGAGTTTAAATCCCAATTACTTAAATTGTATTATAGCACGGTCGATTTTGACCGGTTAATAAAAAAAAAAGAAAACGTAAATATAATTTAACCTTTAAAAATGATATCAATGTAAGTAGTAATAAAATATCCCCGAAATGCTAACCAATTATCGCAATAAATGGAATGAATGAATAAAAAAATCAATTTAGATTGCTTTTAAACCTGAAACATTGCTTTTATTTTGAGAGTCAGTTTTTTGTGATTTGTACAGCTCAAGAGTTTTTGGGGGAATTTAAATCAATTTAGATTGCTTTTAAACCTCAAACATTGTTTTTATTTTGAGAGTCAGTTTTTTGTAATTTATACTGCTCAAGAGTTTTTGGGGGAATTTAAATCAATTTAGATTGCTTTTAAACCTGAAACATTGCTTTTATATTGAGAGTCAGTTTTTTGCGATTTGTACAGCTCGAGAGTATTTGGGGGAATTTAGATTGCTTTTAAACCTGAAACATTGCATTTATTTTTACAGTCCAGTTTTTAAGAGAAAAACGAATAATATGACCAGATTTTCCATAAATTAACAATATTTTATGTCAGTAAGTTTTCTCCGTGCAGGGCAATATAATGAGTGCATCTTCCACTTCGATGATCAATAAGTCCTGTGTTATATTTTACCGATCGGTAACAATGGCTTTTAAATTCGTAAAATATAAAATTATCATTATTAGACATGTAACAGTAAAAACAGAGACTTTTTTACATTAATTCTATACAAGAAGCCCTGAGGAAAATACTTTCCGCAGGGAAATAAGTCATCTTTAAGGATACTGTGTGGAGGGTCTTTTTGAGGAGAGGAAGGAGAGAACATGGGTCTTGAAGAGACCATCTTGTAACACTAAATTTTCACTTAAAACTGTTTCACTCCGTGCATCAGAATTTCATCAATTATGTGGGAAGCAATTTACGTTTTTACATAAATAACTAAATTATTAATTTTATACTTTATCGCTTGCAAGAAAAAATATAAAGAAAATTTAGCTGCTAGATAAATAACAAGCAGAGCGAAGATTTTTTGTGTCATGGTTTACAATTAGCAAACCTCCAGGATCCTGTTTTCCAAGGATTGCTTATATTGATAAAATGCCACCATCAATCACGGAACGAAAATAAGCAGTTAGGAACTGATTAAAAAGCATGTTTGTTTAAATAAAAAAAAATACATAATAATAGCCAGCATGTCGATCGATCACAACCCCAATCCCAGAAACGTCTGTATTTAAGCTTTATGGATTGAATATGCAGAATAAAAACTGGAGGTATTACGAGTATATTATGGTATGCCGTTAATACGGATACAAAGATAAATATGGTAACGGTTCAATTTATTAAAAATCTAATTTCTGACCATTTAATCTGTAAATCAAAGTTTTGTAGCTCGTGATGAAAATATTTTTTCCAACCGACTATATATACCTATCGTTGACGTAGAAATTCTGGGCAAAAAAAAAAGCTAATTTCATGATGCCAGAGGTCAATTTTCTTACTACTGGATACAAAAATTTCTGCCTTATAGTTTTAATAATTTGCTGTGATGCAAAAAAAATGTGGAGATTGTGGAGCAAAAAGAAAGAACTTGTAACCATTACTGTAAAAAAGCTCGAACACAAAAAATAGTACTGCGGCTGAGAACTCTCTTTCTGTCAAACGCATCGTTTACAACCAAAACGTAGAGGTTGCAACGGAGTTATCAGCGGTAAGCCCGCATATCTTTCCGGATCGTGAATATGTACATTGAAGATGGTGAATTAATGTACCTGTTCTGTCTACAGAAAGCTGTCACTAACTTGTCTAGAAGATTTATCCGGGTTAACCGTTATCCGGAACACCCCAAAACTTGAGACAAAGTTGAAATTTTGTAGCTTTATAAATACATTTCGCTCGGAATACAATAATTGTTTATACACGACTGAAGGATTTATAGGTCCTCCTTAGGACCAATGCTTAGCGTCAAATGCATTTCAGTTTCGCCTCTAAATGAAACGCACTCTAGAATCTTGCCTTTTATGTACTTTATTTATTGAGATAATAAAAAAACACGTATTTAATAAAAAGCTTATTGTATTTTTTAACGTATAAACATCATAATGCCGATTCTCCCATGAAAATGACAAAAGCCAATAAAATTAGATTTTTGCATGTTTCGCTTGAGATTTAAAAACTTATATTCGAATTTGGAGCAAACAATGAAAAGTCTTACTAATTTTTCTTTTTAAGGCGAAGCTTAATACTAAATCACTATTTTGATTAATCTTTATAACGAATTGGTGTACATTATGAATACCAAAAAATGTGCTTTAGATTAATTGAAGCTTTTCCTATTGTTTCGCTTGAGTGGAATACAAATAAATAAAAAAAATACTTAATAAAAAATATAAATGTAAACTACAAAAAAAAAATTTTTTCAATAGAAATGTATGAACACGTAAAGGAAACAACTTTAAAAAATACAGTATTATAACTAAGAATATCTGTGACAGTTTCACTCGATTAACTTTTTTTCATTCTTATAAAATTATTTACAAAATAAATAAAAACTAGTTTTTTTTGCTTGAAATCGAACGTTTCTAGACTCCGTTTGTCAAGCGATTTTAATGCCTATTACCTACAATATAAGGTAAACCAAGAATATACACATTTTATCTTATGGCTTCCTCTTAATCTGAATAGTGCATAAGTGTTTAAACTAAGAATTTAAAGGAACGTTTTAATTCTCAATTATTGTCTTCTCATGGGTGATTCTGATTGTCCTGACTGCCACTATGAAATCTAATCATATCTGAAATACCTATGGCTGTTTCATAAACATGGTTTTCCGCTCACAGTATAGAAAGCCTTGAAAGGTATGTTTAGCCTACTAATGAAGTATGGATTTTCAATCCAGTAATAATTGTCGTTACCAGAACATAAATCTCTCTGATGATGAAATTATTTAACGATGGGCGCTTTCATGCAAATTTAAACTAGCCATTTGAATATTCAATTCATCAATCATGTTCTGGTAGGCTTTACATGATGTTAGCCGAGGTACCCATCGCTTGCTGACCTAATTACAGCAAAAAGCGAACGATAAAAAGTTACGTTATAATAATTATGTTTTTATTGTTTTCTACTATTCAAATCATGCGAAGTTTTAAACGAGGCTATTTATGGGTGAGCAAAAAGAATAAATCGCAAATAAAGATTGCTAAGTGGTGATGAAGAGGAATTAATGACTAGATATTATTACTAGAAATTATGACTAGAAATTATGACTAGAAATTATTACACTTACCGGGCAAGAATTTTTTTCAATCGACTACCTGAAGAAATTAGAAACATTAATGATAACATCCAAATGATAAACACTGTGAAAAAATATTTTAAAGACAAACTTACAAAAAATAAAAATGTTTCCAACTGAATTAATCTTAAGAATAACTCACTTCAAATAAGTTTAAAATCATTTAATTTTTAATTACTTACTTATTGTAATAAAACAATGTACACTCCTCTTCCAGCCACAAGCTAATGCTTCTATGGAAGAGGGGTCTTGAAATAGTGATCATATATTGTAATAAATAAACAAAAATGTACTTATATAATAAATAATAAAAAAAAAATAAAAAAAAAATAAAAAAAATAAAATAAAAAAATAAAAAAATAAAAAAAATATCTGTAAGATATCAATGATAAGTTGGCATTGAAATTATTCTTAAGATATGTAGGGGTGTGCAAACGTTCATTATGCAACGTATACATTTAATGCTTTATTTTTATGTATTCATTATTTATACGACAAAATTATCAAAATTACCATCACACAAAAAAAAGAGATGTTAGCAAAAGAACAGCACTTTTTTATTTATTATTTTTATTTCTTGCTAGAGCAATCCCGATGGGAGGAACTTACAATATATAGGTGGGAGTTAATAGGTACAATTTTACATTGGTATTTTGATATCAAAAATTATAAGTATACACACACGAAACAGTACAAAAAATATAAAAATTATATGTTTCACATACAAAACAGTAAAAAATTAGAAAAGGGGAGGTTAAGTAGAACATGAAAAACCAAAAAGGAAACAGACAATTTACACATATACTTATATATGATATGACTTACAAATGTTGGAATTTACAAAAAGGTACTTACCCACTAATACATTGGTAAAAATAGATTATGCTCGATTACAAATACAGGAAAGGAGATAGAAAGAAACAAGACAAAATACAACACGACAAGAATTACGTATTTTCGTTTTTGTATGTTTTTTAGAAATATTGTTTTAAAGCATTACTTTGAATTTTTGTACATGCTGGCTGATTTTATACATATCTGGAAGAGAGTTATAGAGTGTGTAGGCAATGTAGTAAATGTAATATTATTATAAATATCTATTTACACATGAGTAGAACAATGACAAATATGTAAGAAACAATATTGAACAAAAATAAGTAATTTCAATTTCTTTTTCTTTTTTATTTCATTTCTTTTTTTAATCAATATTTTTTTTCAAAAAAACATTTATTTCATATCTAAAGGTATGATTAAGAAAATGCAGATGAAAATTTTGGAACTCAAAATTAAACTATTTTAATGTAAGCATTTCAAATTCCCTGCATTTTTTATAATATTTTTATTTTATTTTTATTACAACATAATAATGTTAATTGATATTATATTATATAGACTCTCCTAATAAAGCAAATGCTTCTGCTGTCTAGAACAAAAAACCCGAATCATTCCTTGTCTCTTCGATACAATCATTATTTGCAGTCACTGAGGAATAAATGGGTAGGTACCCACGAAAATATAATGCATTCGATTTTAGCAGACTTGCAACTAGGTACGGTACGTTAAATCATAAGAACATTATAAAAATTAATCCTCGTTGCATTTAAAAAGTGATAATGCGTGGGAAGTGCAACATGCGATCAGTTCTCATTGAGCATGCATTATAACGTTATTATTTGCCGTGCCTATAAATTTGTTCGGTGGGGAGAGTTGTGCCAACGCATGGCTATCGATATCAAACATTTTATAGCATTATCTTACACCAAATATACTGTCAGAAAGTAACCACGCTCTTCTCTGCATACCTACTCGTTTGAGTATCGAAAACACGGAACACTACATACATTAGCCTAGATTTGGTTGCCTTTGTGCTCTCTTTGGAAAACACCCACGATATGGACTGATAGACTTGTATTCCTTCTACCTACAGTTGTGGTTTATGTGCGCTTACACATTCTCATTCTGCGATTTGTAATTCATACTACGCACAAATCGGGTTTTGCGAAGAAATTAATAAGGAAACATTCAAACCGTAAAAAACATTTTTTTATAATATGTACATATAAAAAAAATTATCTTCTAAAAAAATTTGGTTTGATTGAGGATTAAACCTTCCTACCCAGGAACTGGAGTCGACAACTCTAACAACGGCGCAGAATGCCGATCGGATAGGACCTACATTTATTTCGAGTATTAATTACTACAATGTCATCCGATTTCAGAAAAATACGTACTATTCGCGTA
This sequence comes from Hesperophylax magnus, assembly GCA_026573805.1. NCBI lineage: Eukaryota > Metazoa > Arthropoda > Insecta > Trichoptera > Limnephilidae > Hesperophylax > Hesperophylax magnus. The sequence goes on along the minus strand of JAIUSX010000006.1, from coordinate 7,430,554 downwards.
TGTGTACGTGATTGCCACCAAAAGTTGACAGAATGCATTGTCATCGACAACGATTCTATCTGTCGAGTTTCAGCTCTATCGAATGTCGGGAAGTGGGTTAGTTTCCGCTTCCAAAATTTGCATTCATTCGTTACGAAAATAAGAGTGAAATTCAAATAGACGTAATTAAAAAAGACAATAATAATTTAAAACCTTCAAAAAACTTGGTACCGACGCTAACTTATATCTAACTAAAAACGGGACCTTATCTCTGGTGATAATGACGTGTGGTTGGTTTTTAGAAATGATAATAATACACTATTTAAATGTAACCAGTGAAACGGATAATATTACAAGCAAAGTCAAAATAATTGGTAGGTATATTGCGTTTCCCAATGTAACATTCGGCATTTGTGTCGGTGATTCGGCATATATATATATAAGAAGGTACACACTTAAAACAAAATTATCTTAATCGTATTACATTGATACATATTCCTAAATCACCGACACAAATGCCGAATGTTACATTGGCAAACGCAATATACCTACCAATTATTTTGACTTTGCTTTGGAAGTTTTTGGGTTAAAAAGTTGAATTGCTTGTATGGGAAAATAAATATTCTTCTATGGAAAAATATTTTTGTATGGGATTCTACATGGTGGTCCATGTAGAATTACCTTCCGAAGTTAGCGCCCTTTACCCCCGGACATTCTGTATATGTAAATTATCAAAACATTGATCACAATTCACAACATGAAACCACAATCATGTCCATTACAAAAATTGAGCTGGCGTTCATATAACTCGATCAGACCCACCACGTGCTAGATGCTAGACCGAGAAATTGCTTCCAATCTCGTTCTTTGTGCGGCGTTCCCTATTTTTTGTGGTAATTTTATGAAGACCGCATTTAGAGTGCCGAGAGCCGCGGTGGCCCCCAGAGATAGCGAGGCCCTGACCGGAGGGAGTGATTCATAGCTCGTGCGGTGGAACACGCAGCGCACCGCCACCGCTCTGGTGCTATAGCTGGTCTATCGCCCGGCCAGACAAGGCGACTGCGACTGCGACTGCGGCCCACTGAGAGTGAACATTGAAGCGGACTCGCAGACTCGCGGACTGGCTTGCTCGTATCAAACTAAACTGCCAAGCAAACAAAGCGTTGTCTTCTAACTAATGTGCTCCCCTGATACTTTTTAAAAGTTTTAGATAAAATCCCCCCGTTTATCACGCCAACTTGTTTTTTCTAGTCAATCCACTACGTAAGTAGATAACTACATAATTATTACAACGACTTCATTTGAATGTAACGTGAAGTAAGTTTAGACAAGCAAATAAAATTTCACTCAAATTAAATGTTTGATAATCGTATATTTCAAGGAACTTGTTTTATAGCACGGCATTACTCTGGTTTAAGCAGATCATGTAGACAGTTACCTTCCTCTTTTTTTTGGAGATCAAGTGTGAAAAATTTCGTCAATCTTGGAATAAAACTTTAGATTTGCATAAAAAATAAATCCATAGACACTCTTCTTTATAAAAAGAATTTTATAGATTACCAATAAATCAAGTGCCTATACACACGGAGAAAAATGAGTGTGACTGATTTTTTTGGAATCCTGTCAAAAACGTGATGACAGTACATTTCCTGATAAAATATGACTCCATTCAGAATATATCGGAACACGTGTTAACGCGGGTGTTTTTTCCTGATAAATATAATCACGAAATGCGACATAATTAGTATTTTTATGAAAAAGTTAGGAAATCTTTCAATTCACTCGTTAAAGGCCTACAGTCCCGTTTTTAAATGGAATACGAATAATTTTACAGATTTTTAATAAATTAAAAATATTTTGTATCTAATTCTATAAAATACATCGTAAGTCCCGAAACTACAACTAACGAACCGGCAGATTAAGAAAAAATATTTTCACGTTACCTGAATTACCTGTAAATTTCACACTTCGTAATAAGACCTGATTATTAAAGGCAACCAGCAAAGTTCACACAAACATTAAGTTGTATGAATTCAGCCAGGTGATTTCCAGGTGGAACTTTTCATCATCGAACGACAAAAGCACATCTGCGAGTTCACACATGTCACTTGTAAACCGATAAACAAAAGAAATACATACGCACAAAAGAAAATTTTCTGAGCATAATATTATGATAATCACTTTAGATTCTGTGCATAATTTCTTGTGCGTTCTCTTCCCATTACCCGATGACTACGCACGAATAAACAACATACGGTTTCTGGGTCAAATATTCGCATTCATTGATTTCTCCTGTAAGCGTTTGAAGTTGCATGACATGTGCATTGAACATTCAGCATTCAACGTTCAACACGCCTAATAATAATAATAACTGCCATTTATGATGTCTTTAAAAGAGCGATAAATTATGAGATTCCGTCCCACAAACTCAACGACACCTCAATTAGTCAAGTAACGGTTAAAAGTGCACAGCTTAACGAACGGATTATTTAATATGAAAGGTAACTGTGAAGAAATCATGTTAAATTAATGAGAAAATAAATATCGTACGGCATTTCTTACACGTTTCGAATATATAAGTTTGTAAATATAATAGTTTGTAATAATGCACAGTTTGACTATAAAATGTAGAAAATTGTACAGCAAAAAAAAATCATTACTTTTGGCAAGACCGATTTTGAAACAGTTAGAGTACCCGAATTTGGCAGATTGACATTTTATAGAAAAATAGGAATAAAATTTTTATTTGATTTAAAAAAAACAGAATCTCGGAAGTATTTAGCTAAAAAATCGCAAAAATAGGTATCTGAAAAATTAATGCAATCTTATTTCTGAAAGAAGGAGGGTATCTAGTACTAATTTCTAAACGCCGTGCACATTATAATATATTAGATTATATTTCGCATTAGTCAGAATTACACTGATATATTCCAATTTGGAACCCACAATATAAACTTTACATAGATGGTATAGAACGTATCCAAAACAAATTTATAAAATATTTTACCTCCAAATTCAACTTTGAATGTACATTTCAAACTTTGCAGCAAAGGCGAGTAGTAGCTGATTTAACATTTAAAGAATTATAAACAATAACATCGACTGTATGGAACTTCTCTCCTTTATTAATTTTAACATACTTTTGAGACGTACACGACATACAGTGCTATTCCACACGCTTTATTACAAAAAAAATGCAGTATCTAATTCGCCAATTAACCGAGCTCTTCATACTATAAATAATTTTCCGCTTACTGTGGTGGTAGTAGGAGATTTTCAAATATTGTCAGGTTACTCGTAACCTGGGAATGTTTGTTTTTCTTTTTAAAATTAAAAAAATAATATTTGTCTAAACTTTTTTTCAGATTCACTGCCCAAATTCAAACGCGGCATTATGCCAATAATATAAACTGTTCAATACATATATACACACATACACATACACACATACGCGCGCACACCTATATACTATACACGTCACCTGATAATTAAGGAATATACATACCACTTACCAGACATTACAACGAAACATATCATGGGTACCCAAAATGAAATATCTAATTCCTGTAAATTATTTCATCACTGGAACTCATGTACTGTTTGTTTTTATAATATCAAACAAATAAATATAATAAAATAGATAATAATAATAATTGGATAATAAAATCATCTCAGGGGCGCGTGAAAAATATTTTCCTAGGGCTTTTCCAATGTTAAATCCATTTACCTTTGGACAAAATTGATGTTTATGCGTGTTCAATTTTTATCTTGCCGTTTAAGCAACAACAATTGCAAGGCCCTCAAGTTTTCATACATTTATTTCTCAAATTGCATATCGATTAGTTATTTCTAACATCAGTAAACATCAAGTTGATTATTTACTGCTTTGAGCCAGTGAATCAATGCTTAAAGATTTTTAGCAACTAATAATTCTGATTGCTTGACTTATTAAAATGCATAAATTGACATTTTGATTAACGATCTTGAAATACTCGCGTGTCTAACTGTTGACCAAGAGATTGGAATCGAACCCGAGTCCTTAGCATACTGGCCCAACAACTTCGAGACATTAGAGTACTAACGTAGCGTTCTACCTGACCAACGAGCGATGTGAGGCCGCCTTGTCTACGAACAGCGAAGGCAACATAATATATTTGTTTCGTGATAACATATTACGTTAGCCGCATATCAAATGTCCAATACAAATATATATAGCAGATACCTAATTTTGTGTATAAGAAACACACCTCCAAATGATGATGTGTAATTGTTTGATTCTAACAATGCACATTATAAACCATTATAAACTTCGAAACATTTATTCCTTTTTTCCAGTGTAACTACAGCAACTCTATTTGGCAATTGTGAGGCTAAAGGTTGGACCATTATGCGGTGGACTCTCTCGCTGCAGCAGCTGGTCCAGTTTCTTCACCACCAAAGATTCTTGCTGCAGAGTCTCTATTTTCTATCTTCGTCGAACGTCACAGCGGTGCTGCCAATGTCTGGTATCTGTGAGAGGATATTGTGTCAGCGCTTTATTAGCAGCAGACACATACCTGGACGGATGACGAACCTCGTGCTGGCACTGTTGGTGGACGCGGTGGACTCTTTCGCTGCAGCAGCTGGTCCAGGGTCTTTCATCATCTTCTATCTTCGTGTCACCTGTTCCTGTACTTCATTTTACTTAACTTAACTTCACATTATTTTCGCAATATTTATATTTTTTGTAATACCTGCATCAACTGTAAAGCGCCCCTGAGGTGATATCTCACAAAAGCGGCGCCATACAAATTGTAAAATAAATAAATAAATAAAAACCATACGATTATGAATGGTGGTCGTTCACTAGACCACAAAAAAAGATAGATAAATATATATCTTCCTCTCCGAAACGAGGTTTATTTATTTATACTGAAATCTTACAGATGTTATTTTATGTACCTATTATGTAAAACCCAGTTATTATACATAATAGGTACATAAAATTACAAATATCTAATCATTCAAAGATGGATAATGTCCACATAAAATTATAATGACCGACCCAAGTGAAACACAATACAAAGAGAAGCAAGGAACACTAAACACAAAGAGAGAAACAAGTAAAACGTATTATATTTAGCCCAAAGGATTGGGATGAAAATTAAGTATTTTATTTAGTAGGTAATTTGAATTAAATTATGTTTCGAATCATACAGCTTTACCTCTGAGGTCGTCATATATATTACGATAACTCAATTGATCAAAATAAATAATAGTGTGTTCTTGAGCTAATAAAATGAAAACAGTAAAAAAACACTTACTGAAATTCAGCTCCTTGGTCACGTTTCATGAAAGGACAAAATTATTGTTATTCCTAGAAGGTTTCACAAACCCCCAATACGCTTAAGTGGAAGAAAATAGAAAATATTACTAAAGGGTGAAAAGGGAAAACTTTAATAAACTGAAAAAATGTGGCAAAAAAAGTTGAGACGCGATCAAAATTAAATAAAAGGTCCATGGCTGAAACAAGCAATATAGCAGAAATAAATTTACTTGACAATAATACGTCTAAAAGGATTACACTAATATAAGGATTATAGTTTGATTTGAAGTCTATCACCCTAGTCAGGATTTTTAAATTAATAACACGTATCTATATGAATAGCAGGTCTATAGTAATCTTGACAATAGGAGAGGCTGTAAACAAACTGTGTAAACAAAATATGTCTTTGGTGCAATGATAATGATTTTCTTTTTACGAACGTGGACTAGTGAAGACAGGCATTTTTATTGGAGAGTGGGAACAACGAATTAATATGTGAGCACTGTTAACATAAATATACAACTTTCATTGTTGAACATAACCTACCATTGTTAAAATGTGTCTGTCGATTGTACTTCAAGATGGCGAAGAGCTGTGAAAAGATCAATTAAACGGCTTTTTATCGCCGAAAAGACAATCGATCGTAAAAGATCTGTAAATGCGAAGAGGATACATAGCAAGATGTACCAGGGATACAGCAGTACCGTGGGTGTTGGCAGTCATACAGGTATTACTTCAATTTCAGATAGCGCGGCTTGTTTAAGTCATATTTCAAATAATAAATTGTCAATTAGTAATAAATGCGGCTTTTGAAGAGAAAAGCAGGAAGAATCGGGAACACTTTCCATTCAACAGGGTTAGTGTTATTCAGTTAAAGGAACGAACAGCAGCCACAACAAATCCGACAAAATGGACTAACTTCAATTAGATACGTCGTCAACTTACCGTAACTACCTATTTTTGCTGGGAGGTTCAGTGAGTCATTGCTAAGCTTCGTAACTTTCAGGTTTACCTTGATTTCATGAATTATTTTGTGGTAAACGGCGGAGTTTTTGTTCTTCTTATCCAAGAAGAACAAAAAGTCATAATTTTTAGATAATCTGTTCTAGAACTTGTACTGTGATGTTTGTCTAGAGACTCATCATAACATAAGCCACTCGTAATCTACTTTCCACCCGCACTACTTGCTCAGTAGTATGTATAAAGCCGTGTATGTACACAGATTAGCACACACACAGCTATTGGTATTTGGGTTGCCTTACATTTTGCTTCGGGCTTGCGTGGGTGTCGCCTGATTGCATAATCACTTGCCGAAGCCGACGCGGCGCGTGGTTCTTATCCCCGGTGTCAGTGAAATCAGTGTTGACTTCGCAAACATTCTCACATTGCGCTGCATTCATGCTGCCCTGCTACAGAGCGTGGAGATACAATGACGTACCTATACATAATGATAAATATCTACTATTCCAAAATGTGGGTTATGTTGTGTTTAATCATTATTATAGTCAACATTTTCAAGAACCTCTGGTTGTGTTGCCAGTACGTTGAAATGCGGAAGACGTGAAGTATTTTTCGTCCGTACCAATGAAAAGATCGAGGCCAAATTCAAGATAAAAATGTTGTCAGACGTGAGAGAAAATCTGAAACAATAACTTGGCGTTTGGTCAAAATTGACATAGAATGGCCCTACTTAGATCAAAACGTGATTTAAAAATAACAAATAATAATAAAAACCAGAGAAGGTTGAAGTGTCTTTTATTATAGGGACGATAATTTATTCAAAAGCTTGCTCCATGTTGTTTAAATTGGTTCGCAGAAGCGTAAGGAACGTCTTTATTATTATGATGGGGAGATTGATGATTATTTTGGCCAGTCAAATAGGAACCTTCGATAGAACTCACAAATTGAATACTAAAGTGTTGAATTAAGATTTATAGTCCCGTGTGTTGACAGCCGCTGCAAAAAAAACAAACAGCAAGTCACGTGAGAGACGACTGACTGAACTTTGTCAATTACTTGGTTGAATACCCTGACAAATAATGGATAATTCATTGCTCTTCGATCAATATTGGCCAATCTAACAAAGGGTTGTGACTTGTGTTATCGATGCACAAGTTTTTTAAACAACACACAATTAAAAACATTTAATACCTATTGTCAATATAATAAAAAAATGGTTCGGTTCTAAAAATATTTAACGAAGATTAAAGATGATTGACAAGAGTGAAAAAAAAATCAGTTCAATTACCGATAAAAAAAACACAAGGACGACTGTCAAGTGCATTAAACGATATTGTATATGTATATCTTTTTCCAGTCATGTTGTCAACATTCACAATTATTATAGGTCGTATCATTCAGCGATAACCTCGATATCTGATAAGGACTACGCATTATAGTACTCGTACTTCCAGAACAGTATCAAATAATCGCCAGATTAAGCTTATGATTTCACAAAGTCAAGACATGAGAACTGGTAAAAACTTCGTTCATATAAGGCGCCATCCTGATATGTCGGAGAAAATATTAAAAATTATAATATATTCAATTATTATTTAAAAACTTTAGAGTCTATAATGTACAAAAAGTATAATAAAAACATATTCTTTATTTAAACAAAATAAAACATATTTAAATACTCCACTGCCCAACGTAAATACTCAAACAGGGCAACGAGCTAAAATATACTAGTACCTTGCTTTTGAATTCATATTTTGAACAGAGAAATATTAAATTCCATACTACGAAACCATATAATGCTCCACAAAGTCAAACAATAAATAAGCAAAATGAATATATTTAAAATTAAAAGTTAAAACATGGCATCTCTGCGAACAAAGTGATAATCAATATGCAAACATTACGATGCCAATGTAAAGACAACTTACAGATTAACTTAAAGATTACCACAAAGTATCCGAAATATAAATAACAACAAAGTTTTTGAACTTCATACTTGGGGCATATTACAATAAAAAATAACGAACAAAATGACATATCCCCCATACACACAAGCATAGCTTTATTATGGTGGTACATCTTATGTAAAAAATTATGTACCTTACTTAAAATAATTTTTTGTGAATAAATATATTTTTTTTAAACTACAGGCCGCCTCAGAATGGAAACCCAAGTAAAGGGGACTGTTTTGAACATATTCTAATATTATGCTCTATACTTGCTTCACGTGTAAACATTGCCAGAGAAATGAATTTTTAAAAATAAAATAAATAAAAAAGCCGCTCCGCGCATTATGTCATAAACTTGCGCATTTTTTTCTTGAACGCATATTTACATCTACACACATTCAGTGCACTTCTCAGAAGAAGATTCAATTACATCGGGGCACGCGCGACAGGTGTGTTTATCTCCCTGAGAATATTGCCAGCATCAGGAGCAAAGGCCATTGGACGGTAGACCACGTGCTTAATGATGCAAAAAGACTGAATAATGTCAGACATTTTTCAATGCCAGACAGCGTAATTTCTGAGAACTATAAAAACTGTGAAAAAATGGTAATCTGTGCACGAAATGGGTACGGATTTAGTTAATGCATTGTTGGCACAGTTAACTTTGTTTAATTTTAGTTGCCATGTAGATACTTTGATAGTCTTCTGTTCACACGAAACGCTTACATATCTTTTTAGTTATATTTGAAAATGCAGTTAAGATATCTTACCAAAGTGTCTTAACACTCGTAAAGCTATCCTCGATAGAAGAGTCTAACTTTTCCCAGAACTGGCAATTTGAGAATTTGCAAAGTGTGTTCTAAATAAAAGTGCTCGTCAACTTGTCGCAAGCCACTCAAGACGAATACAGACAGCGTATAACAGTTTTTGCAATAACGATTTTTTTCTAAACTTACATAACATCACACAATCGATTCAATAGAACCGGTTCAAAGTTTAACTTATGCAATTATTGCATATTTACAGAAGAACTTATAAATATATATAGTCCATAAAAAAATGGCATTAATTACGGCCATTTAAAAGTATAATTATTTCGAAGCAAATATCCTTGTCCCCAAAACGGACAAGTTCCCACATAACTAGAAACTGCTAGGTGAAAATTTTACACAAGATTTTGGTGGCGATTTCGACATTACACAACATGCTCTTTTCGTGTACCTGGCCCACTCATTTGGAATAAACTTCCCCCAGTCCTTACCAATATACAAAATTTGGCTGAATTTAAACGGGTTTTAAAAACAAAATTATTCAAAAAATCATATTTAATAATATAAAAATCATTTATATTCTCATGAATCTAAGCTTCTTCTTAATATACTATAATAAGCCAGGTTTTGAAGTTTCCGGAAATTGTTTGGTTTCGGTTTCCTCCTTATTGTACTTTTATGTTTAATGTCCACCTATTATATAATATTTTAATGCTTTCCTGTTTTATATAATATTTTAATTTTAAAGTTCTTATTTTTCGTGCACTGTTATTGTCTTTTATTGTTGTTCTCTACTAAAATAGCACTGTTATTGTTAAATTTTATTCTCTGCTTTTGTGTAAACCGTTTATTCTATATTTCATATTATGTTATTAATTTTTTTTTTTAAGGAACACAATAGGAAATTTTATTTTTAAGTTTATTATAGTTAAGCGCACTTGAAATGAAACAACACAAAACTGCGCTATATAAATACTATGTTACTATTATTATTATTATGTACAAGTACGCAGGGGTCGTTTCTCAGCTTATAAGAGGACGTTCAATTTTGAACTTAAAAAAAAATCTATTTGCATTTCGATCTTGTTTACTTGAATGAATGTATAAATTAAATGGAATGTTGGAAGTGGAGATTAAACTACTTCCTGATATCCGAATGAGCTGAAATTCGGCAGATAGACTAGTTGTCGATGACAATGCGTTTCATCAACTTTTGGTGGCAATCACGCTTACGCACGCGGACACATACGCATGTCTCTAAAATTAAACGACATTTTATATAAGAAAATATATGTCGGTCCTACCCAATTGGGATTCGGCTCAGTTGCCTCTAGTCCCTAGGGAGAAAGGTTCAATTTAAACGTTCACAGCAAAAGAGCCAGTCACTGTTGAGGTTCCCTGAAGGTTCAGTACTAAAAGAAAAAAAAATCAAAAAAAAAATTGAAATACATCTATTAATAAAAATAGCTGTATTTTAGTAAAAAGAAAACAGTTCTTTTTTACATTTTTATCATAATAAAATCAAAATCTGAAATGTGGTTAAATACCTCAGTGATAGGTTAAATACGGAAGAACTAGTGATAATATCAGCGTCTTGTTCACCTCATTATAATCCCATTTGAGGTTGTTAAAACGTACCGGGCCATACATAATGTTTATCGCTTCGTCAGCTCGTTATCTCAGAAGATGAAAAGCTGTTGCAAGAGGCCACGCCGCTCGTAGATATAAAAGAAAGAAGCAACATTCTAGACTCTAGGCCGCTTTTCTTTTGATATCTGAAGCAGTCCTTAGGGAAGACCAACGACCCTGACGCGAAATGATTAATATTCAAATGGCAACGAAAGACATTATGAAATATGAAGGCATATTATGTCAGTGTTTATTTCGGCTATTTTCACTTAATTAATTCACAATTTAAGATTCTGATTATACAGCGAAACAGCTTTGGAGAAAATTAATCAACAACGGGAATATTAAGTACCTACCTATCAAAATAGAAACTTAACAGAATCACATTAAAGGTTATTTTAAATTAAATATTTGAATATTTTTTTTTTAAATTTAAGTCTTCGGGTTTTTTTAGTTATTATTCCATCCCCAGATAAAAATAGTATGATTTATTTATTGGAATAGTGTTAAAAACGTGATTGCAATCCATTTCTTAATAAAATATTAGTCCATTCAGAATATATCGGAACACGTTTCATACTCTCCTGATAAATATAATGACAAAATTTTTGATATTAGAATTTTTATGAACAAGTGTTCCGACATGTATTTGTTAGGAAACCTGTCAATTAATTCATTTAAGGTCTTCAGTCCCGTTTTTAACAGGAATATGAATAATTTCACCTGTTTTTCAATATATTTGCAATATTTTTTATCAGTAAAGTTTTCTCCGTGGAGAAAGTTGATTAGTTTAAAACTATTATAAATATGTTGGTATGAGGTGCTGATAATATTGAAGACATTATTTTTTGGAAAAAATCTCGTTTGATTAATTAAATACGACAGGCTAAGTTGGCTAGAAAAGCAGTAATACGAGTAGTACATAAGAAGCGTTATTAGAAAACTGAATCAGCAATAATGTTACACAGTCAGTAGGTATGTAAAGCAGTGATGGATGAATTAGAACTTATAGATGAATTAGAAATCGAAAAGCGAGCATTAATTAAGTCGAACCATCTTGTTGTCAATCTCTGCGATGCCAATTTGTCCAAGCCTCTCGACTCCGTGCGACCAGCAGTTCTGAGATGAAACTAGAAGTCTGGCTTAATGAAACAGTTCTCAAAGCCGCACCTGACTTCTGCTTATTAATTCGAATTCTGCAAACTTTCAGATGATAAATGCAAACCATTAACTATGACTCATTCTCCCAGTCGGTGAGGTCGTCAACTTGTCCTGCCATTTCATTAAGCAGTCACCATGGGCGTTCAACGTTCAGCTACACTGATGCAAGAGCGAATCAAAACACAGGACTAAACCTCGAATCAATCCACCCGTTCCACCTGCTAACCACCAAATTACGGAAGTCAAAATAATTTTACAAGATTTTGAAATAGCTGCTAAGACTCCTGATTCAAGATGATCTTTTTTTATGTGACACCTCGCAAGATAATCTCGATTGTATAATAGGTTGTATCGAAAAAATCTTTGATAGTTAAAAAGTTATGTATATGGTGGGTCCACTTAAGGTTAAACGTGACGCTCGTTATATTCTACGTGTTAATAGATGGCGTTAATTAAAGTAGCACACACCCGTAAAACATATTTGCTATTGAATTATTCAGTTTGGTCAAGGATTTTGACGTAAAATAAAAATTTAATTCAAAAAGGCCGCGCAGCTATTCCATCTATAAATATTTTCAATTGGGCCAATTTTTTGTGGTATTTCTTTGGGTTCATAGAGACAACTTTTTGTCAATTACAGTTCGTTTTGTTAAACCCTGGGAAACCGTATCTCCAACCGATTAGGTAACGTTGTGAGGCAGATTGAGATAAAGTTAATGCTGTACAAAGGTATTTGTAAAAGATTAAACCCTTCACTGTGTAGTGCAGTGTAGTGATATTAGTGGGTATTATTAAGTAGGTATTTGTTAATGATTACCCACCTCACCGTGTAGTGTTTTTAAAGAGTAGGTATCATTATTTAATAGTACCTAATATGTAATTTATTTTTTTAAATCCTTTGTGAGATGCAGGGACGAAAGCTGTTTCTCTAATGCTAGTTCCTCCGAGCAGGTTTTGTTATAACTCTGTTGTAATTCCTGGATATTATTTCCCGAAACAGGATCCTATATTCAAAAAAGCATAAAAACTTTACAATGCGTGTGATAAAAGTGTTTTTAACAAGACAATTCATCTCGTTTGCAGATTTTCTGGAATTGTAACATTAGTATAAAAATACTCATTTCGATTGAGATTATAGCGGTAACTCTAGAACTTGGAATTGTTTTGAATTTAAGGGTCATTTTAAAAATTGGAACTGATTGTGGGAACGATTCCGACAAGTAGGAATTAATAATCCTATATTTGAAATGTGTATTTCGTTCCTATATTTTTTTGACAGATGGCGTAATTTTTCAAGTTTACTAAAGGTGTTCGAAAGGTAAATTTCTGATTGTCTATAAAATTATTGAAATTCTTTGCTTTTGAATGGTCCTGAAGAAAATGTTATATATACTTTCAGCTTCACAAATCCTATACAATTATTAAAATACACCGTGATTTTATTATAAATAAGCTGAATAGCATTTTTAGGAACATCTATAAAGATTTTAAAAATAAACGATGAATAGAATAAAAATACAAACTGCGATTAAGATTAGAATGATTGCTCTCTCGATCTGAAGCCAAGTATGCAATTAAACTGGCTATCAAGCATATCAATTTACTTATAAACTGTCAGCAAAAACGATAGTGGTGATCTTTGGCATTTCAGTCATCCATCAAACAGTATAATACATTTAAAAACTGACCTATTATAATAGATCAAGTCTCAGGGTAATCGAGTCTCTGAAACTCGAGAGCCGCCGCGCGCCGTCTTGTAATTTCAATCTGATTGTTAACTGAGTGTTCTGTATTATTGATTTAGTATTTGTATGCAAAATTGAGTGGTGGAGGACAACAAGGACCGCTGGTACGTGACGAATTCAATGTGTATTGGACATTTTCTGAATCGGCACAAAATAAATTATACTGTGCCGAGTTTGCCTGGAGTCAAATCTCAGTATCCACCTCCTGGTTGAATTTATACAACCTAGGGCGATAAGGCCTCAAATCTGTCGTTTGCTTGTCAATAATTTGGAGATACTAATCTCTGATGATGCTGTAATTCCAGTCTTTAATGTCGCCGTTTTATCGATCCCTGTAATCTAAGTGATTTCGGCCAGAACCTGTTTGTTAATAATACAAGTTACGAGGACGTAATAAATCTGTATTTTAAATAATAACATATTTTCACGCAGGTTCAACAACGACGGAAATAATGCGAACATTATACGTCTGCCTTTAATACGGTCGCATTAAGAAAAAATCACCATGAAATTGAAAATCGTTTCAAATCTGTAATTTTTGCGATGTAAACGATACAAAGCTGAGGATATAAAAAACCCCCAAGGCTTTGCTCGATTATGAAGATGTACGCATCAAAATTTAAAAAAAAAAAAACAACATTTTTATAATATTTACCCTCCTTGTGTAGGACCAGGGATGTTAACATAATTCTAAATCAGTGCTCCGCAACCGGTGAACCGGGAGACGATCAGGAAAAATCTATGTGAATTCATTTATTAACTTTAATTCTAATTATAATGCTAAGTGGTCGTGCTTGAAAGGTCTTGGCCGAGAATTTCGCCAAATGAAAATGTTTATAAAAGTAAATACCTACACGAATCTAGTTTCGTGTTGTGAATATTTAAGAAAAATATGTTTTCTGTGAATGTAATTTTAACTTTATTTTAATGATGTGTCAGAATAATTCTTGGAAAAACTTTGGTGTGCCGTGGATGGGAGCACTAACACAAAAGAAAATTAATAAAATAATTTATTAAATTATTCTTGACTTTACGATGTCAACAATTTCAGATCGGTTTATGACGAAGAAAAAGCTTAATGATCTGTACACACTCAATCAAAATAGAAATTAGAAATGACTTGCTTGTGACGGGATCCAAACAAAGTGTGTTTAAAATTACCCCGGATATTTCAAGAAGTTATAATAAGACTCCTTAGTTGTTAAGCACATAATAATTCCTGATCCAGTCTTGGTATGTGCATGATGTATACAGAACTGAACTCTGTACCTACAGAACTATTTAGGTTGACACATGTGTGACAAATGAAGAGTTTGATGTGACATTAATAAATGAGAACCTAGTACAATATCTGCCGCAAGAGATCAACATGCTTCCAGATGGAAGACTGTATTTATGTTTGGCTATTCATAAAAAATACCGATTTAGTTTAAAAAAATTACCAAGCCTGTCAGTTATTTGGTTATTTCGATGCCTTCCCTTTTCTTAAGTTGTGCATGAATGATTTTCTTAATACGATTTTCGTTTAGTTCCCACAATCTTAAATATAAAGAAAAATCTTATTACTATTACTGAGCCCCGACGTCGTAAAATTAACGCTTTATAAATAAATCTATTTGAATTTCGATTTTGTTTTCGTGAATGAATGAATGCAAATCGTGGAAGTGAAAATTAACCCACTTCCCGACATCCGCGACATTCCCGAGACGCATTTTCGATGACAATGCAATCTATCAATCTTGGTGGCAATCATGCTACGCGCGGACATATACTCATTTCTCTGAAATTAGACGACATTACAGCAGTTAATATACGAAATAAACGTCGGTCCCACCCAATCGGTATTTTAGGTTATTTGTTATCCCAGTCCCTGGAGAGGAAGGTTCAATCCTCAGTCATACCAAAAAAGGTCCAATCCTTAGTTAAACCAGGCATCTGCCCTGATGATGGACACTGTAACCTTGTCCGAAACGTTGGCTAAAGAAGGAGTTAGCGCAACACGGCATAACACCCCAAAAACAAATAACAAAAATATAAAATGTCAATTTAAACTATTAGTTCTATGAAAAGTAAACCTCGCGTCCAAAAAAGGATGTTTCTAATTTTCTATTATTTTTAATCAAAACCAAGATTTGTAAGTAGGTACCTAAATACTTATCTAGATAATTAATAAACACGACGATTTCACATTTAAAAAAATAACCTTTACTGAGCCATTAAAAAGGCCACCATCTTGAAGCGGAACCAGAAAGTAACAAACAAATTTTGAGTCAGAAATGCCAAATGGTCGAGTTAAAACATTACTTCAAGACGCTCGTCAATGGTCATAAAATAAATAATTATAATAATTTCACGCAGGTTCAACGACGACCAAAATAATGTGAATATTATGCAATATTAAATCCGTAATTAAACGATACAAAGTTGTTCCACATTTTTCCATTCAAATTTCAGGCGAAGTAGGATAATAGATAATGTTGAAAATTGCAAGATGAACAATCTTACTAAACATATAATTGAACTTCATACGAGCGTCAATGTCAGCGGAAATGTGTTTATCTTCGTTGTCAATGATATTATTAAATTATTGCAGAAACCCTGTTCACAACAAAATGTCCGTTATGTATATTAAATTAATAATATATTATACATATTATCTACTCACCACATTCGTAAGTACCTATACGTATTTAGACATAAATCGCAATAAAACCCAAGTATGACTGTATAATTTCTACTATATATTGTACATACTAATTTCAGACAGAAATCCCCGACATTCCCGCTTTACACAGAGTTTTTTCTAAATATGATGTGGACAGTAATTTTTATCTTGTTTTGAACTTAGTGTACAAAATTTCATCAAGAAGTATAAAAATTCTGCTTTGCGATGGGAAATGGGGGTCGTGGTGGGTTTTAGAAATCTCATGTAGGCAGTGACCTTCCTCCTGCTTTGAAAATCATTTGTGCAAAATTTCATCAACAATGGAATAAAACTGTTGATTTGTATACAAATCAAACCCACGCTGCCCGCCCGAGTAAAACAAACAGACACTCTCCTTCACATAGTAGAAGATGTATAGACACTACTTACGGGCACAAATCAGTAGAAGAAAGCACAAGTTGTGATTGTATGACATGATTGTATTCTCCATCTACTATACTAATTAGGGACATAAATCGATACACAGGAGTATGACTGTGTCGTATATAGTATCAACTATAATAGGTACTGTACATACAGTGTACAGTAATAATATCACCGCGGTTGACGCCGCTACCGAATATTTGGCCGGCATGCGGCATCTCAAAGACTTATTCGCTTTTCCTGGAAAATTATTTTAGGAAGGAACGCGACGTCGGCCACTGCACAGAGCAACCCATCAGTGGCAGGTACGGTCTATAATGATAAATTATAATATAGCCACTGATAAAGAATGCATTAGATTGGATATTGTGATAAAAAATGTCACCATATCTGATGGCTTGGTAACACTGTAAAATAAGACATCCGTTGTATCATATTAGTCACACCGAAACGTAGCGAACCATCACAAAAATATTGAAGTACGATTACAGTCGACCGCGTCATTTTGCATCCCACAAATAGCAAAGTGCTTGTGATTAACGATGTTGTAATTCGATATCAAAAAAATTGTCAGAAGTGGTTCAAAATGTGCTGTATCTTAATAAAAACACAACAAACCGACGATCCACGATTTTCTTCTTACAGATTACAATGTTATGTCGCCCTCTATCACTTGATTATAGATGTCATATTTCGATATCAAACAAGCTCAAAGAGCGTTCAAAAATAGGAGGAAGAAAAAGAAGAGGCTCAAAAGTAAGTGGGTAATAGAATATTATTATAGTAGTTTTGAACACTAGGTGTAAAATGTAAAAATATACAACAAAATAAATATTCATTTTGATGACGATGATTTTGATTTACTTAGGTGGTTAGCGTTTCTTATTTACACCACTAGGGAATAGGGGAATATTTTTAAGAAAGAATAGCACTCACCCTTGAGCCCAAAGCAGATTATCGAAGATTTATTAATTTTTCACCATTATTATCTGATAGTATTATTACGCCAGCGTCTGGACGATCTAGGCCCTCTGATTGGTCGAATTAAAATTGTCTGTTTCGGGTAAATTCAGCTAACTTGAAAATTAAGACACGATTTCATACTAAAATAGGATCGCCTCATAATAATACGAGATTTCTTCAAAAGCATCGTTTCTGCTCATATAATTTTTGGATAATATCGAAGAAAATATGTTTTAGAAAGTTCATAATCCATTGGATTTATTACATTACAATGAAAATTATGCACAGTTACGTGATTATGTTTGACGTTTATAAAAAATCACGCGTTCCTTATTCAATATGGCCGATACGCACGGCTATAGATAGCCGACAGAGCGCACCTCTGGCGGTTTAAAAACGAAGCAAATGAATGGCGCGAATATTTAAATATGCAGCTCACAATATTTGACTACTTACGATTAACAAGCATTTAATAAGAAGATTTCTTCTGGAAGCTTATCACTTTGTAATGGCATTTTTCATTATTATTATTTTTTTTTTGCTTATTAATTATATCTGATTTTATATTGACATGTTTTCTAATTTGTAAAATTTCAAAATTATTTATTTGCGATGCTTTATATCCTGAGTGAAGTATTTTAAGACCTGAATTTTTATCGAAAGGGTAATCATTATTCAAAAGATGATTTGCAAACTCAAATTCACTATTTCCATTTAGAGCCCTGCGATATTCTTTAGTTCTGACTTCAAAGTTTCTATTGGTTGTACCTTTGTAAAAGAAATTACAATCATCCCAATTGAGTTTTTAAACTCTTGATTTTTTTTTTTAATTTTGCTATCTTTATTATTAAGAATATATTTCTTCATTGTTATTAGTGTAAAACGCCAGTTGAATAGTACCAGAATTGTTTTTATATAAAATTTTAGAAGTATCGTTATCCACAAGCAGAATTCTACGCCATTGTTCATTTCTATCTTTAGAAAGACCGTTTGAAGAGAAAATGTTTAATTTTTTTTATTTAGTATTTCAACTATCAATTTATTAGAATAACCGTTATTAAATGCTATTTGTCTTATGAATATATTGTTTTATGGTTATATGCTATTTGTTTTTTTCAGGTCTTAAATACTTCACTATAAATAATTTTGAAATTTTAGAAATGAGGAAACATGTTAATATAAAAGCAGATATAATTAACAAGAATTTTTTTATAAACTCTCTTTTAAATATTTTCCCACTTAACTGGTCTTTCCCGTCTAACGATATTGTAATTCCTAATTATTATAAACCCAGTCTACTCTTACCCCTCCCCCCTCCTTCCACTTCTTCTTTCCCAATTGCAATCTATTTTTAATTTTTGACTTCGGTGTGTACACAATAAAATGTAAACATTATATTTATTTATTTATTGGACAATTTGCATAGCGCCGCTTTTGTGAGATATCACCTCAGGGGCGCTATATTGTAATAATCTACCTTTATATATAGATTTTTACTCTCCTGATGAAGGTGTATATATAATCTAACTTTAAACTTTATTAGATACAGTAACAGTTGTAGGTAAAGAATTACCAAATGATTACAGAAAATGATTACCCTCCTTTTATTCATAAACACGGGTACAATTAATCAATATGTAATAATTTATTATTTAAGTCAACTTTGTTATAACTATCTTTAATTGTGACAAACTATACGATATTGATTCAACTTATAGACATTGACGGTTGTAACACATATTTAAGCACTGCAAGTCTCCTATGAGCTAATTATATTAGGTACGATAACAGTTAATATCAGTTGTAGACATGTAGTCAATAATAGTGTTTCATTTGAAATAATCCATCACAAATACGTACGTAAAATTTCATTTATTCAAACAACTGTCATTCTTATTATGCGTAAATTTAGCATGTTATTATTAATTAACTCCTTGCTGTTCCGTGTTTTAACAATATATATACTCACCCTCTCTCTGTCAATAGTGTGAATGTCCTAATATCTATCTATTAAATGTAACTGTTGTTAATATGACTTAAAATGGGCGAAGCGCAACTAAGAGCCGCCCGCAGGGCCTAGCAGAAAAAAACCCGCGGAGCGGGTTTTTAACTGCTAGTTGTATTAATTATTACAACTATTACTAACGTGACATCATCAACGAAATATAAAAGTTAAAATTAATAATATAAATCTGTATTACAATAGGTCAGAAAATAAATACCTACTTCAAATATTTGAATACCAATACAATAAATATTATATAAATGACCCATCTAGTTTATTGCATATCAAATGCAACTTGTAAGTATCACACGACAACGCTGCTTTTATTACGTGACGAACCAAGTCGCAGCTTTCTAGGACGGAGACACGAGCTGCTCAAAGGTAGATCATTCATAAATCATGTAAAAGCACATCAGGGCGTTTAAATTAATAAATTAATAATAATTAAAATTAATAATGGTCAGACACCAAAAAGGAATCACGCTCCCGATGCGGAGAAACTCATAAACCCCGGATGGGTTATTGCGTGTTTACCAGGTATCATTTCACTCTCATTATTGCATATTATAAAGGTGCTGATATCATACACACAAATGCTACCCACTCTTACATCGTTTTTGAGAAAAGTTGTTGTTTAATTTACTCGTCGATAGTCGACAGATCGATAAATAGCTGCAGTTCTTCGTTGCGGTCAACAAAAGGAAATATTCATTGATTTCAAATGTCGACATAAATCGTACATCAACAGCTTATTACCAAATTTTAGATAAATCTATTTGTGTGGGCAGCAATGTAATGATCTTCAATTCTTCTGTACCTAATATATAACCTTATAAGGGATTTATATTAAGTACAGAAGGTTACACCTGGATTAAAAGTCTTGGAGCATGGCGCTTGAAACAAAACAACATATTATAGTATGTGAGCAAGCTATATTAGAGATAGCGACTATATCTATAGTATACATAATTTTTCGCACTGAAGTGCCAAGATCGTGTTCTATGTACAATTCTGCACATGGTTTATAAGACAAAAATAAATCACTCAAAGACAATTATTTTCCTGTTACCTACCAACTACTAGTATATTAGAATACATAATAGGTATATTAACATACATTTGAATGACGCGATGATATTATGAATAATATTATTTTAATTGAACAGAAGTGCACTATTTGTTTGTGATTTATATGCGTAAATTCCCCTTTATTTCTTTGTTATCTTTTTTGATGTGTCAACTTTCAAACAGCACGTGATATTGATGAATATTTATGGTGAAACAAATAATAAATGCAGGTCCAAAGTACAAGCAGAGACACAAAATGCACCTGCAGATTATATTATTTAAAATATATGTTTTAATATGTAGTTAGGTAAGTATACCTACCCAAATAACATTGCAGACAGAATTTAAAATAAAATATAATACACGAAAGTATTTGCCTTTTTTCACTACCAAGGCAAGAAAATCTTGTGCACAATTCCGAACATCGCTATGTAAACAATAAAAACGTATATTATTGTATTTATTTTCGTTATAAACAGTCTTTCTACATTAATGTTTTACAGTGTTAGGAATTGTTTATATCATTAACCAATAAAAAAAGCGACATAAAAAATCTAAACCCAAATTAAAAAATATAATACAAGCAGTTCAGATAAAATGCAACTACCTAAGTAAAGAATAAGTGTTTTTGGAAATATTTTCTAAGATTAAATTTAAGCCTGTGAAGCCATGATGCGTATAGCCTAATGTGTCGCCTACCTTAAACATGGAGTGAATATTTATAATATTATTACGCGAACGTCTGCCGTACGCACTCGCTCCACGTACAACCACAAACAGAAGTGCTGCCATCTAGTCAATAATTATTGTCCCATACTTATTAGGATTACTACTTAGCTACGCGTAGGTATGTTAAAATTATGTTAATGTATTTTAGTATTATTATTAAACAACTAATATTTGGTCAGTTACGTGTTATAGAAATAGTATTGAAGTAAGGTCAACAAGAAGCATTCATCACAGTTTTCACACAGTTCAAATCAGTTTGAATTTTACAGAACGAAATTTACGTTTATTTATTTATTATTGGTAATGAGTTATTACAGATTTTTCACGTGTGAGTGGGAGCAATCTAATCACAAAAATCAATGTGAATATAAATATTATTATTTACGACAGAACAACGTTATCTTACGTTGTTAATGTGATGATGACCCGAATAATGACTTAAATTGACATAAACCGAACTCTTCACGAAAACCTGTTTTCGGTTTATGACTTCAAAAAAAATCAAAGAAAATCACAGCAAGCTGAAGTTTTGAAGATGCGTTTAAAAGGGAGCCAACACAAAATAGTCCATGAAAAACATTTTACCTATTCTTTTTGCGTGTATTCCGAAGGGAATCTTAACTTCCAAGTATGTTTTACACGTGAATTTATCTGGATTTTGTTTGCTAAATTCTGATTAATAAAAATCCACCAATCTATTTCTGGCTATTACAGCAGTTATTGGTTACCGTGACTAATATCAACTTATCAGACACGAGAAAGGGAAAACTCCTCGATTATTATTTTTCCCTCTTTTAAACATCATATTATAACAGAACACAAACATATTTATTATTCGTAATACACCCGCAATTTTGTTTTAAATAGACGTTAACACGACGTATTACATAGTGTAAAGTGCATTTGTGCAACATTCACAATATTGCCCTATATAAATTAACTGTATGCACCCGTGAAAAATCACGGGATATTTTGCAGGGTTTGTGAAGATCGCCTTTCAAAAACATGTATTATCTTTTTTTTTCTTAGGTAGAAATTACTTTGTGGTTAGACATTATATTTTTAATTAAATCAAACACTATTTTTCACATAGTGTGAAAATCTAGTTAGAAACGTGTGTTTTATTTTATTTATTTTTATTTATTTATAATACTAATTAACTAGATAAATTTCCCGGAGTTACTAAAGTTTTAAGCGGAGTTTTTTAAAATAAGTATATACAGAGATATTCCTGTTATTTTGAACGTCAAGTATGCAAAATTTTATGAAAAAGTATTAAATATGTGCTTTAATGGGTGGGAAAAGAAAGAGGGGTGATTTTTCGAAATCGAATGTAAACAGTGACCTTAATAATAATAATAATACTTGGATGACTTGTATAGCGCCGTTTTTGTGCAAAAACACCTCAAGGGCGCTGTACAAACTTATAATACATTTCTACAGTGATCTATGTTATTACTTAACTATTTATGGAGAAAATATACAGTACAATACTTACCTGGTAGGTCACTTGAGATTAACACTTAATTAACATTATCTAATTGTTTATTGGCGAAATTTAGATACAGGATTTAGGACTTAATTGAAAAATTGAATATAACTGGTTTTTCTCTTAGGATTGGTATATTTAATTTAAGGATACGACAGCTTAAAAAGGTAAGTTTTTAGCTTAGACCTGAATTCTGTTGGACTTGTTATGGATCTTAGTTCTGGAGGGAGTTTATTCCAAGCCTTCGGCCCAGATACTCCGAAAGCGCGATCACCAAACTTAGTATTTGGCTTGCGCTTAGGTTCTATCAGTCTGCCTACAGCTGATGATGTTGCTGATCTAAGAGTTGACTGCCTCAGACCAGTGTTTTCCGGGACGCATAGTTCAGAGATGTAGGGTGGGGCCATTTCATTGATGGATTTAAACACCATCCAGCACAGTTTGTACTGGATTCTTTCAGAGCACTTGAGCCAGTGAAGGTTACGAAGGTGTTCTGAAATGTGCGAATATTTTGAAACCCCGGTTATGAGCCGTGCTGCTGCATTAAACACTGATTGAAGTTTGTCAATTTGATATTTTGGAAGGCTGGCATAAATGCCGTTGCAGTAATCGAGACGTGAGACTACGTAAGAGTTGATAAGTAGTTTTGTTGCTTCTGAAGGAAGGTTTCTTCGGACAGACTTGAGTTGTCTTAGGTGAAAAAAACCGGTGCTTACAGTCCTATTTATTTGACTTTTAAACGAAAAGTCTGAATCTAAATTGACACCGAGAAGTTTGACTGTTGTTTTTGGGATGATATCGCTGCCGGAAATAGTAATAGGTGAATTGTCTATGAAATGTTGACGTTTGTTTGTGGCTGCCCAGATAAACTCAGTCTTAGATGGATTGAGCTTCAGCTTGTTTGAAGACATCCAACGAGTTATTGCTTCTATACATTCAGTTATACGGATCTTGAGACTATTGATTTAATTTGGAGCGCAGTAGAAATAAACTTGCTGATCGTCAGCGTAGCAGTGAGACAAGAGATCAAATGACTCGATTATTTTGGCGACATCATTTGTAAAAAGGATGAAGAGAAGTGGACCCAAAACGGATCCCTGGGGTACCCCTGAAGAAAGTGTTGCGAAGTTGGACAATTTATTTCCAACCCTCACGGCTTGTAAGCGATTGGATAAATAGGATACCAGCCAATTTTTTATGTCGGAATTCAAACCAAATGTCTCCTCTAATCTCCTAATGAGGAATTCATGATCAATCGTGTCAAACGCTGCACTCATGTCTAGGAGTGAGATAAGTGATAACTTACCTGACTCTATGGCCAGACTTATGTCTGATAGCATACGAACTTCCTACTGTTTTGAAGGTAAAGTATGCAAAATTTAAGCAAACTCGGAATGAAACTGTAGATTTGTATGAAAAAACAAATCCACGCCGAATAATTTAACCCAGGAATAACTACTGTACATCATCACTGAAGATATGTGGGATATTCTTCCCTTTTTGCCATTCATGGTGAATATTTATTCAAATACCTTTGGAGCTTTTTTGTTGTTTGTTTTTGGGGTGTTATGCCGTGTTGCGCTAACTCCTTCTTTAGCCGACGTTTCGGACAGCGTTGCAGTGTCCATCATCAGGGCAGATCCGGTAGATCCGAAGATGTGTCTAAGATGATCTACCGGATCTGCCCTGATGATGGACACTGCAACGCTGTCCGAAACGTCGGCTAAAGAAGGAGTTAGCGCAA
Source organism: Hesperophylax magnus (assembly GCA_026573805.1). Classification (NCBI taxonomy): domain Eukaryota; kingdom Metazoa; phylum Arthropoda; class Insecta; order Trichoptera; family Limnephilidae; genus Hesperophylax; species Hesperophylax magnus. The sequence goes on along the minus strand of JAIUSX010000006.1, from coordinate 7,405,970 downwards.
CACGGCATAACACCCCAAAAACAAACAACAAAAATGCTTTTGGACGTGAGAATCTAAAAACTTACCTTTCGAGCTGTATAATTTTCAATTGTGTTATTTTAATGATATAATAAAAGGGTTTAAAACTTTTTATTATATTAGAACTTTGAAAAAAGTTTTAAAACTTTTTATTAAATTATTACAATGGAATTACACTACGAATTGTCAGTATCAAAAATAGATGTTTTATCTTACTCAATTGAAAGTTAATGTCATATAAATTAACCGCCTAATGAATATGAGTGCTAACCTCTGCTTTATATCAACACGGCTCGTTATTACTGCAATAACAACTATTAGACAAACATGCATATTGGTGTATAGTGGGCGGGGGTTTTTTTAATACTTTGAAAGATAAAAATCCACCATGTGCGGATCAAAACGATGCTAACGAATGTTCACGAAGAGTAATATTTTAGGAAGTACATAAATATAAACAGGCACGGAATTAACATAATTTGATATTAGCTAAAAGAGACATTTCTAAAAAGAAATATTTCATGGATTGTATTGCAATAATGAATAGTTCATTTCTATCACCTCACTGGCGCTTAATGTTGAATATTATTGATTATTGATAACACTATGAGTTGATATAAAATTAATCGATGTTTTTGTTCATAATATGTATGTTAAAATTTTTCATTGCATGGTAATTTTAAAACCTGATTTTTATTATTTATTTATAATATTAGGATTATTTTTCCATATAGGTACAAAAACGAGAACAGCAGTTTGACCCTTACTTAATTCATAAGAGTAGGTAGCTGTATCTTTTGTAGGCGTGACCGATATATGTAGAAAAAAGGTCCATAAACAATATCGAAAAATAGGTAGGTACTATTATTCCTCTGTTAAACTAAATACCTACTGTTAACAAAATTTAAAACAAAATAATTACACTTTTTTGAAAAAAAACTTCTAAAGTTTGATACTAATTGACTAACTAACCTCTCGTTTAATACTAACCGAATCTAACCTCTACCTAATAATAGTATGTAAATACTAATTTATGTATTCAATACGTCTGTCTCAACACAGGTATATCCTAGTGAGACAGATATATAAATTCACATGTAAAACAACCTTATATTGAAAATTAAAAAAATTAAACACACTAACTTTCGGTTATTCGGTTAGTATTAACTCCCGTTTAATACTAACCGAATCTAACCTCTAACTAACTAACCTCTCGTTTAATACTAACCGAATCCAACCTCTAACTAACCAACCTCTCGTTTAATACTAACCTAATCTAACCTCTAACTATCTAACCTCTCGTTTAATACTAACCGAATCTAATCTCTAACTAACTAACATCTCGTTTAATACTAACCGAATCTAACCTCTAACTAACTAACCTCTCGTTTAATACTAACCGAATCTAACCTATAACTAACTAACCTCTCGTTTAATACTAACCGAATCTAACCTATAACTAACTAACTTCTCGTTTAATAGTAACCGAAATAACTTAAAATAAATTATGTGAGCAATTAATACTGGAGTGCACGTATTGCATAAGTATGTGTTTGAATCTGACATATTTATTTTATTTTTGTATTTATATTTATGACGCGAATGTGAATGGTAGAAGTCGGGGACGCCCGATGAAGACATGGCACGATCAAGTGAACCAATACTTGGGTCGGGCCATGTCAACAGTCAGAATAACAGAAGAGTTTTTTTTTTTAATTTTATGTGAAACGACACAGTCCCAACTGCTCCCAACCGTCTGTATCCAGTGAGACTATGGCATCCTCAGTTGGGGTATGTTGAGAGGCTGAAGGTATTGGAAAGGAGAAGTAGATGGGGAGGAGGAAGGTGGGGAAGTACCTGACCAAACACGGCCAAAGCTATTTCAAGCATGGTTTCATTTCTGAATGGTGGTCTTACACCAGGGCGATACTGAGAGTATCTTCCACTCAATATAATCAGTAAATTAAATTTACTTGCGCACGCCGGGATTAGAACCCGCGACTTGCTAGTCAGAGCCTTACCCCTTGATCACGGATGCCATCAAATATATGTATGAGTGTGAATAAGGCGAGGAGTGTGTGCCAAAACCGTGTTAGGCGGTCTGTCCTCTCTGCTTATCCCGACGGAGAAAAGGGGTGATGGTTACTTAGTAGTTTTAATATATACATATTTTTATTGATCTTGAAATTTCTTATCATTATTCTTTGCAAATAATGTTCTGAATCGTTGTACGAGTTCGATGCGCTTAAATTGTACCTAATATCTATATTATTTATCTTCCAATTTTCTCCCATCTGGTAACGCATTTCAGAATGTTATTTTTTCTGTCAGAAAGATCGATAAATCAGTGAAGATATCTGTAACCATTTGGGGATTAGATCTTCCCAAATCCAAAATGTATTTTTACTTCCTTTGAGAGGGTTGGAACCGTGTTTCAACTAACTAGCGAAACAATTTATTGTTATTGCTTGCGGAGACGAAATATAAAATTGGGACGATATGAAAATAACAGGAGGGAATTTTAACCAGTGTTTTTGTTCACTTCACATCTCTGTACATTCCCCATTATTTTGTAATATCTGAAGTAGTTCTATAATATTTGCATCTGCTGTTAAAATATTCCATTGTAATTTTAAAACCTGATTGGTTATTTTTAAGTCCTTTTTTGCCATATATGAACAAAAAAAAGCATACCAGTTCGACCGCTACTACCTAGTAGGTAGCTGTATCTTCTGTAGGTGTGTCCGATATATCTATGAAAAAGGTCCATAAACAATATTGAAATATAGGTAGGTACTATTATTCCCTATAAATATTCAAGTAAAAATCTTAAAAAGATAAATTAGCATAAAAAACCAAGTACCTACTGTAATAGATACGAATAATACTAACCGAATACTCACCTATATAAATACCTTCAGGGTTACAAAATAAAAACGGTTATTAAGTTGCCTTTTTCGAAAATTCATCAATAATTTTTAAGTTTCTGCCGTTAAAATGTTCTAAATAGTGTAATGTTATTGTTTTGCAACATTAATCATTTTAATGTGGCAAAATGATACAGCTGCAATTTTAGTATTTTAGTTTAGAAAAAATGTCAATCTGAAAAATACATTTAGCTTGATGTGGCGTGAAGTGCTAATGTAAATTTTCGCCATAACAGGTATTAACATTTTGTATATAAACTAACGTTTAATAAAAAATATTTGTTTATTTGCTTTTAATAAAAACTACCCCAAAATAGTAACACTTTCTTTTAATTAGCCAACTGTTGTGTTTTGTGTATGTAAGTGTGGCCAATAGATGTAGGTGGAGGCAAAAGGTAACTTTATGCGACTTGTGATAAAGTTGGATATGGCCAAAAGATGTACCTGCTTAAAATGACAAATAATCAAAACTCATTATGACTAAGAAAAATAATAACAAGGTTGTGTTGAGGTGCTAATTAGGCATCTGTTCATACATAAAATTTTAAATGAAATTTAATAATACCCTGTTTAAGTTTCCAACCGATTTCAAAACTTTGTTTTTTCTCTACTGTAAAATTGTATCAACAGTAGATATAACCCATTAAAGTATTTTATATTATTATATAAGTCCATTTCTTAATTATTTTTCCAGCTAATTCCGAGTAAGAAATACAAAAACTGTATAAAATGACTGAAGACAAGAAAAATCCAGTGTTCGCAAGGAGCTAAGCTCTTGTTCGAAAGTGACCCGTTATCACGTTGGTCCCGTGGTCTAGAAAAATAATTTGCTAAAGCTGGATACACACGGCGGAGCCATTTGGCTGAATTCACTTGGCTGAATCCATTTGGACACGGTCCAACTTATGGGACCACGCACGACTGAGCCGTCACCATCGGGTGAACAACTTGAATTTGTGAACTAAAATCATACTTAGATACATAAAATTGGTTATTCTTTTCACAAATATTCAGCATTTTTTATTTAAATTAAGAAGTAAGAAATAAAATAGGTATACATATATTTTGCCACCATCCAGAACAAAATCACGAACTCTTGAAGAGGCTGTAGGTACTTGCGGCTCGAGGTCTTAATTCTTAAGAAAAGGTCTTAATCCTTAATTGAAAGAATTGCACACACACGCAGAACCGGCGAGCCATTGGCTCAGGGATCACTACATACAGCTCAGTGAAAGAGCTATTTGAATTACTTCCCACAATTTTTGAATCGGCGCGTCGCCATTTGGCTCATTGGCTCTACCGTGTGTGTCCAGCATTACGGTCTAGACACAGACATAGGAATTAATAGACGAGAAGATAAGGGCGAGGGGTAAAATCAACTGTTGAAGAACGAGGGGAGTAAGGCTGACTGTGATTCGTCAATAAATCAATCTGACAGTAAATAGGCATCTCGCATTATAATATCACCATTTACTTCTTACAAGTAAAATCTGCGTTTGAATGAATAGACATTTTTACATGGGAGCGCAAATTACTCGCCACGTTATGAACTAATTTGCGAAGTCCAAATTCGGCAAAGTAAGGCAGCTTCTATTTCGGAGTCGTAGTTAGTTTCAGAGTATTTAGTTAAGACACTTTTACAAATGTCTCATAATTTACTTACCCCAGTAAACAACGATGAGCACACTTGAGAATCGCTACATTGTGATGTGATAGTATATGTTTCTAAAACTGATCCATATAATACGGTGTGAATAAGCTTAAAATAAAGTAAAATAATGCTTACTTATGGAATGTAATACGACAATTGGGTTTATTCTCTTTTTCACATCTATTTTTACAAGTTTTCATATCAAAAGTCAACATTTTGCCGTGTTATTTCGTAAAATGAACCGATGATGCCTCGACCATAGTTCGCACAAGAATGATGACGTCACGTTTTCAAATTTCACTTGAAGCCAAATGCGAGCCCAGCCGGCTCAATGGAACCGGTATGGGGAGTGGGGATAATACGCTTTTAATCACTTAGGGCAGGTCTACTAATATTCATATGTCTATGGGTCTAGACAAATTACATTCCAAAAAACACCTTCGTTGCGGCTGGATACTTCTGGGGTCTGGATGACTCAGAGAGGATTGAGAAGTGAATTATCCTCAACTTTATTATAAAATCCGAAGACTAATCCTCTTGCCACTAGCTTTATTACCCGTCCCACCCACCGTAACTCTTTTTCTTCTCATCTCTTCCCCAGTTTTTTAGACATTCACACTATGGAAAAGAAGTTACATAATGGTGGCGACTGGCGACACATCACGTAAATACAACGAATCGTTTTTTAAAATAACATATCGCTCGCCATGCAATCCCATGCAGATCTGTGTGGGCGTGGCGACGATGATATGCCGTGATCTGCTAGTCATGTGACATTTGAAAATTATACGACCTTCCCTCCTACCTACAGCAGTAGGGGGGGTCAGATCAGACGCAGCTGTTATCTGTCAAGGTGATTCCGTAGAAAAAATGATATTCCGCGGCAGTTCCCGAATTGATCTCACCCCCTATCCTGAGGAAGATTATAGCGTAGTACAACACCTCAACATAAAATCTGTATAGGCCAGTCCCAAATTACTCATCAACGCTTATGTAATGTGTATTAGGCTATCTAGATTGTTTTGGAACCAATAAGTTCACCTTTATAATGTGCATACATAAGTATCTAACTACCGACTGCTTTTATTTCAAATTTTATTCTAGGTTATTCCCACAATATATAGAAGATAAATGTTCGTTGATGAGAATAATTGTATAGTGCATCTACCTAATATGGAAATACAGCCATGAATGATAATTATTATTTCTGAATACCTATCTACATTTCTACAACACACATGGCCACGATAAGTTTTATTGTTATCAGACGCCATTCATAATCTCTAAACGCCATCATAAACGTTAGTATCAGGGAATACCTGTTTGATAAATAAATACAATTACTTGCTCCGTTTATGAGTGTATAATTTTATTGTTCAATTTTAATTAAATCCCAGACTAGACACAATTTAAACTACAAGATTCTAATACATTTCTACTAATACATTTCAATACACAAACTTTTGTATGGACTTATGTAATCGCAGGTACGTAGGTACCTACTGGTAATATTTTCGAGGTTCTCTAACGAAAAAGATCAAGAAAATTCTATTGAATCCGAAGAAAATAAACGAAACTCCGTGAGAAAGATTTCTTAGAAAATTTTCTGGCAATAGAGTCGATGTAGCGTTTATACAAATTGCACTTAAATGTTGCGCACGTGAACAGAATACGTGCCTTAGCTTTTCTTATTTACACCAAAGTGTTTCCCTTCCGCATTATCTTTACGCAAAGGTTGTTTTAGATTATTCGATTACAAAGATAAAACATTCTCATTTGTTTATCAGAATTGCTTTCGTGGAAAGGAATTTCACTGAAAGCAAATATTAAATTTACCTTTGTGAGAAAAATGTATTATGACAAAGTGATATAGGTATGCTATTGTTTAACCTACGTTCTATTTTCTCGAAGCATAAAAAAGATTATTTAATCATTTCGATACCTCAGTTCCAAAGTGTAACAACTCAAAAATTTTAAGTGAATTAAGCTTGAGGAAATGCTTAGAATATTGATATGCTCCAGATCAAAAATGTAACAAGTGGTAATCTGTGTTTTTTTTTACATTATCTCTAAAAAGTAAGCACTAAGGAAAAATATCCCTCTAAGGACAGAATAGGAATCTGGGGGTCATTTTGTTCAGATGGATGGGTCGAGAGAGTCCGGCTGGAGAGGTCAAAAGGTCTCCCTCAACCAGTCTCTCAACCAGTAGGTGGGCAAACGCATCCACCGCCTAGAAATAGACAAACCTCACCCCATGAACCCGGGCACCCCTGCTAAGTCACCAAACGAAGAAAACAACTTGGGGTGACCTATGGCAGGGGTGTTGGTTATCCAATAAATGGCGGCGATACCCATACCCGCCTCTCAAATTGATTTTGTGGTTATTTTAGAATGAGAGTGGTTATTATTATTTAGAATTATACTTTTTTTATATATTTACCAGTTCCATCCGATAGTAATTCTTTTCACTAAATCAGAAATATTACAATTACTTTAGATCCAGAATGTAACAACCTGAAAACCTCTGAAAACTCAATAAAATCACTAAATAAATACTTATAATAATTTAAATATATATTTTTATAAAACTTGAAATTTCATAAAAATCTACTAAAAATAGGTGTACAGTAAAAGATTAAACCTGTCCAAAATCTTGTTTCCTAATTATCCCAGAAATATGATTTCTGAGTTGTTACACTTTGGAACTGAAGCATCGATTTGAAAAAAAAAATAGACTCATGTTACCGTAAAACATTGTGAAAAGAAATTTCACTGAGAGCAAAGGTATAAGATACATTTAAAAATAATTGTTTACTTACATTCTCTCTTCTCGGAGCATTAAAAAGCTTCTTAAATTATTTGTAAAAAATAATACAAAAACAAAAATACACATGCTACCGTAAAACATAGTGATGAAGGAGAGCGTGAATGTTTGTTTACATGCGGTTTGCGTACATTAATATATTGAAAAAACAAAACAAAACCGGTGTTACAGAAATGACAACCTGCGAAAAACATGTTCTGTTACAAGTGGGAATCTTATCTGAATTCCTCTGCAGTTGTGTTATTATTATGTCAGCAGGTTTTTTTTACAAGATGGTGTGAAAAAATAATATGAATAGTTGCAAAAATGAACTGCACTTCAAATAATGCCATGTGTTTGCGGTTCTGAATAGGTTTGCTGCATGTGGTCGGATTTTTGCTGTCATCGGTTGTGTTGAAGTTGCGGATGTGGTCTAAAACCTAAATGTCTGCCCTTTTGAGTGTGTTGCGAGCTTAGAGAAGCAATGGTAAGGTTGTGAGCCAAAATGAACCAATCCTTGACATTCCGGGCGGACCGTTTCGTGTATGTCACCGTGTCACAAAAAATGGTTTCAAGTTACAAAAGAGCGCACGTACGATATTAAAAAGGTTACATAAATCAGCAGAGGTTTACAAAGGCAACCTGCGCGTGTTTGGGATTTATAGTATTTTTCATGTTTTATTCTTTATAGGGATTGTTTTTTTTAAAAACGAGTAGAACGGGTACCTAACTTGGCGATAGCCATATATATTATTATTTGCCTATAGCAAAACCCATTAAAAGTTGGTAACCTACCTACCAAATTGAATCATAATAATATAATTGTTTGTTCGGTAACATAAGGTTAATGTTAAAAAAACTGCCATAAACAATTAGATAATGTTAATTAAGTGTTAATCTAAAGTGACCTACCAGGTAAGTATTGTACTGTATATTATCTCCATAAATAGTTAGTAATAACATAGATCACTGTAGAAATGTATTATAAATTTGTACAGCGCCATTGAGGTGATTTTGCACAAGAACGGCGCTATACAAGTCATCCAATTATTATTAAGAGCCTTGTCTCTTTATGGTGAGGAAAGGCTATTATATTTTCGTTAATAACACTGTATAACATTTAAAATTTTATGCCTACTGTAAAAAATACAAATATTAAATAATGACAAATAAAAGAGCTATAATAATATAATAATTGTTGGTATCCGTGTGTAACTAACTACCTAGGGAACAAAGAAATATGAATCGGTTAATAGTTCAGGATATCTCAAGCTTACCTCTCCTTGTGTATCATATATAACTCGTAGCCATAACCATCAGATATAAAATACTATAATGGATGGTTTCTAGATTAGACCAAACATGCCCATGCCACCATGTCGGACAGAACAGAAGTGCGAAATGAGACGACCGATTGATTGAGATCGGATGATACGAGTTATGAAGGATGCGTTGATCGATTGATATAAGTTACTGCATGGGTTTATAATAAATCAACACTAACCTTTTGGGCTTCCATCGTCGCTTGAAGACTCCTAACATGGTGAAGATCGATCGATGAACACCAAACTGAAACTACGATATTGGATTCTAACACTGAGATAATAAATGTATCTACTGTCGCACTGAGCTATGCACTAATGCCTACACTTTCACTTATTCAACATTAAGATTAGAATATTACTATGAGAAAATCATCATCAATGGAGAAAATACAGTTTCTTTTATGATATTAAAGAATAATAATGAGAATTCTTTTGCTGTTTTTTGTTGTATTAGACTGTCTTTGCAAATTTTGTCGTGTTTTTTCACGTCTATTTGCGGCAATTAAGACATTTGAACACTCTTGTTCACGGATTTCACTTCATGAGAAGATCTCTCTGCGCTCCGTGGAAATGGAGAAATATCGTCTTACGAGATGAGCTATTCACTAGGCGTGGTTGCAATGAAGATGCTGCATTTTGAATTCATCTCTCGCCGACATCTTCGTGACCTATAAAACAAACAAAAAGATTATTAGCAATACAAAGTAACAAAACAATGGCATTTAGTTTCATTGTTTTGTTGGAAATAGAAGGAAATGGAGTAACAATACGTCAGCGGAAAGTGCAGGTCGGTTACGTTTCAATAGCTGGAAAATGCTATTGTTATTAAATTGTACTTTAATTCAATATAATTCTGTAAGTAGTAGGTACTTAACAAAAATATGTAGAAATCCATGTAAGAATATCTTTGCTCGTCAATTTTATAAACAGGGTTGTTGGCAAGTACTGTTATTTGGGCATTAGTGATTAGAACCTACCTAATATGCGACATTAGTGCAGTACAACCAACAGATAGGAACATAATGACTTGAATATCAAGTATTGAATATGCATGCATTGAGAAACACTCGCAATGTGCATCATGCTTGACTATCTTTAACCTATTGTACGAGTATCGTTCATTAGCCCGATACATTTCAAACTCTGCAATCAAGTGAAGCAATTATTGCTTCACAATACAGGTAATCTCGTCTGTTATATCAAAATGTGCACTCTGCTTAGTCACTGCACTTTCAAGACGTAGAACCTTTAGTAACATTATTTCCAAATGTCTCAAACGTCAGATGTAGATAGCAGGTACCTTTTAGACTTTAGACTTCGCAAGTTAATATGTGGAGGATATTTATCATTGGCAGTTGGCAGAATTACATTTTCTGAATCTCTTATTTCGTACGATCTTCATCGAAATGCAAATTAAAGGTATAATCGAAAACTGTTGTCTTGAAAATTGTTGAATAAAATACCTAAATATCAAGGATGTCGTTGCGTAATAAGCACTCGAAAACCTCGGTTATAAATAAATAATAACAACAAAAAAACGTCAAAGATTAGTTTAGGTATTTTAAATTTGGAATTAATTAGTCTCGTCTCATTAATTCCAAATTTAAACAATTTTGACAAATTTAATCATTTATTTGGTCATAGTTAATTCATTTGCATATTGAAGTTAGGTATTATTATTACTATTATTAGTCACCAAAACCTTCTAAAAAAATATTTAACATCTGAAAGCCTAGGTAAAGAAGAATTCCTCGAAGTGGCTGACTAGAGACGTAACTCTGTTTGGTTTCCTGCCTAATATTATCTCATCTCAATTGCCAAGATCTCTTAAATAATTAAATCTACATCTCAGTTCCGCCACTACAAAGGAAAACTCCGCTTTAATAGCAGTTCTACACAAAAATCTGACTTGAGACAAATCGTTACTACATCAGAGCACAAAAAATACATTACAACGCCTACTTGACATCTGAAATGAGTCTTAAACGCCGTCTGGGAGACGTGGCACAATTAAAATTCCGGTGGCAATATTCCACCGGAACAAAACACGAAAATTACCTCATGAAGGCCCTCGCTTCATTCGAACCCTTATTTATATGCAGACGGTGGACATCGGAAATCACTTTCTGGTTACAAATTAATGTAAATGTTGTTTTTACTTCGTACTCTCTCACCGGGACGCTGAGAATTGGAGGAAATCAATGCCTTCCAAAGATAGTATCTCTCATAGAAGGGACTATCTACGGGAGAATCCTAAAAATAGGCAGAAGTGCTTCTTGTTTGGGATATTTATAGTATATTACTTTATTCAAGGTGGTAAAGAATGGACATTCCAAAATCCCAGCTAACTAACGTCTCTATCCAATGCCACAACACTGTTATATGAATTAAAATAATATGTGTAATAATAATATTTGGATGCTTTGTATAGCGCCGTTTTTGTGCAAAATCACCTCAAGGGCGATTTAAAAACGCTTTTTTTTGCTGGGTTTGAACATCATCCCTAGGGTATAAAATATAAATTAAAACTTAAAAATGAAAAATTGACTGAAGATTAAACCTTCCTCCCCAGAAACTGGTGTCAACAACGCTAACACCTAAGCTAATTTCTAATGGGATAGTACTGACATTTATTTAATATATTAATTGCTGTAAAATTTTATTTATTAAATACCCATAATGTTATCCAATTTCAGAAAAATGCATTTGTGGGCGCATGTGTGTGCGTGAGTGCTACCAAAAGTTGATTGAAATTGAAGAATGCATTTTCATAAACAACGACTCTATCTACCGAGTTTCAGCTCGATCTGAAGAGGTTTAATTTCCACTTCAAACATTCATTCAATCAATAATTTTTTTTTTTTCAAATGGTATAATTTGTATGACTACCATAACACGGGCATTAACCTAATATGGTAGTTGAAAATTGTAATATTTAAAAAACTATAAAATAATAAAAAAAAAAAATACTTATATATATATATCGAAATTCATATAGTTGTATTACAAAAATCCAAAAATTCAATCAAACCTTAAAATACTAAACAGTCATTTTGGAAAATTAGTAAATGAAATACTAGGTAGGTAAATAACTTCGTGGTCATTAGTTTATTTAAATGTATAATAAAGTGAAATAGGTACACGAAGTTAACTGTAAATGTAGAGCGTTTTCTTTACTAGGCAATTTAGTTAACTTATAGTTTCCTAGAATTCATAGTGAAACCATATTTTGCCTAATTATTGTCAAAACGAGTTTGTTAAAGTTTCAATGAAAATAAGCCAATAACGTAACGGTTGGTAGTTGCAGAATTTGATGTCGTAACTTTTTGTTCGAAAACAAATTAGTTTAATTATGTGAAAATCGGAAAATTTATGCAAATAATAATCATTACATTGATATGTGGTGTTTTCAAATAGAGTTTGTCTAACAAATCAAAAGCCAATATTACGCTAACTACAGGGTTTTCCAATAAGAGGTGTTATTTTGATATTCAATCGTAAAAGATCAATGGTTTCGTTGCTTGTGTGGCACGTAGCGCCGTCTTGTTGAAAGTAATCGTTGTCCAGATCAATACCATCCAATTCCGGCCATAAAAAATCATTAATCATCTCTCGATAGCGCAATCCATTCGCCGTAACTGTTGCTCCAGCCTCATTTTCGAAAAAGTAAGGTCCAATGACTCCGCCGGACCATAAACCGCACCAAACAGTCACAAATTGAGGATAGAGAGGCTTTTCAACAATAACTCTTGGGTTTTCCGAGCCCCAGATGCGACAATTTTGCTTGTTGACGAAGCCACCGAGGTGGAAATGGGCCTCATCACTCAAGATGATTTGCATTTGATTTACTCAAGTAAATTTTAATAATTTCAATGCGTTGTTGAAACGTGTATCGTTCCATTTTTATTAATGGCGTAGTTTCTACTTGTCAAATGTCAAAAAATGACAGCTTCAAAAGTAACATCTACCGAAATAGCGGGCTATTCAAAATAACACCTCTTATTGGAAAACCCTGTATAAACCAGTGCAATAAAATATCATATTACTTTGATATTAAAATAATAACGTTTCGGTAATCTATTTGAACAACTTCATTCATTTTTTTCACGAGTACCGTACAAGAGTCCCACAGGCCCGGAGCCAGTCATTGCATCTCTGTTGTGGGGCTAAAGAGAGTGGGGCAGGAAAGAATATATAAATTTAACAGGTATTTATGGAACAAAACACGTGACCTTCATTATGTCATTCAATAATCGATTTATCTATAATTTTACTATCAATTTATTAATTTTTAAGACCTACAGATAACTGCTTACTCAAATATCCACAGTACAATCATTATTATTTTTTACATACAAACATTCATACTCGTACATTGTACTTAGCGTTATGTTTGTTGCACAATAACAAGTCAGAATTATTAATGATTAACAATTCTAACACGATTGATTGCTATCAATGGGAAATCAGAAGTTTCGATCACAATAGTTTGTAAGTGTCTTTATAGAATTTATTATTTGCGTATGATAAATTAGTTATACTACATTGTGCCAGGGGGCTAAAATTGAAAAATAAACGATGAAATTTAAATCTGACTCTAAATCTCGAACGGTGTTCTCTGGCGTCAATCGTCATAAATATTGTACAGATTTTGAGCTACGGAGCTTTGAAATATATACTAAACTGTCAAAACGGGCGAGATTGCGTATTTTTTACTTCAATCCAGTGTGAAAATAATATATGTAATTAATTACAGTATATGTATGATTCCACCACGAAATAATAATAGTTTCAAAAGCAGAATACTTAGGTACCTACATGCAAATCATTATTTCAAAGAGGACAGGTTTGAATGGATTCATTTTTAATATATTTATGCATATGCCGGCAGTCCTCTCGGACCCCGAAAATTCTCAAAGATAATGAGTACGTAGCGACGTTCCTTTATCAATTCAGTTTATATTTAGATTCGCGATTCAATTCGACAATATTCTTTTTATGTTTTTTTTTTGTTTCATTTTTCAGCTTCCTAACAAAAACAAAACTATTATTAAATAAAATTGTCCATATTTTGTTATCAATCAGTCCACAAGAGGATGCAAGCAAGGGCCTCTTTAAAATGATTTACCGGTAATTACCTAGAAGAATCAATATAAAGAAAAGCCTAGCTAACGAATTCTTTTCAGGTGAATTAGGCGACTCCCTCATGGGCCGGTAAGGAATCGACGTACCGAGTGCAGTAAACGTGATACCAAGAGCGCCCCATTCCATAATATAATATTATATACTATATTTCGATTGGCGACCGTACACGGGTCGCTGCGGCACGGGTGCGGTATTGCGAACTTCCATTGCCCGCATTCTTGAACCCCTCGGTTTATGTCAATTCCTTACAGACTCGCGAGGGAGCGGGGCGAGAAAAACATACAATGTTAAATAACTCTGTAGCAAATTCAATAAATTGAAAATCGTGTAGGAAGGTAACTCTTTTGTTCTTATAAGATCACGATCTAATAATCAATCCACAGATTAACAAAAAAAAACGATTTTATGACAAAATCAAAAATTAAGTTTTTAAATTCGAAATCCGGGGCCTTGTAATATAAAAATATTTATCCAAGCAAATCCTCATTCCAGCCCTTATTCACAACTTTGTTATAATTACACATAAGGTTTGGGTTAAGGTCGGATAAAGGTCAAATGTAACCAGTAACCAGCCCCCTTGCTCCCGGAGGCAAATTAGAAAGAGAGCAAATTTGATTTATTTATAAGGGTAAGTTCATTTGCATAACGTTACAGGCCTTTGCGTTGTTCAAACAAATTTGTTTTCTATTAAAAATAGAACACATATTTGTTTGGAGGCTTTAAAATGTAAATAAATCAATCATTTCAGGTAAAGTAAGCAATTTAACTGACATTATGGAAATTGGGATCTAATGAAGCTTTATAATATTATTGTGAAGTAATTTGTAATAGGTATCAGAATCGTTAGGATAATATTTTGTTATTTAAAATTATTTTTGTCTGTCTGAAACAATGAAAGGTAAATTAACTTCAGTTTGTTACTCACTTTAAATCGACAACTGCAGTTGCACTGCTGGTTCGATGAACGCAGAAATCACCAAAAGAAAACAAAGTTTTTCCCAACTTTGCTACACTACTTGGCTTTCAGTTTGCAGTCAATGTTTACGTTCCGAATCGTCAGAATGTTTATTTTTACACTGTCAAATAGAACTGCGCCACAATAGTTTGAAGTCAGTTTAGTTAAGATCATCGACACACAAGTTTTATTAGATTTATATGTGCATAATTTTACACCGCGCCAGAAATCTGCACATCACTTCCTGATCCACACTGAATGACCTACAGACATAGTGCCTAGTTTTGAGGGATAAATAAACACAGATAGCTGCATCCATTCTATTTTGGAATCGATAAACAGTTCATAACGTCCCATGGGACGCTGTGGAAACGCGACAAACTCCTACAGAATCGAGCTGGATTTATTCAATTGACAGATCTACGGATTTTGACGAAAGCTAGTCAGGTTTGAAATAAAGAATGACATAAACATCGAGGTATATTCACGCAATGATAACGCGCATGCGGCCATCGCGACCACAACAAGCGTGCGGTACACACGAATTACGGGCCGTTACTGACTTATCTTTCAGGGAGCACCGAGCTAGTCCCCGCTCCACGTACCGCTACTGCTACTCTCACAGCTGTTCCCAGCGGTAGGTGGCCATCTTGGATTCGGTATTTGCAGCGCAGATAGGGTGAGCCATAAAAAAAGGCGAAAGCTTTTTTTAAATAATCTTTTATTATGATCGACTTCCCCGACACAGAGTTATATAAAATAAAAACTAAAGATCGTCATGAATTAATGAATATTTAATAATAATTTACGAATATGCATTTTTTGACATGATAGTGCTACATTAAGTGGGTAGTTACTCCGAAGTAAGTTACTGTGTTTACTTTACTAAGAGCTAGAAAACAGAATAAATGATAAAAAAGGATTGCTTTGTGGGTGTTTCGTGTTCTAAATGTAAGTCGAATTTGGGCCTATATTTCCGTACAAATCTGTTTCACCATTATTACGAAATTCAAATGGGATGACGATATACAATTTTATGCAAGTGTGAGAGTGACAAACCGCGTGCTAAATGTTCTAGAACCAAAAGTTACAACCAAAGTCATTGGCAGGTCTGTTTCAATGCAAATTTGCAGGGAAGGTACTTGTAGTTTTCTTCTTTATTATTTGAGCTGGAATGATTATTCTTATAAAGATTATGTTTTATAAATTATCAAGAACAGTATTGAAGTAACATATTCCGAAAGACGTGTCAATTTACTCAAAATATAATATTTTAATAAACTGGTTAACTTTCTTCAACCACGTTGAGTGACGGGTGAGTGAACTGAGTAGAAGAATAATACCTACTGACTCATTAATCATGAATTTAAAAAAAAAACTTTGCTCACGCTTCCGTATATGAAATAAAATTTTCAAATGAAAACTATTTGTAATTAATTAGTTAGTTAGTTGGCGAAAAAATCATGAAATCAATTCTTGAATAATAGTAAATCCCCATTTCTTTAAACTGAATATGTAGGTTCTCGTCAACACTTTCAAATGTTATTTTGCTAAGGTACAGTTCACTTAGATCACCATGACTAAAAGACTAATGGGTCTATAATATTTACCCTTAAAACACTGCTAATATTTTGTAAATATCTCAAAGCCAAATATAATATTGAAAATTATTATTGATATAATTGACAGGCATCTATGATTTCAACGTTTTACTTCAGAATTTTCATGGACAGTATTGAAATGCGTTCGAAACTTCTAAAACCTAGTTCTATACACTGCACATTGCAGTGCTCCTTAAAGTAATCTAATGATTTCAGTGAACTGCTATTGTCGTTGGGCGTATCCTAAGGGTTAAATACTTGTTAGATTGTCATTTATAAATTCACAAAACAATACTAATAAGAATATTGGCATACATAATTAAACATTGCTAATTTTTTTTTGTTCTGTAAATGTTTTCGAGCCACACGTTACCAGCTTCAACTCGATAATATTTACCGGGGGTAACGTTAGCACTCGGCTGCTCTCGGAACCGCTCGTGTTTCTTCGCGGTTTTCGTGACGTAACTTTTTGTTATCAAACAAAATTAACCAAATAAAAATAATAACAACAACAAACTATCGACTATAAAAAATGGCACCCTTGGTGACCTTCTCGCCGCGTCGAAATAGCTTCTGCCGAATTAATTTGTTATCCCCAGACCAGATTTCACCCTATACACCCGGCATAATTTTATGTAGACACGTAGGAACATTATTATTTTACCAAGAACTTCAAGAAAAAAATGTAAGGCGAAAATATTCATCCATGTTTAGTTTGCCTACCGTAATGATTAGTGATATCCAATCAGGGGCCTAGGATCACAGGGGCTTTATTACAAAAACTGGTGTTTTGAATTAAGCTTGGTTTCGGTAATACAATATTCTAATTTATTTAGTTTTAGAAAAATGTTTGGTCATATCAGGTGGGCACAGTGTCTCAAAACTATGTTTTTGTAGATAAGCCTCTGTGATTCTAAACCCCCGAAATAAATTAACTGGAGATCATGTAAAAATGGTGCGGTGTGCAAAATGCTGAATATTTTTGGACCTTTTTTAAATGAACAAATAAATGGGTGGTAACTTTAGGTGGCGTATAGCATTTTTTTTTCATGAACAAAAGGTTGATAACTTTGGGTAGGACATAACACATTTCTTAAATGAACAAAAGGGTGCCAACTTTGGGTGGCACATAGCACATTTCTTAAATGAACAAAAGGATGCTAACTTTGGGTGGCGTATAGCATTTTTTTTTACATGAACAAAAGGGTGCTAACTTTGGGTGGCACATAGCACATTTTTTTAAAATGAAAAATATGTGTTAACTTTGAGTGGCACATAGTACATTTGTTTAAATTAAAAAATGAGTGGTAACTTTGGGTGGCGCTTAGCCATTTTAGTCTATGCGCTTAGCACATTTTTGTTGTGAATAAACATGTGGGAAAATCCTTAAATTTCATTGGAAAATTATGAACTTAAGGCCTCTTGCGGGAGACCTAATTTTTTCTTCATTTAATTGGACCAATTCTCTTTGTGGTATGTGTAGGTTCATAAAGATAACTTTTATCCACTCGAGCGATTTGTGTCCATATTATTTAATTAATACCATTCCTCAAAATATTTATATGGAAACATATAAAACAGCTTACTGCAGTTTAAGGCCAATGAGTCCACCTAGATTTCACTGTCTATCCCATATTTTTAGGTTCTATAAATTTGGCACATTACAGCAAGCGATCGCTCAAACCATTTATCAAATAATTGGCATAATATGCCTAAAATCACTCGAGTGGATATCAACTTGAAATTTTGAATTTGCAAATTTTTTCGATACATACTATTGTAAACAAGTTCACTTTTATTTCATTTTGATAGGTACCATTTCGATTTAGAAAACCTCCCTCTGTACCCCATTTATGTACTAATCAAAATGAGATAATTTTCTCTGTTCATGTGGTGGAGGAGAGCTGGTTGGCATCGGATGACGCTTGGTTCAGCACAGAGAACTGGTGGAGAGGAAATTCTTCTTCCACATGCTCCGTAGTTTGGGTTTGCCCACATTTATACAATTCAGCATCCCTTAGTCTGCATTTGCACATCATGGTATGATTTTTTTATTCTTTGAGGGATCTGAGGTTGCGGGATCGATTCTTGTCAAAGTGCAGACCTGGATTCAATATTTTTATGTTCCTTTTTCACCAATTCGAAGTTTTTAGGTACATACATCATGTTTGATAATTAACAAAATATGTACATTATTTCTTTACGTTGTTTCAATGTTTCACGTATGAAGGTTTACCCTATTTTGTGAACGTTTGCTTATCGGAACAGGAAAAGGTGGCTATTTCGTAACTACATAATTACAAACCTTATCACATTGTGAAACCTTCAGCAGAATAAATACCTACTTGCTACTTTAGTTAGAACCTATAAAATATACACACATTATCATGCATTTTAAATTTCCTACTCTATCCAGGGCCGGCCTAATGCGGGCGCAATTTGAGCAGTCCGCTCAGAGCGCCGGATTGTCAAGGCGCCAAGGCGCTGATAATAACTAACAGTCCTAACTCTTGAGATTACTTTTCACATAAACGGCGCTACACAAATAAACAAATCAATCGAATATTATTAATTATAGTGATCACCTACCTAGGCGTCCACATTTTTTTACGGGCGTCATAATTTTACTTGCACCAGGCGCTATTTCACTCAGGATCGGCCCTGACTCTTGTCTTAGGTGCAATCAGAACCGACCCTCGAGAAAGGCAACTTGATCAATGGATGTCCGTAATCCGCACCGGGCACCGAGGGAAGACAGGGCAATTATGACAAATGTACACGGAGAAAAATAAAAACCAAACTAGCTTTGCAAAAAAAAGTTTTGCTGTTTTAGCAATAGTTTTGGTATTTTTAGCAAAGCGGAGCATCACGAACTGAAGAACATGTTTTGCTAGACTCCAAGTTAATGTTTAGCAAACTAGTTTGAAATAAATCTGCCAAATGTTTTGGAGATTGAAAAGCGCAGTCTTTCAGACAAACGTATTGCAGACGGTGCAAAACATTTAGCAGATTCCATATTGCCGCCAAATTTAGCAATACGTTTTGCTGGAACTCGGGTGTTCGTTCGACTTCGGCCGTTATCGGCATTGCACGTCCGGTCAGCTGTGTGTTTTGTGAATATTATAGTGCGCAATAGTGCGTTTTTCATCATGGCCGACAAGTTTGTTCGAGATACTTTATCCCTGTGGGGATACGACTCTGCGACGCTCGATAACTTTGAAGGTATGTGGATCGTTATAATATAATCACAAAATCATCATACCCTATACAGTTACATATAACACACCTATTCCAGTCCAGCCAAGAAAAGAAGCCACCAGGGTTGTGGCAGTTCCATCCTGCCTGGGTTAAAAGCCATTCCCAAATTGATTCAAATTTAGTTCTTTGATGCAATTGACTATCGGGTTTGACGAGCATGTACAGGCGATTGAGATATCTGAAACAAATATTATTGCTTGTCACAGATGAAAGGATTTAGTATCACCTATGCCAAACTTTTTAGTATGTACACCAAATGGAAATCACTATGTGCCGTTACGTCACGCCGTTTAAAAATTAACCAACGCTTTGAGTGACTATAGATTCATATAGTCACATTTACAGAATTTATCTCACTAAATATTTTTACTAGGTACTTTGTTTAAAAATGTAAACTAAACCCAAATGAGAATAACTTTAAATCTTCTACATTATAAAAGCATGCAGTTTTTTTAATTAATTCATTAATACATTGTAGTATTGAAGTGTAATTATATTGAGTAGTACCTCAGTTAGACTCTGAAGTTATCTGTCATCAAAATGTATGATTTAACGACTCCGTAGTGAATACACTTTTTATTAATTCATTAATACATTGTAGTATTAAAGTGTAATTATATTGAGTAGTACCTCAGTTAGACTCTGAAGTTATCTGTCATCAAAATGTATGATTTAACGACTCCGTAGTGAATACACTTTTTATTAATTCATTAATACATTGTAGTATTAAAGTGTAATTATATTGAGTAGTACCTCAGTTAGACTCTGACGTTATCTGTCATCAAAATGTATAATTTAACGACTCCGTTGTGAAAACATTTTTTATTAATTCATTAATACATTGTAGTATTAAAGTGTAATTATATTGAGTAGTACCTCAGTTAGACTCTGAAGTTATCTGTCATCAAAATGTATGATTTAACGACTCCGTAGTGAATACACTTTTTATTAATTCATTGATACATTGTAGTATTAAAGTGTAATTATATTGAGTAGTACCTCAGTTAGACTCTGACGTTATCTGTCATCAAATTGTATAATTTAACGACTCCGTAGTGAATACATTTTTTATTAATTCATTAATACATTGTAGTATTAAAGTGTAATTATATTGAGTAGTACCTCAGTTAGACTCTGACGTTATCTGTCATCAAAATGTATAATTTAACGACTCCGTAGTAAATACACTTTTTATTAATTCTTAATACATTGTAGTATTAAAGTGTAATTATATTGAGTAGTACCTCAGTTAGACTCTGAAGTTATCTGTCATCAAAATATATGATTTAACGACTCCGTAGTGAATACACTTTTTATTAATTCATTAATACATTGTAGTATTAAAGTGTAATTATATTGAGTAGTACCTCAGTTAGACTCTGACGTTATCTGTCATCAAATTGTATAATTTAACGACTCCGTAGTGAATACATTTTTTATTAATTCATTAATACATTGTAGTATTAAAGTGTAATTATATTGAGTAGTACCTCAGTTAGACTCTGACGTTATCTGTCATCAAAATGTATAATTTAACGACTCCGTAGTGAATACATTTTTTATTAATTCATTAATACATTGTAGTATTAAAGTGTAATTATATTGAGTAGTACCTCAGTTAGACTCTGAAGTTATCTGTCATCAAAATGTATGATTTAACGACTCCGTAGTGAATACACTTTTTATTAATTCATTAATACATTGTAGTATTAAAGTGTAATTATATTGAGTAGTACCTCAGTTAGACTCTGAAGTTATCTGTCATCAAAATGTATGATTTAACGACTCCGTAGTGAATACACTTTTTATTAATTCATTAATACATTGTAGTATTAAAGTGTAATTATATTGAGTAGTACCTCAGTTAGACTCTGACGTTATCTGTCATCAAAATGTATAATTTAACGACTCCGTAGTGAATACATTTTTTATTAATTCATTAATTCATTGTAGTATTAAAGTGTAATTATATTGAGTAGTACCTCAGTTAGACTCTGAAGTTATCTGTCATCAAAATGTATGATTTAACGACTCCGTAGTGAATACACTTTTTATTAATTCATTAATACATTGTAGTATTAAAGTGTAATTATATTGAGTAGTACCTCAGTTAGACTCTGACGTTATCTGTCATCAAAATGTATGATTTAACGACTCCGTAGTGAATACACTTTTTATTTTATTTTATTACATTTTTAATATATATTTCTTTATACATTTTTCGCTTCCATACACATAAATTTAATTTGCTTTAATTTAATCTTAAATCATTATATATTGTATACTTTGTATTTGTTAACACAACTGTATTACTTATGTATCTACTTTTGTAAAAGCCCACTACTGCGTAAATAAATAAATTAATAAATAAATATCCAGTTGCATTCCTTTCATTTTATAGACCTTATTAAATTTGTTCAGTTGTAGGTATGTATTAGTAATTATTGCTGTTTGTGTTTTGTAGTAAGGTTCTTCAAAATAATATTGTGTTTTAAAATTTATTATTTATGTATGTAGAAAATTATTTACATTATATGGTTTGTTTCATTGATGCTCATACATCTTAGGCTATTTTTATTTTATTTTTTTATTTTTACATTCATAATTTGCATTTTTTGTAAATATTTTCCAAGGGGTATTGGACCCATCCTTTTTTTGTTATAATTTTGTGTTTACAGGAAGATCTGTAATTGGGTTTTATTTGTATTTTTTATCATGTTTGTATTTATATATGTAATAAAAGTGTAGATTTTCTTCAAAAAAATAAATAAATCTGTTTTACTAATAATACATGCAATACCCAGTCAGAGTCCACATTTTACTACATTTTAGCAGGTGTTTCTTGTTGTATCTCAATAAATATTAATCCTTAATTGTCTTGATGAGCCAAGCTGTTGTAATTTTGCCATTGTTGTAATTGTAATGTTGACCTGTACATAAATGTATTAAAATTTTCTACCTAAAATTTTAACAAAGTGTTTTCTGTACAGCATCCATGGACAAGATAAAGGAGTAGTAATATGTTGTGCAGGTCTTAAAGAATGTTCTTCAGGAGCTGCATAATGTTTAACTGGTCTTTAACAATAAAGTATTTGAAGGTTTGCAATATGTCTTGCTAAACTACCAAACCCTTCTGTAACATTAGCAATACGTATTTTGCAGTAAGTGCAATATGTCTTGCTAAACTACCAAACCATTCTGTAACATTAGCAATACGTATTTTGCAGTACGTGCAATATGTCTTGCTAAACTACCAAACCATTCTGTAACATTAGCAATACGTATTTTGCAGTACGTGCAAAAGGTTTTGCTAAAGCTGCAATACATATTCCACCTTGTTTGCAATACGAGTTTTGCTAATTCTGCAAAAGGTTAGTGTGTCCAAATGGTCATGCTCTGGTTTGCACCAGCAGCAAAACCTTTTGCTATTTTAGCAATAAGTTAGACTTTATTTCTCTCTGTGTATGAATGTGGATGTAGCTAGGAGAGTTTTGGGGTCCTTCGTCTCTGCCTACCCCTTCAGTAGACAAATAGGCGTGGTCTGGTTTAGAAAATTGCTACGGTTTTAAGTTTCAACGAAGATAAATGTTGGTATTAGAATTTATAATCTGAAATCTGCGTTGATTTCGCATTCGGAAATGTTCGAAATGAATTCGCAATTATGCAGGAGGTGCCATATCCGTGCCCCCAGCTACTAAAGAAATCCGGCCCTGGGCATAAAAAAATGTTAAAACATATTATATTATGTGATAAGTTAAAGAGCAAACTTGCTTTTACGTTCAGTTTAAGAGAAGGACGCGGCCTCAATGTCATAATAATTATATCAACTTGTTATCTCTTCCCAAATGTTATATACACCCAGATAAATTGTGCTAATAATAAAACCAAGTCGCTAAAATGAATGCATATCACGCCAGTCAAGTTGTGGATTCAAGCGCACTCTTTATTAGTTCCCACTGCGCACGTGTTTACGTATGCCAGTTTCTTTACGCCCGGCGTACGGCAGATTTAAAATTTTGAATTGGCGATTTTCCAGACCCTAGGGTCTAAAACACATGTCTAAAACTAAAGTCTAGCACTTATCCTTTAAACGGTAGTATCTACATAACTATTCACTATTAATTCTACATCGATTACTATTTATTATGTACCTTTGAAATGGGTGATGTGTATTATACCCACAATTAGTATTATACACATAGTGAATTTTAAATGTGTGCCAAAATCAAAGCGACCATAAAAAAAAATTAAAAATAAAACACTGTAAAAAGAATTAAGTAATAAACTATAATTGATCATTTAAAAATGAATTTTAACGGTCGCCAAAAGAAAAAAAGGGGGAACGGTACTATTCTGTAACGCAATTAAAATAAATAAATGCCACTAATTTCATCAATATGTTTTTTTCTTCTGTGTTTCTCTTACTCCACTCTCATTTATTTATTTATTTATTTATAACGGACATCGTCCTAATTACAAAATAATAACACGAATACAGTAAAATGAAAAATACAGGATTAGACAAAGGTACATGAAAGCAAAGACATAAGGCAGATATAATATGAGAAAATAAAGTGACAAGTCGAATCAAGTCAAGACTACGCCGTGGGTCAGGACCACGGGACACGGGCGACGTCACTTGTTTAGCGACCGGCAAAAATCATTGAGACTTATCCCAAAAAAGTTAAGGTTTTGACTTGAGTTGACCAGTCTACACATTCTGGACAATGGTGAATAATATCCATAATTTGTCGAATGATGGTTGAGGAAGAGCAGTTCATTATTTCTGAGTCTTTGCGAGGGGATATTGAAGGGAATGAGTTGAAGTAGAGTAGGTGAATCAATAATACCATTTTTAATTTTGAAGAAGCAAATGAGGTCATTTCTTTCCCGACGGACTTCCAAAGGAGAGAGGTTTAGAAGTTCAATTTTATCATATGTAATAAGTATACACTCTGAAGTCTACCGTAAAAGAAACAGTGGCAATTAAAAAAAAAACACATCCATGAATGTCGCCGGGAAATCACCTGTTAGTCTTGTTACTTAAAATAAAATTAAATATGAGGTACCCACGCACTTATATAATCATAAATTGAAAAAGGAAATTTTATGTTATCGATAATTTATGCAAAACAAAATCAGCCTTGTTTTACATTTTTATGTTGAAAGTAGAACCGACAATAATATTGGTTTAAATTGTTACGAAAATCATTTTAAAAAATGGTGGGCATCGCACAAAAATATAACTACAATGACAAAGAAATAGTCGATTCGTTTATTGATAATGATAAGTCACAGGCACCCAGGAAATATCAGTACTTATTTTTCCTAATGAATTTGCTTATAATGGTAAGTCTTATCAATTCTGACTTTCTACAGAATATCCAGAGAGGTCTTGAAACAGCGTAAACTGGTTAGGCCTTCTCTAGAAAACGACATTTTTTCTTTGTGTGCATCAAAAATGAACTATTTCTGATTCAGACCGTGATTCCCGTAATCATGACAGACCACTAATAACCGAAATGATAAAAGTTTCATTATTAGCGAAGTTATAAAAATTAGCCCAGCAGTTGGTTGATCACACGATACATCGCATCGCCTCGTAAAGGTGCGAGGTAAGACGTGCGTGACGTATCAAGGTGCCATTCACTAAGTTAAATGAAAGCAATTTTGGCTCGTAAATATTTATCACCATCATCGTATAAAATAACGTCTTCATTAAATGCCTTTGGAATGCTCGTGTGTCAACCGAAAGTTGGCACCGATCTATCTGTCGTCCAAATATAAATTATCTTGAATAAAAAACTTTGGGGTTGACAAACTAAGTAATTACGGCGACATTATTTTAATTGATATTATCTTCTAGGTTGCCAAACATATGCGACACATTTTTACTACAAAACCATAGATTTCAATTCTTTGAATCTTTATACGAGCACCAGCTGACGTGTACCCGGCGTCGCCAGGATTATCCTTAGGAGATAGACATTATACATATACCCTGATTGACTTTTCTGTAGTCCTTTTTAAGATACACAATTCCGTAATAGGTTATTTTGATGAATCCCATAAGGTTTAGGTAGCGTTAGCGTAAGCGTCCGAAAAAAAAATTTTACGACTTGATTACAAAACATCGACTTTTCTCTACTTTCTATAAATATAATATGAATGTATTTATAAACCATCCGGAATAAATTATCTAAATGATAGTGAAAATCGTGTAAACATCCGTTAGGTAGTTTAGAAGAACTAAGCGCTCAAACAGACAGACGCGGATTGCTTTGTTTTTTACTATTTAGAAATTATTAGGGACTAGAGATATTCTATCCTGTGGTCACTCTGATGATCACAAATTTTTTTTCCTATGTTTCTGGCTTATATTTATATGACGTGAGTAAGATTAAGTTGCTCCAATGAAAATGAATCTTTTTGGGAATTTCCCCTGTCGGTTATGTGCGGTGTTCATCAATATATCAGTTTGTTGGTTGATGGAGGTTTATGATGATAGCACATAGGTAATCTTGATTGTGATCCAATGTTTCTAGTCAGCTGTTCAATTTTATTGAGCATCGACTATGTTATTCTTATTGCCACTCATTGGCACAATACCTCAGGCGAATCAATTAATAATCATTCTTTCCCCATTTAGGTATATTAAAACTTGACTACAAAAAATTGTAGATCGTTCTGGACAGCCTTATGCGGGTGCAATTGAAGCAGTCCCCTCCGGGCGCCGATTTGCCGAGGCGCTGATTATACCTAACACATTTGAGATTGTTTTTTCTAAAAAACGGCGTTTTTCAAAAATAATATCCTAAAATTTTTAATAAGATTGATCACTCTTGGCGCGGAAACCGGTAGCCAGTGATGAAATTTTGTATAATATTACCTACATACGATTTATACTTATGTGAAATGAATGTATGTATTTTATCAAAAACCTTATAAAGGATACGCAAATAAATTACTATCATCCAGTTTTCAAAACGTTAAAACCAAATTCTTACTTGCAATAGGCGCCGCACATACGTAGATTTTAATGATTTAGACGGCCAAAAGTATTTTTTTTTAAATCAATATAATGGTAAGGTATCTATATAATTGGCGAGTCAACAGTTCTATGTACAATATAACATCCCCTCCCCCCTCCTTGGAAGCGCGGGAGTCGACTTTGATCAGTCGGAATTCGATAGTGAACAAGTGTGTACGTGTCGGATCTCGGCGCTCTCCTAAACTTATAACTTTCCAAAGTGCATTATTCATTTCAAGCTAATATTTCCGTTTTAACTGTGATGGATTGCGATAATACAGGTAAGAACAATTTGTTTTCGTTACAGAAAAATTTAATTTACATTCTCTGTCATTCATTTTTAAAACGACAAACATCACTCTGTCAAATTTTTTTTTTTTAAATATATTTAAATTCGAGTGCCTTTTTAATGTACTTATGAGTCCGTCCCTGTATTAATTTTCATTATACTATATAGTGCATATATGTACTAACTAATTCCATAAGAAATAGTCGCGCAAAATCGCGCTTTTTTGAGCTAAGCCCTTTTGAAAGGCTCTTTGTCAAATATAGGAAATATTGAGTGTGCGATATTTTGTATTAAAATTGTTTTTTATTTGTTTCAGGTCTACCTATTACCTCGGGTACTAAAGTAGTGACTCGTCAATACATATTTGACCAACTACAGAGTCAAAATTTACCAACTTTAAATGAAAAACTTGACTATTATGAGAATTTTCTCCTTATGCGCTATGGGCACAACAAAGAGGCTAAAGAAGACTTTAAAAAAAGATTTTCTTATGTAAAATCACAAATTAAGCAACGATTGGTAAAGGCAAATAAACACCAAGATGTTTTCCTGAAAATAAACCAATCATGGTTAGAGGGAACATTCGAGATTCCCATTGAATCAGCCTCCTCGCAAGGTCGACCACCCAAGTCTTTTGGAGAACTAAGTGAGCGTAGTAAAAGAAGAAAAACGGAAGAAATAAGGGCATCCGCAGGTGATGAAGTTATTGTTCACGCTGCTACATCTGTGTTGCAGACAGCGGGACATAGGACCGCCTCGAAAGTGCTTAAAGATATTACGAACTCCCCAACACGGGCTAGTAAATATAGAAAAGCCTACAGTAGAGTTACCAACAACGATGAGGTACCTCAATTGACGCCTCTGCAAGCACTTAAGATGTTCGTTGAAGCTGATTTTACGAGACGACAGTATGAGATAGTAAGGGCAACAAATCCACAACATTTTCCTTGCTATGATCTTGTTTTGAAAGCAAAACAAGAGTGCTATCCGCCGAAAGAATCCCTAAGAATTACGGCTACTTGCGCGGAAAGTAATCTACAGCACCTAATGGATCTAACCGTAACACGATTATCAAAATACCTAGAAGATGTGATAATCCGGCTTAACGAGCAAGAAAGGAAGTCGTTAATGATAATCTGCAAATGGGGTTGTGACGGTTCTCAACAATCCAAATTTAAACAAATTTACGATAATGAGACTGATTCCGATGCCAATATTTTTATGAGTTCCTTTGTGCCTTTGCGCATTGTTTGTGGAAAAGAAGGCAGTAAAATTGTTTGGCAGAATCCAACTCCTTCTTCGTCAAGGTTTTGCCGTCCGATTCGATTCCGATTTGTAAAAGAAACAACGGACATAACTAAAGAAGAGATAAAATATGTGCAGGAGTCCATTAAGCAACTAAACAAAACAGTTGTTACGTTGAATGAAGAGGAGTTTTCGTTCGGGCACCAACTCAAAATGACTATGATTGACGGAAAGGTGTGTAACGCAGCCACAGACACAAAGTCAACATCCCAGTGCTACATCTGTGGAGCTACTTCGAAAACCTTTAATGATCTATCGAAGAAAAATAGTGTAAACCCTCAAGCTTTGGAATTCGGCTTGTCAGTATTACACGCCCGGATCCGCATTTTCGAAAGCATTATACACCTTTCGTATAAACTGCCAGTAAAAAAATACAGGGAAAGAAAAACCGAAGAAGACAAGGCATTAGAAGCCCAAAAGAAGTTGGAAATTCAGGGGAGGTTTCGAAATGAAACCGGTTTGCTTATTGACATGCCAAAGGCCAACTTTGGCAACACCAATGATGGCAACACAAGCCGGAGGTTTTTTGAAAACCCCGAATTGGCTTCAGCCATCACAGGTATTAACTTTGAACTGATTTACAGATTCAAGGTTATTTTAGAAACTATTTCTAGTGGCCATAAAATTGATGCTGAAAAATATGTTAAGTATGCGTACGACACAGCAAAATTGTACGTAGAACAGTATGGTTGGCACCCAATGACGCCAACTATGCACAAGATATTGGTACATGGAAGCCAAATCATAAAAAGTTCGGGGCTCCTTCCAATTGGACAGCTATCGGAAGAAGCTGCAGAAGCCCGGAACAAGCATTTCCGATCGTACCGGCTAAACTTTGCCAGAAAGTTTTCTAGGGAAGAATGTAACTTAGATGTATATTATAGGCTTTTGTTAAGTTCAGATCCCTTCATTAGTTGCTTGAGACAAATAAGAAAACCTTCACGTAACGCATTTCTACCTGAAACGGTTAAACTTTTATTACCTGGTGACCCAAACACAGAGTCAGTAGAGACATCTGGACCTGAAGATACCGATTTTTAATGTAATTTTATATTTAAAGAAAACTTGTTAAATTCTGTTTCCATTCATTTGTATTTTTTAGTGAATTTAGCTCTGTTATATATTACTGTTCTTTATAACCTGACAAATATATGTATGTTTTTATAAATATATACCTTTTCTTTATTTTAATTGAACTTAGAACTAAAATAACTCCAAAAATAATTTTGGCCGCCTAAATCATTAAAATCTATCTATGTGCGCCGTTTGGCTCAGGGTCGGCCCTCTGCCTACCCTGTACAATACATTGCATGACTGCCAGTATTTAATCCCTTCAAGTGAGCACTGAAGACTTTTTCGATAGCCCAGTGTTTGATAGATCCGAATTCTGTCTCACTGTCCTGAAAGGCAAGATAGTCCATATGGATATATATTATCATACGGATAATATATGGATATATATTATTCTCCACCATTTTTACGATCAAGCGCTGCACGGATATATCCACGGTCACTCAAGTTCCGGAAACCTTTGATATTATTTAACCGACCCAAAGCATCGATGATCTTCCTTCATCATACATACCATGTATCAATGATTTCATTATTTTCTCTTTTCCAAGAATGTATCAACTGGCTTGTTAATGGTGCTGGTAAAACAGATGGATATCTGGGACTACTACAGACCCTTTCTTGATATCTACATGATCAGTGTTGGGTGCACTTTGTTTGGCGCCTACATTGTCATCTGCTCGGTCACTGTATGGTCCAATTACATCGTGTACGTCAATAGGAGGAGGCATTATCAATATGTAAGTATATAATATAATCTAATATTTTACACTAACGTGATGGAAGCAGAGTTCGTTAATTTATTTTTTATAGTAAATTTAGCTATAAAATTTTACATTGTATATCTAGTGTACAAAATTGAGTTGGCTTTTGCATTGTTTTATATCCTAATATATCTGCTACAACACAATGTAGAACTCATGCCTATGTTCCGAATTATTTCCATCTTTTTTAAGTTGTGTTTTATTTCTCAGAAAGCTTACACTTGTGCAATAATTCAGGTGGGATGCTAAAGTGGTGTTGTAGACCAATTTCCTTGTTTTACGGTATAATTTTCCCTTTATCCTACTTAAGAAGTTTGCTTTTTTTTAGTTAACATTTCATAACTTAGTGTTAAGTTTAAATTTGTTAATCCCAAGTATTTAATTTATTCTACTTAAAATTATGACTGTTTAACCATTTAGATATTTCACGAAGTTCACTTTGTATTTGTGACATTGTATCTTCAATATTATTTTTCTATAATGTATAAAAGTGTGTCATCTGCAAACAGTTCGATTGAACAGTACTTTAGGCACTTCACTATATATTATCATTTATGTAATAAGAAAGGAGTGGTCCCAAAACAAATCCTTGTGGTACTCCAAGGTTCACTTATTGTTTTTCAGAGATATCATCACTAATTTTGTTTGTTTTTCGTTCGTAATATTATTTATCTTCTGTAATTCTTGCCATATAGTAGGTAAGCTTAGTCCAGGCGCACACGAGTAACTTTA
This sequence comes from Hesperophylax magnus, assembly GCA_026573805.1. Lineage (NCBI taxonomy): Eukaryota > Metazoa > Arthropoda > Insecta > Trichoptera > Limnephilidae > Hesperophylax > Hesperophylax magnus. Next base: position 7,375,096 of record JAIUSX010000006.1, on the reverse strand, counting down.
GTTGCGGGCAACAGTTGCTTCGCTGCAAAAATATCCATATATGGACTAATAATGGAGGTGCGCACACGAGGTGACGCGACGCTAGGGAGACGGTTCCACGATAACTCAAGATAGTGACAATTCAACAGACATTTTAAAAGTTATGAAAAGCGATGAAAAACTAACTTATAAACCTAGTTTTTGTTTCAAAACTTTTCATGACTTTGTCACTTTTTAAAGGAGTGTTGGATTGTCATTGTGTTGAGTTGTCCTTATACAATATATTATGTAGGCAGGTAACTAGTATCCAAAAAAACTGTTTTTATTTTAGTCATGTTACATCTATGGGAGTAACAATTAATGTTTTATCCTTTTGATACCTATAAACATTATGAAAATATATATTTTTATTTCAGTTCAACGCCGCCATGATAACCTTGCTAACCTTTTTGAGTATCCTAAGTTTCGTAGGCTACCTGTGCCATGGAGTATCCGTTGAAATTGTTTCTAGCACGATACAAACTGGAATGAGAGATTATCCACAAAATGGTATAATTAAACATAACATTGATAAGATGCAAACAAAGGTAAATAGTATTAAAAAAATATTAGTTATAAATAAAATACTATGTGTAATAAAATCACACCTACGAAATAATTTAAGAAATACAATAAATAATATTTCCAATATTTTATTTTTATTTCAGCTGAAGTGTTGCGGAGTTCATAATCTTTCAGATTGGTACGAAACTCAGTTTGGCGCGGTTCCATTTTCTTGTTGCCCCACGGAGACATCTAGCGGAAAACAAACTCACTGCCTAAAGGATTCTCGTCACCTCCACCGTGATTCTTGCCTGGTTAAGCTAGTTGAGGTGTGTAAGTTGCTTAACGATTTCATAGATGTCAGTAATTACGCTTTCAGTTTTCTTATTAAAAAGTTAGTATAATAAACTAGTACCTATGTAGTATTATAAATAAAGAATGGTGATAATTGTTTGCCAAATTTGAAACTATTAGGTAAAATTTTTATTTTTCAGATTTCAAAAAGGTATGTGAAGTTTACAAACTACATAATCAATAAGAATGGTATAATATATAATTTCCTTTTTTGTTTTTTTAGTTGTCTATGAGTGGAATCACTGTAACGGCAGGCTTTGTGGGAATTCTTGTATTGTTGATGGTATGATATTTATTTTCTTTGAATTTAATTATTCATCTAATAAGCCTGTGCAATTGTGCATATTGAGATGTTAACTATTTTCTATCCAATAACAACCTCTAAAAATTATACAAACTACTGACATTTATTTTGATCCGAAACAAACTGCCTAAAAACTATACGTCGAATATCTAAGGGTGGTGTGAATGAGGTTATAATAATCTTATGAGGCAGGGGGTATTTAGGATGTGAAAACCCCGAGGTAGAATCTGCGGTGCAGGCCTCCGGGGTAATTTATAACCAACAGTGAAAGGATTATTTTATAAAAATTAACTTCCGAAAATCGCATTTCAGGGCAAATTTCTAACTAAACATCTAAAAATAAATATTAAAGGATTATAATCAAATGTGAAATTCTTTAGTTAACTTACCGTATTTATAAGCTGTTGAAATAATGAGACAAAAATTGAAAGAATTGAAAATGAACACGATTATTCACATTGGAAAAGAACACAAAGTTAAAAATACTCTCCTCTCCTGACCAATGACTTTTTCATTTTCCTCATCACTTTTTGAAACTCCGGGATAAAAACCTTAAACTGACTCATGTCATTGTTATATGTTTATGCTAAGTTTTTAGCTACTGCAATTATCTCTTCATTAGTAAGTGCCCGTTGTTTCACAGATTTTGAATAATTCATCAATTTTTCAAGTTAATTTTCATGTTCTGTGAAAGTTCTTTCAAATTCGGTTAATATTTCAATTAGGTGAGACGGCTGGCCAATAATGCTATAATAACAGATCTTTCACGGAACATGAAAATTAACTATGTTTTTTGATGAATTGTTAAAGTTCTGTGAAACAACTGACCCTGAGAAACCAATTTAATGCGGCTCTGTAATACCACAAAAATATTATTTTTATTTCCTTATTTTTCTTTCCTCCGTGGTAGTGGGGTAAGGCTCTCGATTAGCAAGCGGGAGGTCGCGGGTTCAAATCCCGGCGTGCTCGTATAATTTTTATTTGATTAAATGTGTTATTTCAAATATTACTAAATTAAAATAATATATAGTATATTAGCGGCACGTTCCAGAGTGGAACCGCCCTGGTGATCACCATTCAGAATTGAAACGTTGCTTGAAATGGCTTGGGCCGTATTTGGTGACCAGAACTGAATGGCCAGGTAATTTCCCACCTTCCTCTTCCCCATCTCCTTCCGCTCCCCGCTATATTTAGCCTCACAACATACCCCAATTGGGAAGCCATAGTCTCACTGGCTCCAGAAGATTGGGAGCAATTGGGACTCATTTTCGGTTTCACATAAAATTAAAACAAATATATGCACTCTCTCAACGGTTGATAATAGATTTTAATTAATAGGTTATTAATTACTTCCAATACGTTGATAAGTATTTACCTACTTTTAATGGTGGTTTAATGCTTTTCTTTTACAGGGTATTGCTTTGATGGTCTCCGTCAAGTTGACGAGGTTGAGCAAGATGTATTCAGCGGCTACAATTCCTGATTTTTACTTACTTTAAAAAAATCTCTATTTACTTGTGAGAGAAGGAACCTACCCTTCTGTTTTAAAAATTATTTTGCAGGGACTGTTTGTACCTACTAAATTGTGTAGTATTGTAATACTTTTTTACATTTTAAACCGACTACCGGAAAGCTGCAATTAGAAGGGAGCCAAAAATAACCACGGCTTTATTATTTACAGTCGTCAGTGACGACATGTACGCACGTACAGTGGCTGTAATATTGATAGTAATTTTTCATTTTAGTATACTTATAATATGTGAATGCGATTTGAACCTTAAGGTTACCTAGGTAGGTACAGAGTTCAACATACTTACCAACTAACTTTTACATTTTTTTACATGTTTGGGTTATAGGTGGTAATCAGGCTGTGCATATTTTGTTATATATAATAAAAACAACATGCTTTCTTGTATTTGATATAATTAATAAATTAATAAACTTGTTTCAAATTTTATTTCGTGTGTATTTCACCCTCCTCTCGATAAGCTGACAAAATAACTATCCATTATAATAAATAAATACTCGTTATAGGTAGAAAAGTTGGCTAATTTATCTGATATAAGAGTTTCCCTTTCTTTCAACATTGTTGGTCGGCTACTTCCTCTTCATCCACTAAAAAACTCTCCTCCATAACCTCTTGTTGAGAATCACGATGCACCTCCATAAGCTATTCCGTGGTCAGCTCTTTCACAAGATGATCAATATCGCTGTTATCCACCTCCAGTCTTATGGTATTGGTCAAAGACACAATCTCGTTGTCAATCAACTTGAAGTAAGTAACGATGTGAAAGTGATCTTTCCAAAATTCTGTGAAAGTTTCTTAAAATTAGAAATAACCTGCTGGTCCACAGGCTGTAGTAACGGAATGGTGTTGCATCTATCTTATTAAATTTTTCCTTGTTCTTGGGGATAATGCAAATCCTTGATGTAGACCGATTGAATGTGTTCGCTAGATCAACCACGCTCACACCTCGTTCTCGCTTTTCAATGATTTTACTTACTATTTCTACAGTTACTTTTATTCTCTTGGCTGTCTTCTTTTGGTATTTTGTTTAGGTACATTTTTGCAAGGGTTATTAAACTTTGCACAAAAAATTACAAATAATTCCTGAACATAAGTTTGGAAAAATGTGTGATCTCATGCGACACTAACGTGCTAGCGGAACGAGTGCTAACCAGAGACTAAAGTACTGGCGTGGAAGTCCCGGCTCACAAGTGAGTGACGTGAAGATGGGACTTGCCCTTTCTGAGTCACTCGTTATGCGAAATTTTGCTCGTTATGCTAATTACACGTTAGGAGGAGCTGGTTATGAGAGGTTCCACTGTAATTTTATTGACTTTGCATATTTTATCCGCTATTAACCCCGAGTTGAGCCTTGAATTTCGCTCAATCGATTAGATAGGGGACAATAATTTTGGTAAACAAGGCAGAAGGTATCAGGATATAAAGTAAGCGGGTTGGAAAAGTACATAGTAGTAGTGTCGCTGGTTAGGTTGCTAGTACAGGGTGCAGCAAACCAGACAGTGCAGTTTCTAAGGGCCGGTACATCCGTGTAGTGGGGGTAGAAACCTGGGAGGCGTCTCATTATGTCGTGGAGTCGTGCCCTTTTTAGTAGTTTAGTAGTACCATGGTTTGGTCCGGACAACACCAGGGCTTCGCCGTCCGCACGTTTCTTGGAAATTACTGTTCATTCGTCGCCACCGAGCGGGCCTTCGAAATTTGCGACTTCTTCCTGTGAGGCTACCTGAAGGAAAATGTTTTCAAATATCGGCCTCACACCTTGGAAGAACTTGATGATCGAATTTGGGAGGAAATCACCGCGGTACCCGTCGAGATGGACCAAAATGCGACCGAAAACTTCAGAAATCGCCTTTATTAATGTATCGTTGCTGGGGCCCATCATCTTTCTGAGGTCCTCTTCAAGACTTGGTATATAAAACGGCATGATGTACCGAATAAAATAAAATAAACTCCATTTCTGTAAGTTGCGCGGTTTTTATTAAGAGCCCTTCAAAACTGCACTGTCTGATTTTCCGCACCCTGTACTACCTAGCTGGTAGGGATCTAGTACGTGGTTAGTAGGTAGGGAGGAATTAGGTGGCTAGTAGGTGTATAATAGCACCCCATGGATACTCCATGCCAACCGGCGTCACAACAAACCCATGGCAGATACCTTCATACCTTATACGACGTACATCCAAATGCTGATGAATCAATTCTAGGAAATAGGGCATATTAATTTTGTGAACCGACTGATATCAATTTTAATGATTGATGATGGGTGTAATGATAGATGTACCTACTTAGGACGGGCTGTTTCACAGAATTTGCACAATTCATCAAATTTTATAGTTGATATTAAATTTCTATGAAAGTTCCATTCAAGCTCTGTTATTATTTTATCATTGGCCGGTTGTTTCACAATATTTGGATAAGACTCTCACAGAACTTGAAAATTACCTTTGAAATTTGATTAATTGTTCAAATTTGAAACAACCTTTCTTGTGTGTTGAAAACATTTTTTTCGAATATGTTTGTAGCACAACCTAATATAATGACAAACTCTGAAAATCAAACCTCATTTTCTAGAAAATACATAATGCTTACATAGACAAAAAATCTTTATTTTACAGATTTTTAATACATTTATTTGCTGCCCCGGCGTAGGTACCTACCTACTGTGAAATGTTATTTTAGAGGATTAAGGTTAAACCATGTTTCAATTATAAAGGGCAAATATGTACCTGTCCTATATCAAAGTCTTACGTGGAATACTTTTTTTAAAACTATTGATGAAAATGATTATTAATGAAGTCATAACCATTTTGTCAACCAAGTTGTCTGCAAAAGAGGACGTCATCGGATAAGAACGCTTACTTACGTTTATATTTTTATTAGATACCTAAAGTGTAAAAAAACACGATCTCTTTTTATACAATAAAACCAAATTAGTATTGGTGGAATCCAAAGATTCGAACAATATTGGACTACAATAACAGAATGCTTCCATTATTCTTTGGATATAGTTCAAGGCTTCCTATTATAAGGGAATAATAAACGTTTCCTTTCTACGTCTGTTAATCCTAACCGTAAAGGCACGCAGTCAAATATGTACCTGCGCACAATAGAAGTTTCGGGGCTAATCGTTCTAATCACCTGAGAATCTGGTTATTGAAATTTACTATGCTACACTGATATATTTACGTATATTCCGTTCCTCATTCAAAAGCGAATCCTCTGTTTAACTAATCTAACCTAAATTTAAAAATTCAGAATTTGAACAATTAATCAAATTTAAAAGATGATTTTCAAGTTCTGTGGAGGTTCTATTCCAGGCTGGTGAAACAACTGGCCGAAAATGATTCACAGAACTTGAAAATTAACACTGAAATTTGATTAATTGCGCAAATTCTTTGAAACAACACATCCTTAGATTTCAACCCTGAGTTTTCCCAAAAAAGACTTCTTGTTTGCTGTTTCCCAGTTTTTGACAGTGTAGTGGATATTTCTAAGCTCTAATGTTCATGTTATAAAAATATTTAAGGGCAATTTCACCGAGCTGGAGTTTGTCAGAAGGCATTTTTAACCTTTCTGTACCCATCTCCCATCCCACTCCTTTCAGTCTGACAAATTTAATGAAGATGCCATGATTGTACAACTAACTCACACGATACATGTAATATTTTCTCTGCTGAAACTAGGTATTACGAAACAAGATCAAATCCAAGTGGGCCAAGCTACAAGCACCCTTAACAACCTTCACAGTTCACAATCAACCATTATGTTTAGTTATGTAGGTTAGTTAACATAACACGATTTAGGGGTGGTAGCTAGTAGGTGGCAACAGGGTGGTAAAGAGTTCCCCTCTGCCCGCAGTCCAACAGCAGACCTATTGGGCATCGCGACGCTGCTTCAGTCCGACGCCAACTGTGAAACCGACGCCTGTTCTCTGTGAGCTTTGTACCAATGATATTGGAATAAACTACTAACTTTAATTATTTTAACCAATAGACTTGCTCTGTACGTAATGTTGTCGGAGATAAATAACTAAATTTGTAACGTCAACATTTACTTTTATAAAATACAAGTTGTTTGGTATTAGTCCTGATTTAAATAACATAACATACACATTTTACTGTTTGTGAGCAATCGGAAATTTTTAAAATTAGCCCTTTTGTTTATTTTTACACATTTTTAAATGTCAGTGAGAAAATAAAATATGTATTCTTCTTATGGTCCAGATAAAGCCGATAAGTTGTTTTCCTTTTAATCGAAGTTCCAAGTCGAAATTTAAAAAAATCAGAATTGGAAAAATATTTTATTTAACATTGGTACAAAGTAAAATTTTATATTGATTACCTTAATAACAGTGAAAAGTGTAAAATTTTTTAAAAACAGTGGTATAAAAAAAAAACTAAAATGGAGTCCTGTGGAATGAGCATTATCAAATACCTTCTATTTTTGTTCAATGCTGTTTTTGCGGTAAGTTTCAATTATTATAAATATTTTTTTTCTATTTATGTTTCATAAAATTATTTTTAAACAACCAAAATCATTAATATTGCACGAATACAAATAATGCATTGATTACATTCTCATTTCAAAGCGTTTATGGATTAGGTATACTATTTAATGTATGCAATTATGCTTCAATTTGATCGAAAAATCAGTTTATTATAATATATAATTTTAAAACATACATTTTGAAAAGTAATTTTAAAATTAACTAAGTTGCATTTTTCAAATGTAATAAATTACCTCCATTAAAAGAAGATTGATATCATTTTTGCAACAGGTCTTGGGCATTCTCATCATTGCCGCTGCTTCCTACGACATCGCCCTAGCCAAGGAGTACAATAGTATGGGAGATGCAAATGGAATTGAAACTGATATACTTCTCATAGTCATCGGCATCCTCATACTGTTGATAGCTGTATTCGGATGCTTTGGGGCCATCAAAGAAAGCCCTAAACTTTTATACCTGGTATGTATACAGTATTACTTGAAATAATATCCAATTAAAACTATAAAATAGATTTTTATGGAATGTTTAGTTTCCAGTGAAAATATAGAGCGTACGAGGAAAAGTGTGAAATGGCGGTCAGTTGGAACTGGACAGTGAAAAGACAAAAAGCTACAGAACTTTTACTTTGAAAACTTAAAAATTTTGATCGTGTCGTGTAAAACGGGCGAAATTGTAGTTTTGTATCTTGTACCCCTACAGAAATCAGATTTTCTACAACAAGTTATTCTTTAAGTTATACTAATATTGACGAATGGTCTTACGAGAGATTTTGCTAAAATGACATCAAGGCATTTTATTGGCGTTTTCTTTGCCCTGGGTATCGATTCTCCAATCCAGGCGGCTAGCAATCGTCGTCGAAAGTACACACATTGGTAGACATTCTTATTCTTGTAAAACTTCAAAAGTCAAGTTCAGGTCGAACCACTCTCCAGTGGAATGACTTCGTCGAGAATCGAGGCACAGAAAGGGTACGACCATGCGTAGCTAATTAGCTTAAAACACCAGTTACATCAGTGATATCCATAGATAGGGGTTTAAGAATGCTAAGAAGGCCACAAACAAAATAATTAACGCTGATTAAAAGCGTGTGGTGCTCCACCCACTTCAAGCTCTGTGAAAATAAAATATTTCTCACACTATTACTTCGGCCAATCCCATGTGAAGTGACCACAACGAATGCCATAATATTTCGAGGTCTTTTTATAACAATCATGACCCTTCAGCACGGGACTGGTGAGTTGGAGCGGGTGGGGTAGTTCGGTAGTTGTGACATATCACGCGAACTGGATGTTTATCTGATATATATTTATGTGATGGAAACATTGTAAATTTTCTGCGATTCTACCTCATAATTAATGGATGGATATCACTACAAACGAGTCAACGAAATATTATATTTTGTGGTTGCTTTGCTAACGAGCAAAAGTGATGACACCATGACTCGAAAAACTATTTGCTACCTAGGTGATAAAACTCCGCGTTTTAAGGAGAGGAGTGTTTTTTATTAAGCGAAAGGCTTTTAATAAATTGCTCGATTAACATGAATTCGTGCTAATTCACATGCGAAACTAAATCATATTACCATTAAAAACAGCCGGCTTAGGTCCGCAGTTTTATTGTAATGCTTTTAAAATCACGCTTTAAAAGCAAGCTTTTCTTGTTACATAACTTCATTTAAAAAAAGCTTGATATTGAAAAGGCTTTAACCTTGATGTTTTCACGCAACCTTTGAAAAATTGATTTATGTTAGTGTTTAAAGTGCTTCTTTGTTTCTTTTCCCTGATTTTTACATTTGTTCTCAGTTCGCTGGCTGCCTGATCCTCATCATCATCCTGGAGCTGTCAGTTGGTATCGCAGCGGCTGTTCTACGGCCCCAGATGGAGACCACTGTGAAAAAGCATCTTCGCGAATCTTTCATCAAGAACAAAGCTGATTCTGGACATAAAGTCTTCTGGGATAAACTGCAAAGGAACGTGAGTTATTTGCGGAAATTCATTTTTAAAATTTAATATTTCGGAAAAGCATTTAATTGTAACAGTTATAACGCGCTGTTCAGGAAAGCTTGATACTGCACCCGGTTTATCGTTTTCATACTGATCCGTGAGGGTTTTACATAAATTAGCTTAATGTAATAAAAAAATAGAGTCCTTGTGGAGCCCTGGAGGAGTCACCATCTGTTACTTATACCAGGGCGGGAAAGCGGTGGATATCTTCCATTGATCCGTGAAGGAGCAGGGTTAGCATTATTGAAGTTGCTACGCGGGAACAATATGTTAAAGCAATTAGTTACAACAAAATATTGAATTGTCAGTCCTGTGAATTCAAGTATGTACAACTACGTTGCAAATGCACTAGACACAAAGTGAGCATTTGATTGATGATATCAGCACTGTGGGAAGTTGTTCTAGAAAGTTAAATATCGACATCGTAATCTATGCATGATGTGTTCATTGATGAGTCATACCACCGAGACAGGCCTTAATAATTTATCACTGACGTTTAAACGTCAAGTACAAAAGTTCAGATCTGCATCAGATTGATTTGTTGACATACTTTTATCAAATGTTTCAGTTATGCACATTTATAAGTAGTATTTGGCAACGATTGTCTCCAAATTATTTTAGTATCCAAAATCCCAAAAATTATCAAAATCAAAAAGATCCTATTTATCTTGATTGTGTCTGAGGATCAAAGTTGAATTAAACAAGGTTGAATGAGGAGATCCGAAATAATAGGAAAATCGATTTATAATACTCGTATAAGGCACTAAGCGCTTCCTTGTAATGGTAAATGGTTTAGTAATATAAAGGCGAAGATGGAGATTAGGAGAATATGTGACTCCCAAGAGTATGAAAAATAAATCGGGAATACTCCAGGAGGATATGGCACGGTGAATTGAAGGACATGTCCGAAATCGGAACATAATGGGGACACAATGGTCCCACTTGCTCCGGGTAGTAAGGACTCTTGTCATGATCCGATGGATGTATTATGCTGCGTATAAAGAGAAGAAAAGAGTTTCCTCGAGCCGAACCACGAATTATGAGAGACTTATGAAAGAACAACCGCAAACGTTCCTTTCCCGTAATTCGTGGCTAAGCTGGCGGAAGATTTCTCATGTTTTTACGCAGCATTTGATTTGCTTGATCGTTGCAGAGCAAAATCCATTCAAAATTGCTTCTCCGCACAGAAGATTCTTCAGTCACATTTGATTTTTTTTTAAATTGTCTGATTTCTTTTCTAATATGCCAAGAAGGATAGGTGAATCATTTAAATTACTAATTTTAAATTTACTGTTGTTTATAACAAATAGAATGGTATTCTTCGCGCCTCACAATTTTTACTTCGTTTGGATGTTAAAAATACTGGCTGGCTAGAATATAGAGTTAGGACGGGTTGTTCCACAGAATATGAACATTCATCAATGTGAATTTTTAAGTTCTGTGAAAGTCCTATTTAATTTTTTTTATTATATCATTATGGGCCAGTTGCTTTACGGAATTGAAATAATAACAAAACTTTTTTAAATAACCAATATTTACAATTGTACTTTTTTGCCAGCAAGCTGCCTTGGCCATATATACTTGCATACATTGTTTTTGTTGTGTGAGTAGAAGGAGGTGCTGGTTATGGCGTTTTTGATTTCCTCCACACTCGCCTTTGGAATAAGGAAAACCGTCGAAAATCTTATTTAATAAGAAAGCGGCTGTTTATCAACATGGAACAAGGCGGCCTTCAGTGACAACACTATGTGATGTCCCGTGTGGTGTGAGTGTCATATTTGAATTGATTCCATTTCTTTTTTGGTGTCCAGCTGATGTGCTGCGGTGTGATCGGCCCCGAAGACTACAACGAGGTGTCCAACAACGTGCCGGTGCCGCCCTCTGCATGCTGCCCGGCGAAGGCGGAGGCGGCCGCGGAGAGCAGCGCAGCGCAGGCCACGCAAGCCGACGCCGCGCGCCGCTCCGAGTGCGTGGTCAGCCGATCCTACTACGCCACGGGCTGCGAGGACAAGATACTGGAGACGGTGCACGGGGCGGGCATAGCGGTCATAGTCACGGGAATCGTCTTCTGCTTCCTTGAGGTATGGATTTTATCGGAGTCATCTTTAAGTGTGTCTTAAACCGACCCAGGTTCCTAGGTTGTAGGATGGAGGAAGCACAAAATCTGGCAAAAGATTCTAACTGTTGAGAACAAAACTATTTGAAACCACCTGATCTCGTGTCGAAATGTTTGGCACGCGTCAAGTACACAAGTCACATTTTGTAGTAGGTAGTAAGGGATCGATGACACTATTTCTTTGTAGCAGCTTCCATTTAACTTTCGCATTATATCTATTAAATCTCCCCACCATTCGATGTTCGGGTTCAGCTCTATTAGCAGTTCCTCCCGATTTATTTGAAAGTGAAAACAATAAAAAATCTCTGATTTTTATCTTTGCACTTGTTCTACCAGTTGAAATTGGTCTATCGTGAAGATTTTTTAATTTTTTTTATGAAAACCGCACAAGAGTCTCAACTGCTTCCATCCGTCTGGACCCAGTGCGACTATGGCATCCCCAATTGGGGTATTTTATGAGGCTGAATGTAGTGGGGAGGGGTAGGAGATGGGGAACAGGAAGGTGAGGAATTACCTAGCTATTCAGATCTGATCACAAAACATGGCCAAAGCCATTTCGTGCAACGTTTCAATTCGGAATGGTGACTCATATCAGGGTGATACTGAGATTATTGTGCTGCAAATAAACTGTTTGTTTTCAAACGAGTAAATTGACAAATACACAAATTAATCAAATAAAATTTACTTGCGCATGCCGGGAGTTGAAACCACGATCTGCAGCTTGCTAGTCGAGTTGTTGAATTTGTATGATGCCCTGCACATTGACTTCTTTGATAAATTAAAAAGCTAGCATATTTACATTGTCTATTCCAAAAAATAGTTGTTTAACTTGTAAGTACTACTGTTGACACAAAATGGTACGTAATACCAGTTGTTCGAGTATTGCGTCTGATTTGGACAACAGCAGGCAAATACAGCTTTACAGTTGCTTCTTTTACCATGCCTATGATTCTTCATTGGTATATTTGAATGTTTTATAAACATCTTCTAAATTTTGATGTATTTTTTCAGGTGATAGGAATAATTCTCGCGCTTTGGCTGGCACAGGCAATCAAGAACGAAGGCAAATCTGACGGTACTGAGACTGGATGAATTTCTGGAAAAAGTTATCCGAAAAAAAATTTATTCCAAAATACGTCTTCTTTATTGTGATGATCATCAATCAATTAAATCGTAACACAACAATGTATATTATTATGCAAATATTCTATTATGTAAAAATATATCAGCTTTTCTAATTATGTTCCTACCTCTCTATGTACCTGTGAGTGTATTCGAAGGTCTGAGGGAATTCACAAAATGAATAAGTACGATTTTCTTTGCATGTTTATTTATTGGCATCTTTTGCTTATTTGATACGATAAAGAATACTTCTATGACTTTGAAGTTTCGTCATCACTCACTTCACAGAACCCGAAAATTATCGTTGAAATTTGAACAATTCAAGTTATTATATTATTATAGACTAGATACTTGACAGAACTTGAAAATTAACTTTGAAATTTGAAAAAATGTTCAAATTATCTGAAACAACCCGTCCTTATAATATGTGTAATAATAATAACTATTATGATTATAATATGTGTTTTCGCGAGTGCAAAGTGAGTCGATCTCAGGATCTTAAGAAAAGGTAATAGTATTTTTTTATGGAGTTTCTTATAACGTTAAATCTTCTGGAAAAAAATAATTTTATGTTGTTTTGGGTAAATCAATTCGGACTTGCCTGATGGAATATTACTTTTCTTTAAATTCTGTGAATAAATGTTTTCCATTCACGTTATTATCGTAATAAATGATAAATTATGACATTTTATTTAGCTTGTAAGATAATTTTAAGAAAAAAGCATATTATTATAACTAAATATTTTCCATATTGTTATTCATTGATATTCTATTTACATACATTACTTATTGTTATTAAAAAAGCAAACAGAGTATCTCTGGAATTCTCCATACTGATAACATCTGATTGATTTACACTTTCTAGTATCAATCAATCAACTATATATAAATATATTCCATTCCAGTTTAACATAACACATTTTGGTTGTGAAAAATTTATTGATCTCGAAATACCTATATTTTAAAGATTTTTTGATAGGCGGTAATATTGAAATTATTTTTAATTAACATAAAGATAATATTGTATTAAATTTAAAAGATACTTATATTTGTGACGTTCAATGTACCTAGAAGGAATTCATCATCCCAATAAAATATAAATAATAAATGTATGATTGTTTGTTTTATTTCCAAAAATGTTTATACTTTAAAATGTTTCCAATGATTAGTGATTTCTGATTACCTATTATTAGCTCAAATTACAGGTGTGATGTAATTTATGGAATCAACAAAATTTTTTACTTAAAAATACTTACTTTGGGTCCGTTAGGTCGTTGACGCCTATCACAAAAAACCATAAAAAAATAAAAACATATTTTCTTTCCTATCCAAAGATATTTTTCAGTTATAAATTTTAATATTACAAGGAACCGATCGAAGCAAAACATATAAACACCTCAGAGCAAAATATTTATGCTACCTACCTACTTAATTAACGACCAGTCAGTGGCAGAGTTGGCATCGCGTTTGGGTACGCCAGGCATAGTGTGTTCAATTCCTCGGCTGGCTAAGTCCTCCATCACAACAAAAGCAGCATTTTCCGCTTACTGTGGTGGTAGTGGGAGATTTCAAAATATTGTCAGGTTATTCTTAACGCGGGAATGTTTGTCTTTATTTTTATAAGTTTTTATTTATTTAAAAAGAAAAAAAAACTTATGTATAAATTTTCATTCTTCAGAATTTTGGAATGAATGAATCATCAATTCCACACCTTTCATTAATCAATATGGGAGTGAAAATTGATTTATCAGTCAACGAATATAGTACCTACCTATATTAGCGTGAGACGGTGAAAACATAAACCAAAATAAAAGATCTCGATAATGTTTACTTTATACTTTGTATTTACTCGTAGGTATACTTTGTTAATATATATTGATACGTTGCACTGTGAATTTACGTCAACTTGATAAAAAATTTCGATTTTACTTATTCAACCTATTTTCTTGCTTATTCTTGAAAATTCTAGTCTAGTTGTAAAATATTACGCCACGTTAGCATTATTGAATAAAAATCAATAACATTTTTGTAAGGAATTTTCTTCAAACTTATTGGATGAAATAGTTAATTGGTTCCTACCATCACTTGACTTTATTGTTATTTTTTAACAAAAGAACACTTCCACAATTTCTAGTAATAAGTTACGACGAGTCATTGAAATTGTATTGGAAACCAAATCAAATGGAAACCTTCGAAGAGTCGGAGACTCGTCATTCGGCCTCATTGATAATGTTGAAATCATCGTATTTTATTTTAGTCATGGCATTTGAAATCGATTGTGATTTATTGACTGTCAATATGAAAAACATTTTATTATTTTATATTGTGTGTTTGTTCCCTAAATATTATAAATAAAGTATTGTATTAAAATTGTCCGTGGTCACTTTATTTAATACTAAATACCTACATATTAATACCAAGAACAGGTGTAAAATATCACGAGGAAATATTAATTTATTATACCACTCGTGAAATATCCCAGTAAAAAAGCTCAGTAGTTTCTAATTGTAAATGACAGTTGTGACTGGTAATGCAAAAAGCAAAGAAAATAATATAATTATTGTGAAACAAAAACACGGTTTTGTCTTAGCGGATTACATAAAATGCGTGCTTATTTTATATTGTTGTATTCTTGGTTAATAATAACAGCTATCATTAAAAAAACTAAATAATTTATTAATAATGAAATAAAAAATAATTAAAAGCAAAAAATAATGTGCGATGGCCGAGAATCGAACTCGGATCAACTGCTTGGAAGGCAACTATGCTGACCATTACACCACCAACGCCGGTTATTTAGCTGCTGGATTTTACGCTAGATCTAAACGGTACTCGTGATAATAAATACTCTGCGTCTTGGCTTCACAAGCATCGACGCGCCAAGAACCTTGCGGTGAGATCTGGAACTACTAATGTATGTGTACATTTTTCTCTCGTACGTTTTGAAGAGTAATAATTTTATTATTATGAAGATTTTATACATTATTCTTCCTCTAAAAATACCCAAATTATTCAAAAAGGATCGCTTCTCTTGATATTGCAATTCTCAATTATAAATTAATGGAGTCTACAAAATAAAAAATTTAAATCAAAATCGATCGAAAAATCAACGCGCTTCTTTTAGGAACCATAACCCATTGTTTAATTTGAATGCCCTTTCAGTGTAAAATTAAATCAAACATCATGCTCTCGCCTTGATATAAAAAATTAACACACTATAACAACTAACAATAATAATTTTATTGTCAAAGGTCCAAGTGTCAAGTACCTTCTCCCACTAGAATAAGGGAGATTGAACCCGAATATTTTTCGAAGCTAGCGTGCGCTACCACCATTTTATGTCCGAATATATTAATTCAATCTACATATTATTGCAACTCACCCTCCACTCTTTTTGGCATTTTAAAGATTGAGATAAAACATTGGTTGTTTTTTTGGTCAGTAAAACAAAAAGAGGTGGGTGATCGTGGCGCGACATTCTAAATATAAAAGCTTGTGAAATTCTCTAATAAATTGAATACAGTCGGTTTATTAAGTAGAAATTTAGAGGAAACTTCAGCGATTGGTGCAAAAATTTCATGAACCTAAAAAGCCCTGGACAGAACTTAGTGCGATTTTGTATGAGTTGCATTGAAGCCAAATCCAGGGTGAGAGGAAATTGCCTGGCAGCCATTTTGTACGACAAACCTTTGAAATGGTTGGTGTGCAAAGATGTATAAAATTAACTATTTTTATATTTAATGTAATTATAACAGCTTATGCATTATTTAGGGTATTCGATGAGACAGGGAATGGGTATAATGGGTATGTCATTAAACAAATTCAAGGTAAAGGCATTTTTCATGCATCTTCCCCCTCACCTTTCGGATTCAATGTGTTCTCGAATAGCTCTATCTAAGGCCCTTATATATTTACTATAAACCTTTTAATAAATACAAAAAAACTTCACACGATTGATGAAATTCTGCACACTTGTTCTTCAAAACTAGAGGAAGTCACTTTCTACATGAGATTCGACCATCAACCACTCCATTCCATTTAAGAGGAAGCTACAAGCAAAAAATGTGTATATTCTTGGTATACCTTATATCATAGGTAATAGGCATTAAAATCGCTTGACAAACGGAGTCTAGAAACGTTCGATTTTAAGCACAAAACTGTGTTTTATTAATTTTTTTAAGAAAGTATATAAGTTAATCAAATGAAACTGTCAAGGATAATCTTACCTATAATACTGTATTTTTTAAAGTTTTTTCCTTTACGCGTTCATACATTTCTATTGAAAATTTGAGTAATTTTTTATTTTTTATTTTTATTCTACTCAAGCGAAACGATAGGAAAACCTTCAATTTATTTAAAACATATTTTTTGGTATTCATAATGTACACCAATTAGTTGTAAAGATTAATCAAAATAGTGATTTGGCATTAAACTTCGCCTTATAGCAGAATCAAGTCCGAGCAACGCCGGGGATTTCAGCTAGTTAACAATTTGAAAAAAAAAACAAGAATGTTTCCTTTTTTAAAAACGTAGAGAATTTTTTAAAAAATTAATTCGATAGCCTTTGTTACTTGGTTGTGGTACCTACCCAACGAAAAAAAATAGTTCTACTTTATTAAATTTCTACATTAATTTTCTCGTTAAACTTTATTTATTGATTTATTAGACATAACATATGTAATAGGTACACAGACATTTAGTTACAAGGGATAAGGTAATATTAACATTTTCGTAGTTAAAGTACTTATTACGTACCTATGTCTATACAATATCTTGGTAATTTCGTCTGTGATGAGAATATTTTGAGGATTGTAGGTAATAGTAATAAAAGCAAGATTTTTCTTTTGCTAGAAACAAAGAAATAGGAAGAAAGTTAATTATTTTTCTCTTATTCCGCTTCACTCTTAATACGCAATATTTCACTTTCAAATAAATGGATTTAGCTTTATTAATTCAAAACATGATTTATTATGTCGGGGGAGACGGAAAAATACGCACTTTTAATTTTAATTTCGTTTATTAAGTCACTTACGCGATATGTCAATTAGTATGCGGCGCCGTTATAGTCGCAGCCGACGGCGACTATGTTCATATCAAGAGTTGGATTATATTCATAATATCGTATTAGAATTAAATCACAAACCAGTCTATACAAACCTAGCGTAGCCCACAAACTACTTGAAAACTGGGATATAACTCTAAAGGGGACGCGAGCAGGCGTTATTAAAGGTTCCCCAACATTTATAGTAACTTTTAGTAATAATATAACTAAATTCAAGTATTAATTCAAAGTTAACATTCCATATTTACCGTGAAGCGGAATTCGTAACCTTTACCGAAAGTTATTAGGGTGGAGAGATGAAGAGACATTTGAAGAGAAATTTTAAATCAGGAATTTGTAATTGAATATAAAAGTTTAATGAAAAATTAAGCGCAAATAGTTTATATCACGCTAGTTTTGTATATTAGCAAATAATCATTACAAAAAGTGTACTAACTTTTCTTAGTGGGTATTTGTTGTAATCGCGCGAGTAATTTGTTTCATTAGTGTTGTTGGCTTCTGTATGAAGAAGCTACGTATGACTGGTACCTGCGCCTCAAATGACTGATGACAATTCGGAACTATCGATTTTATTAACAGATTATGAAGAAACAACAAATCTGACAGTGCACATCTTTTTTGCGCGCATGTGTTTAGGCAAATTAAGTATCTATTGAACAAAAAAAATCTTCAGTCACCCCTAGTGATTTCCAATCGGTGTCCAATCATCCCCTAAATTATTTATAAAACAAGCAATATAAACGGCGTCAAGGTACATTAAAAAATAAATCCACAAAATGACGGATAAAACATACAGTTTGACTCGGACTAACTACCCGTGAAAACGAATTATTTATTTCATAATTTCACCCCTACCAGTTGACCACATACTATTGATTTGAACCGGGTCGTTCACCCTGGGTTCATGTGTTACTTCGGGTTCCTTTGGTCAGAAATACCTCATGGAGTCTTAAAATTAATGGAGACCTGGTCTACGTCACTGCAGTAAGTACCGCAGAGGTCGTGGTGTGATCGCGTAGAAACCTTTCTGACTTTCTGTAGACCTACGTAGGTACCTACGTGTTCTTTATTCAAATGAGCGCGATAAGAAATTATTGTTCAGAACAATTTGTTTCAACGGGGGAGAAAGCATAACTTGTGGATTACGGATAATTATGGATTATTCCGAGGATAATTTACATGTACTAAAACAAAGTCGTTAAAATTTAAGTACGTTGGTAGTCTGTAACTAATACAGATTCTCATTTGTTACATCTTATTAGCTACAATTTGTTTTTATTTTTTATGTTGTTGATAATAGAGTAAATAACGACAGTAACATTAGTTTGAATTAGAATGACGAAGTTATAAGGATTCAAAGTTAACATTGGTAAAATGTATGCAACAGTGTCCCGTGAAATCACGCACTGTACACTGATGTCACACGCTTTTCGATCGGCCACAAATATCAACGTTTTGATGGCATATTTTTGGTACTATTCGGTATTTAAAAAATTCTAAACGTTCTGTTTTCAGCACGCTTTGATATGATAAATTTGTGAATAATATGAAATTTCGTTGTAAGAGACAATCTTTTGAAAGCAAATGCAATTAATTTCCGTAGATTCTCTTTTACATCCTTTATCGAAGACTTTTACACCATAAAAAAGGATTTTTTAATGTGATAACGTCGAAGAGTCCCGTCTCTCCGGAGTCTAGAATTTATAGGACCACAGATTCCAGAATTGGAGGAATGCTGTGAAACCGAAGGATGTGTTGGGAATGGAAAGAAATTTTGATACCTAGCTCATTAGCTATTCAGATCTGGTTATTAATAATAGAAAAGAAATACAAACAATTTTAACGAAAGAACCAAGGTGTAGTGGGGCCTTCAGGGAACCAAGGAGGAGTGGACTCTTCCCCCATGGGGACTTCGGCGAACCAAGGGAAGACTGGAGAGGAGAGATGAGCCCCTCGTCCCTCGTGGACCCTTCGTGGAACCGAGATGGATTGGAGAGGAGAGATGAGACCTTGGAAAACACATTGTGGAACCAGAAGACATAGCGTCATATACAATGAAAACCCTGGTGAACGTTATAAAAGGGACCGGGTGACTGTTAAAGGAATGAGGTAAAATGGGAGAGAACACAATGGGCCTTTGGCCTAAGTGCTCACGGGAACTATGTGTAAACCGTCTCCGCTCTATAAATAAAAATTAAAAATTCAACGTTTCGAATTTGAGTGGTGGTCATTCTCCTGAGATTATATTTCATTCTGGAATTAAGTACAAACAAATATCATACTATTTTTTTGTATAGAGTAATTTATTTTTCAATATTGTATATACCTCGTATAGTGTTTCATTAACTTTTATTTGACCTCACTGGGTTTTAAACCCTCGACCTGTGTTGTGGGTACGGAGCCAATGAACTTTCCGCTCTGCCATGAAGGCCGTCACATAATAAAATTAACCAAGGTTCTTTGAAGCAATGAAAGCATGTTGTTTCTTTACATAACAGGATAGCTTATAGTTTCTCAAGAAAATTACATTTCTCTACCTTTTGGAAAACTAAAAATAGCGTTGATAGGTACCCGCCTTCATTTTTCTTACAACCTCACGTGAGAGGGAACCAGGCCATCTTGATAGGAAACTAGGCATAAATTCTACCTATCAGACTAAATCCTCTTTATGGGCTTAATCTCTAGTAATACTCTTAATCACAGTAGGTTACAAAATGGCGAATAGGTCACCTTTTATGAATATATATGTAACGTTTCATGGATTGTAGGTATTAAGGGGCGTATTAGGTATTGGTCAGGTGGGGTCCCGGTGAGGGGTTGGGCGTTTGCTCGGCTGGGTGACTTGTTTTTTAATAGAGATATTTTTTTTTTTTTGAAGAAAAAAAATTTGAAAAACTTTTTGTTGTCTTTTTTCTTCAAAATCAAATAAAAAAATCCTTCCACATGTCGTCATTGGTCACAGCCTAGCAACTGCCAAACCCATCAGCTCGACCATGCCTCGACACCACTTGTCCAAAACCTACAACAAAATTAGTTGAAAAAAAATATCGAGAGAGAAGCAAATTTTATTCACACTTTTTATTACAAATAATGTCAGGAATCACTAGTTAAAATGAGTCAAGTACATCACTTAACACTGAGGTGATTTTTTCATGAAAACGGCGCTGCATAATGGTTCAAACATTATTGTTATTAAATTTTTTTTTTTTCAAATATTCACCTCGCTGTTATACTTACGTATTAGTACATACCTACTTTCAATAATTGTAATCGGTTACTGTGAAATTATAGTTTGCCAGATTTAAACAGCCTTTTCAAATTTACTTTCATCGGCGTTGGTGGTGTAATGGTCAGCATAGTTGCCTTCCAAGCAGTTGATCCGAGTTCGATTCTCGGCCATCGCACAATATTTTTGCCATCTTTTGTTTTTTATGCAGGTGAACTGTAGTAACTACTCAAGTTATTATTGCAAGAGACTCCTTCGAAAATTTTGGTAAAAAAATTAAATAGGTACTTACCTAATTATGCATTTTAAACCTGTACATACATTACGCAGATTATTCATAACGTTAAAATATATTTTTTGCAATTTCAGTTATCATAAAGTTCCAACATAAAGTGATCTTTAGCATACATTTTTTTGAAAAAATAATTAAATTTTTCGTTTTGATCGTTTTTTTTTTAAACTTCGTAGGTATGTATGTATATTAATTTTAGGTTGATTAAAATGGTCAGCAATATTATTTAATATATCGGTTCAATGAACTCAAATTTGCTTTGAATGTATGTGTTATTCTCAAAACTGTAACAGATTGTTTGAAGGATTCATAGAAGCAATAAAGTAGGTATATATTAACCCATAATAGTATCCATAATATTTTTACAGAAAATTTGATATTTTCAAAATTTCATCATGGGCTGATGAAAATAAATTATTTTTTTGATACAAGGAAATGTGTCACTGTGTCATATACAAGTTTTCGAGAAATCCCATCAAATTTGATTATTGTATTAAAAATCTGTAATTAAGAAAAAAAAGATTAAATTCTTCCCTAATTATCTGTGTTTTTGTCAGTAGGTATATTTATAATAATATTATGCTGGCTCTATATAATTCAGATTTTTAAAAAAAATACCATAGAATAAAATGATTCATCGAAATTTTAGGTAAAAATACAATTATATTGAAAAGAAAAACAATTTTTTCAAATGTTTTTTTACGTTTTATAGCAATATTATGTATATTCTGGTGTACCTACTTACCCAGGTAGATTTTAATTTGACAGCAATGTTGTTTTAATAGATTTAAGATTATGTTTTTTTTGTAAAACTCCAAATGTTGTGTTTGTTTCAAAATGTTTTTTTGTAAAACTCCAAATGCGTTCATTAATAATTGTGGTTGAGCAAAAGGCTATGAACCATTACTACAGGTTCATAGTCCTGAAAATCGCGTTTGCTATAACTAGGGTTGCCATCCGTCCGGGTTTCCCCGGATTTGTCCTAGTTTCGAAGGCGTCCGGGGAGCGTCCGGGCGGGGTTTCATTTGTAGTCCGGGTTTAGTAAGTCGGGTCAGTTTTGTTGCTTAAGATTTAAGAAGACTGAATTTAGTTCATATTATGTTAAGAGGTATTTTGTTGTGTAAATGGCTGCTGATACAAATTTAAAGAAGATAATTATTATTCAGTTAAAAGAGTTACCTCAAAAATTGTAAGACTGAGTACTAAAATGGTCTTAGTATTTTTAAGATTTTTGTTTAAAAATGTAATTACTTTTAAAAATTTAATAGGTTCATTTAAAATGATGATAAAAGATGACAAAATTCAATTTTAAGGTCTGAAAATAAATAAAAAGGTGATTTATGACATTTTAAACTGTTTTTATTACACTGACTGTGTTTAAAAAAACCTGTTGACATGTCCGGGTTATGGGCTCTAAAATCCGGGGTTTTCACGTCTCTTGTCCTGGTTGCCAAATTTTAGAGATGGCAACCCTAGCTATAACGCGAATTTTTACGCGAAATTCGTCATTTTTACGCGAAAAATGCGAATTTTATCATTTTATCACGGCAAATAACCGCGAATTTCCGTATTTTTCACGCTATTTTCTGATATAATACAGGTAGAAAAACGTGTATGGCTAATTGATTGACAGCGCCCTTGAGGTGATTTTGAACAGAAACGGCGCTATACAAGTCATCCAATTATTATTATTATTATCCTATTAAAAACGTGATGACAATATAATTCCGAAATGCCACAATATTAGAAATATTACAAACACGTATTCCGCCGTCCTCGTAAAACATTCGAGTTTTATTAATACTTTGTTAGGAAATATGTCAATCCATTCGTTTAAGAATAATTTGATCAGATTTTTGATAAAATAGCAGTATTCTATATCGGTAAGTTTTCTGCGTGCAAAAAAAAATAATATTACACAATCTAAATCTTTATTTGTCCATAATAAAATGAAATATATCTTGAATAGCCGTAGAATTGAACGTAGCTTCACGAAAACGAAGACGCCGATGACTGTCATTAATTTTAATAATTTTTTTTAAAAAAGGAATAAAATGATAACAGCACTTTACCACTTTTTTGCTGCAAAATTGTAAAAAGTAAAACATAACATCAATCTTGGTGCAAAATATCTCCGCTTTTCTTAAAAATTACGCAAATTTTCAGGTTTCTAAACATTACATAATCTAGATAACATAATTTTTACTGCTTATCGGCACATTACAGATATAAATATTGATTGATTGTAGGTACTACAACAGTGCTGATAACACACATTACAAAATCACACTTTTTGTCGGTCCAAATAAAAAAATTATAAAATTGTTTGATTAGTTCCCACGAACTGATATTTTTCACTATTGATAACATGGGCGTTGGTGGTGTAATGGTCAGCATAGTTGCCTTCCAAGCAGTTGATCCGAGTTCGATTCTCGGCCATCGCACATTATTTTTTTATTATTGATTTTATAGTGGCAGTTAATATTGAGATATTTATTGACATCTCTTTTATCAGGATTTTTTTTAATCTTAAAAAAAAATTAAACTTACAATACTTTAATTAAAAGACAAATAACTTTGTTTACACGTCACTCGTCTGATACACAATCCCGATGTTTTGTGGACAATTTCCACATCTTCCGCGAAACATGTTAATTGTGTCATAAAAAAGTGATTTGTCTTTTAATTAAATTAATAATGCCATCACAAATAGAAATATCTTTAGAAGAAATATTTTCGAAAAATTACCTTTTTGTGAATTCCTTCCTGCTCTTTTTAACGTAAACACTAACTAAAGTCACCGGCGTTGCCCAAAGTTTTTCGAAATCTCATGTGGGTAGTGACCTTATTTATGTGTTGAAGGTCAAGTGTGCAAAATTTCATCAATATCATATGTTTTTAATGTAATTTTATTTTTATTATTTCTTTCTTATGTTTCAAGATTGTCTGTCATCAAAATTGTACCACTTACATGTAAAAGCCCTCTGGGCGTTAAATACAAAAATAAAATTAAATAAATAAATATCCAATTGAAACTGTAGATTTGAATAAAACTCTTATTTTTTTAAATAGATTACCTCCCCTACATTCGTTTTAATTCTACATGTTAAAAGTGTTTCAGCTGGCGTTAGGTAGTTATTATAAGCTAATGTAAGTGTATTGGCAGTTAGTTGTCTTGTTATTAAAGTTATTATCATTGATGTATATACACTATATAACTCAATGGTTATTATAGTCACCTCATAACATGAATCTATATTTACACATCGTTTATTTTTTGACACAGATTAAAAATATCTCGAATCTTATCACGAGTGTTGGTGGTGTAATGGTCAGCATAGTTGCCTTCCAAGCAGTTGATCCGAGTTCGATTCTCGGCCATCGCACATTATTTTTGATATTTTTTTTAATAAATATTTTATGCTTGTATGGATGTGTTTCCGAAATATATATATATATATATATATAAATATAAATAAAAAAATATTACATATATTTAATATTATACCATCGTACAACAATCATCGATATTTAACAAGAAAAACAATTAATATAACCTAGTAAAACAATTTATTTAAAAAAATTAAAACAATTTATTTAAAAAATAATTATAATTACATAAAATAACAACAGTAATTATAATTGTTTTCTTTGTTAGTTTCTAATCAAATATAAGAATAATAAAACAAGTTTTATGGTGGCAAATTAAATCTTTTAAGTACCTATCCACTTATAAGCAACGAGATTAGAGATTAAGTTTAGTTATGGTTTTAATAACCACTTCAAATAATATTTTGTTGAAGAAATTAAAATTTAAAGACCTCCTATAAATATAATAATATATTTTTTTAATAAGTTATTAACAAGCTATGCTACAAATATATTCAGATAAAGTACCATGATGAAGCAACTTCGACATTTTTTTGGTGATTAATATATTTATTATATGGAAAGAAAATGTCTCCGAATTCTCATATGATATTCCTTAGAGAGTGAGCGACGACGACATCATGGCCATCAGCGCCATCCAGATGAAGGAGTATTTCAGAGATGTCGCTGCATTCGGTTCCTCACTGAAAAGCGAAAGAATAATAATATATTATTTCAATTTTGAAAACAGTAAAACAAAATTGTATTTACAATATGTACATTATGTACTACATATAGATAATTCTCATTTGGTGGGTAAATACTTTCCAAGATCTAATAAATTGCACGAGTCGCCGTCCTGATTAGACAGTTATGGACATTGATGTATATACACACGGACCATAAATATTTTGTATGCCTTTCTTGAAAGAATTGAGTTTTTTTACGGACCAAATTGTTTATTCACAAATATAGGTACATATTGCGTACGTACGGGCGCAAACAAATAATTTGTCTTTATATTGAAAAGCAATAAATACCTTGCATAAAGCGTAAATAAATTAATTAACGCCATCCACGTGTTCATAGATGGCGTTAATTAAATTTTTTGATTAAAATACGCTTTTTGCAAGTCATTCTTTACAATATTAAGACGAATTATTTGTTTGCGCCTACACCTAAGCAATATGAATACGAATAAATAGTTTGGGCTGTATAAAAACATAAAACTTTCAAGAAAGGCATACAAATACTATATTGGATTCAATCATCAGCACAATTTTTTTAAGCGCCCTTGTTTTGATTTTCTCACAAAAACGGCGATATACAAATAATCCAATCACTATTATTATTATTACAATATTGTATTTTTACTACTTTCTTATCGGTATTAAGTGTTTACATTCATATTGCTTTCGAACGGGCGCAAACAATAATTCGTCTCAATATTGTAAAGCGTAGATTGCAATAAGCTTATTTTAATAAAATAATTTAATTAACGCCATCTACGAACACGTAGATTATAATGAGCGTCGAGTTTAACCTTTAGTCCGGTCTCCAGCGATAAAATGTTTTATAAAACTTCCTACAAAACAATAACATTGAGGCAAGGCCACAATGTTTTTGTTTTCCGTGGCCTAAGAAAAAAAAAGTTGTGATCTTGACCTAGGCATCCGTAAAATGTCCCACGAATTTTTGTCCGGGGAGACGTGCCTTTATCAAAACATACTTTTACGTTTTGCATTTAACACTAAGTTTTTTTGTAAAAGACCACGATAAGAATAGTGAATATGTTAACCGAAATGTTTTAGTAATTTATAGAAAAGGGTAGTGTACAAAACCTTTCCCAATTATTTATTCTTCCTCTCCCCTTTATTATTCCCCATGCAATATTGGAGTGCTATAATACAGTCCCATTCTCTTTCTAAGCAGTTGGATCATTTACAAATAATATCAAACGAGAACACCATAACCGAATTGAAGCAACGAACCTTTAAATTAACATGCGGTAGCTTTAGTTACATTTTTATATTAATCTAAATTATAGAAATCGTATGCGATCATTGATGCTATTAATAATTATGCAGTATTTTATTTAGCTGCCAACACCGATGCTCCGATCTTAGTTATGTAGGTACCTACGGGTCGGTATATCAGTTGATTTTAAGCGCGACTTGGTTGGAACGTCGAGCTTAGCACTGCTTGGAACGGTTCCATGATAACTCAACACAGCGACAATTCAACACACCTTTAAAAAGTGATATAAAGTCATTAGAAACGATGATTTTTTTTTTAACATAACCCAACCTACTTAACCCAGTTAATAAAGTTTTTGTTTCATCACTTCCATGACTTTTTGTAACTTTTTAAAGATGTGATGAATTATCATTTTGATGATTTATCCGGTCACGGCTTGGAACATGGTCTCCGATTTTAATAAACATCAAACTACTGACTCCTTGGGTGGATTATCTATGCTTTCTAATGTCATCGCGAGATATGAACTTTCAAAATGCCAACAACATTACATGCTGTTTTTCTTTGCTGAGCTGAGTAATTTACAAGTTGATTTTTCATAAATTTTGCACGTCAATCAGCACCGTGATTTATGCGAGGAAACTAATTTTAAATAGAATTTGTTTAGCTTTATACAAACCGCTGAAAACACTGTCCTGGCGTTGAAAAATTCTTCTTGTAATACCTTACCAGACTATTTTAGATTGATTATTAATTTAACGTCAATATCCCTCATCGCTCGATGAAAGTAACAGTCCATATTGATAAAATTATGCAATTTACTTATATTTCGATGAGATAATTAATCACGTAAATTACAAATTTGACATTTGTTACTGCTAGCGCCGCGGTGTCTAAAAACGGAACTAATCTGCGGCTTACCAAGGCTTTAGCAGACGATTTAGCCCGCTTAAATTTGATCGAGGAATGTCGCACATAGCGAGGATACGGATTCACTGATATACCGGGCCTACATGTAGGTATTCGGATATACACTAATATACTAATCTTTATTGCCGTCACGCCATTTAGCTCGACCTTGCAAAATCATTAATACTGTCATTAATTTTAGGTAATGGTTGAGCAAGGTTTCGAAATTAACTATCCCTTGAGTTTAGACTTAGGTACATAATTCAATTCTATGTTTGTGAGAAAGCACTATGAAACAATATACGATTAAATTAAGTAATGGTAAACAATATACGATTAAATTAAGTAATGGTATGCAATGTTCCTGGGAAAATATGGTGGAATGGGGGAAGTAGGGGGAATGTAGAAACTAGACAACTACATTGTATCGGACGGTGTGTACCGCTCTCGGCGGCCGACATTTCATAATGGTCGAAGCGCGGAGCCGGAGCGTGGTTTTAGAACTTACGTTGAGCTTCGATACCTCGAGTCCCGCTCGCCCCCGCGTCGCTTCCCCTCAGCGCGGGCGCCCGGCCGGCCCCAGGCGACCGCCTGGAACCAATCAACGCGCCCGTAAGCAACGCCGTACGGCAAAACATTTTGAATTGAAGATTTATTGAAATGTTTAGACTAAGTTTGAGAGAGTTTGGCCGTAGATATTACGAAATAAAATACATTGATAAAACGGCCGGACTCTCCTAAACATAATTAGTTAATAAAAATTAGTATTAATTTAGAATTAAGAAAATTAATTACGATTTCCCCTGAATATGTTGGGCCGGGGACCCCCACACTGAATGAATTATGTACAACTGATTAATAAATAAAAATGCTAGGGAGGAGTGGTTAGGATTGATTAAAAGAGCATAAAGAGTAGAGTAGTTCTAAAGGTTGTGACCTCCGCTAATTAAATCTTAGCGGACGTCACAGCCCGCGGATCATCAACACCCCGCGAATGAAGGCAGCGCGTCGACCCGCCCTCCCCAAAGTCGGGAGAGGGGGATTGCACAATAAATACGGCGCGCCAGCCTTCAGCTCTCTCTCTCTACCTTGGACCGCCACCAGCTACACTACTCTGCTCTTCCCGACCACTTCTCTCTGGATCTGAACTTGGATACTTCTTTGACTTGGCTCCCCCCTGGATTTCTGCCCCTGCCTGCCTCCTCCCGCACCGAGGATAAAGCAGATTCCGGCCCCGAACTGAGCACGGATAAAGAAGATTCCTGTACCGACCGGAGCAAGGATAAAAGTAGATTCCTTTACCGACCCGAGCAAGGGTAAAGCAGATTTCTACCCGGACCTAGCGGCTAACTACGGACTGACCGGCCCCCTATCTTACAGTCTGTGTAAAAGACCTAGCTGGTCGATTACATAGTGGTCCTTTCGAAACGGATCTAGTCACCAGCCGCTAAGATGTCCCGATCGCTCCGCTCTGGCAAGGGCGCCCGTGAAGAGGGCGCTACCGAACGAGACGACACACGCCGCGGCCCCGAAGTGCCCGGCCCAACCCCAGCAGCAGCCCCCGGCCCAGATCATGCCGGACCTGCTGCACATCAAGCTGAACTGGCTAGAGCACGAGCTGCCCCAGCAGCGGCTCTGGCCACCGCACCCGCCCCTGCCGCAGTCTCCGCGGATGAGCGCCTCACATCAGACAGCGAGGCTTCCACAGAGAACACTCTCCGCCAGCTGCAACGAGAACTGCGGGCCGAGAGAAAACGCTCCCGGGACTCCGCCCGGCAGATCGAGCAACTAATTGCCGCGCTTGGAGCTTCAAGGCTGCCGCTCGAGACACCACAGCCGCTCGATTCATCGCGGCTGCCCGAGACGTCACAGCATGCCGCCAAGCCGACCGCAGCATGCGAGCCGCCCCGCCTGGAGGCCCAACCCCGTGCTTTCGAAGCACATCTCCCGCCAACCACGCCAGATCTTACAACCCTGGCGGGAGGCGGGCCATTCCCTGGAAACCCGACGGCGAATGAGACTGCCCGCCACACGCAAGATTGGGTAAACTCCAGACAAGACCCGTTCGCACACTTCACCGCGGCTGTGGTAGACGCCATCCGCAGCTCACAGTCTGGAAGTACCCCGAGAGCCCAGGAGGAAGACAACCGGATGGTTTCCCTCATCGCCCGGCAATCTACAGCCAAGGACCTGCCGACATTTTCCGGGGACCCGGTTGAATGGCCGACCTTTCACGCACAATATCAACAATCGACGGTGACATGCGGGATGACGGCTGCTGAGAATCTAATAAGATTACAGCGCGCGCTGCGCGGAAAAGCGCGCGATGCCGTCAACCCTCTCCTGATGGACCCCGCTCAGGTCCCAGAAATCATCGACGTGCTGAAGCACCGTTTCGGCGGCGCACACGCAATTGCCGCCATGATGTACGATAAAGTGAAGAAATTGCCGCTCTTACCTGAAGATGCCTCCAACGAAGCAATAGTGGAATTTTCGGGAACTGTTCAAAATGTCGTCGCCTCGCTAGGTAACTTGTCGGACAATTACCTAAGCAACCCGGCACTACTCAGTGAGGTGGCCTCGAAAATGCCGCTGGCCCTACGCATCGCGTGGCTCGACAAGGTCGCGGACAGTGCTGCCGCTGCCGATATCCACCAGTTCGCAGCGTTCCTGAAGCGGCTGGCAAATGCCGTCCCGAGGTCGGGTCTCGTTGACCCCTCCCGGACATCTCGGACCCGTCGCGACCAAGTGCACGTGCAAAGCACTTCGGCGGTGAGAAGTGAGAAGATCGCGGTAAATAGTGAAAATTGCGCAAAATGCAACAGTTTGCACAAATTACGAGAGTGCCCGCAGTTTGCCGCGATTGACATTCCCGCCCGGTGGGACTTAGTGAAAAGTGCGCGCGTGTGCCACAAGTGTCTAGACAAAGGGCATTACACGCGGGTGTGTAAATTTCGCACGAGCTGCGGCGTTGGCACGTGCCGCCTGTCACACCATAAACTGTTACATGACCCCGCGAGGTACAATACAGCTCCTTTCGTCGCGAGTGAAACTGTGAACACGACTTGGTTCGGGCAAAGTTCGGTTTTGCTTAAGGTAGTTGCGGTGAAAGTATGTGGCCCGAAGGGGCAAGTGTCTACCCACGCGCTGCTCGACGAGGGGTCAACCGTGACCCTCGTCGATGCCGAACTCGCCGATATAGTGGGGGTGCGCGGACCACCCCGTGGACTCCGTATACATGGTGCCAATGGGATGTGCTCATCAGATAGCGCATCCCAGCGTATTAAACTTTCCGTGCGTGGTGACGGGGCCGAATACTCCATTATCGCAAACACAGTGACGGACCTAGATCTCCCGCGACAAACAGTGGCCGGCCGCCGGCAAGTGAAACCACGGCTATTAATCGGCCAAGACAATGTACATTTGATCGTGTCGCGGGAGGTCCAAGAAGAAGATGGCGGCCGCATGACGTCACGAACCGCGCTCGGCTGGATCAAACATGGGGGCACCCGGCGTGACGTAGACAGCGGCACCACGCTTAATATGATCGGCGAAACGGCTGAAATGGGCAAAATCGGCGAACTCATCAAAAGGCACTTTTCAGTTGACTCGCTTGGCGTGACCGCCGTGAGCCGGGTGTCCGCAGATACACAGCGTGCCGAGGCCCTCATGGAAAGCACAACGCGCCCCCTAAGTACAGGCAGGTGGGAGACCGGCCTACTATGGAGAGAAAATAACTCATGGCTGCCCGACAACCGGCAGTGCGCCGTAAACCGGCTAAGCGCGCTTGAACGAAAACTGGGAAGGGACCCCGAACTGGCGGCGGCGTATTCGGCAAAAATTGCGCAATTATTAGAGCGCGGTTACGCCGTCAAGCTATCCGACGCCGAGGCAGGCGCACAGGCAAAGAGAAAGTGGTACCTGCCTCACTTCGCAGTTACCAACCCAAATAATCCCGGTAAACTGCGTGTGGTATTTGACGCCGCTAGCCGTTGCCGGGGTACATCCTTAAACGACCGGCTACTAACCGGGCCCGACCTCCTATCATCGCTGTTCGGCAACCTGCTACGGTTTCGTGAGGGCAAGATTGCCATAGCCGCTGACATCGAGGAAATGTTCCTCCGAATCCACATAAAGAAGGAGGATCAGCTTTCACAACTTTTCCTGTGGCGAGCTACGCCACTGGAGGCAACGGTTACCTACCGGTTAACCTCCATGATGTTCGGCGCTACTTGTTCCCCGAGCAGTGCCCAGTATGTACGTAACAGGGTGGCCGAGCAAGGTGCCGCGGAATTCCCCGCCGCCGCCGCCGCTGTACGCAATAAATTTTATATGGATGACTACCTGGACGCGGCCGACACCGTGAGCGAGGCCGCAGCGCTGGTACGAGGCGTCAGCACACTTCTATCCCGGGGAGGCTTTTATCTCGCCAGCTGGGCCTCCAATGTGCCCTCCGCAATCCAGAGCATACCGGCGGACAAAAAAGCAAAGTCGACCGTCACGATAAATAGCGGCGCCGGCGCAGATACCGAGAAGGTGCTCGGTCTAGCGTGGGACCCAGTCGGCGACCACTTCATATATGATTTCAAGGAGACGGAAGCAGCTGAGCTCGTCCGGCACCCAACAAAGAGGCAGCTGCTGAGCACCGTTATGAAGATCTTTGACCCTGTGGGGTTCGTGGCCTGCCTCACCGTGCGATCAAAAATCCTCCTTCAGGACGTTTGGAGGTCCAACGTCGGCTGGGACGAGCGTATCCACGACACGCACGCGGTGCGGTGGGCCGGCTGGATAAAGGCGCTGAAGGCAATTAACATCCGAATCCCGCGGCGTTGCCTCCAACAAAAGAATGGAGAGTTTGAGCTTCACCTCTTCTGTGACGCCTCTGAGGCCGCATGTTGCGCAATAGCGTACCTGGTGGAGACAAACCAAGAGGGAAAACACGCCACCTTTCTGGCGAGTAAATGTAAGGTGGCGCCCCACAAACCTCTTTCTATCCCGCGGCTCGAACTACAAGCGGCACTTATGGCAGCCCGCCTCGCAGTCAGCGTGAGAAAGGAGATGCAGTGCCGCATTAATAAGACTACATACTGGACAGACTCCACCACAGTCCTGTGCTGGCTGCGGATGGATCCAAGGAACTACTCAGCGTTCGTCTCCAACCGCCTGGGTGAGATTGACGACCTATCATGCGTCAACGAGTGGAGATGGGTCCCGACTAAGCTTAACCCGGCGGATATTGGTACTCGCGACATTGAGATGCCTGTCCTGACGCCCAGTGGACCGTGGTTCTCGGGACCACCTTTCATCACCGCTCCGGAGAACGAGTGGCCAACGCAAAAAGGCCACCACATGCAGCCCGACGAAGGCCTCTTGGAGGTGAGGACAAAGTTCGTAGGCCTCACCATCACCAAGGAGGAGGCCTTACCCAATCTCAAACGTTTTTCGTCGTGGCTACGGTTGGTCCGAACTACGGGATGGATGCTGCGCTTCATTAGGAGGTGTCGAGAAGGACCCCGCCGCGCTCATCACGAGGGCCCTCTGCGCGCCGGTGAAATCCGCGCCGCCGAAACACTCTGGGCCCAGAAATGTCAATACAAAACATTTAGAGCAGAGATCCGATCCCTACGCAATGACGCGCCGGCGCCGGTTGGCAGTCGGCTCAATGCCCTTACCCCTTTCCTCGGGCAGGATGGGGTTCTGAGAATGGGCACACGGCTACAAGCCGCAAAGGTAGCCCAAAGCGTACGAACCCCTGTCATACTAGATGGGGACGACCCGTACACACGTTTGCTAATCTCCCATTACCACAAGAAGGGAGGTCACGCTAGCACAGAGCGAACGATGGCTGACTTGCGTGCAAGTTTCTACATTCTAAAACTACGGACGAATATTAGAAAAATAACGCACGCATGCACCACATGCCACGCGCGAAAAGAAAAACCGCACCCCCCGCTAATGGGCCAACTACCCGCCGCCCGACTAGCCCACCACGTGCGCCCGTTCACTAACTGCGGGCTTTTAAAGGCACCCACCACTGTCCCATCCCGGTATAGGTGACTTATTGTCACCCCTTCGGGACTCTCGCAAGAAGCTAATTTTTTATATTAAAAGATTCGAATTTTCGATAAAAGACTCTAGACCTTTAAATGTCCCTGCATGTTGTGTTAGCGAGCACTATGCAGTGGATGCTCGAGTTAGTTGAGTTAGACATGCACATGCGTGTTAGTAGCACAAAACAAAATATATATAGACGAAGATATATTATGAGTAATTAGGTCCTCAGCAGTCCCAAAGGCGTGCGGCCGGTCGCCGATCAGCCCACAGGTGAGCTTCCATCACCGCCCACCCCACGCCAAGGCGTGATTGTGCTCGAAGACTCTAGGAGAAGAGATGGGTTGTGATCTACCCGAAGAGAAATAAACTAAAAAGAAGAGCGTCACACGTCAACGGGGGGTGGGGAAGGTGATGCAGCTCACTGCGGACGTCACGACGAGCCAGAGCACCGCAATTGGGGGAAAGCCGATTGTCTAACTCATGTCTTATTCGGGAGTCTGGAAACTTCTGGCTTTGATGCAGGGACTGCGGTCTTTATGCCTCGCCCAAGAAGAGGGCTAGGACAAGACAAAACACAAAAGGAGTTCAGTTCTCATCTGGAATATAAACAATGTTACAAGAAGAGAGAGCACAAAATACAAAATAATATAAGGATTGCAAGCAACAGTATAGCGATACATAAATAATATAGTGTAAGATATAACAGGGTTGCAAAAATAAATAATCAATAAAGAGATAAACATACGACATAAATTGGCGAGATTATGAGTGAGAGAGAATTATAAAAATCATAAACCAGGGGAGACAGGAGCAGTACACTCGGCCGAACTAAATTATTTGAATTTATTCTAAATAATATCGACTCTCAAAACAGGCCACCTTTCAACCCAAACCTTAACGAACTTCTTCAGACATTCAAAGTTCCTCTGGTCCGATACGAGATCTACATTCAAGATCGGTCTCGTAGAAACATTCAAACCATTAAGCATTTCCTCTCTTGCATCCTTCAATATCTCGCAATGCCACAGAATGTGCTCGGCGGATTGGTTAGGATCACCACACGCACAGGTAGGGTGTGGGGACAAGGTAAGGCTGTGCAGCTTTCCTCTGAATTCGCCGTGTCCGGATAGGATCTGAGTTGTGTGGTGGTCCAACCTTAAATGTGCCCCTTCCATTCTGACTTTAACCGATGGGAAGAAGGAGTGAGTCCATCTTCCCATTCTCGAACTATCCCATCGCTGTTGCCATTCACTCAGTGTCCTTTCTCGCATCGCTCGAAGAAGGCTTTGGAGAGACACAGCAGCACCCGGGGTTAGTTCAACCCCTAAGTGGTTGGCTGGTCTTCCTCTGGTCAGCTTCTTTTTAGTCAAAATTTCCCTTAATTCAAGATCAATGGGCAAAATGCCCGCCAAAACAGGCAACGCGTCCGAGGCTACCGTGCGGTAGGCTCCCGAAAGTGCCAGCAAGGGAATTCGCTGGCTCCTTTTAAGCGCGGCGTAGATCAAAACGTTATTCAGTCTGTGCTCCCAAACAGATGCGGCATAAGCCACCTGTGACACATACACTCCTCTGTACAGAACACGTAGAGCTGGAGAACGTATTCCCCACTCCGCAGTTGAGATACGCCTCAACTTCATAAAAAGGGCCTGGGCCTTGCTGGACACATTTTTCACGTGTACCAGGAAAGATGATGAGCGGTCCAAAGTAACGCCTAGGTACTTGGTGTTCTCCGCAAACTTGATGCTGGAGTTGCCCATTTTGATTGAGGGGTTTCTTCTTATACTAAGGGATCCCTTCATGAGCAATCCGACGGTCTTGTGGGGAGCGAAGTTCAACCTGTTTAACCTTCCCCATTCTAAAATTTGGTTCAAACCATCAGCGGCCTTGCACTCGATTTCGTACCTGCTATCCCCTGAGACCAGAAACAACTTGTCATCAGCGTAGTCGACCGAGATACATCCCTCAGGCAAGGGCAGCCTAGAGGAATCATCGAATAGGATGTTCCAGAGTTCAGGTCCAAGAACCGAACCCTGAGGACATCCCATGTCGACATGCCTAGAGATGGTTACGTCACCATAGGTAATTTCAATAGTTCTATCTGATAGGTAATCAGATAGTATTTTGAATAGAGGTTTAGGGCAATTTCGCGCTTTTAATTTAGACAGTATCATCGGCCACCACGCATGATCGAAGGCACCAGTGATATCTAAAAAGATCCCTATAACATACCTCTTATTACAAACCTTCACCCAGTCAAGCGCATTCTGAATGGCGTGCTCCGTAGACATCCCGGGGACAAAGCCAAATTGCCTCTCGTATGAAGGGGTCAGGGTGGTTCGCAGGCGATTTCTTATTAATTTTTCCAGGATCTTGAAATTCGATTCTATTAGATTGGATTCTAACTGCGGGCTAGATTATTTCGGGCCCATAGAAATTACCGTCGGCCGGCGGCGGGAAAAACGATACGGGGCTCTTTTCACTTGTCTCTCCACCCGAGCGATTCACATTGAGATTGCACATTCTCTGACGGCCGACGCCGCGATCATGGCCATACAACGGATGACAGCGCGCCGAGGACAACCTCTCTCGCTCTACTCGGATAACGGGACGAATTTTCGCGGGGCGGACCGCGAGATGAGGGAAGCGACCGCAGCCCTGCGAAATGACGGACGACTTCAGGACCACCTCGCTACCCAAAGCATCGAGTGGCATTTTCTCCCGCCCGCATCACCGCATATGGGGGGAGCGTGGGAACGCCTTGTGAGGTCGGTAAAACGAGCTCTAGAGGTGGTTCTGAAGGAAAGAGCTCCCAGAGAAGAGACGCTGCTGACCGCTATGGCGGAAGCAGAATTTGCAGTCAACAGTCGGCCGCTAACACACCTGTCGGTCGACCCCCGCGACGAGGAGCCGCTGACGCCCAACCATTTTTTACTGGGGTCGGCTGGAAAGCGCCCACACCTGTCGTTGTACGGCCCCAAAGATGAAGAAATGTGTCTGCGAAAGCAGTGGCGCATCGGCCAACGGATTGCCGACATGTTCTGGCGGAGGTGGCTGCGGGAGTATTTGCCAACTATGGCCGAGAGGCATAAATGGCAACACCGAAGTGCTCCCATATTGAAGGACGACCTGGTACTAATCGCCGACCCCGCCCTGCCTCGCAACAGCTGGCCAAGAGGGCGTGTGATCGAAGCCACGCCGGCGGCCGACGGCCAAGTACGAGCAGTCCGGGTACGAACCAGTACCGGAGAATACATCCGGCCGGCGGTAAAAATCGTCGTCCTCTCGTCAGCCGCACCACCAGATCGTGCAGCGGCATCCACATCGGTATCCACATCGGCATCCACATCGCATCTACATCAAGGCGCCAGCCATCGCAGACGCCGGCGCCAACAACCCCGTCCTAGCTAAATGGGGCGCAGACACCGCTGCGCCGGGGGGAGTGTATCGGACGGTGTGTACCGCTCTCGGCGGCCGACATTTCATAATGGTCGAAGCGCGGAGCCGGAGCGTGGTTTTAGAACTTACGTTGAGCTTCGATACCTCGAGTCCCGCTCGCCCCCGCGTCGCTTCCCCTCAGCGCGGGCGCCCGGCCGGCCCCAGGCGACCGCCTGGAACCAATCAACGCGCCCGTAAGCAACGCCGTACGGCAAAACATTTTGAATTGAAGATTTATTGAAATGTTTAGACTAAGTTTGAGAGAGTTTGGCCGTAGATATTACGAAATAAAATACATTGATAAAACGGCCGGACTCTCCTAAACATAATTAGTTAATAAAAATTAGTATTAATTTAGAATTAAGAAAATTAATTACGATTTCCCCTGAATATGTTGGGCCGGGGACCCCCACACTGAATGAATTATGTACAACTGATTAATAAATAAAAATGCTAGGGAGGAGTGGTTAGGATTGATTAAAAGAGCATAAAGAGTAGAGTAGTTCTAAAGGTTGTGACCTCCGCTAATTAAATCTTAGCGGACGTCACAGCCCGCGGATCATCAACACCCCGCGAATGAAGGCAGCGCGTCGACCCGCCCTCCCCAAAGTCGGGAGAGGGGGATTGCACAATAAATACGGCGCGCCAGCCTTCAGCTCTCTCTCTCTACCTTGGACCGCCACCAGCTACACTACTCTGCTCTTCCCGACCACTTCTCTCTGGATCTGAACTTGGATACTTCTTTGACTTGGCTCCCCCCTGGATTTCTGCCCCTGCCTGCCTCCTCCCGCACCGAGGATAAAGCAGATTCCGGCCCCGAACTGAGCACGGATAAAGAAGATTCCTGTACCGACCGGAGCAAGGATAAAAGTAGATTCCTTTACCGACCCGAGCAAGGGTAAAGCAGATTTCTACCCGGACCTAGCGGCTAACTACGGACTGACCGGCCCCCTATCTTACAGTCTGTGTAAA
Organism: Hesperophylax magnus; assembly: GCA_026573805.1. Classification (NCBI taxonomy): domain Eukaryota; kingdom Metazoa; phylum Arthropoda; class Insecta; order Trichoptera; family Limnephilidae; genus Hesperophylax; species Hesperophylax magnus. The sequence continues at coordinate 7,337,350 of JAIUSX010000006.1, read as the reverse complement.
AGACCTAGCTGGTCGATTACATACATATTTAAATACTTCAAACGATATTATATATAAAAGTAAAATCAAATATGATTTAAGATTTTCACGGCCAAAAGTATTTTTGTTATTTGTTTTTGGGGTGTTATGCCGTGTTACGCTAACTCCTTCTTTAGCCAACGTTTCGGACAGCATTGCAGTGTCCATCATCAGGGCAGATGTGTTATTTGAGGTTGTGTAAAAATGTGAGCTTATGTATGAGGTTGTGATACCGTGTTGCCAGCTCCAACCCTCTGAGCTAACATTAACGAATTATTATTTTTTTTTATTTTTTATTTTATTTAAAGTGGTTTTCTTCGTTTAGCTCTGGTGTAGCCGTCAATTACCGGATGTAATCCGTAATTACGGAGGCCATTGAAATACATAAAAATCCCGTAAACATTAATAGAGACGATGGAGCTAAGCTCAATAGTTCTTGGTATCCGGTAATTGACGGCTACACCAGAGCTAAACGAAGAAAACCACTTTAAATAAAATAAAAAATAAAAAAAAAATAATAATTCGTTAATGTTAGCTCAGAGGGTTGGAGCTGGCAACACGGTATCACAACCTCATACATAAGCTCACATTTTTACACAACCTCAAATAACACATCTGCCCTGATGATGGACACTGCAATGCTGTCCGAAACGTTGGCTAAAGAAGGAGTTAGCGTAACACGGCATAACACCCCAAAAACAAATAACAAAAAAAAAAAAGTAAAATCCTTCAGTTTCTATTGTAGAACAATCACAACTCCCAGCCATAAGGACTTTATCTAAGCCTTGTATAAACGCAAGTATACCACATGTAAATCACGAACGCATCTATTATGCACCTACACAAACATCCTTACTCCTTACTATTGATACCACTACTTCTATTCTCCGAATTATTCATTATCGACTTATTTCGTAATAGTGCCACATTCAATACTAACTTTTTCGTGTCCCATTCAATACAAATTTTCCTAACCATTCAACTTTCGCAATGATTCATTTTTGAATGTTACAGGAATTTGGAATAGCGACATCAATGATATAAGTTATTTTTTTTAATATTTTCATGTAAAACTATATCGGGTCTATTATTTATTTATTTATTTATTTTATTTAAACGCCCATAGGGCTTTTACATACAATGCTATTATGTTTTTTAAATACAATAACAATAAAGAGTTTACATAATATATAAGAATATACAGATTACATAAAATATAAGATTGAACAATGCATAGGTTAACAAAATATAGGTAACATGAAACAAGAGTTTACGAAACGTAGGTAACATGAAATTTAAGTAAATGAAATAAAAATATATGATCTGCCAATATCCTCCAAAACAATTGAATAAAAAAGGATGAAATTGTTGTTCACATTAGCCTATAAACTATGTAACTCTAATTAATAATCTCTATTACGCAAGATTAGGATAAGAAACGATAAAAAGTCTAATAGAAAAACATTTAGTTAAGTATTATAATATTAAACCAAGTATCACAATATTAAGTCAAGTACCACAATATTAAACCAAGCATTATAATATTAAATTAAGTATTACAATATTCAGTCAAGTATTATAATATTAAACAAAGTACCATAATATTAAGTTATATTAAACTAAGTATTATAATATTTATTTATTTAAACGTAATTTGTAGAGTAGTGGAAATAGTTCGCACATACTCCGTTTAATGTTTGCCAAGTTCATATTTGACATACAGATTTAATAATAATGTGTTTATAGGCTGATAGACATTCAGTACCGTTAGTGTTCACGCAATATTTATTCCCTGCACTGTGTAGTCGGTTCATTACTGAATTTATTTCTGCTAAGGTACCTGCAATGTTACAATGGTAAGGTACCTTCTGACGAACCGTTCTACTAGGTACATGAAAGTCGATCAACCTAAGGAGTTCAGGGGAGTCAAACATGTTATTAACAATTTTATAAAGAAAAAAGAGATCAGAACATATTCTTCTTTCTTTTAATGTGGCTAGGCCCATGACTTTCAACAGTGAGGTGTAGTTAATGTTTTCAATAGGAATACCTAATCTATAATTTATGTTACGTAAAAATTTATGTTGGATTCGCTCGATAGATTTTTCATGAATATTGTAAAATGGATTCCAAATGGTTGAGTTGAATTCTAAATGGCTTCTGACAATGGATGAATATAATATTTTTAAAGTTTTTAAATTTTTGAAATCTTTTGCAGTTCTTAATATGAAACCCAACATTTGCATCGCTTTAGTGGTTATATTGTTAATGTGGGAGATAAATGTTAATTTGGTGTCAAATATTATCCCCAGGTCTTTTATTTCGGGTACAGATACTAAGACTTGATCATTCATACAGTATGTGAAAATCAATGGGTTTTTCTTCCTATAAAATTTCATGACTTGACACTTTTTTACATTGAGGGTTAACTTATTTAGGATACACCAATCAGAAAAGCTAATGAGATTTGATTGTAATAATAAGCAGTCATTAATATTGTCAATAATTCGGTAAATTTTCATATCATCTGCGAACATCAAAATAAAGACACGTTTAAATACATTTGTAACGTCATTTATAAATATGTTGAAAAGAATGGGTCCTAGATGTGATCCCTGGGGCACACCGCTTGTAGCTGTAAAAGTGTAGGACAGTTGACCTTTAATGCAGACAGTAAGCTCTCGATTAGACAGATAATTCTTAAACCAGGATAGTACGTTACCGGTTATGCCAATTTTCGCCAGTTTGCTAACAAGAATTTTATGGCAAACCTTATCAAACGCTTTGCTGAAATCAGTATATATAGAATCGACTTGTTGTCTATTAGCAAGTGCATTTGTTATATAATTTTCGTACAGGGATAGATTGGTTAAGGTTGATCTGTTTGAAACAAAACCATGTTGGCAAGTTGTAATGATGGATTTCACGCTGGGGTTTATCTCTAGAAGAATTAATTTTTCAAAAATCTTGGGTATTGATGATTGGATACAAATTGGACGATAATTTTCAATTGCAGATTTATCCCCGCATTTAAATATTGGAGTTAAGTAACTTTTTTTCCAAAGTTTTGGGAAATTTCCCGTTGACAGAGACTTATTAAATAATATGAACAACGGAATGGATAAGCTGTCTGCACAGTTTTTAATCAAGATGGGTGGAATTTGATCCGGCCCGGAACTTAATTTTGGTTCAAGTGTTTTTAGGTAATTTGTAATGTCGGTGATGTTAATATTAATATTTGATAATTGCAAGTTTATATCAGAATTAAATTCCGGAATTTGTTCATCTGAAATGTTAGGTTCAAACGCATCTTTAAAGAAATCGGCAAACATGTCAACAATTTCTTTTATGTTGCCAGAACTCCTCTGTTTATGATTCATAGTTCCGGGGATCCCGACTTCATTTTTTTTCATAGACTTTACGTGTTTCCAGAAATGTTTTACATCATGATTTATAGTATTTTCCACTTCCATTATATAATTTTTATAACTATTTTTAGACAAATTTTTGCAAGCTTTCCTGACACTTTTAAATTTAATATAATTAGGTACAGATCTATGTTCTTTATAGATTTTATGAGATTCTTTTTTTAAATTTATCAAGTGAATTAATTCTTTAGTGAACCATATTGGATACGTTGATTCTTTATGTTGGGTAAGAGGAATATTATTTGAAATTACATTATTGAGTTGCGAGTAAAAATATTCAGTATTGTAATCAATATCACCGTCATTTAGACTTGTCCAGTCAATGTTAGACAGTACCTCATTAACTTTATTGTAATCTGCGTTTTTAAAATTATAACAAATTCTTGAGATTTTAAGATTATCATTTCCAGTGTAAGGTATAGAAATTATAAGTGTAGGATGGTGTTTATCTATAGGGACAATGAACTCAGGAGATTCGTATACATTTACATTATCTTCATTTGAGAATATCAAATCGAGAATGCGATTGTTAACATTGGGTACGTTATTAAATTGAGAAAGATTTAAATAAGAACACATATCCAGAATATCCCTTTCACAATCAGAAATTGGCGAGTAATTAGGATCATTAAACTTACAATTCGGAAGGTTGTAATCACCACAGACAATTATTTTGTGTGTTGGATATTTTGTTTTTACATACTCGACGTCCTCACAGTGATTTTTGTATATCGACAAGTCCGAGTTGGGAGGAATATATACACTGCCAATAATAGTTTTACATGATTTTCCGCTTAATAGTACAAATATTTGCTCAACATCATAATTTTTATGTTTAATTAATTTAGAGTTAGTGCTTTTATTCACTGCTATTAAGACGCCCCCTCCTCTTGATTTGGCACTAGTATTATGACTCCGGTCCATTCGGTATATGTTGTGATTCGGTAATCCGAGCTCCGCTGAATGAATGGAAGGTTCCAACCAGGTTTCGGTGAGTACGATGACGTCTTGTGTGATGGTAGGAGCTGTAACTTTGAATTTGCCGAGTTTTGATTTGATACCCCTGATATTTTGGTAGTAGATGCAGCATGATCCCGGTTTATGTTTATTAGCTGGCCTCTGTAATTTCACATCAACCACTTTCGTGCTTAATTCCATAACATTTCTGATATTCTGATAGTACAGGTTACATTTATTTAGTTTGAGTTTTTTGGCAAAACATCGATAATTTTGGGGAGGTTATTAATATATTTTATAGTTAAATTTGGTTCGCCATTTTTCTTTCTAGTTTCCAGTTCGTCCCGAAGCATCATAAGTTGTTTTCTTTGCTGACTCGTCTGATCGTTGCCGGCTTTAACACCATCTTTGAATTTTTTGTTATTAATTAAGATTGTCCGGGCTAAATGCTCCTCATTGAGTTCTATCTTGATTGGTCTACATTTATTTGAAATTTTCTTCGTTCCCAACCTGTACATTTTAATGTCTTGAGTATTAATGGTAATATCAATATTTTTCAGGGCCGTAGTAACTTTTTTAATATCATCGGAAATATTTATAGATGTTAGATCTGACGTACTCTCCGGGACATTGAAGAGAATTATGTTTTTAGCACGAAGCTTCCTCTCTTCAATTTCGGTTAATACTTCACAAATATTAGGTGGAGGATTTGTGGGGTTAGTATCAGTAGATTGAGTAAGAGCTGCACTTTTTAAGGTCGATAATTCTCCTTCGAGAATACCCATCCGGACGGCCATTAATCCTGTTGTTCCCAAGAGTTCCGTTGTTAAAGGTGTTATTTTTCCCATTTGTTCCTTTGTGAATTTGTTACCCGGGTCATTTATAATTTTGATAAGGGAACTAAGTAGATCTTTTGCCTTTGTCATGTAGTTGAGCGAGTTTTCGTTTAGATCCATGTTTTATAAGAGTTAAGACGATGTTTACACTATTCTTTGAAAAATTGATATTATGACTAATCGTTCGGTCTGTTAGTATAGGTTTATCATAATATATTTTATAAAATTCGTTTTCTAAAAATGAATTTGGTTCGTATTCATAATATGGTACTATATTACGGCAGTCAATCAAGTTATGTTTAATTACCAAACTTTGGTGAAATATTTTTAAAACTTGATTGTGCCTAAATGTATACTCGGACGGTGCTAATATAGAACATCCCGATATAATATGTTCTATAGTTTCCGGAAAAGCCAAACATTTTCTACACAAATCATCAATTTGATTTGTATCTTTGATTATATGCTTTCTATAATTTTTAGTATTAATGACTCTATCCTGAATGGCAAGCATAAATCCTTCTATATCTGCGCTCAACTCTCCAATACTCAACCATTTGTTTGACGAAAATTTGTCAACATACGTTTGGTTGAGATAATTGAAGTGTTTTGCGTGTAAAATTTTATTTGACCAGGAATCTAATAGTTCCTGGTTGGGATTTATAAAAATGTTGGCATTCTCATTGTATAAATTTAAAGGTGTAATATTTCTATCTGCCTTGCAAATTATTTTGTGCATTTCTGAGCTATGAGCTTTCCTATGGAAAAAAGTTCTTAGCATTTCTACCTGATTATGTTTCAAAGAAGTTATTTTGACTATGCCTCTACCTCCTAAATTTCTAGGTAAATTAACTCGTTCTATAGCTGAATTTGGATGATGGCAATTAAATTTTGTTAGCGTAGTTCTAACTAATCTTTCTAAGTTATCTAAATCTGTATTAGACCATTTAATTATGCCAAATGAGTACGTTAATAGAGGTATTGCCCAAGTATTTATTGCTTTTACTAAATTTTTAGCAGATAGATTGCATTTTAAAATTTTCCTGATCCTAGTTTGAAATTTAATCCTAATATCATTTTTAATACTAGTATGGTCTAATCTATTTGATTGTGGGTATCCTAAATACTTATAAACCTCATCCCTTTTCATACTAGTAATTTGGAAATTTCTAAATATACTCTCGTCCCCATCTACAATTTTGCCTTTCTCTATATGGATCGTTCTACATTTATCTAAACCAAAAGTCATTTTGATATCATCTGAAAAGTTTTTAACTACCTCGATCATTTTCTCTAAATTTTGTTCAGAATTCGAAAATAATTTTATATCATCCATAAATAATAAATGCGAAATTGTACTACTCTCCCTTGTATTACCCTTAACTTTTATTCCAAACTTGCTTCTAATTAACATTTTAGATAGAGGATTCAATGCTAAGCAAAACCAAAGAGGACTCAATGAGTCTCCTTGAAAAATCCCTCTTTTAATTGAAATTCCCGGTATTACTATTTTCTTACCTTTTAAATTGATAAGTAAATTGGTATTCCAAAAGGACATAATATTTTCCAAAAAGCTAATAATAATGGGGTTAATTTTATATATATTTAATACTTTGATCAGCCTCGAGTGCGGGACACTATCGAAAGCCTTTTGGTAGTCTATATAGCAAGTATGTAAATTACGTTTTCGAGTTTGAATCTGTTTTAGAATTACAGAATCGATAACTAATTGTTCTTTACATCCCATATGTTTTCTGCGACAACCTTTTTGTTGTTCAGATAAAATATTTTTTTCATCTAAATGAGTATATATTAAATCTGTTAAACAAGAGGTTAAAATTTTGTATATTGTCGGTAAACATGTAATGGGTCTGTACTGAGAAGGATTATTAATATTTTCGCTTTTGTGTAACATATAAGTAATGCCCTTAGTTAGAAAATTTGGAAAATTTTGAGGTCGACTGACAAATTTTGAAAGATTTTTTGCCAAAAGAGGATGTAAAGTAGTCAGACGTTTGTACCAAAAATTATGTATCCAATCGCAACCTAACGAGTTGAACTCGTTATGTTTTATATCTTTACTCCAAATTTTAGTCCAAAAATCGCGCATATCTGATTCAGATGGCAACGGAATATTATTATTCGAAATAATATTTTGTTTATCGTCAAGTTTGGAATAAAATATTTTTTCATTTTTCTGGAATAATCTATTATTATTTTTTTTTATTATACGTATAATTATATCTTTTTAATCTACTAGCTTTTACGCCTAATTTTTGTTTTAATAAATCCAATAAATCATTGATTATATTTTCATTATTATGACTATCAATGTTATAACCAAATTTTCTACCAATTTCATCTACATGTCTCAAAATTTTCCTACTTCTATTTTCATTTTTATATTCTATTACTCTAGCTATGTTACTTCTTAAAAATACTACATCATTTTCTAATCTGATCTGCCATTCTGGTTTACTATAACTATATGATCTATCGTCAGAGGATGATAATTTAATTCCTAACTTATTACAAACAGTAATCGCACTAGCGTATACTATTGTATGAAGATCTAAAAAACTAATTTCGTCAAATATGATTTTTGGTAAAATTATGTTATTTAATTCAAAAATTAATTTAGATAATTTCTTTGACGTATGCAATTTCGGTAATTTTGGTCTAACTGTTGGCTCTACATCTATATATCTGTTTATATTATTATGAAGTAAGTTAGCTAATTCTACTACATTTTCATCAACAAAGTTTAAATTTGCAATGTTGATTTCTCTAAGATTATAAATAACGGCTAAGTTATTTGAATCTACTGTAATATCATTGGACATTTCGACTAGAATATTATCCAAACTATCTACATTCAATGCATCTGATATGACATTATTACTTGTGTTAATTTGTTCTAAATTATTTCCCCTTTGCAATCTATCTGCTACTTCTTTTTTAATCTGTTCTAATGTGACTACAGAAATTGTTACAAATAATATTTTTCACAAACTTATTATTTACAAAAAATACCATTGCTCGGTTAATTGCGAATGCTATAAAGGCTTAGTTTGGTTTTGAAATAAAATGATTGACTGACGTGATTTATTAACGGTACATTATTCTATTGAATTTATTGAACAGGACGACTACTCACAACCAAACGCTATGATATTGTAAAAAGCCATTTTAATGGAGGTTCTTTCCTCATAATGCGAAAAGTTTAAAAAAGTCCCCAAACCACAAACAAATTCTTCGAAAAGCTTAATAAAAATAGCCCAGCTCTGCTGTTTATAATACAGTATTAACCCTCCTTATCAAGCGTTATGTTTAATTGCAAAAGGAAAACCAAGGGTTGACTTTTTCGCATTATTTTATTCACTCTGTACACATTTCAATTATTCTTTATACCGAAACCTGCATCTTTAGACTTAGACCAAATCTGATATCTAAATTTCACAATTTTTTTCTTCTTTTTGCATTAATTTAGCTTTTATCATCCGAGGGTGTATTCAGTGCCATCGATCCAATGGATAGATAAATGGTAGAAAGTGTCTAAATCCTAATAAGGACTTGTGCTATTGGTTTAGTGTTAAAGCTTCATTCCTACTTGAATATTTTTTAGGTCTATGTATAATGCATAAGACACACGTAACATGTTGGGCGAGTTCATTTCTGACCTATTGGTTCAAAAATCTTGGGGTCTTGAAACTCAACTCAGGGTTCAAGGAGTTAATATCGTGTGAAGTTACGTGTAAAATCAATTCTTCATCAGCGTGAATGACTATGCGTGTTTGCCGTGTTTTATGCCACCGTTCTCACTAGGTATAACTTTCAGGGTGCCAACGAAATTAAAAAGTTTGTTATTTAACATATTTTGTAAAAGATGGTTTTATGATTTTTTACATTTTAAATCTGTCTCATGACAATACTGAGGTCAGCGCTCTGGTATTGATTGGGTATCAACTTCCTCGTATGTCTAAATATATATTTTTTTAAATATTGGTACAAAATTGATGACAATGATTCGTTTAGTTTTACGAACACAATTTCGCATATTGTCTTTTAGAATCCAAAGTTGAGGTGTTGTCTGTCTTGCTGTTGGTAGGTACTCTCTAAATCTATCACTTTATACATTAAAACTTTTACATGTTTATGCATAAATAAAGTATAATTTTAATAAAATAACTTTGTTTGGACACCACTTTATTGAGTATACCTATAATTTAATGTATAAACCAACAGGTTTCATTCCGCTGGAACCTTATTCGAGGTTTCATAAAAAAATATACAAAAATAATCACAGAATTACCGGTTGGTTTGTACATTAACTTACAATTTATACACAATAAAAGAAGACAAAATAAAGTTATCTTATTAAAATTACGTATGTATGTTTTTCTTAAATATATTCAGTAATATTATTATTTAATTTATAAACAACCAGAATATTTACGCAAAAAGTAACAACGCTTGGGTCTTCTTGGCTACTTACACAGAACTATATATATATTATCTCATATTTTCAGAACAGCAACTTCGTATTTTTATTGTCAGAAGAAGCAAAATTTCTTGAAAACTATGTCTTTGCCACAGACATATGAATATTAATAGATGAGAAGTTAAGGACGAGGGGTTAAAACAAGAGTTGCGGGACGCAGGGAGGAAAGCTGACTGTGATTCGTCAATAAATCAATCTGACAGTAAATAGGCATCTCGCATTATAATATCACCATTTAGTTCTTAAAAGTAAAATCTGCTTTTGAATGAATAGACACTTTTACATGGGAGCGTAAATTACTCGCCACGTTATGAACAAATTTGCGAAGTCCAAATTCGGCAAAATAAATTTCTTCTATTTTCAGAGTCGAATATTTCGTTTGTGTATTTAGTTAAGACACTTTTATAAATGTTCATAATTTACTTCCCAGCAACCAACCAGCTTTGTGTTTCGCGTCCAGACGTATCTCGATGTGATAGTATATGTTTCTACAACTGATCCATATTATACGATGTGAATATGCTTAAAATAAAGTAAAATAATGCTTATATATGGAATGTAATACGACAATTGGGTTTATTCTCTTTTTCACATCTATTTTTACAAGTTTTCATAGCACAAGTCACCATTTGGCCGTGTACAGCCCAGCACAGCCGGCTCCAATGGAACCGGTATGGGGAGTGGGGAATAATACGCTTTTAATCACTTAGGGCAGGTCTACTAATATTCATATGTCTATGGTCTTTGCGAAATTTTTGCATCTTTTCTATATTTACAATTATTTCAACATACCTTTTTTAGGTAGCAATGTTATTTCCGTTGATTGTTCATTTGTTAATTAATTAAAAAAAAACTCCAAAGATTTCTCCAAATCTAGGGTGAAGGATGGGATGTCTTATAATAATTAAATTAAATTTAAAAAACTGACTGCAACCCTGCGACTACCTTATTCCTTCACGAGAAAGCCACCATATTTATGAAACACACAGTTGAACATCCACTATACATTCTCCTCCCCTAAACTTATGTTTTACCAAGGTCATCTGATTAAGGCTACAAAAGAAATCACGTTTCACCCTATAATAATTTATCACGATAATCTGCGAAGGTAGGAACAAGTTTCATTACTCTTTTCAATGATTTTTCTTTGTTCGCCCTGACGGATATTCTTGCCAATTCAAAGAAAACGAAAGAAATGACTCCTGAAAATTGTTTATGATCACGAGGGTATAAACTGTTTATACACGTTCATACTATTCATATTCATAATTATAAATCGGTGCATATTCTGATGTACCAAGTTTAACAAACCAAAAAAAAATTAAATACAAAAAATACGATGAAACTCAATGAAACAGCATACTGATTGTTCAGCTTTTCATTTCTCCGAGAGTTTAGAAGTTTTTATTTTTGGTTAGTGTTTGAGAGTTATAGGGTTTTTTTCAAAAATTTGTCGACTTTTCGAAGAGCTTTGCTAAATATTTCAAATTTCAGGAACCCCGCTGTTTAACGTCTTCTTAACTACAATTTTATCAACAACATGGTGGATGGGTTTTGTTGAACTCTTTTTGTTATGAAAATTTGTTGAACTAGTGTTTATTGCATGAGAACCAGAGTAGAATTAATCAATAATAATTATAGTTAATAACATCATAATATTGTATACAAAACATTTCGTGCAGTTTCATTGTTGTAACACACATATCCACACAAACAGCATCAAAAAAATAAAATAAAATCACAACGAATTTGTTTATTGCTTATTCAAGGACATAAATACTTATACTAAAAAATTGGCCAGTAATAATATTATTGAAGATCGATACAAAAATACATGCCGCTGATACATATATATATCTTAGTTGGTCGATGGTTGTAACCTCTTCCTCTCTCATAAACGACAGAAAAAACTCTCAGCAGCAGGACCAAAAAAATGTATATCATCTGATAGATCCATTGTAATGTTGTCTCACTCTTCATCATAAATGACAGATGAGCAGGGGAAATAGTTACAATGAAGCTCTCGGTGGCAGGACCGTTAAAATGATGGATAACATCTGATAGATCCGTTGCAACATCTAGCCTTTATAAACAACGAATTGATCAGAAAAACTTTCAACGGAACTCTCCCTCTTTCCGACAAACGACAGTAGGTATATGTATACGTAAAAGAAAGACAGGTTACGACGGATCACTCAGTGACAAGACAATGATGAAATGATGGTCTGTCCTAACCTCTCTCTAAAGTCTAAAGACAGATAAGAATATAATAACTTAAACATCGTAATCTCTCTAAAACTTAAAGTGAGGTTAAAACAGAACTATTAGTGGTAGAACCACAATAATTACAAATAATTAATCCGTTTTAACCTCTCTCTAAAACCCAAAGAAAGGTGAGAACAGAACTCTCAGCGACTGAACTATAAGTGACAGATTACAGGATTCCAATGACTCCGCAGGCGGCCCTGGCCCCCGCGTTGCCCGTGGTCTTGGAGTCGGGGTGGTTGGTCCTGCCGAGGTCATCCTGTCCCCCGTGCACCACGAGCGCCCTGCCGATGACGTTGTTGGGGCCGGACAAGGCGATGATGCTATCAACGATGTGGATGCGCGCGATGCGGTCGTTGCCAGACTCGATGTTGCCGAGGTCACCTACGTGACGGTTCTCGTCCTCGGGCGCGCCGTGGCTCTTCTGTTGGGGGTTGAAATAATTTTATGTTTATAATGCATAGGTATCAACTTCACCTTTGGGATCTTTTTGGGGAAAGAAAGGCGTGAATCTGGTTTTGGAAGAAAACCATATTATAGGATGAAGGAAACAAGAGACCGGCAAATCATTCCACAGTCTTCTATTTTTGTGTTGTATTTTTTATATTTTCATTGAAGGTATATAATATTTACCTTGTAGGGGTTGAAATGGGGTCCAGCAGACAAGCATCCTCCGGTGATGTCTCCCTTGTCATGAACATGGAAGCCGAACAGGCCGCCGGGTAGTCCCAGGATGACGCCCTCCACGGTGACGGGACCTCCCTCTCTCTCCTGCGTGAAGGTCACATTCCCGTGCACGGTGTCTCCGACCAGCTTCACGATGGCCCTCTTTTCCTGATTGGGAGCATTGTTCTGATAGTACGGCTGTGCAACGGGCCTCTGGTTGAAGCGGCTATCTATCTGTCCCGGGTTGTTCAGTACCACCGACCTCTGATAGTCTGGCTGGGGCTGATAGAAACGGTTCGCGAGCTGTCCCTGGTTAGTTGGTTGGAATTCGTAGAAGGGCGTCGGCAACTGTTGGAAGCTGCGCTGGTATTGGGGGAAAGGCGACGGCGCGTTGTAGTGATACGCTTCGGGTTCGGGGGACGGTTGCCATTGCTGCCAATGCTGGTGTGAGAAAGTCGGTTCATTATCCGCCATAGCAGAACTCTTTGAATGACCACCGATTTACCACCTGCATGCCTCTATCCAAAGCTCGTGCATTGAATTTTATTGGACAGCAGCGACCACCAGTGAAAAATGGCACACTACCAGACAGGCCACTGTTAAAGGAATATCGCTGACAGCACTGTTATAACCTGTCCATCGTTCTCAGAAACGACGTATGTACCAGGAGAAGTTGCAACTGAGCTCTCAGCGGTAGGACTACACACATAGAACACAATTAACTATTCCAAAACATTTCCACTCACACATACCTCAACAAGCCATAACTCATAATACACGAAATTTACTTCATTATAATGTCTGCATTCTTATTAATTGTGCCTGGAATTGCCATTTACTCACTGAAACATTCATTGCGTACCTAATCATTCCATTGATATTGGCGGATTTTTTTTCTTCAAAAAAATACATATATATATAGCGACGATACAACTACTAATACTGATTCCTGAAAGAAAACCTTTTTTTAAATATAATGTACGAAATTTACAAAATGTCAGCAAAATTTTTAATTCAAACAACAAAGTTTTTTTTTACCTAACTGAAATATATTTGTATCTAGAAAGCAGGACTTTCAAAACACAAATAACTCTATGGATCTTTACATCTGCAATACATTTCAGTCTAACACCCATACATTCTACACTCTAACCACCTAACCTTTCACATTCCTTGTCCAATTTTCTTAGTAAAATATTTATAACTAAATCTGAATTGTATAATTTATTAATATTATGAAATATTTCAATCTGTAAATTTCACCCTCCATAACACAGGAACACCCCTGCATGGCAGGTGAAAAACACTAAATATCCACTGTAAGAATTTCAGCACAGTTAATTTTGCAGGTGGCGTCCCTAGCATATATTTTAGGTATATAAACAATTTTTTTTTAAATAGTTCGTTCGTTAGTTCAGTTAGTTCTTGGATAGGCCGCCTGCAAAGTTAAATAGACCGTTAAGCAGTATAAAGCAACAACATCGACATTATTGATTGATCAACTATGTCGATTTTGTTGATTTATACCATCTTTATACATAGAGACATACTTTGAGGAAATCAAAATCATAATATAACACACAATATTTTCTCTTTTCAATATTCAGACAACAATAATTATTCATCGAAACACGTATTCTTCCGAAAAATCTTTGTCACTAAAGTCACTTGGTGGTCGCTCTGTAAAAAAATAGTTTAGATTTTTTTCATGCGGTAACATGGTAATGTCAGTTTTTTTAGTTGTGTGACATTACTTTAAGGATGAGTGAGAATATAAAAGCAGCATTTGAGCAGGCAAAAGGATTGCAATAAATTCTTCTTGCAATTTGGCGCATTCCGGAAATGTTAGCATTGGCAGGACAAACAAACGATTTTGAAAAAGCAATACAAACACATAATTGAATACAAAAATGATAAAATTGATAATCACTACGGAGTATTGGCGTTTTCTTTCGCGTAAGTATATGCTTTGTTTCTTATGCTGTTTTCAAAATAGTTTAGCGTATCACTTTTGGAGAATAGAGTTTTTGAAAGGTGCGAATAATAGCAGGTGCGGTAAACTTAACCTACGAGTTTGATTGCTGAATGGTTTCCCGAATTACAAGGAAATTGATGCAATGAGTTCGAATCCAACAAACAACTAACGTGAAACGTAATCAAATTAAGGTTTTATTCGGAATCTATATATCCAATCAAAACTTGGCAACTAGAGGGTGGAATTGTACCTACGCTATCTAATGATCAACATTTTAATTTTGTGGTATTTTCGTATTTTTTAAATCTGTTTATAGATTTTTTGAAAACACACTACACCCAAAGAACTTGTGACAGGTCTTAAAGCATTTGCACAGCCGTAAAAATATGAAAACAATAATATTATAATTTAAAATTAAACAATTACTTTGTAAACATCACTTATAGGTAGATACTTAATGCCGACCGGGTTTCGCTACAACCGTAGCTTCATCAGGGCAGTATAATACTAAACATCTAAATTAACATGTGTTGATATCACGGTGAGTGGACAGTCTGAGCTACAGTGGAAGAGGTAGGGGTAGGTGGGAGATTGAGAGGCGAGTGCTCTTTGTCAATAGGGAACAATAATAAACCTAAATAAAAGTCCTATACTCAGATTGCCCTGATGAAGCTACGGTTGTAGCAAACCCGGTCGGCATTAAGTATCTACCTATAAGTGATGTTTACAAAGTTATTGTTTAATTTTAAATTATAATGTCACATCACAAAGTAACCGCTTCATATGAAGAAATAATATTATAGTTTCCCTAAAAGCAAGAGGGACCTTTGGCGATTTGGTAGGAATGCAGTATCGATAGCTTCACTTACAATAATTCCTACTAAAGTGAGTAATACTTGCCCAAAATGCCATTTTGTTTTTAGGCTAATGGCGACGATATTGTTTTGTGTTTAAATAAATATTTATATCTCTTATTAGGTATAGGATTTTCGTAAACATTATTATGCAAGTCAAACAACTACAATATTAGTCAACTATAATTACGTGTTAGGTATCATTGTGCTATTATTGACATTAACACAACAATGGAGTTTAAAGTTTGGATGAAATAACACATTATATATTATGCATGACTCACTTTAACGAGAGACATTGGGGGATTCACAAAGCTATAAATCCTACTTACTACAAACAAAGTACAGGATATATAGCTCCAGAGAGGTAATAACAAAGAAAAATGATTGTTGAAACTATTGAAAAATTTGGCAATGTATTAAAATTGTTTCAGCAATTTTACATGGATTGGTATCAAGTAGAACTACAAAAGCATAAAAGTATTAGTATAAAAAATAGGTTTTACAATGTACTTACGGCTTGCGCATTGGCTAATGCGCACACACCCAAAACCAAGAATACGAATCGTAGCATTTTAATCTGTAACAAATAAATTATTATACTTTAGTATCGTTTTCCAAAGGTCAATTAAAATTAATACCAAATCCGGCCATGATTCATTTTGAACTTTAAAAATTAATGCCAGAATTGAACAGGAAATTTAAAATATATAATTTATTTCGTAAGGAAAATTTGCATAATATTCATGATGGATACCATAACCAACAGAGCTTAAAAGCTAATTCGATTCTAATTACATAATCCATATTATATTATTTAACCGGTCAGCCGTAATGTGTGACCGCAATTTTTACAATCTTGTTCTAGATTACCTCGTTAACACATCAATCGATCGATGGCCTATTTGACCCATTTGCTTTACCATAATATAGGTTAGCCAAGTATTTTATCATATCCTCAATAATAGTCATTTTTAAATATGCATACAGGTCAAGGTGGTGACAATGGTTATGTACCATTTCTGAAGTACGCAGCAATTTATGGTTCTTGTTTTTCAATCCACTCTAGAAACACGACCAATAAAGATCAACAACTGGTGTATCATTGGTAATTACCACAGGTTTATATTGACATCGAAATGATTATAGCTAATATCTATTTATTTGTATTATTATAATACAAGATATCACATGTATGGCGTGATAATCGATGTGAAAATATTAGATTGTTAAAAAAAATCACTTCTGGCAAACACTTTGTGGATATACATAATTATTTTAAGATGTTTGAAATTATGAAAGAGTGTTCTAGGTTCGGCTTAAAAGTATCGTTGTAGTTAAAACGTTTTTGAAAAACAAGAGGTGTTACAATAAACAAAACTAAGCAACGCTGAAACCGATCAATATTTGAACGATGTTTTACTAAGAAACTTTCGCCGAAAATACGCTCTCGACTTATCAAGTTTACCTATAGCTAACAGGTCAGGCGACATCATAGGTCAACTTAAAAACAAACAGCTGGTAATAAAATAAATAGGGACATCCATCTGTTTAAGAAATTGATATGGTCAATTAATTGGAATAATGAGTTTATCTTCTGTGGAACAAGAATAAAAACTTGCGTCATTTAGTCATTATTTATATTCGGTTTTGACATTTTTTAACGATACCACTGTTTCGAAAAAGCAGTGTTTTGAAAGAGCGGTGCGAACTAAAGATTTCCCCTTTACACAATGATCCTCAGCCGTACGTGTTATTTGTATGAATTCAAAACAGTAACTGTGAGTTTTCACAATCATTTCTCGCAATTGAACTCGTTCGTTAACGAGTACACAGAGCCTGTACGCTGGTTTCTTAACCTGCAGTATAGGTAATTCAAGAATGCATAATGCAATACCCACATGACATTACACTAGACAGTGGACACCTTAAGATCTATGAAGACAAATATAACATCGATGATTTGCTGACTATGCATAAATTAATATTTACAGTGAGACAATGTTAGCATACTAAAATGTTAACCATGCAATAATAATTTTAATCTAAAATAGTTCTTAAGAGAGTTCTCGTGAAAATTACCAAATAGTAGAATTGTGTAATGGATATAAAGCACAACAATAAGAATAGGAAGAAGTTTAATAGTTTCGTAAATTTCGATTCACATTTCTAGACTCGGAACATTTTAAAATTGCTAAATATGCTTGAGAAAAAATAAGATGAGATTGTTATTGTTATCAAGTTTAATTTGTAGACCTCCATTAGATTTTATGTTATGTTTAGCAGAACTTGTTAATAAATAATCTCTTTCGTATAAATTGATTAATAATAATTATATTGAATATATAAAACAAAACATAAACCAATAATAATTATTTTAATTTAAAAAAAAAACCTTTTATTTTTAGCATTATTTGTAGGAATTAATATATACCATAATTATATTAATCAGTAACCCTATTCAATACATTCATCAGATGATTTACTTTCGAAATACTTTTTGAATAATAAATAACCAGTGGACGTTTACCAAGTTTTACGATCAATACACTGTCATATAGGGGCCAAAACGAAAATGACTCCTCGTAGCTATCGATCAATATCAATATTGTACATAAATGTTCCACTTTCAAACATAAAAAATGTACTCCGACCTGCCTGGCTTCCCTTACAAAATCGGAGTATACTTTTAAAAGATATATTAACGAATATACGAGTAGATAATCAACAATTATTATGTATTTTTCTACCAGTGTCGTTAAAAATTGCATTACGTACATGCATTTATAACCGAGGATGTTAAATATATTTTTATAACATTGCGCATTGGTCTGATTTCACAAAGCTGATGGAAACCTTCACGAAACTATGAAATAAATTATTCTTTTCATTTTAAACGTAACGTTAAATTAATGGCAGAGGTTATATATACGAGTATATACTTATACTAATAGTATATACCTTCATCCTTTATCCAAGGCAACGGTATTTAGAAACCAAAGACAACAATATTAATTGTATTGCCGAGCGAATCTAAAATCGATTAATTCCGCCAAAATTTGTTCCTTCAACAACAAACAATGACATTAACTATTCACAACTCAAATCTAATTCGTATTAGATATGGCAATTGAAAATTACATCATTAAAAATGGCAAAAATAATATGCGTTAAAGGTGGTCTCTAACGATGTTTTTGGAAAAGCGATTTTATAAAAGAATTTCAATAGATAGATGTAAATCTTTACTAACTGAATGCAAAAAAATACAGAAATCAATTTAAGATTTTCGGAACATCATCACATTAAAAATAATTACTGATACTTTTTTATCGTGTTGAAAAATACTGCTTGTTTATCGTTCGCACATAATAATTGTATTTCATAATTTATATTATTGACGCAAGTTAAAAATTATTTTTACGAATTTTAAATAATGAACACTAGTTTTTTGCCACAATGTAATAATCACTTAATATAAATAATATATGTACGCAACACTTTTAATACACCCTAAAATATAACACATCCACCACGGTCATCTCACTTACCCTTGTTGCACAGATTCTTACAACTGACTGAGGAGGTAGAGATGAATCTCAACCATATAAACGTTCGGCCTCGTGTGGTGCCGGGCGCTTTAATAAAATCAAGTCACTCTCAAATCAGATCCACCCAAGGAAAAGTTATCTTCCCAGTAACTTGAGAATTCCTCAAAAGTTTCCGAAACTCATCTAGGTGATATTCAACATCCAAATGATAGTTAGTCCTGTTTTACTGAGAGACAATGCATGCCTACTTGAAGTGGATTTGCTGAGAAATTTACCTTGTACATAAACCTGATTTGCACCGGGTCTCGTGTTACATAACCTGCACGCGGGTTTTCCACACACTACCAAAACATATCATATCAATTCTGAACTCATTTCAAACTATTTACCATAAGAACGAAAGCGAAAGAGACCGGTATCCTGTGAATTTTGGAAGTATAAAGCACAGCATATGTTTGTATGTCCCACCAAAAATGTTCGAACGGTGGCATCATAAAATTTGCAACTAATTTCAGGTTGAACCGTTTATTTCATTATGAGTTATAAAGCTTTTGAAATACCCGTATAGCAATGTGAAAAAATTATTTGTTTCTTGTTTTTCAATTTTTCAATAAGAGTACAGTGTGTAACTCGCGCGTAGCCGGTAGTAGACAACTTATAGATAAAGTTAAATTATTACACCAAAATTTACTAAACAGGGACTAACAAATACCTTAATCGCATATTTTAATCGGATGGGCCGTTTTTCAGGTAAGCAATTACCTAACAGGTGATAGGCTCGGTGCAGTAAAATTGCAAAAACGATTATAATAAGGCATAATAAAATAAATAAGACACATCACATTAGTTAAAGTGTCAACTGATGTTGATGTTGAAAACGAGTGTTGATAACTCGGGGTGCCACTATGTTTAGTACGAAGAGTGAGCTGCCATCGTCGTCAAAAGTCGTCAAGGTTCAATGATAATAATTACTCTATGTATTTATCTTCATTGTGTTAGCCGAAAAGATATTGCTGTATTACTGTTAATAATTTATACAATTACTGAGAAATTCGCAATTGATTATTGACATTCAAGATTTCAACAATAATTATTCAATTATTTTGAAACAGAAAAACCTTGCGGGGCGCAGCTTTACCAACTGAGCTAATGGGACCCTATCTAGGCAAGAGTCCTGAGGTCAAGTCCTATATGCGACAGTATCTTTTTCTTACATTTCTATTTCAAATTTTTGTTTAAGAATCGTCCTAAATTGTCTTAAATAATTTAATATTACATTTTGAAGTTTTACTCGTTAAGTTATCCCAAAGATAAATTATAATTAAATTTATTTACAAACTGTTTGAATTAACAATCTTACATCTAACAAATTCATTAGATTTCTTGTAAATTGTGACATACTATCATATTAATTATACATACCCATTGATGTATTATATTTAGATGAGACAGGATGCAAAAAAATAGGTTCCGTTTTTTTTACCTCCAACTGACCTCCAACTCTTCCGACGCTCTAACTAAACCTACCGAATCGTAGCTTTATGTTAACACCTTGTTGTCAATTATTTCTTAAAATTTAAAAAGTTCAAACTTGTTTCAGAGTAAGAAACTAATTAATCAGAATAATGAATATATTAATTCAAAGAAGTGGATTATAAAGTTAACAAATTTAATGTTATATAACTACATCAGAATCCGTTTCTTTTATACCCTGTTTTGGGCTTGTTTTATTTGGAGTTAATGGTATACCTCTACACTTGTACGTAGGACATGTTAGTTGAATTATTTTCATGTCGGCAATTATGGTTGTTATGTTTGCCCTGTTTGTGACATTGTGATAAAAAAATACTACAAGAGAAGCAATATTATTGCTGTCATACGTGTCTACTGTCCAATTTAATTTTGTTAATTTAATAATGTAAATAAGTACATTATTTATTCTTTAATTACACCAGAAGTTAATATAAGAGATAAATCATAAACATACAGCTTGGTAAGGTCTTAAAAATTATTTAAGTCTTTAATATTTTCGATGAATTAACAAACCTATTTGTCTAGTTGTTATTTTCAAATGAAAATTTAAAAGGATGATAACAATAATAGACGGAAAGGTCATTGTGGACTAAAATATATAGAGCAGACAAACAAAACCTACACATAGACTATTATATATTTGTTAATAAAATGTAATATATTTATTATCCAAATGTAATAAATGTGTTATTAAAATGTAATATATTTGTTATTAAAATGTAAAATATCTGTTATTAAAATGTAATATATCTATTATTAAAATGTTATATATTTGTTATTAAAATGTAATATATCTCTTATTAAAATGAAATATATCTCTTATTAAAATCTAATATATCTGTTATTAAAGTGTAATATATTTGTTATTAAAACGAAATTGTAACATAATATCCGTCTGGGTATCCCAACTCCTCGCGAAATAAATAAATTGGTGATGGCGGTTTCTCAATATCACTTTCACATTAGAGATAAGTAAAAACTTAAATCTTTAAATATCATATTACTAAAATATTCCATTAGCGAGTTTTTAGTACGACATACAAGGACAAACTTTGGGAAAGAAATATTTTTGTTAAATTTATAATAACAGTAAATGATAATCATATATATTAAAAACACAGGTGACAAAACTGTAATGTTGGTAATATCCATTTTTGATCTCAAAACTTCACATCAATAATAGCAAAATGGCTGTTACTCAATATTTTTCATTAGATACCAATAATAAAAAAATTAATAATATCTCATTGAACCAAAAAACTTTATCGATAATAGTGTGATTAGCGTCAGAAAATCATAATATCATAAGCAGGTATTATATTTTGTAATATTAAATAAATTACATAATATTTATTTGTTGTTTTATTCAGCTGATACTAGTTTGAAGAAATTGTTATTTTAAAATTGATCGCATGTAAATATTTAAATTTTAGTTGTACGAGTATACATATCTCCAAATATTTAGTTGTACGAGTATATGTACATATCTCCAAATTTTAGTTGTACGAGTATACATATCTCCAAATATTTAGTTGTACGAGTATACATATCTCCAAATATTTAGTTGTACGAGTATACATATCTCCAAATTTTAGTTGTACGAGTATACATATCTCCAAATATTTAGGTGTACGAGTATACATATCTCCAAATTTTAGTTGTACGAGTGTACATATCTCCAAATTTTAGTTGTACGAGTATACATATCTCCAAATTTTAGTTGTACGAGTATACATATCTCCAAATATTTAGTTGTACGAGTATACATATCTCCAAATTTTAGTTGTACGAGTATACATATCTCCAAATATTTAGAGTTGATTTTACGAAATCCTCCAACACAGTTATTTTTAAAAGTTTTGCATTGTCATTGATTAATTGAAAATACAGACCTAATGTACCCTCTAACCGATCTACCTTAAGTCTAATAATAATAGTAAGTTGATTTTCCACTTTGTTTGCCATCAACCGAGTTAAACAGGTTTTTGTATTAGTAGTGTATAATAAATAATAACAAGATGTTTCCGTTGACCTTCTAGCTGCTCCAATAGCAGATCACCATGCTGCTAAAGCCACAACTACGGTATAAACACCTTGCCATATCGAAAACAACTAACACACCCACGAGTTCTAGCAACAATATTTACTGACATAAAAGGGTGGAGTTGTGCAAACAACTCTGTGTATATTTAGGTATTTGGTTTCAACTTTTAACAGAAAAGACGATTTAAATTTACTTATTAAATTTATTAGCTAAAGTCCCCGGCATTGCCCGGGCTTTATTCTACTCTAAGGGGAAGGGGAAGGGGGATGGGGTGGTGATGTAGAATTTCATCAATCTCGGAATAAAACTGCAGTTTTATATGAAAAATCAAATCCACGCTTCCGTACTCGTTTATGTAATTAGATTTTTGTGTTTAATCTGTAAAATTTCTTATTCTTGAACCGGCCTAAGTATTGTATTAATGACAAAGTAAATAACATCCCAAGAGAAACAATAAGTGAGAAAGAGTCTAAATCGGGCGAAACGGGCTATTCACTACACTACATTTTAGCAAATAAAAATATTCTGCAACTCCAACTGACTAGACCTTGCAGGACGAAATCGACTCTCATCTTGAAGGTCTCTTTTAAATACGTCCGAGGGTAAAGTACGCTAAATTTGAAGGGTGTCAACATGATAGAACAAGTAAAACAAGATTATAATAATACTTGGATGATTTGTATAGCGCCGTTTTGTGCAAAATCACCTCAAGGGCCCTGGACAAATATATAGAATATGTCTACAGTGATCATTCTTATTACTAGTTAGTTATAGTTATAAACAGTCAAACTATTATCAACTTTTGGCCAACAGATTGCATCCACCGGTTCGTTGAACACTAATACAAAACTATATGTACAATGCATTCTTATTACTAGTTAGTTATAGTTATAAACAGTCAAACTATTATCAACTTTTGGCCAACAGATTGCATCCGCCGGTTCGTTGAACACTAATACAAAACTATATGTACAATGCATTCTTATTACTAGTTAGTTATAGTTATAAACAGTCAAACTATTATCAACTTTTGGCCAACAGATTGCATCCGCCGGTTCGTTGAACACTAATACAAAACTATATGTACAATGCATTCTTATGACTAGTTAGTTATAGTTATAAACAGTCAAACTATTATCAACTTTTGGCCAACAGATTGCATCCGCCGGTTCGTTGAACACTAATACAAAACTATATGTACAATGCATTCTTATTACTAGTTAGTTATAGTTATAAACAGTCAAACTATTATCAACTTTTGGCCAACAGATTGCATCCGCCGGTTCGTTGAACACTAATACAAAACTATATGTACAATGCATTCTTATTACTAGTTAGTTATAGTTATAAACAGTCAAACTATTATCAACTTTTGGCCAACAGATTGCATCCGCCGGTTCGTTGAACACTAATACAAAACTATATGTACAATGCATTCTTATTACTAGTTAGTTATAGTTATAAACAATCAAACTATTATCAACTTTTGGCCAACAGATTGCATCCGCCGGTTCGTTGAACACTAATACAAAACTATATGTACAATGCATTCTTATTACTAGTTAGTTATAGTTATAAACAGTCAAACTATTATCAACTTTTGGCCAACAGATTGCATCCGCCGGTTCGTTGAACACTAATACAAAACTATATGTACAATGCATTCTTATTACTAGTTAGTTATAGTTATAAACAGTCAAACTATTATCAACTTTTGGCTAACAGATTGCATCCGCCGGTTCGTTGAACAATAATACAAAACTATATGTACAATACATTTGATTGATGAACATGATGTTGCGTTAGAATGTACATATTTTGTTATTATTTATTTACATTTTGTACGGGCAGATAATATACAGGACCATATTTCGAAATTCCAACGCTTGAAGGTAGTTATTAGATAACAAAGTTGAATTGTTTGTGTAGGAAAATAAATATTCTTCCATGGAAAAATTATTTTGTATGGGAAAATAAAGATTGGAATTTCGAAAAAAGTTATTCCCTTTTTTTACTTATACTATCGTGCAGTATCACATTCCTAAGTTAGCGCACTTTACGCCGAGACACGCTGTATAATATGTTAAAATAGTCAAGTGACTTTATTACATTATACATTATAGAAACACACATTTATTGTTTAACTTGTTCGCTTTTGAGAACAACTCAAAAATGTCATCTCCCTTATTGTCATAGTGAGATATGAAAAATATGATCACAACGGCGGTAGAAAGAAAAAACGCCAAGCTTTATATTCAAGAATTAAAATGTGCACCTTTATATGACCAAAGGTTCCGACCGCAAATTGAAGAAAAAAATTAAACGACCAAAAAGTTAGGTCACTGTCATGTTTTAATATTTAAAAACAAAAAAAAAAATTTTTTCAGTAATTTTAGTTATTGGTGGGTTGGCCATTTTTTAAACTTTTTTATGTTTGCATTAAAAAATGTTATATTTCTAAAATTATGTTTATTTCTAATTATAAAATTTGAAAGCGTATTTCATTACCTTTCAAAAATAGTTTTTTAGTTTTCGAATACTTTCATAAAAATTCAGTTGTTTGGATTTTATTGCAAAGCGGAAATACTCGGACCTTTTGACCGAATGTCTCAGAGGCCCGAGGGGTTAAGTGAGAGCCTTCAATCTTTCAAGTTTTAATTAATAGTATTATGTTGCAATAGGAAGAATTAAAACTACTGTACAGAACACCCACACTGGTACATTACAATTTGCGTAAGGTCCGTTGTAAAATCCTTGCCCAATGCAAATAAATATGTTTTTATAGTTTTGTTTTTCTGCATTGTTCTCCATTTACTGTCACTATTTTGTGTTTCCCAAGCAAATCTAATCCAATGAAGTCTAGAATATTAGTGTCCAAAAATACAATGGAATACGCAACCGCAAATTTATTGAAAAATCCGGCGTTTCCCAAGCTTTACCCAGAGTTTTTCGACATCAGATGTAAACAGTGACTTTCCTCTTGTTTGAAGGTCAAGTGTGAAAAATTTCATCAATATCAGCATAAAACTGTAGATTTATATAAACATCAAATCCACACCGCCCGCCCGCCAAAGAAACTCCTCTTTATAAAAATAAAAATGTATGTTCGTCTATAATTTAATAATTTCCAAATAATATTTTTGGACTTCCATTTCAAATCCCTTTGTCACTAGAATCTATGTAATAAAAATATGTATTTAAAGATATGTACATACCAACTAATTTTATATAAATATCTATCGTCAAACAAATGTTTTATTTTATTATTATTATGTCATGAAACAATTACATGAGTGCAGGAAATATAATTATTGTTTTAAAAAGATACATAAATAATTAACCAATCAAAAAGTCTGTTTGTGCGCTTAGTTCTTCTAAACTACGCAACGGATTTTGATAGGATTTTCACTATAATTTAGAAAATTTCTTCCAAAAAGTTTATACATGTATCAAACATGCATATTATATTTAAGAAAGTAGAGAAAGGTCCGTGTTTTGTAATCAAGTCGTAAAAAAATATTTTAAATTATTGGTAACGCTGACTAAACCTTATAAGATAGATCAAAATAATGTACTACGGATTTACATATCTTAAAAAGGCCTACAGAAAAGTCCACAATGGTATATGTCTATCTCCAAAAATAACCCCTAGAAACGCCGGATACATCTCAGCTAGTTTAATGTAAATGTCAATTTCGTAATGCGATCATAGATTGTGGATTTCACGAAATGCATTTAGGCTTCATTATGCTACGTATACATACGCGAGCCGAACTGCCGATCTGATCCTTTCCCGTAATTCGTGTCTCGGCTCGCGTTTCGGCTTGTAAATGTATACGTACCATTAGGTACCTACATGCATTATATTTATCGGCTAATAAAATTCGTGGGAATATTTCTCGCTCTAATATTACAGAACTACACTTTCGCCTAATTTAGAGAACGACGCGACATACGTATTTCTAAAATGATGTCACCTTTTATTTTATCTTGACCTTGGAGAGTGAGTAATTTAATTTGTTTTTCAATGGGAAATCCCGTGTGATAACGACACAACAACAAATAAATCTCTTACAAAAAAGTAATAAACAAATAATCGTCAGAACGATAACACTATTACAGGAAAATGGTAATTATTTACAGACATGTAGAAAGTAAATTACTTTCAGGCTGATGAATATTTTTCCGGAGTTTTCAGCTTTGAATGAGTTGTATAAGGAGTTTCAGGGTAAGTTTTTAATGTGAATACCGCGTTCGTGTCAGGACTAAATGCTCGTTGTCACTAGGATGTGGTATCCCTAATTGGGGTATGATGTAAGGCTGAAGGGAGTGGGGCTAGGACGAACAAAGGTAAGAGGAATGTTGTGATCTAGTCACTAAACACGGCCAAAGCCATTTCAAGTAAATTTTGATTTCCCAAAATGTTCGCCACATGTTCGTTTTTATTAGTGAATTCGGCGGCGTGACGTCACACCTGGCGTCACACCTGGCGTGACGTCGCACCTTGTCTTTTTACCGGACATTGGCGTTTTCTATGTCATATTGACGCTGTTGCCAGTTGGAAACGTTTTGGAATTTGCAATTTTAGATAGTTTTTGAATCAATAATTATGAATGAAAATATAAAAAACGTAAGATATTTTTCCCGAAGTTGGATCATACTTGTTTATACCATTCAACTGCATCTGCGTCATAATATAATGTTTTTTTTTTAATATATCTTATTTTTATGGTTATTTTGCATGATAGCTGAGCAAAACTACATCCATCGATTATCCTTTGTGCGTTTGGTATCAACGCTAAACCAGATCAACCAATCCACTCATAGAGAAGCACGATTTTGACATTAAGAAAACATGTTTCACCAACACATCCTTGCCCTGTCTTAGTTATTATAAATTATAATTACATATTTTCGAACATTTCGCAATACCATAACATTATACTTTTCGAGCGACTAATTTCATATGCAGAATAGATCAAAATTAAACACGAGACACGCGGGAACTTTATTTTTGATTTATGCAAACGACTAAGAGAGAGGACGCGACGGAATATTGATTTGATTTTTAAACCGATTAATGTGTTAAGTCACTATACATTTATTTGCAATAATATGCATGCATCTGTAGAGCTGCAAGAATATTAAAAGTTGTTTTAACAGTTTTATTGGTCTGAATTAGCATAAAATTTCAAAAAAGGCGTGTTTAAATAAAACCTATAACGCTAATTGATAATTGATATTCAGTCGTAGAGGACTTCAGAAAAAAACGTCTTGGGAATCAAGAGTTTTCAAAGTTTGAAACTAATTTAAAATATAGTTTTGATGATATCCAAGTGTTACTTTTATCACAAGGTTTTTAACAATTGTCATAATTAAGAGTAGTCGTTTTTTCTGGTTATTTTATGTATGGAATCACTATGAGACATGTGTTATGATTGTAATACCATTCCTTCTAAGTGTTACATGGTTATTCTGAGAAACAATGCAGAACACGCACAAGAACCAAGATAATTCCAGGAAGTAATTTAAAAACAATTGCACACTTGTACTCGTATAGAAATCAGTACATTGGCTGTCAAAAAAATCCTTTCATTTCAGCGCTTTTTTAAAAAATAATTATCACATTTAAAAAATGTATTAAGTACCTAGATAAGTCGTGAAATAAAATGAGATTAGCAAAAAGATTGCATCGGCCGGGAATCGAACCCGGGCCGCCCGCGTGGCAGGCGAGCATTCTACCACTGAACCACCGATGCTTGTGCAGATAAGTCAAATAATCAATTCAGTTCAATTTAGGATTGCCTACGTCACAATAAGTGAATGTTCTCCTCTTCGTGGTAAGTAGGTAGTCGTAGCCACTAACATTCTAGTAAATTGGCGTTATTAAGATCTTAGAAGTTTAGCAATAAGCAGTCTTCGTTTTTATGATACCATGAAACTGAAAGTCAAGTAAAAAAACTTATGAAGGTTTTCGGACTTCTTAAAAAATATATAAATTACGAAGCGAGTCTATTCAATCTAACATACGGTATGTCTAGCAAATATTTTGCTATGAAGCGAAATGATTTTATATGTTTTGTGCTTTTGTTGAACCCAAGCAAAATTTGAATTATTGCCGATGCTGATTATTTTGTATTTTATATAGTGCTTTGTGAAATCATTTTCGTAACATTTGTAATTTTTGTATTTCTCGTAGAAAATTCAAGAGTCAATATTTATACACCTGCTGACAAGTGACTTGAAGTAGAACGTGACTGTTACTTTTATGACTATCAAAAAAAAGAACAAAGACACGATACTTTTACACTGGAAATACCAGAGCAAAATTAACATACATATTTGGCTTCTTCTTAGTAAGTCTTTACGGGGAAAAAAACATAATAAACTATCGATAAGACTACTAGAGACTGATAAAAAATAAAACGATTAGCATATTAGCATTAGGACAATTTCATTGCGTAGCTTCTAATTCCAATAATGAAGGTGGAATCACAACAAAATATATTTTGTGAAGGAAACAGCAAAAAAGCGGTTCTTAAATTTTCCTCGTGGTGTGTAAATATCGTCTAAGTCGTAAGTCGTTGATATTATTGTCCATATATAATTAACAAAAACAAATAAAGCCGTGCTAGACCACAATGGCAAAACAGGATTTAGTAGATTAATAATTGGCAGCTTTGATTTTGAACACGAAAGGCGACGGTAAAATAAAATGTTGAGTCACCCGAAAATACGTTCTTTAAGATATGTATACAGGGTGTATCGGCACTAACCCGACAAACTTTAACCAGCTATTCCTTAGCACATTTGGAGTCAAAAATGTTATGGGCACTTTGCTGTCCGGTAGCATTTTTTTTTCAATTAAAAACAAAATAATTAAAAATTTCCACACTACATCACTGTCATTGGCATTGCTTTTCGTGTTCAACAGCTGTTATAAGCAAGTATGTCGAAAAGCGTCTTCGCTCTTTCGCACTAAACAATAATAGTAATTTCACACTAAATAATAATAGTTAAAAATGAGACGAATGGTGCCGTGCCATTTCGTTGTGATTGTAAAAGTGCGCCAATATAGGTACACACGTACATTATTCAACGGAATTCGAATAAAATATTGCCAGATGGGTTTTCAAACTTTGACAAAGGATAAAACAGTGGTGACATGTGGTGAAAATATGAATAATAAATTTTTTATTAAAAAAAAAACGTTACCGGACAGCAAAGTGCACATAAGATTTTTTACTCCAAATATGCTAAGGAATAGCTGGTTAAAGTTTGTCGGGTACGTGCCGATACACCCTATACATATTTATTTTTTTTCTTGTTTATACCAGATCTCTTGTTATAATTTTTTGTATATAAATACAAATAATTCTATGTTCGTCGTTCGACGACACCTTCAAGTAACCATACAGATATGCTCGCCCGACTCGCTTATTCCAAAAATGCTAATTTCACTTTAGCAAAAATGATTTTAAAAAATATAAGTCCTTCAATATAAACACCCGCTAAACAGCCGAAGCAGTTTGTCCGCAGGTCATATTCACAATATAAATTATATGACGATGCACGTATAACGAGAAGCCACAATCAAACAGATACGGAAGAATAACATTTTAAGGGACTACAATACTGAGATAGATAGATTAGACAGTCAACATACTCATAAGCATACACACACTCAAAGGCACACATCATACGTAAAACACTCTCTTAGGCATATTTATACAATTACATGCGTACAATCGATTGATACTAGCGTATTTGTAAACAATATCAATATAGAAAATCGTGATCCCTTACCACTATTTTAGCTTTTTTTGGTTCAGTTGTGAAGGTTAATTCGTTTTTTACATCCATTGGCATCTTATTGAATATAGAAGATACAAGATAAGTAAATGTCCGTTGGTCGTATTTATTAGTAATTTTTTCTTATTAATTAGTTCTCTGCACAGACATAGGAATTAATAGACGAGAAGATAATGGCGAGGGGTAAAATCAACTGTTGAAGAACGAAGGGAGTGAAGCTGACTGTGATTCGTCAATAAATCAATCTGACAGTAAATAGGCATCTCGCATTATGATATCACCATTTACTTCTTAAAAGTAAAATCTGCTTTTGAATGAATAGACATTTTTACATGGGAGCGCAAATTACTCGCCACGTTATGAACAAATTTGTGAAGTCCAAATTCGGCAAAAAAATTCGGTTTCATTTTCAGAGTCGAATATTTCGTATAAGTATTTAGTTAAGACACTTTTATAAACGTTCATAATTTACTTCCCAGCAACCAACCAGCATTGTGTTTCGCGTCCAGACGTTTCTCGATGTGATAGTAACAACTGATCTATATTATACGATGTGAATATGCTTAAAATAAAGTAAAATAATGCTTATATATGGAATGTAATACGACAATTAGGTTTATTCTCTTTTTCACATCTATTTTTACAAGTTTTCATAGCACAAGTCAACATTCTGCCGTGTTATTTCGTAAAATGAACCGATGATGCCTCGACCATAGTTCGCACAAGTATGATGACGTCACGTTTTCAAATTTCACTTGAGGCCATACGCGAGCACAGCCGGCTCCAATGGAACCGGTATGGGGAGTGGGGATAATACGCTTTTAATCACTTAGGGCAGGTCTACTAATATTCATATGTCTATGGTTCTCTGTAATTTTTTTTTATTTGGATTTGTGTTGTTCAGTGGCTAAAGAAAATATTGTGTAGTTCCACGACAGCTTTAGGTGAAATTAAATAATTAAGAATATAATTCATTCATAAAACACCTGAAATGAACATCAGTTTCGATAATTTATCCAGCAGTAACATATTTGACACAATTTCCTTAGTAAGAAGTGTTGTATTTTTTAAATAGCCAAAAATCAAACACAACTTCGTAAATATAGAATGAAGTTCTGCTATTGTAAACGTTATAAAAAACAGCAAGGGGTTAAGTTTGACGTATTTCAGAAACTCAATACATGATATTTTACATTTTAACATATTGAATTAAATAGGTTCAAAAATATTAAGAAGATTATGGTCATAACCTTATTTGATTGATGTACGTATTTGGTCTATGTCATACCTACGTGATTATATTGATTGAAAAAATGGTACAACTCTAGGGAGTTTCAAGTGTCACTTTTGGTATTCCAGTAACATAAGGTATTGATTTTAATAACTCCAAGTTGACAGTCATTATTCGTCCAATGACTCAACGTGTCGGAAAAACCGCTTGTCACTAGAGACTAGAGCCTAATTATTTTACTGGTGGAATGGTTTGATTTGCTAACAGACAATAATTAGACAAAAGATTTAAGACTGTAAATATTGAACCGAAGATAGTGGACCATTAAAAAACCATTTCGATTGAATAGAAGTACAGCCAGTGTAGATGATGCAGGTATTGTGACACATCGGTTATATAATATTAGCCTTCAGCATCAGCCATGATGGCTTTTTCGGGACCGAAACAAGTTAATATTGTATAATGAATCGACAGTTTAAGACGAGACAATATCCTAAAATAAAGGCAGAATCTTAACGATGTAAGTGAATCAGCAGTGCACAAAAATATGTGACGCGCGGCCCTGGTGTATTGGACAGACCTGAAGTTGAATTTGCCCTATCAAATCTCTAAAATAAAGTGGGAATCTTAACGACATAAGTGATGATGTCGTGTAAAATCAATTCTCGGTACGGCCCGGCACAATGGACGGACCTACGGTCGACTTTGCTCTAGCAGGCCTAGCAAATCTTTCAGCATCTTTCCATGGGGTTTATTTTATCTTTTTCTGATGATTATTACTAAAATCTCAAACATTTCTAGATGGATCCCCCAGGAAGTTACTAATTCATTGTCTATAAAATATAATATAGTGCTTACCGCTAATTTTATAGTTGAAAAACGTTTAGTAAATTTTTCAAACCGTTTAAATTATTTTAATGGTAAGATCCTATATTCTTATTAATCCTGTACATAAATATCTTACTTCAGTGGTATCCCTCTAGAATAATTTGAGATTTTAGTAATTAATACGTTCATCAGAAATAATTCAAATGTGAGCGTCAAGCCAACCCCCATTATTAGTCTTTTGTCGCCCGTTTTGATGCACTACGTCGTGTAATATTTTAAATGGAGCCGCTATCAATAACAGCCCTTACGTAGATGGCGATAAGGTTTAAATTCCCGCTTAACACCATCCGCCTGTTTTGATTTATGTAAGAAAAAAAACATGGCCAAAAAGTGCCTTTTATTTTATTTTGTGGATGTTCAGGCATAAATATTTTTTTTTCCGATCATTTTATAAATAACTTAATTTTCCACATTATACAATAAAATCATAACAGAAAATGGGTTCGTAAGTAGGCGACTTTGAACTTTAAAGCAGTTTTCATAGGCCTTATACATTATTTTTTTCTGGGCTTATAAAAAGACTTATCCAAAAATACTTATATCGATTATTTCAAAGGCCAAGATGTATTCTACTCGCAGTATTTAATTAAAGCATCTGAAACATTTCTAGGCGACCAAATTTTCAAACCAAAAACACTTGATTTTGCATTACTACGTAGTGCATCGCCTTAATTATCCATTTCATTTCATTGGACGTCTACCTATAATTCTTAATAATGGTTTGTTATGAAAGTCTTATATTTTCTGGAAAATTACATCACTGAAAAGTTATTTAAATTCGTAATTACGCCTGTTTTGTTAATCCAGATCTACGACAAAAGATTTCACACGATCATTAAAATATTTAAAAGAAGAAATTAGTTTGGACAAGGCTAATGTAAAGAATTATTCAATCACCATTTTTATATGTAAATATTATTGGAATGTTTATAACGCAGGAAATAAACAAGTAGGTACGCACTGCAGGTGCAAATATGATTATTATTAATATTATACACCTAACTATTGAGTGTAAGCTGAGGTAGGTAGTAAATAAGGAAAAGTCGATTGATCTTAGACCATCCTTAATTCAAGAAAGTTATTTTTTTAGTTTACAATAGTCATTGTCATCAGTCATCAGTCATCACTGAATAGAACTAAGGACGGGTGGTTTCATATAATTTGAACAATTCATCAAATTTCAAAGTTGATATTCAAGTTTATTGAATGTCCTACTCAAGTTCTATTACTATCCAAGTACTGTGAAAAAACCGTTCCATGATGAAATAATAACAAAACTTTAACCTTAACAAAGTTTAATGAATTGATCAAATACTGTGAAACGACCAGTCCTTAATACTACATTCGAAATAATTCCCTACCCATAAATGCAATTAATTATCCGTGTAAATAACTATTAAACTAAAATATGAAAGATGTCTGCTGCGCGATACAAATCTAATCCAATGCTTTATTAAGTTTATTTGTAATTTGGCTCGTATTCAATCGTTTCATTACAATTAATATGATTAGGTACCTACGTTAAAATGGCAATGCCATAATATGTGGCATTACAATGAACCTGGATAAGTTGTAGTTATTTAATATTTGCAATATGTATATAAAAATACATAAAAATGTTCTATTCCAGCCACCAGGCGTGCGTCCTTATTTCGGGCAGTCTATTACAGGTTGCTTTAGTGATACAATACTATCATTATTTTTTTAAATATATCTACTTATTTAAATATCGATTTTGTTTTCGTGAATGAATGAATGCATATCTGGGAAGTGAAAATTAACCCACTTCCCTACATCTGTTCGAGCTGAAACTCCGAAGATAGACTCGATGTCGATGACAATGCAATACATCAATATTTGGTAGCAAACACTCATGCACGCCCACTAATATCCGAAATAATTGTCGGTCCTACTAAATCGGTATTTGGCCTAGTTGTTAGCGCGGTTGACTCCACTCCCTGGAGAAGAAGGTTCAAATAAAAAAAAAGATTTTTAAATATATATTTTAATAAAAATAAATGTATTGAAGTAAATAAATGTAAGAATTGACTTTGACAATTTGTAGGACGCAAGCAGAACGCCTATCAAACAAAAATTGGAACGGCAAGTCTATATGGAAGAACTGGACACTGGACTGAATTGACCAGACAAAGCAGGTCAGGAAAACAAAAACCGATTTCAGAGGACAAAAAATATCCGTCCATACGATGACAGTTAGTAGGCATGACCATCAATTATCCGGCGTTATAATATTATCATGATATCTTCGTGCATCCACCATGATTGCACAATATGGTCTTGAAGTCTACCCGACAATGACTGATAGATACCTTCGAATAAATTCCAATGAAAGGATATTATAAGATATAGCTTCAAGAATCGTGTTCCTAGCGAAGAACTAGACCAAGGTATTT
This sequence comes from Hesperophylax magnus, assembly GCA_026573805.1. Taxonomy (NCBI): domain Eukaryota; kingdom Metazoa; phylum Arthropoda; class Insecta; order Trichoptera; family Limnephilidae; genus Hesperophylax; species Hesperophylax magnus. The sequence goes on along the minus strand of JAIUSX010000006.1, from coordinate 7,302,379 downwards.
GTTTATGATCTGAATATTACAACTTCATAACACTATTGGGCAAGCTTAAAGCTAATGGTAAATTGTAATTTATTCGTGAATAATAATTAATAATCAAAATGGTTCATTAAAGATGTTATTGAGCTAGTTCGTAGAATTTTGCTACTGCGTAAACCATAACTTCAAGCACATGACTCATGACCATGAAACTGGTGTCGAGTAGTTATTCTGAAGTACAACAACGAAAACTGTCAAGAAAATTTAATGAAATGGGGCTGAAAATGCTTGAGAAATCAGGTAGGTATTCGCATTAATTTGAAAATTAAATTATGTGAAAGTTAGCTGGGCAACCCGGGGCGGAACGGGATACCGTATAGGAAAGTGGAGTAAGGGCTCGCTACAGACGGCAGAGACGCGTCAACATTCGCACGCAACGTTCAATTCGCTATACGGAGTTGCCGCTGTTATTTTGGATTTTACCGAAGGTTGTAGAAAAAGCTTGCAAATTCTATTTTTTGCTTTGCGACACCAAGGTAATTACACCATTCACTATTCTTTATTCGCAAAATAACATTACAGGTATGTTTCAACATACTTTTGACTGGCTAATAGTCTAGTGATGACCCATGGCCAACAAATATAACGACCATAATACTAGTGTTTCGAGGAACGTTAGTCGGGGCACAATTAGGCATATCCCGTTCATACGCACCTTTACTTCATCTGCAGATGGTGCGTAAACATATTTAAAAAAAACAGCTGGCAGTCCTGGTCTACGGATGCTATGAACTAAGCTGTTGATGCAGTCGTCAGAGGAGAAATGTGATACAATGAAGTAGCGGGAATTAATCCGTCTGAATTGCCTTCATCAACATGTCGAGAAAATTCAGAAGATATTGTTGTACCACACCACACGACATGTTCTGGTCTGGACAGTGACGACGATGATAGTGTTCTCATCTGTGAACTGTGCCAATAATTAGTACCCCATTGTGCCCCTGGTTGAACTCCGGGGGAAGGGTCAGAATAGGAATTTTCCTTACTTTTTCAGACATATTTTTTAATAGTAATTGTTTATTTAGATAAATTTAGCTTTAGTTTATTTGTAGAGAAATAAGTAAATAAACGAACAAATTGACAAATAATGATGTTATTATTTTCAAATTCTCTCAAATTGTAATTAAAGCTTATCTACCCCATACCGCCTCGGATTCCCCACACCGAGAAAAAAATAGAAACAACAAAATATATAACAAAATGCCATATCACGTCGTGGAATTTTAACTTATGCATGCGTAATATTGTAAGCACTAGCGCAAACCCGTGAATAATCACGGAATTCTTGACAAATCAGTTTAGATTTTGAAAATGACTATTAATATAATTTTCTGTTGAAATACTACGATGGGTAGGTACTTTATCGCTTGCCTGAATTTTTCACAAAATCAGTTCAGTTTGAAAATGACACTTAAAATCAAAGCAAATCCGACTTCCAGAGTTCGATGCAACAGAGTTACCCAATATTTATTCATACATTTAAAAAAATAAATTATTTAATACTTATATTTTTACAATAAATAAATATACCAACAACTTTTACATGACAATATTATAAAGGAAAATGTAAGTAGCCTTTCCTCACCCTTATGCACTTTTTATTTTTTTATTGAAGAAAAAAAAGGCGTACATTTAAGCACAAACAATAATTATTCATATGTTCTAGATCTAGAGTCTAGACCAATAAATTTGATTTAGAATTTTGTGCCTACACAATATTTTTATAAATGAAATAAAAATAAAAATAAAAAAAAACATTACAAAAAATTACATAATATTATAAAACAAATGAAGAAATACAGTTTTCGAATGATTATACTATTCAAAACAATTAAATAAACTACGATGGTAGTATATTTTCACAAAATAAAATAATTAACTTATCGATATAAAGTATCACAATATATTGTTATGTTATATCGGTCATTTATTAGACGGAGAGTAATCTGCTACGATACTCGAAGTTATAGTGATATTTTTACGCAATTTGAAAAACATTATTTTTTAATGACAAATGTATTTTTTATTATTCAGTTACGTACTCGTAAGATAAGTATTCACCAACTACAAAACTTCTCTTAGAGCGCCATAATTACGTTTATAGTAATAAACTGCTCAAAAATACCTTACATTATTATTTAAGTTCACCAATAAAGATTTCCAAAAAACGTCAATTTTATATTTTTCTTGAGGACCTATGACGAAATTATTAGGCCTACGTACTTGTAAATAGTAATGAACTGCAAATAGGTTATCAGCAAATCTGCGTGGAAATTAAAATCAGCAATGTTTGAAGATCACATTTTATTTCATTTTTTTACTTGTTTTTGGTATTGAATAACTGCCTAGTATTTTTTATTTTTAAAACTATGCTTCTACATAAAAAAACTTTACTAAAATTCTTTCTTTTAAATTATTCGTTTCCTGCACCACCTGTGGTTTGAGGATCAAAGCTTGTTTCAATACCTTTCAGCTACCTGGTATTAAATTTCCAACACAGGTAGGCCAAGACGATACGCCACACGTACACGTGATTGTTCTTGTACATGAAATTATCACATTGTATTTATAATAAATTATTAAAAGTAGTAAGAATCTTTACAAAAATACCAACAGATGCCGTTACGAGATTTTAATAAATAATATAAATATACATTATTGCATGTACACTTATTTTACAGCCTTCCTAATAAACAGGAATACAATAGATATGATTTGAAATTTTCACGGCCAAAAGAATTGCAGTACTTTATTTTAGGGGTGTTATGCCGTGTTGCGCTACCTCCTTCTTTAGGCAAGTTTAGCATTACAGAATCCATCATCAGGGGAGATGTGGTGTCCGAAACGTTAGCTAAAGGAGGTAGGGCAACATGGCATAATACCCCAAAAATAAACCACCATAAAGAATAGAATAGAACATGATTTTTTAATTCCAAATATGAAAATTAGGAATATATAAAAAAACAATGAAGTTGTTGGGAAACTGACTATTCAGATATAGTAAATAATCGTAGCCCTATAACGCATATACAAGAAACTCTCGCTTCTCGTGGAAGCATTTCAACCATTGATGTATTTAGTCAATGATTTCAACCCATGGACTTAAATATTTCAACCGGGCAAAGCCGCTTTATTTATTTTTTTAACCAAAATAGTTTTTTTTGTTTTTTTGGGTAAATATTAATATTTTGGGTAGCCGCAGGTCGGTTGGTATTGTAAGCTAATGCTTAAAATATTACTCGTTGCCTTTCACAAGCAAAGTAAAGTACCTTTATGAAGATCGCGGTTTTAGTTTTGAAAAGTGGGGCGAGATTGTATTGCTGCACGGTCTTCTCAAGTGTGTTTGATTGACCTAGAAGATTGAGAGCACAGCTATAAAATGTAGGTGATGTAATGTAAGATCTAGTTTTAATCCGAACAACAAATGGAATACCATAACTGGAAGAAATGGCGTCCAGTGACAGTTTCAAAATTTTACAAACGAAAGGTGATTGATATTTAAAAAAAGGGTTTTCTTTTAAATTCTACCCTTTTATTATTTTGTTAAGATTGAAGAATTCCATCTTACTCGTAAAAATAACATATTATATACCGCCTCTTATACATATATACAGGATGTTTGTGGGTATAGCGAGCTTACTTGTTTGTATGTAAAAATAAACATTGGAATTTCTAAAAAATGTTATACATATTTTTTACTTCTACCATCATTAGAAGTTAGCGCATTTTACCCCCGGATGCCCTATATATATTCATGTATAAATATGAGGTGGTCAGCGCAAGTCATGTAAACTTAGAAATGTCGAACTCAGATACGTTTATATACGAATGTACTATGTACGTGGATTTATTATAATTTTTTTATAGAAACCCATGGAAATCCCATTGAAATATTATTATATTACCGTTTTTCATTGATCTAGCCATCTGCGTTTCATAAGACACCTTTTATTTTTCTTCCATAATTTAGGGGATAATATTGTAGGTAAGTTACGTAACTTCTTAGTCTGAAATGCCATGTTTTAGTGAAAATAATTCCAAAAGCGTTAATATCATACATTTTTATAATCATTAGGTATCAGTATAACTGTATCTAATATTTTTTTTGCATTCCTCTAGTTCAAATAGATATATTAACATAAATGGGACGATAGGGTGTTTTTTAACACTTTTAAAGTTGGTAATTTATATGGAGGAACACACATTTTCTAAAAATGGCCACAATATTTACCTACTTGTTTTGTTTTCAACAATTCTGACTAACAATAGGTACTAATATGTTATAAATAGTTGTGATGAATCAGATTGGTAATATTGATGTCATCCTTACTTATTCACCATAACAACATTACTTACCCCTTACTCATAGTTCTGAATTAACACAAACATACAGCTAGGATATAATAATATTTATAATAATTCAAAGAGCCAAACAAAATTAAAACGTTTTGCCTGGTAAAATATAATATAGAAATTATGATATAAATCTTTATCTGGCTACATTTCCTAAGGCTGTTAATCAATAAATTAACGTTATTACATCAAAATACAATGAAAAGACGCAAAGTTAGCAAAGAATGCCATTATTTACAAAACTCAAAGTCATGCGTAAACAATAGGTGTCGACAGGAGAAGGTACGATAAACTAGAAAACTTAAACTTACATTCAATTTTCTGCACTAATTAGTTATTAGGCTTATTACGTTCAAGTGAAGTACACAAAGCGACCACTCACAAAACACGCGACACTAATAATTATTACACTTCGGTAAATATTAGCAATATTGTAAACTTTATAGATGGACGTTATTTTCGCCGGTTGATAACAAGATACGTCACGCTTCCTCCAGAGATGGCGCTCACTGACTAAAATTAATCAACAGGTGTTTCTAGCAAATTGATGAAAGAAAGACGGTTAAATTAATAATTAATGCAAAGGTTTCAATCATTATCCCGATATGTGATACTGCCTTCAATGAAACAAACGGGCCTTTCTAGCTGAGCCGTAAAACTATTCTGTTTTCTTTGTTTAGTTTATAATTCCACCAAAAGGTGCGCATAACCGCTTGAGGCATCAATATTTTTAATACGTTTTAGGACATGAGTAAAAATAGACTGACTAATTCAGAGTAATGTGGGATTTAATGAAACGCGAGAGTTTCTTTTTACTAAGAGCCCTATAAACAATGGTTACTGCGATGTTTTCTGTGCACTATGAGGTCACATAGGGGGCATATTTAAATAACAAGAGGGCGTGGCATTTTGTTGAGCATCAACGATCAGTAGCTTGGCCAGTTTGGCGGTAATTTTCAAATTTAACTCTGATGTAATATTTTGTTTACAATGATTTAGCCCAGAAGTCACGATTTACACACGAAAAACAAATTATTTAATTGGTAAACTTATCGACAAAACATAATAACAATATTAGATGAGTATCTTTAAAAAAACTCAAGGACAGTCGTGGTACAATACAGAAAAAGAACACATCATTTAATTTAATGTATATAATTACATAGATTTTGATTAACTTTTATACAAAAAGTAACATAGGCCTTCTGACGGCAAGAAGTCTACTAATACCTACAATTTTATGAATTTGAAGAAAAGTGCACAAAGTGAACATAATAGAGGCAATAATAGAGACATAATAAAGATAATAAAACTTTATGATAATATCTCAGTTGACGGGTAACAAATTTATTTTATTTCAAGCATTATAACATAACATTTTATTCAGTAGGTAGGTACTTTGGAAATTTTATTATTGAGAGGAATATTTCATTTATGGGTTTGAGATGATCATAAAATCACGCTATAAACGATTTGTCATTTATACATAAAACTATGTAAATCATGTATATATTTGCCAAAAAGTAAAAAAAACATTCAGTACAAATATTGAAAATTAGTCAACGTACACTTAATTTTTTCAACTTATTTTGAATGGCGGAAGAATGGGTTTGGTATTGTGGTAATTTTTTTTTTTTTTTTATATTTACTCCACACAGGAGGCCCTGAAGAAAATAATTTCCCTCAGGGCCTATGTCATCTTTGGGGATGCTGTGTGGAGGGTCTTTTTGTGGAGAGGAAGGAGTGAACATGGGTCTTGAAGAGTCCCATGTTGTAGGAGGGAGGAAACACAGAGGCCGGCAGTTCGTTCCACAGCCGAGCTGTTGAACTTAAGAACGAATCGTAGAAGCGACCCGTTCTCATGTGACAAGTGTCAACTGTGTACAAATGTTGGGCGCGCGTTTGGCGTGTATCCCGACTACGCACCGGTGCCGAAGGGATCAATGATGCTAGTTCCTCAGAGCATCTTCCATTGTAATACCGATAGAACAAGGACAGCATACCTACCTGACGCCTGTGCTCTAAAGATTGCAGTCCGTTTGTTAAGATTGGGGAATCTATCAAACGGACCGCCCGTTTCTGCACAGAGTCAAGGGTTTTTTTTCAGGTATTTTGGGGCTCCAGACCAGAGATGGCTGCCAAATTCGACAGTAGGGCGCACTTGCGATTTGTACAGGGTGAGCAGTTGTGTACTATTAAAGTATCTGCGGGCCCTGTACAGTACGCCCAGCTTCTGAGAGGCCAACTTTACTCTGGCTTCGATGGAGCCCCCGTACCTGAGCTGGTCACTTATAGTTACACCAAGCATATCAATGGAAGGCCTGTTCGGAAGATTGCTTCCGTTGAAGGAGACTAGATTATCATTTGGATCCCTTTTAGACGTAATCAGACAGGATTGGGTCTTTGAAACATTAAATTCGACGAGATTATTTTTACCCCAGGAGGAAATACTCTCGAGATAACCGTCCATTCTCTGCTTCATGGGTTGGTATTATTTGGTATTGGTATTTAGTTCCGGTTAAAGTAATCACGACAATGAACATATAATCCCTAGAAGTGTAATTTATACGGATTTGAAAGAAAACATCGCCAAATTACAAATTATGTCTAAGAAATAATTTCTGAATTTGAAAAGTTTTTCATCAATTTCTCCAAAAGTAAGGGAGAATCGACCTTAATTCGGAGACAGGGACGCCCACACCACACTTTCATATTTTCAGCAGCACGGCTTGATAGATTGTGCTTTAAGTACAAACCATAATGCGAGTCTCACAAGAGTGCTGTACTATCAAGAGATGTGTGGGCGTGGCCTATTTTACCAAAACATGATGAAACAGGCCAAGCCAAGGCATATTATAAGAGTACAGCGAGAGTAGGGAGTAGTAAGATCAAAGTTTACGTTTTCTAAAAGAAGTGTTGGGGATAAATTTTTTTTTGGGCCCATATACAGGAAATCAAAGGTAAGCCCTAAAATAGAAAATACAAGATTTAAATGAAAAACATATTTGGACTGAAACTGTTTCGACAATTATTTAATTCACTGTATATTACTGTTCACAATCCCATCATATTTTTATAACATTTTTTTTCTAAAACTATTTACTTAATAATATATTATATAATAATGTAAGTCTATAAGTATCCAATAATCCCACACATAATGGGTCTTCCCGAGCTGCCGTTGAGGGCGCTCGCCTCAGAACTGGCCCTGCCCAGATCATCCTCGTTCTCGGTGACCACGATGGACCGGCCCACCACGCTGCGGGGGCCGGTCAGGGAGATGAGGTTGTCCACGACCCTTATCCTGGCGACACCGTCCTCCCCCGCCCTGATGTTGCCGAGGTCACCGAGGTGGCGCTGGTTGTCCCTTGGACCCCCGTGGCGGTGCTGCAAATATTTAATAATGGTTAAAAAAGTTAAGCAAGATAAGGAAAGTCACAGTAAAACTGTACCTACCTTCATCATTGTTTTCACAAGCCCCTTACTTATAATCGCGGTGTAAATATTACGCGGTGCATAAGGTCGGAATAGTGAAAAAAATTACTTATTACCACTTTGTTGGGACCTGTGGTTAAAACTGCAACCGACCTTCAAAACAAAAAAAAAGTTGACTGAGAAGATAAAAATCTGCGTAAAGCCCGGGTAAAGTCGGGGACTTAGGCTAGTAATATAATAATATTATTAATTAACTGTGTTGAGGGTGGTCATTCTTTCTTAACAGCCGACTGGAGTGCTCCAGCCTTTTTACGCCCCATATCGATCCCCACACCTCAAAATTTTTCCAAAATGGAGGTTCCATGGTGCAGACTATTGATAAAATGCTCAATTTTATTCAAAGAAGCAATGCCAGATATATGAAAATAATGTCAAAATATTTTTAAAAAAAAACTCGGTGTACTGTCTATAATGATAACGTAGGGAATTGAAAAGAACCTTGTAAGTTTTTTTTCTTGGCAGAATTAAAAAAAAAGCGTTAAAAATAATGTTAACATTTGGGGATGAAGCCTAACGACTGGATTAATAAGGCTTCTTAGCTGAAAACAAAATTTTAATACACCATAGAAAAACCGAGAAGCCTTATATTACAATAATAAATCTGCATGAAGTGAATTTTCAATTAATTTATCTCCATATTTTATTCATAAGTTTAACTTTGAAAGTTGATAGTTCCTCAGGAAATGTTTACTTGCTGAAGATTCGTATCAACTTTTAGCGCCATTAAACCCGATGCTTGATGTGTTTAATTGGTTTTATCCTCATATCAATGATTTGTGGTTTAATCATTTATTCAAAATAAATTATTGCTTCCATAATTTTCTTCTCACTAATGTCCAATTAAACATATCCGTAAGCTGACTCGAGTAAGAACGAGAATTGATTAATAACGACAAGTTTAGATTCCGATTTTCTTAGATGGTATATTTATGTGAGACTGTTCAAACTATGTAGGCTGCTCCGGCTCCAAGCCAATTAGCGCCTGGAGCAACATTAATATTGGAGTTAAATTTTTTAAAATAAAATAATACCTTCCCTAATCTTTTTTATGTTGACTCATGAGGCTTTTACCAGTGGGGAGGTTGAAGATATTTTGTGATTAATAATGCAGGATATAAAAGTATTATGTAGAATCAGGAGTTATGGTTTCTATTACCGCACATCTTGGCAAATATAAAGTCGTGTAAATGAGGCAGACGAGTTTGTTGGTTCATTAGTAAACTTGACAGATAAGGCGCCTCAGTTATGTTGGTTCATTAGTAGACCTCACAAATACGGCACCACAGTTATGTTGGTTCGTTAGTAGACTTGACAAATACGGCGCCTCAGTTATGTTGGTTCATTAGTAGACTTGACAAATACGGCACCACAGTTATGTTGGTTCGTTAGTAGACTTGACAAATACGGCACCACAGTTATGTTGGTTCGTTAGTAGACTTGACAAATACTGCGCCTCAGTTATGTTGGTTCATTAGTAGACTTGACAAATACGGCACCACAGTTATGTTGGTTCGTTAGTAGACTTGACAAATACGGCGCCACAGTTATGTTGGTTCATTAGTAGACTTAACAAATACGGCGTCATAGTTATGTTGGTTCATTAGTAGGCTTGACAAATACGGTGCCACAGTTATGTTGGTTCATTAGTAGACTTGACAAATACGGCACCACAGTTATGTTGGTTCGTTAGTAGACTTGACAAATACGGCACCACAGTTATGTTGGTTCGTTAGTAGACTTGATAAATGCGGCGCCACAGTTATGTTGGTTCATTAGTAGACTTAACAAATACGGCGCCACAGTTATGTTGGTTCATTAGTAGACTTAACAAATACGGCGTCATAGTTATGTTGGTTCATTAGTAGGCTTGACAAATACGGTGCCACAGTTATGTTGGTTCATTAGTAGACTTGACAAATACGGCGCCTTAGTTATGCGCCGTTCGGAAACCAATTGAGCCTGAATAACTACCAATGTAATAATACAGGGATTTCCAATAAGAGGTGTTATTTTGATATTCAATCGTAAAAGATCAATGGTTTCGTTGCTTGTGTGGCACGTAGCGCCGTCTCGTTTAAAGTAAACGTTGTCCAGATGAATACCATCCAATTCCGGCCATAAAAAATCATTAATCATCTCTCGATAGCGCAATCCATTCACCGTAACTATTGCTCCAGCCTCATTTTCGAAAAAGTAAGGTCCAATGACTTCGCCGGACCATAAACCGCACCAAACAGTCACACGTTGAGGACAAAGAGGCTTTTCAACAATAACTCTTGGGTTTTCCGAGCCCCAGATGCGACAATTTTGCTTGTTGACGAAGCCATCGAGGTGGAAATGGGCCTCATCACTCAAGATGATTTGCATTTGATTCACTCAAGTGAATTTTAATAATTTTAATGCGTTGTTGAAGCGTGTATCGTATTTTTATTAATGGCGTAGTTTCTACTTGTCAAATGTCAAAAAATGACAGCTTCAAAAGTAACATCTATCGAAATAGAGGGCTATTCAAAATAACACCTCTTATTGGAAAACCCTGTATAATGCACGTTGAGATGCTCCAAAACATGCAATTTTAGTAGTGTTTTTAGGTAACAAATTTTTCCCTACCGAGAAAATACAATGCCTCTAAAATAGCCAGGTAACATTTTAAACAACCATGTCAAGTAAAAAATGTGAGGCGCATATTACGCCGTTCTATTTGTATATAGAAAATAAAAATTAAATTCAGTAAATTTGAATTATTCACCACAATCTAGAAAATGAATGAAAAAAGAATATGAATGTACTTTTAGTATTATAATATTTACTACCATCGAAAAATAATGGAATTTATCTTATGAGGAAACTGCTTAAGCATATTATGCACATTTTATACCACCTGTGGGTTTCAAAACGTTTAAGAATTAAAAAATAAGTCTTAAATCTTTAAATAATCATCACTCATTTTACGCATTAACTACCTTGTAACCACAATTTTTATTTTTATATTTATCATCTAAAACCGGATGGTTTATCCGCCGCAAATTTAAATCGGAGTTATCAATAAAAGTAAAAAAGCTTTATTTTATTGTTATAAATGGCATGTTTTGATTGATTAACAACTACAAAAACTGTATTTATGGATGTTGTTTTTAAAAAATGCAGTATTTAAATAGGTCAGAGTCAGAGTCGTGCCACACAATAAAATACTGTAAAAACTCGAAAAGTGTGTTTTTGTGTAAATTTGTTCTGAATGACTGCGCAAATAACTGATATCAGTTGAGTAACGTTAGGAAATTAGCATTTTGCTTTAGTTGAACTCGAATGGCAATGAATAAACGGTGTAAATAAATAGGTACTTGATAGCAGTGGCAGCTTGTATTCACAAAAATGGGTAGTGCGCTAAAAATATTGCCAATCTATAATCTATCTCTACCTACTGGAATGATCGGTATGCGAACTGTAAACTAAAGTGGCGCCATCTCACCGAAGAGTTTACGAGGCATTGGCGAGCGCCGATCCTGTTTCGCAGAAATTTCAATACTGTGGTCGACGTCCACGCTCTGCGCGTATAGATAAATAATTAATTGATGTTCCCGGTTTCTCGATGAGCGTTATGGAATTCGCTCGCACCATGTGACTTAAGACACGTGTAACAAAGAACAAAAAAATTGAGCCGGTTGATTTTAACTTAATACTTTTATAGTTTTACTTTTATTAATCTTATTTGCTTTGATTTTCGATTATATCATTATCGGTTGATAATTATTATTTTTAGATTGACTGAAATTTCGGGAGTGCGTTGCTCCAACGCTCCTTAGAGCTAGCCGCCACTGCTTGATACGTTATATTAGATTTCCTATTTTTTTATTTTTTTATTTAACAGCAAAAAATGCCCCCCTTTGTTTTTTGTCAAAAAGGTCCCAGTATTAAGTTTTTGTTACGAAGCGCGCTAAAAATTTTTTAAATTAAAAAATTGATAATTATTTATAAGATATTTATGTATTAAACTTATTAAAGAGATACCATTAATAAATCAAGTATGAATACGAGAAACTAAGGTATTACGCCCCTGGCAAATGACACTACTCTCGAAGCGTTATATGGGCGTGGCCTATATCACCATAATATACAATCCCTATTCACATCTGCTCACTAAACATGCAAAACAATTCAATCACCCGAAAATTGACGATGATGGCGAAAATTATGGTTGTGACCTAGTGACCATGGAACTATGATCGTAAACTTAGTGACGAAAATGTAGATGATCATGAAAATGACGATGGTGACGAAAATTATGAAGATGACGAAAATGATGATGATGACGAAAATGATGATCACGAAAATCTGTCATTACCAGGAAAGGGTTAAAGTGCTGTCCAGTAGAGTCGCATCCCCTCCTCAGGTCTCCCCTTTGTGTGATGTGCAGCCCGTGGGCTCCAGGAGAAAGACCCGTCACGTTGCCCTCTATGATCACGGGGCCCCCTGGCCCGAACTGCGAAAGGGTTAGCTCGCCACCCGTGCCCTCCGCGTCACCCCCTATCACGACCAACGCCTGGAGGGGCGGTCTGGAAGCCTCCTGAAACAGAAAATGTTTATTAAGATTTAAGAAGGAGATCAGTGTCCCATATCACTGGTGTCCAGTGCGTCGGTGTCCTTGACCCTCCACTCAGAACTGGACCATGAGGAATGAAATCACGATCCTCTGCCATGATAATTGTTATGAAGAACCGACTCAAAAAGAATATAAAATTTAATATATATGTGTCAAGAAGATGATTTAAAAATTTACGAATTTATTTTTGGATTATTTTCTGTCTGCTGGCGTGGTCGTGTGCAGAGGCGGCTCTAGGGGTCCAGAAGTGGAAGGTCAATCGGCAAAAAATATGAATACGAAATGTTAATACATATTGCTAATGCGTGGTGAATATTATAAAAACGCCAATGTATGTAATTAATTTTCCGGTATTCACCTATTCTGAGCCGGTAGTGCTATATTGTTTTATTTAAGATTATTTATCTAATTATTTACACTTAAAACTATTTTTTTTTCTTTTGAAAGTTCTTTTCCTATTTAAAGTTTTTAAATCACTAACTACAATGTCAGTCCATTGTTTATAAGTAGACTTATAAAAGTAAACAATGAAAGCCAAAATTTAATATATACTTCACCTATGCGTTCATTTTATTGCACCAGCAAATCCACTGACAAAAATTATAACTTATCTTTTTAAAATATCGTTCTGAACCTCTTTATTTTTCTCTCATGTAACATAAACTAATTGTCACTTTATTTGAATAGGTTTTTCACGATTCAGTGAACTGTTTGCGATTTCTTTCATTACGATATCCACAGATATTGACATTTTAAATTATTCCATGCAAATTACGTCAAAAATTATAAACATTATTTCGCGAACTAATAGCAAAGATGGCTTTCGTTTATCACACAAAAAACTTTCGACTGACATCTTCCATACATCTCCCTCTAATACCTATATTATCAAGAAAATTGCCAATAAAAAAAAAGAAGAAAAAAGATATATCTATCTCACTGCGATCATGTCCGAAAACCTTTAAAATAAAATTTGTATGATACTAAGCATACGTCAGACATTATAGTGTTTACCTCCTTTGTCTGTATAGCAAAGAGAATGAAAGGGCATAGTTTGGGGACAAAATTTAAAGTGACCCACGGTAGGTATATATAATAGCTTCTTATTTGGATGCTAGATGGCACTATAACCCGCTCTTAATGCACGAATATTAAAACTAAATTAATTATCGGGGAGTTCGTTAAATTCTTTTTTTTACATTTACACTATTGCAGCATATTTTTGGGAGGTCATTGACCAAATGACCCTTATAGAAGAGCCGCCACTGGTCAGGTGTAGGTCTTGCAAATCTCGTGACTTTTTCAAATCCCGCGGGATTGCTGGATATAATTTTGATTTGAAAAACCAAAAACCTTTGAAACTAGTACATTATTAAAAAACAAGATGGTAAAAAATATTTAAAAAAACATAACGGTCACGACAGGACTTTCCGTGGTAATTTGAAATCAATCATCTTTGGTACTAGAAGATGATATCATACAAAACACATAGAAAACATATGACATATGACATAGACTATGGAGAGTCCTGTCACCCATACATTTGACTTGGTTGAACATTTATACCCAAAGCCTAGCAGCCGAAAACGCTATATCTGCTTACACTCTTTTTGTGAGATTATCATTCTGAAGGTGTTTGTTTTTATTTTTTTCAATCCCGCAAATCTGCTGCAACAAATATAGATGAAATCCCGCGGGATTGCGGTATTGCGGGATTGCAAACCCTAGTCATGTGGACATACTATAAATTCTCTTGCACATGAAAAAGCAGGCTTGTAGTTTGTCTGCCGAATCACTGCAGGAACTGCTTGTCACCTTTTAAGGGCCCACTATTCGAATTTCATCCAATTTCCGACATACTTTCCTTAAAATTTTGAAGTTTTTAAGCTCTTAAAAAAATATATGTTATTCTTTAAGATAGTATCTATTTGTTCCAAAAGCCGAAACGGTAATTATTTGAAATTCCCTCGATAGAAATAAATCGCAAAGTATGCTCCGAAAAATATTATTAACACGTTTATTTCTGTTATTTTACAAGTTATATGTATGAAAAAAATCACAATGCTTCTTTTAATGCTACTCAATAGACCCCAAAAGTGATTTTTGCTATTTTTGAAATACGCCGTGATTTATTAAACATTTTCACAACTGTCGCTTACGCCTATTGCTTTTAAATCATATTTATTATAGCGCGCTCGCTCCGACTTGAAGATTAACCTATCTTCTTTGAAAAGTTCATTCGCCAACTCGAGGGCTTTGGGGGCAGACATGTCGTTCAACGTTCTATGATCTACAGACGTGCGATTACGTGCAAATATTTGAATCTATAAAGATAATTTTTACGCGTGTAAAGTTTATGAGTTAATAAATATTGTTTTTTCAAAGATGGGAAATACACGAAAGATATCCCGTATTTCAAAGAAAAAATGATATCTCATAAAATTATATCCTATCTAATAGGTGAGAAGAAAAAAATACAATTTTTGATTTATAAGCTTATATTTATTATAAACGATAATTTACTATAAAAATTAATAATTCATATTTTTATTTATGTATTGTGTAGTAAAAAGTTATAAAAATTATTATTTTATTTTTTTCAGAATACGATAAACGATAATTTATTATAAAAATTAATTATTATTTTTATTTATGTATTGTGTAGTAAAAAGTTATAAAAAATTTTATTTTATTTTTTTCAGAATACGTACTTTGGGAAATAAAACTAATTCCAAAACATTAGAAATTACAGGGCAAGTTCTTATTAATTCACAATGCAACGATGTCCGAAATATAATATAATATGTAATAATAATATACGGGCCATCTGTTTCAAATAACAATACTCGAACGTGGAATTCAGAATAATAATGAACATGCGAGCGAAAGAAGCTATTGAAAGTTCTGAAACTGTGGGGAATATAATTTAATAAAATAAAATACTTTTTTGTTTTAAAACCACGATATTTATTAATTTAAGAACCGACCGGTTTCGCTTTACTTAAGCATCATCAGGGTACAAATTAATACTAAACAAGAAGTACATAATGTGTGCATATATATAACAAAATATAGAGGGAGACAACATGATACAAATATAAGCAAGACAAAGACGGTCATAAAATACATTAACATAAGTGCACAAGTAATGGAAAACCCGCTAGATAATTATGTAGACTAATGGGTTATACGAATAAATCGGGAGAAACAAAACATCAATAAAACCTCAATAATAACGGTTTTTCCGAATTCGCAAATCATTTGATCGATAGCTTGCCTTCCTGAATAAATCTAATTTTATTTAATCATTTACGGCCAAGATATTTTTGACAATGGTGTGTTTTTATCTTTCTGTATTCCAATCATTTAGCTTTGCTTCTAGGGTTGTGCCCCAGTATTGCTTTTTGGAGACTGTAAACGGATCTCTCGGCATTTAATGAAACTGCAGCAGAACAAAGGCTGTTGCTATATTGACGTTCATGGTATGTTTTGCTCAGATTGACGATAAGGTTTCCAGATCTGCATTTCGCTCGAAGCATGTTTAGGGTAATAAGTTTATAGTTTAGGGTTCTTTCACCGTATTTATGGGAACATTTCAGAACCACCAATCTTTCATTTTGAGTGAATCTTGTGTTTGTGATTAAATTATATTTGATAATTTAAACAAATAATATTTAGAGAAGTTAAAAATTAAATTGAAAGTTAACTGAAAGCTTAAACTATTAAAAGTAGTAATTTCATAAAAATGTAAATAAATAGAGCCCCTTTCACATTTTAGAATGTAATTTTATGTTGCTTACATGTTTTATTACTCTTTATAATTATTGAATTGTTTAAATGAATAAATAAATAATTACAAAAAAGTCTTCTGATTTGTAAGTCCTCAGGAAGCACTAAGGATCTTTCTATCTATCTTTATAATATAATAAATTTGATGAGCATAAAAATGTAAACGTGTATATAATTTATATAAATGTACAAAAGTAGATATTACACGTGTATAAATATTATACAAGATGTCGGGGGTAAAGTGCACAAACTTCGGGAGGTGATTCTAATTGATAGTACAAGTAAAAAAGAAAAAAAACTTTTTTTGGAATTCCAACGTTTTAAGATAGTTTTCGAGTAAAAAAGTTTAATTTTTTGTATAGAAAAAAAAACAATTTCTTCTACGGAAAATAAATTTTTGTGGAAAAAATTTGGAAATTCGAATAATTTCCATTTCTTTTTTACTTCTTCTAGCATTTAGAATAACCTCCTGAAGTTTGAGCACTTTACCCCCGACACCCTATAAAGATAACCATATAAGAAAAACCTTATTGATCTAAAAATATATTTATTGATTTTATAAAAGTTATAAATTACTTTTATAAAAGTGATAATAGTATTTTAGTAAAGTAAAGTAATTTGTATACCTATACAAATAACTTTCGTAAATGTTTTTTGTAAAATTAAAAAAAAAAATTAATTAATTAAATCCGTAATAAAACCCATATTTTGAGAACCATCTTCATTTCGACTTCGTTCGTTAGAGTAATAATAACTAGAGACCGCACTAATATTTGTACAAATCGTTGACATACTCGCAAAATAAAGCTCTCCCTTTCAGCTCGGTTCCATTAACGTACAAAAAACAGAGACAAACAATTTCTGTTAAAAACATACTGTGTAAACGGGAAGCGACTTTTTGGAGCGGGCGAAGTTCACGCCAGTGTGATTTGCTCGGTGCTAACTAAAAATGGGTCTGTTTTTCTAAAATTGCAATAGATGTCGGTAATTTAATTTCGTTATTTAAAATATTAAATAATCCCCAAAATTATTCCTAATACGAATTCAGACACCTCTGTCGGATTCTTTTAACACTAAATATTGTTTATTTTGTGAGTGTTGCCCAAATCTAAATTCTTTACGCGGAAAGCGGGCCCTTAAAACAAAAAATATTGTTTAATATTTGTATTTTTTACAATAAATTGTTTCCATGTCATACAGTATTATAATGCAAAACAAAAAATAGTCTTTCCTCGCTATAAAGATAAAACAATCATATAAGTAATTAATAAAATATTGTAAATAATAACAAAAAGATAAATACGCAAGATTTATCAATAATAATAGATTTTAAGATTTTTTTAACAATAACAGATATCTGGACTCTTAGGATGGGTTGTTTCATAGAATTTGAACAATTCATCAAATTGCAACGTTCATTCATCAATTCATCAGTTCTATTCAAGTTCTATTATTGTAATAAGAAAGTTACTTGATAGAACTGCAATAATAACAGAACCTGAAAAGAACATTCACAAAACTTGAAAATTAACTATGAAATTTAAAGATTATTCAAATTGGGTAAGTTTTTTAGATTTTCACGGCAAAAGCATTTTTGTTGTTTGTTTTTGGGGTGTTATGCCCTGTTGGGCTAACTCCTTCTTTAGCCGACGTTTCGGACATCGTTGCAGTGTCCATCATCAGGGCAGATCCGGTGTATATCTTCGGATCTACCGGATCTGCCCTGATGATGGACACTGCAACGATGTCCGAAACGTCGGCTAAAGAAGGAGTTAGCGCAACACGGCATAACACCCCAAAAACAAACAACAAAAATTATTCAAATTCTCTGAAACAACGCGTCCTGATAGTAGTCTCAGATAATTTTTCAATTTTAGCTGAAATTCATGAATTTTTTCGATAATTTTTAGATTTAAAGGAAGGTTGTTAAAGTAAGTCATACCTAGATTTTTAATGTGTTTGGTATTAAATTTCGGGTATTAACCTTGTATTGTAAGTTATTTATTTGTTTTTCCTTAATAATTTTTTGTATTGATTATTTTTTATACATTTTGTCTATAGTGGGTACATTGAATATTGAAAAGAGCATTTCGGTAGAAAAGGTAGTTGGTTTTTTCAAGATTACCTTAATTATCAATCTTTGTACTATTTTAAATGGATGTAAAATATTTTCATATGTTCTTCCCCAGCCAATAATACCATATTGTATTATGGATTGGATACTTTTTTTAGGGTTTCTTGTCTAAGAATATTTCTAAGTCTTATAAAAATAGAAATACATTTTCTAATTCTTTTGACTAGTTATAATAAACCATATACAAATATGTGTTTTCCATTTAAAATCTTGATCTATGTTATAAGTTGGTCTAACTACAGAACATGCTGTATTGTAATTAGTTTTGCTACATATACTTTGGTGTATTACAAAAATTTATTTATATTTATTGATAGAGAACGGGTAAAATGTTGTTTCTTCAGGAGAGGAGAAATTTATCAAAACATTTGTTCAATATATTTGTTAAAACATACAATGTAATACATTATTTTCTATAATAATAATGTTAGTTTAAAGTTGGCAACATCTTGTGTATGGCAACCCTTTTGGATTTCGTTTCTTTTATCTATGCTCTGTACACTGCTGTCATCCTTCTTGTAATACGTACATCGTCAATAAAACCAGTTATTAAAAAAGTGTTATATGTTTTAATTTAATAAACACAAAAGATTACAACAGGTTATGGGCCCAGATCACCACAGGCCACATACCTATCAAAAATAAAAGTACAGTGAAGTGACTAGTTGAAAACAATTACCGGAGAAACGCAAATAAACCTCACACCGTGTTGGCGTTGGAGGTTAAGTTGCCGGGAAGGAGAAAAATACTTGCTACATTCGGCTGCAAGGAAGGAAATACTAGTAAGAAAGGAATCGAAAGACACGATGGACGGAAATAATACAGTTATCAAACTGGAAGGAATAAAAAACTGGAATGTTTGGAAGTTTCAAACAATGGTGTTGTTACGGGGTCAAAATTTAATTAATGTCGTTGAAGGCGTAAAAGGGCAAGGCTCCGAGGAACAGAAAGCATGGGAGACACAAGATGCTAAGGCTCAAACAATGTTAGTGACCAGGATGACCGAGGAAGTGATGTTACATATATTATCTTGCACTACTGCTGCAGAGATGTGGCGAAAGTTAACGAGCATTTTTGAACAAAAAAGTGAAACAAGTATTCACATAATCCAGCAAAGATTCTTCCAATATAAATATGAAGAAGGAATGGAGATGTCAGTCTTCCTGTCAAAAATACAGGAGTTACAAAATCAACTCAAACAAATGGGTGAAGAAATTTCGGAAAAATTCATAATTACGAAGGTATTGATGTCATTGCCAGATATTTACAAACACTTCATATCAGCATGGGAGTCTGCGCCAGATAACAAACAAACCTATGATAACCTTGTCGCTCGTTTGTTAGTGGAAGAGGAGAGAGTAAGGGAAAAGGCTGAACTCGCATCGCCGTCATCTGCGTTTATGGTAAAGAAAACTGCTCCAATTAAAAGAAATATAAAGTGTTTCAAATGTAATAAGATGGGACATTATCAATCTGAGTGTATGAGTCATGTGAATAATAACCATCGTAACTTTCCAAACAAAAGTGAAAAAAAGTGTTTTTATTGCAACAAAATTGGGCACATCAAGAGTGAGTGCTGGCATAAGAAAGGAAAGGAGAAAAATGCGTTTGTAGTACAACAAATACCTAAAGAACTGTATCAACAGTCTAAGTGGTTGGTGGACACAGGAGCCAGCGAACATATGTGTCAAGACAAAAATCTATTTTCGACATTTTCACCAGAAGTGTCACAAAAGTCTGTGATAATAGGTGATGGTACTCAAATAAGTGTTATTGGTTGCGGACAAGTGGAACTAGAAGTATTCAATGGACACCGGTGGGTCGAGACAACCATATATAATGTACTGTGTGTGCCAGACTTAAAAATAAACTTGTTCTCTGTAAATTGTGCGGCTGACAAAGGTTATGTCATGTTGACAGATCAAAACATTTGCAAATTTTCCAAGAATAATAAAGTATGTGCGGTAGCAAATCGTGTTGGAAATATGTATATTATGGATGTTCGTTATAAATATAAAAACTGCTTTGCAAATGTAACTACAGTTAAATCAAGTTTGAGTGAGTGGCATGAGAAACTTGTACACCAGAATATACAGCAGGTGAAAGACGTGTTAGAGAACAATAATATTAAAGTCTCAAGTAATTCTCTTCAGAAGTGTCAAGGCTGCTTACAGGGTAAATCACACCGGCTGCCCTTTATGAACTCTGAGACAAAAGCTGTCAAAACATGTGAACTGATACATGCCAATGTTTGCGGGCCGATGGAGGCAGTATCTGTCGGCGGGGCGAGGTACTTCTTGATTTTAAAAGATGATTACTCTTGCTATAGAACTGTATATTTTATTAAAAAGAAGGACGAAGTGATTAATTATATTAAAGATTTTGTAAACAAAGCTGAAAATGTTACGGGTAACAAAATAATCACTTTTAGAAGTGACAACGGCTTAGAATTCATTAATAAGGCTGTGTCAACTTTGTTCTCAAACCGGGGTATAGTACACCAAACTTCTGTACCATACACGCCACAACAGAATGGCAAGGCGGAACGGGAGATAAGAACCTTAACAGAAGCAGCAAGGTCAATGCTGTGTGCCAAGAACCTTCAAAAAAAATTATGGGCAGAAGCAGTCAACACTGCAGCCTATGTTCTCAACAGAACCAGTAGAAGTAATGAACCAGGAAAAACACCCTATGAATTATGGACAGACAAACATTTTGATCTCAGTAACCTACATATCTTTGGTACGCCCGTAGCTGTTCATATTCCAAAAGAAAAACGAAGAAAATGGGATTCTAAAGGAGAAAATGGAATCTTGGTAGGGTACGGAGAAAATGTGAAAGGGTATAGAATTTTTTATCCTGATAAAAATGATGTTCTAATAAAGAGGGATGTCATTTTTCTGGAACCTGTTATTGGGAAATGTAATAGCTTAAACCTAGAGTCTGTAACAGAAGAATACAACGATGAAACTGACAATAACCAGCAAGAGTTAGTAGAAGATGTTGTGAGTGATCCAAACATTACAAATCAGATGTCAGATGATGAGCAGCACAGCTTATATGAACCTGAAGAAACAAGTGATGAAGATAGTGAACGCGATAGTGATAGTAAATTACAGCCAGCTTCTCTTCGTCAAACCAAACGTGTCAGAAAGGCGCCACAATTCTATACTTGCCAAAATGTGTACACTGCAGAGACAGAACCAGGCACCTATAAGGAAGCTATGCAGAGGAGTGATGCCTGTCAGTGGGAAGAAGCTGTAAAACAAGAACTGGATACTCTCAAAGAAAATAATACTTGGACAGTTTGCGCTGTACCTGAAAAACAAAACATTATTAGTAGTAAGTGGGTATTCAAAATAAAGAAAGTTGATAATATCATTCAATATAAAGCAAGATTGGTTGCCAGAGGTTTTGAACAGAATGATACAAAAGATTTATATGAAATTTACTCACCTGTTGCCAAATTGTCAACATTTAGATTATTTGTTTCAGTTGCTACAAAATTAAAACTATCAATACATCAGATGGATGTCACTGGGGCTTTTTTATATGGGGATATAAAGGAAACTGTGTTTATTAAATTACCGGAAGGGGCATATAATGGTTGTGATAATATTGTAAAACTAAATAAATCATTGTATGGGCTGAAAAAATCCCCTAAATATTGGAATGAAAATACTTGTAGGAAAATTATTGGAAGTTTAATGTATGCAGTCTCAGGCACTAGGCCAGACCTCTGTGTAGCTGTATCTATATTAAGTAGGTACCAAAATAATGCAAGTGATGTTTTGTTGACTCATTTAAAAAGAATTTTAAGATATATAAAATATACTCTAGATTATAAGCTGATTTTCAAATGTAATGATGATGGACTTGTTGGGCATTGTGATGCAGATTGGGGTGGTGACACACGAGATAGAAAGTCTACCACTGGCTACTGTTTCAAGTTCTCCAATTGTATTATATCGTGGTGTTCTAAGAAACAGTGTTCCGTAAGCTTATCATCAACCGAGGCAGAATATGTTGCAG
The DNA here is from genome assembly GCA_026573805.1 of Hesperophylax magnus. Lineage (NCBI taxonomy): Eukaryota > Metazoa > Arthropoda > Insecta > Trichoptera > Limnephilidae > Hesperophylax > Hesperophylax magnus. The sequence goes on along the minus strand of JAIUSX010000006.1, from coordinate 7,279,940 downwards.
TCAGTATGGCGGCTAGTGAATCTTGTTGGCTGTCAAGTTTATTGAAAGACTTTAATAACATAAATGTTTGTCCTGTACCTATATACTGTGATAACCAGTCTGCCATAATGGTTGCAAATACTGATAATATTAAAAGACTAAAACATATTGATATACGTTATCATTTTGTCAAAGATTTAATTAAGGAATGTAAGATATGTTTAGTGTATGTTAAGACTGAGGATCAAATAGCTGATATGTTTACTAAGTCATTAAACAAAAACCTATTGTTTAAATTTATTACTCAATGTGGCCTAATGTAAAATCTCTCAGTTATAACATAGGTGGTTAAAAGTTATAGATATAGATAATGTAAGAATGTGTTACATTGAGTGGGGGTGTTAAAACATACAATGTAATACATTATTTTCTATAATAATAATGTTAGTTTAAAGTTGGCAACATCTTGTGTATGGCAACCCTTTTGGATTTCGTTTCTTTTATCTATGCTCTGTACACTGCTGTCATCCTTCTTGTAATACGTACATCGTCAATAAAACCAGTTATTAAAAAAGTGTTATATGTTTTAATTTAATAAACACAAAAGATTACAACAATATTAATATCAGTACTCGCTAGGTTATTAACAGTATTCCAGTGAGTGCATTATTTTTTTGTTTTTTTTTTGTATTTTTTTATTTACTTTAAACCTTTTAACAACTTATTTCTATTACATTAAGAACCCTTTACAATACATCTAAAACATATTCTTTATAGTATTTAGGCATAACCCACGAAAATCAGCAAGGCTTTTAGCTTCTTTAACATCTGTCGGTAATTCATTAAAAATTTTAAATCCTTTAAAATAGAGATTATTTTGGGTTCCCATTTTACCATTTTGCTTTTGTTTAAAACTGTCATTAACCTAGTTGATAAACAGTAACGGTCCCAGGACTGTACCTTGGGGAGTGCCAAAATTACTTAATATTTGCTGACCAAGCACATCGTTGATTTTTACCACTTGAAGGCATTTGAAATGATAGCTAATTATCCATTCTAGAGAGCTGTCTATTTAATCCAATATTACTTATTCTACTAATAAGTTTGTCATGTGATATAATTCCTGCATATTTTCCTACCTATTCGCAACTTATAATTATCTGCCTAACATAATCTCGACTTCAATCTGTGTTTTTTTTATAACATAATCGACAGAATACCGCAATTTCCAGGCTATCAGCCGCCTGGAATATTCCACTGCAGAAAAATCACGTTTCCTATCTGCATCTATAAAACTTATAATTTATTAAATATCCTTTACATGTAATGCGGCTGAAACATCATAATAGGTAGGTATAAAATTCCCGTACGTATGAGGCCGACACTACTGATACATTCAGATCTCACATACTTAGTGCCTTATTAAGTGCATAGAAGCTTAGTTATTTAAGCCATACTACTTGTACCCTAACGACTTAACCCTAGAACACTAACCTTCGCCGAATCGGCTAAGCTGAAACACTATTAGTGTCGTTTTTTTATATGTTGACAGATGTTATTTTAACTTTTTGTAATCTAATTCCGCAACTGGTACCTATACATATCAGTAAATCATTCTGGTACTATTTTTTTTTCGCATCGGGTTAACGGATTAACAGATTAACAGTGTACCTATTCAAGCACGCGTGTCGTCGAATCGACGAAGGTTTACAATAACGTTACTTTTCAAACATGTATTTTTTTATCGGGTGCGATGTTCCAGAGTACGAAATACACGAATTCTAACAATGTGAATTATTTCACAGTTAGATCTTTCAACTTTGTATTTATTCAGGTAACTTTTTTTAAAAATTTGGTATCGAGTACTGATTTTTACGATATTTTTCAAAAGTCTTTATATTAATGGTTTGCATAAATATGTTTTATTTTATCTAGATAACTTAATTAATTACCAAATTAGTTATTACCGACAGAAAAAAAAACTGTTTTGTACTTTGCAATATCTTATCCGCTGTATTTAAAATATGAGATTATTTTTTAACGCGTAGCCGAATCGGCGACGGTTTATAATAAGCCAATATAAAGTAAGGTTTTGTAATCCAGGGTTGAATCTGAATTTTGGACATTCTAACTGGTTGGTTTTTTGCAAAATACGAGCAACGAATTTTTTGCATAATCAATTCTGACCATTTATGTTGAGCCGCGGCTCGTTTGGGCAAATTAATTATTACAGCCAATCAGTACAAGACGGTACGTCCATCTGACTGATTGATTGAATAGCGCGAAAATAGAGATGTTACTTTCCTAAATAGACTCATTGAAATGACAGGTAGACAAAGTTATCGTATAACATTAATAATGTTGAATGTCTTTACACGTGAAATATTAATATTGAGATTAGTAGTCATGAATTCCTCGCTGTATTATTGTATGAAGAATATGCATTCGGATAATTTAACATTTTTTATAGCAGGTGAATTAATTTAACAGTGTAATATAATGATGTTCCGGATGACGCAGCGGTAGAGAAGTCGACCAGCGTTCATGAGGTCACGGGTTAGCCTGCCGCCGAGTGTGCCGAAAAACATAATCTCGCAAAGTGTTTGAAAACCGATTTAAATGTGAATCTTATGCCTTGTACTGTTATGTCTGAAATGCCCATAAATGCTTGTATAGCTGTTTGCAAAGATGAGGTAAAAATTAATCATTAAGACCGGCGTAGGCGGAGCGGTCATTGGCACCAATGTAGTTCGCGAAAAAGATGAAATTTTGGAATGGTTAATTTATTATCTTCCGGATAATGCCGTCTCGTCAATACGGCAGTAAACTATTATATTGATTATTTTATTTAGATTTTTAATTGATATCGACTGCAGAATGCGTGTGAGACATTCTAGGTATACCTATATCCTTTTAAACACGCTGCTTTCCTGTGTACTATGAGATAAGTTAGTTAGGATTAATGATTTCCTCTCAGATATTGTGTTACAGCGAAATGTCAGAGCTTGTTCGACATGTATGGCAGTTAGCTGTGACTTGCACAATCGTCTCGGAGAAGAGCGGGGCAAGCGACACGACGAGGAAATGATAACCAATGGTAAATCATGGCAATTAATTATTATAGGTAATCGGTGGGTAAGTATTTCCTAAAACAGTTTTTTCGTTGTTTTATTGCGTCAACCGTGAATGCATTCTTTAGTAAAATGCGATGTTTTAAAATTCATCTAACAAAATTTGACAGGTCGGTGGCTGAGTTGACATCGCGTTTAGGTCTTACCCTGTTCAATTCATTGGCTGGCTATGTCCTCCATCACAACAAAAGCAACATTTTCCGCTTACTGTGGTGGTAGTAGCAGATTTTAAAATATTGTCAGGTTATTCGTAACACGGAAATTTTTGTATTCATCATTTCTTTAATAAGCAATATAAGCATGCCCCTACTCGTTTATCACAAGGGTATAAATGGTAGGTACCTAGATGTTAATATTATATTTTGTAGGTAGGGAAAATGCGTGTTTGATATTTTGTAGATATCGCAATAACTACCGATTATTATTAGAATACATCTTTTTGTAAAGTATTTTTTGAAAAATGTATGGAATCGGTAATTATCGATATTCATCCTGGTTTTCCTCTTCTTTGATCTGCTTTATATTGCCTGTTTGTGGTATGTAGCTAATAGCTACGTATTATAACTAGTTTGCAATAATCTTATTCTTTGGTCTGTTCGTGCTACAAGTTCAAAGGTATTCGATTACACTTATGGAACACTTGAACATCATCAATAATCTTCGCTTACGTGTTTAACAAACACAAATGACACAAAAATCACGTTTCATGGATATTGCAATTTTCAAAGAATGATACTCTAAATTGAAGTATGCATCTTCTATCTATATAAATAAAAAAATGTTAATGTTCGATTGTTCAAAATCTCTCCAAAAGTTATTCAATGATTGCTTTGAAATTTTGATACAACGTTGGACTCGAATACTCCTATACTATATAGATGTCTCTATTATATAATATTCCGATATTATATAGAAGTATCTGTTATATAATATTCCTATATTATATAGATGTCACCTGTGACAGGTGAAAAGATGATTTTTTTTAACAGCGCCATTTATTGGAGAAACATGTTTTTTTTTAAATAGTTCCATCTGTTGGACGTAAAAGCAACACGCTCTATTGTATATTTTTCTATCTGCACAGACAGACTGGCCCACAGCAACGTGTAGTGGGATACAGCTATTAAATAATAAATAATAAAACTAAGCATTTACTAAAATGAGTTAAAACTCGGAATGGAAATCTACAATATAATACCAGTTCTGTAACGCTTTAAAAATTGTATCTCTAGCTATTTTAATAACCGTTTAAAAACAATTATTACTAAATGAAAAGTTGAATGCACCTGGTAAATTATTTAGTATAATGTTTCTCAAGTAATAAAGATTAATGAAACACTTTATAATTAATTACAATATTACTAAGGCGTCTTTAATATCGACTGTGTTTAGGAAAAACCCTTCTAGCCACATTTTCGGGAACGTTAGTTTTCATTGGTTTCATATACTCGTAGTCTTCAAAGTACAACATGGTCAAATAAATTTTGTTGATTAATGCAATTTTAATACAAAAAATTAAATTTATGCGCAATTTTTTTTATCTCTCATAAATTATAAGTCACTTTAAGATTTTAAAATTAGTTTTACGAATCTGTAAATATTCGTTTTTATTCGTCTCCTGTAAATTTTTTATTATATGACTTGAAGGGTCTTGCCAAACCACAGTCGTTATAAATGTGCCTTTCTTCGAAATAAATCTCCAAATAGAATGACTAAAAGTCGCTATCCGCATATGTCTGTTTGTGCGCTTAGTTCTTCTAAGCTACGCACCGGATTTTGATAGGTTTTCACCATCATATTTTCGGGCGCTTGTTTTTTCCCCTAGTGAGATGAGCTGCGGAGGAAAAACAAAAGCTTTTAAAATACAACTAAATAATGTTAAAAGTATTTTTTTCCTTGTCATAAAACCCTTTTGATGTTTAAAACTCTACTCACCATACAAGGTTTTCCAGGTAAGGGCTCAATTATTTATTTCGGCGAATTTCAAAACCGATTCTAATTGAAGATATAATATTAATATGCAGGGAGCACATTGCGGTCCAAACTGCGGTGCAGTCGATGGGACAATATGCAGTGAGCACATTGCGGTCTAAACTGCGGGATTTTAACATATATTAATGTTTTTTGTGTTCGCACATGCTGGTAGTAATCATCAATATAATCATGAAAATAAAATATATGTTAGGCCATCAACCCTAAGTTCTCGATATTAATTCATTACGTAATCGGCGCAGCGTAATATAAAGTTTTTTTTACCTGAAATCGTGATAGAATACAGACGGTAACACCATCTACATTGTATGATCATCTTAATTCAATCTACGATACACTGAGGTCAATTCGGTATGTGTTGCCTTGGCCTTCTCAAGGATAATCAATACATACTTCCAGGTTGAATCAATCACCAGCTAATCATCATAACTATAATGCTGTATAAAAAAGATACAGTGGTTTTATGTATTTATCTTCAACGCCAGAAATAGCACGACCCTATGTTTGCATAACATATGTATGCGTTATGAATTACATTATTTAATTAACTTTTAATATACTTGCGCAAAAAACTGCCGGTAATTAATTTCTGTATTTACGTGTGGAGTGCATATAAAAACGATGACATCTTTCGTGAATTAATCAGGCAAGAAGTAAGATTATAACCCAATTAGTTTTTTATAAGGTTTTTAATGATAATAAGGTATTTAAATGTTTGTTTTTACTACATACTGAAATAAGAAATGAATCTCAATCTGAAATTTTTATATTTGCATATTATTTTAAGTGCACGGCTTAACTTTATTAAATTTTGATACCATATGTAATGTATAATTTAACAGTTGATAGTATGACGAACTTTAATTAATAATATGCGAGGAAAAATCACGAATATTGCTCACGATCATAATTAAAAGCTTTGGATCGACAAGCAACCGTTAGAATATTTTCAGGTTTTTGTTAGTTCGAGGAGTTCGTCTTTCCCTGAGGCTTTAAAAGAAAACCTCATATCTAGTTTCCAGCTACATTAGGTTATATTTTCAGTTATTAATTTAATCTCTCTTTAAAATTACGATTATTTTAAAATTTCAAAAGGCCATCAAAATAAATTAACATAATCGAAATAAACAATGTATAATCGTTAACAATTTGTTATTTTTCAAATTTTTTTTGTAAAAAAAGTGCAAACTCCATTGTATTTGTTTTCGTTGAGCAATTATTTACAGGTCCATCTCTGAAGCACGAGGCAAGAATATAAGTAGGTACGTACGCCTGTAGTCAATTACTTATTTGTTAAATGTCATATGATATTTAAAGAAAAATTAAACATAACTTACGTATAAGAAAGGTTCCATATAAACTTCATACAAGTTGCTCTGGAATTCGGGAATCGGTGGCAGATTCCTGATAATAAGATTTCTGCCAAATCCGGGAATATCTTGAAAGGCCTTTGCGTGAACCATGTCTGCAACTGCGACGGTGCAGACGACAACGGCGAGTCTCACAAACGATTTGAAAGACATCTCTAAAAATACTTTGCTGGATTATTTTCAAATAATGACACTACCGGGAGATGAGTCTCTTATAAGCGTCCGCCCCTAATAAGGCTTCGATGGCAACTGATTTCTTGTGGTGTTATCGTTCAACAGCAAGTAGTCTTAGACCAAAAGCTCCGGCTCTGGCTGCGGGTCCTTGGCGGCACTGCACGGGAAGCTGCTAGGGCGACACTGGCGGGGGAAATCGCAAGCTGCAGGAGATTCATGGGATGTTATCACTTATTACCTGAGGAATTCGTATTTTGTAAATCCTAACAATAGAGCCAAGGCAACTCTGTGTCGAATAGCTCTCCATGTGTGAACACGGAGATTGCTAAAAGTCACGCATTCGCACACATTTTTTTATGACTAATGTAGGTACACTACAGCAAAAAATGGTAAATCTAGGAAGTACCTAAGTAAGAATAAGTACCTAATTGAATGCCTTGGTGGTTCTAATAATTATTGTGATTATGGGTTCGTATCACAACACACATCGATTACTATCTGTTATTATTAGACTCAGAAACATATATTTTTTTCTATTGTTCGAGACAATAGTACCTATTTATGTATTAATAATGATTTAATGAAAAATAAATACTATGACCCAGAAACAGACAGTTATTATTATTATTTAGAAACACAAACAAAATATTTACATAATAGCGTCACAACAAAATAAATATAAATATAAATTAGAAATATCTCAATTAAATAATCATTTACAACATTTTCACAATAAAGCTTATCTTATTTATTTATAAACAACAATGTTAATTTTTCTACTGACACTCGGTATTGATGGAAACAAACGGAAAAATTACAATCACAACAACAAAAGTCACAACAAAAAAGTTTTTGATGAGATTTTACTTTATTTATTATGCATAGATCTGATAAGGTAATAATTAATTTGAATTATATTTTAATTCGGGAGCAGCTTCTTTTTTAATTTATTTCGAAGATCATATCCATCAATGTAATATATCATTGTAGAAGAAGAAAATACTAGTAAAAGATAAATACACAACAATTTTGTGACAGTTATCTTTTTGTCTTGTTCTGTTTCACGTTTCGTTTAGATTTATTAGTATTATATTCTTCTTCAATGATATATTTTAATTATTAATTATTTAAAAAAAATCATCAGCTATGTCTTTTCGTAAGGAGTTTTTGAATGAAATAGTGGAATTTGAGAATATGACAATGTCGCTGAGTTTATTTTATTTCACAGTTCAGTTTTGACGTTCTTGACATAAAATTATGATATTCCTATTATTTAGGTGATATCTATCCAGAACAAATAAAAATTTATCATATATCTAGATGTAATGTATAATACGATCTTACTCACTAAGTTACTGTCACCTAGATTATTGACCATTTTGTAAAACTTAGCACATTCAAGACAGATTGCACAAATAATCATGTTTCTCGTTGTAAATCCGCTTTTAATAATTATTTCTAAAAAAACATACATTTCCTTAGTATATAAATATGTAATAACCAAAACATATAAGGCAATTGATTGATATAATGTGTTCCACACAAGATAATTCACTTTTGACATCATTTTGTATTTTGTATTTTTATTTGTTTAATTTTGAATCTTTATTTAGATGTTTGAAAATTAATGTAGGTCTGGGAAGTTTTTGTAACTGTTGTACCTATTTGTATATTAACTGAGTTTTTTATAACTGGAATGTTCTCACGTAATGTAAGTGAGATCGTCCGTAAAAACCCAGTGTAAATAAATAAATAAACTTTTTCTCAAAAGCTACCCATTCTTTGAAACTCAAGAAAAGTTGATTGTATCAACTTGTCTCATTTTGAATAGATGATAAAGAAATAATCTGAAAACTTCTCTAGGCTCTTCCACCCGTTTCTATGTAGAGTCACAGTGTAAGTTTTTTTTTGTAAATAGTACTCGTATGTGCTTCTCGAAATCATGACTCAAATCTCAATGAATTTCGTATCCTACACGATTCTTGGTATTTCAGAAATCCGATAAAAAAACAGCATTTAATCAATCCCCGACGCGAGGTGATCTAAGTTTGTGTATTTTGCTCTGAATTGGGAATTCCGAGTCGTTTTAAATTATTTACAGTGAATAATATTACGCAAAAGAACGGTTTGCAAACTTTTAGGGAATGCATTGGATCCATTTTACGTGTTATATATATCGGAAAAATATAAAGTCGTGGACTACAAAAAACTTACGGTAGTAAAATGAGATGCTTCTTCCACTAGCCTATTTTTATTAAAGCGTTTAGTTTGCCTTTTTGCATTTGAGAAAATCATAAAACTGACTTAGGAGCATGAGATGTTGGTTTTTTACGGCGTTAGATCTTTGTTTTCCATTAATAAATTAATTTAAAAATATCTGACGTAAGTGATGTTAAATAAATATTAGACTTAAATGATTGTATTATGATTAAGAGAAACTTACCAAAAACACTAAGGAAGTTGCATGTTGTAGAAAAAAGATACACACCTAGAACGCACTTTTATTTGGTGATCTTAAAGAATATGAACAATTTATCAAATTTGAAAGTTAATATTTAAATTCTGTGAAAGTCTTATTCAAGTTATGTTATTATCCAAGTTCTGAGAAACAGCCCGCATACGACGAATAATAACAAAACTTGAATAGAACTTTCACAGAACCACATAAATTTTAAGTGTAATTAATACACGCTTTTTTCATGCAATTTTTCTTAAATCTAGGTACCTACTATTTTATTATGTCGGTATTGTTGTTTCTTTGTTTCCTTGTTTCTCTACATTGTATCTTTTCAAGCCTGTGATGTGGTTAATAATTTTACAAAATAATAACAATAACACAAAGATTATATATTAAGAGAACAATATTGTTATATTAACGTTTCTAAGAATTGGGTACCTACATGGTACCTATTAATCTAATTCCAGCCAATTCATTACAGTATAATGTAGTAGGGTGACCATGATATACATTGATATTTAATTGCATAAAAAATATACTAACTATTATTTTAAAAAGGAGAGAGAAAAAATTACATTATAAAAGGAAAAGGATGAAAAAATATACATATCTACATATACAATATATTATGCCATAATTTAAAATGACAAAGATGAAAAAAAAAGTTGGAAATCCTCGGCTAGCACAAATAATTTAACATTCTTTTTAAAAGTACACAAGGAATTTGACGACTTAATGTGTTCTGTTTTGCTATTAAATAGAAGTGGAGCCTGGTACAAATAATGTCTTTACCCAAATGAAGATTTAGTTTGAATTGCCATAATGTTCAGACCAGAGCCAATTCTTGCAGCACTAATTTGCTGCGTTCTTTTCGCAAAACTAATATTGTTAAAAAATCTGCAAAGCGTTTGAGTGATAAATAGTTGTTTTATATTCATGATATTACATTCCTTGTAAATGTAGGATATCTGAATTTTTTCTTGTATATAACTTTGAAAATCAGTTTTAGGGCAATATTAAGTTGTTCTATTACAGTCTTCAGGCAGGAACCGCAGCACACTATATTATACGAAAGTAGACACTGAATTATAGCAAAATAAACTGTTCGTCCTTGTCTAGTACATGTCTGAGATCTTCAAAAATATAGATAAGTCTCCTAAAATTATTTACCAACATTTCGACATGATTATTCCGTCTCAAAAATGTATCTATTTTTACCCTAGGTATTTGATGTTGTCTAAATTTTCTAAAGGGTTGCAGTTACACGTTGGCACACAATTGTGAATAATTAAGTTATGAGAGGTAGATGGCAGACTTTTATAAGAAAGGCTAAAAGTGATGTATTTGGTTTTTTGTGTATTTAAAGTTAGAATATTATTACTCAGAAAACTGTTAAATACTCTTAAACTATATCACATTTTTCAAAAGTTTCATTTCAATTTTTACCCTCAAATATTAAGGCAGTGTCATCTGCAAAACGATGTTACCTTTACTATTCAGTCCCTCTTACCCGTACAGGTAATATAATCCATTATTTAAATTTATTTAATGTATATTTAAAAATGAAGTATTCTATTTGAATCTATGGCGCAACCTAGTCATTTGCAATAACAAATTCTTTTGTAGTTTACAAAGTTTATAAAAAAACCACTTTGATGTATATTTGTTCTTAAATGACGGAAGAAACATTTTGAAGATGCACGTTACACTATTTTAAAGAATGTTAATTAGTTTTCGGAATTTGATATGTATACCATGTGTTTATAATGAAACACCTGCCGTCTTCTAGCCAAGATTATAATGGTACGTAGGTGCCCCTTGCGAACTTCTATAAAAACCGATCGAATTTATCCTGCTGAACTATCTTCAATTTCAATATGTTTGCAAAACGCCCATTTCTTAGAAGTTTACCTGCTGATGGAGGGAGGCTAACCCAAATTATAGGGTTCTCTATCCGAAACTAAATATAAAATTTATGAAGCTAAAATAATTTCATGAAACTCTTGGCAATGAAAGAGGATGATTTATAATTGAACGTTAATTGAGAATGCACCTAAAACAACCCTAATTCTATTAAAAACATTGACATCGTCCGAACCTTTTGTCAGTTTGATTATACCTCCAGTTGGCAAAATTAATGTGACCGATAAAACGATAAATTTGAGGATTTAAAAATTGGACAGGGGCTTATAAAACGATAACTTTTCCATATAACTTAACACCTTTTCTGCGCATTAGCATGGCTTCACGACCGGAGTTCATAACGTCGGGAAATATAATTCATACATTTGTTAATTTATGTAGTTTTAATCCATTAATATCTTCCTGGGATTAACTCCGGGGAAATATTATAAAGCCCAACATTGCGGATGTTTAGAATTATTTACCAATGTCAAAGCTGTTAGCTAAATGTCGTTTTATAGACAAACTTATGATGGCGCCAATAAGGTAACATAAGCATTTATTTCCACTACAAACGGTATGAAATATTGGCTTAATTTACTTATGAACGTATCCATGTTTAGTATACTGGAAGTAGAACTGTGTCATTTCAAATACATTATTATTAATTGGCGATATATTTTTACATTTACATCACATTACCCATGAAGCTTCTGAATAAACAGTAGACTAAAAAAATACTATTTAGGTTTTATGTACCTATTTATCTCAGGTAAATATTTCAAACCGTCGGAAACCAATAACTGGGGAATGAACCCACATTTATTAATATGATAATATTATTAGGTATAATATAATGGGTACTATGTCAATTGTAAATAATGTGTGCAATCTATGCGAGTCTATGGCAAACGAGATATCCGTGAATTTCTGAACTTCATCTTGTCGTAGATATTGATTCTTCTAGTTGGCAGTCTACCTTGAATAAATACGCATTATTGTATGATTTAGTTCAATATTTACTATTTACATTGTACTAATCACAATTTTATTCTCAAAAAAGGAAGGAAGAAAATTGAAAATATTGTAAAAAGTAAAGACTAATAATTTATGTATATTTACTGAGTGTCATGATATTGACATAAGAAAACAAAATAGAGATTGTTTCAGTGGTGTAACGACTGCTTAGACCACTGAGCTACCGCCAACGGTCCCGGACGAAAGGTCCGTCGGTAGTAAGGACGAGCGTTCATGAACGAGCCGCTCAATAAGAGTTGATACAACGAGAGTAAACTGTACCACGGCTCAATTGAACGTTTCCTCTTTTATATCATGTTCTTAGAAAAATAGCGCCATCAATTATCCAAGAATTGTTATTACATACTCAGAGATGTAAACAGGGTCTGAAAGTCCAGCATCTGGATTTGGACATACGAGTATGTAAATGCACTTACTAACTACCTATCATCTGTTTTATTTCGTGATAAGAAGCGTTCCGGTACCAAGAGTCGTATTATAATTTATACGGTTGCGATGGGAGCTGGGAGCCGTGTCGGGGGAGCCGTAACGGGGGGAGCCGTGTAGCGGAAGAGTACAGTATTCTCATTGCTTTGAGCTCACGGCTCCCGTTAAATTGAGCCGTCGTTTAATTGAGTCGTACAAAAATATTGAGCTAATACCGTGGCTCTTGCTTTAAATAAAATGATATCATCCCATCGCTAGTCGGGAGACTAAAAAGCCAAAAAATCTTTGTTATTTGACCTGGTCTGTTGTATTTACTAGGAGAAGGAAAACAAAAATTCCGACCTCTGGCTCTAAATGTCTAAACCTCTTCACTATATCGTATATATTTTTTGTATTAGGCAATTCGCCCTAAAAAGAGTGCTTTGTATATCATATAATAATTATTCTTTGTATGATAGGCATTTTTTCTATTTAGACACGGGACATGTAATGATTTAAATTAGAACACTTGAAATAAGGATTTAGTTAGATTAATTAAAGGGGAGATAGGTTACCGAAACAACGCGCGTGGTCACTGAACTAGGTCCAGTGGACAAACTTGTGATTTACTGCGTTTAGTATCGCACATAAGTCCGTCTATCAGACAAGTTGTCACCGGCTGCCACAAATACGTCGATCTAGGCTCATTTTGTGAAAAAAATGCCTTCCTGTGCTTTTGAGATACCTATGCATTTCTCGAGAAAAAACCAAATCTGATGGAGTTTCTTCCATTCGTGTGTTCTCAAATAAAATAAAGTGAGACAGCGAACGCAGAACACGAAAGCGAATGAATGGTATTCTACTACTCTGCTCGCTCGTTTGTTCGTCAAGAAGTAGGTGAAAAGCGGCCCACTGATTTCCCAGTGAGAAGTCTGACGATGAAGTCACGTGATTTATCAATACATACAAAAATGCTCGTCACTTGCCGCGGACATGTTCGTCCGTCAGTGTGCCGCTTAATCTCGCAACTGGTGACGCGTGGAACGCATACAGTAACCAGGGGCGTTCATAATAATATAGCTGTTTCACCCGTACACATATTTCTCTTTCTGATGCGTTCCGTTCCATTTAGCTATGAATGGTGTTATTTGTAGCCATTTCATTCATTCACACATTTTCGTTGTGACTATTCTTTTCTTATGCCTCGTTATTCGATTTCAATATAGAAACAGGAACATGCTACATTACTTGTTCGAATAGAATGAACATAAAACGTCTTTTTATTTATGTCAATGAGGATTTATTGGAACCTGTGCTCTTTGTAGACTTGCCTAGGGGTCTGGGAGTATTTTTCGCTTTGCCACTGTATCCTTTTAAAATATGCTAATAAAGTTAACACATTGCACTAAAACCGATGACGATATTCTACTCAAGAAAACGAAACGACTGCTGCGACCTTCAGATAAACCTTAAAAGAGATAAATTATTGATGTATCTGTAGGTACATTATTGTATAAATAAATATTCATGAAAACAGGAAAATCTTTTGTTTAAATAAGTTGTAACTGTTCATTAATATTTATTTTTATGCATTAGTTAGTACTTTTTATCCAAGGACCATTTTAACAGAGTATTCCCTTTAGAGTCAATGGATTTAGCGGGCTCAAAAGTCACTCGTTAGTCGTAGGTCAGTCACGAGTCACGATCTGCGCAGATTTAATGGTCATCAAAGGAAGAATAATTAAATAGCGAAGAAAAAATATCATAAATCGCTTCACAATCGTTTTTAAAAGACCATAAATTATACAAAAACTTCGTTGGGAGGAAAATATTTCGTAAACAATAATTCGGGACTTATGACATTTGCTTTTGGTTTGGTATCAACCTATATTTTTTATTATAAATTGTTTATCTCGGATACCGAGCGAGAGATTTGTAAGCTATGGAAACGAAGGCACTACTCACTATGCTTTTACATATTTTTACAGTTTACACGATTTAGTGCAAAAGGAGAATACAAAACAAACTAAAGAGGATTTTACGTGGCAGGTATAAAGGTGCATTTAAGTGTAAATTATAATATATTATAATAAAGAAACATAAAAAAACTGTATTTGAACTGCATAAAAATGATATATAATAATAATAATTAATAATACTTTTATTCCAGAATGTTGGGAGGTTAGTGCAATCTCACACGTCCCATATAGATATACATTTTTTTTGTATAATAGATATAATAAATTAACAAATAAGGGCAACTATGCAGGGTGTGGTCTTGAGTGCGCTTGGGCCCAGCGCTCACTCAGGAGTGGCGCTTGTATAATGTAATGACGGTTTGCAATATGTACATTATTTTACAAGTGATATGATACACAATAAAGTGCACGATAGAGAAAAGAAAATAGAGGAACAAGAAGGTTTTATTTTGTGTATAAATACTATGCTAGCTCCAATGCGATGCTCATAAATAATAACAACATTATGTTAGGTGAAAATATCATACATGTAAAATTATAAAATATGTCAATGTTTGAAGTGAATTTGTTTCCATTTGCATTATTATTAAAGTGGAGCATATTATTTCTTAACCAAATTTGCCTTTACTGGCTTCGATCCATTGGGGTTAATCTAGGTTCCTACCAACTAGTGGCATTGCATCATATCGAAAGGGGGCGCAAAAATAACACAACGTATAAAATATAATTAGGGGGTATTTCTTAAAAATGATACTAATTTATGTGGTTTAATATTTAGTTGAAACGCAGAATGAATGATAGTTTTTTAGAGGCGTTTTTCAGAGGGAGGGCTGCACTTTATACAAACTATACACATGCTAACTACGCGTAATGTTTACCCAAAACCATAAAAATTAAGAAGATTATCCATCATCTCTTCGTCTTCTTTAGTATTTGTCACATTTTCTATAAATCGAGATAAAGTACTTAGATCTTAGTGTTTTAGTGTAGGCATTCTGTAGTATTGAATACCCCTGATGAGATTCATAAAGATCCTCGGAATGAATCCAAGCAATTAATTATAAATAATTACTATGTTAATATAATACATTCCATAAATTTCATAAATCATTGTCATTACAACTTCGTGCCTTACATAGATATTAAGTATGGTGTTTCTATTAACAGGGCTATCAATAGTAAAGTTATAAAAAGCATTTCAGAATGGCTCCAATTCTACGAACTAAATGGGAACAAACCGCATTTGCAGACGTGAAATTCAGCATCGGCACGTCGATGGAAATTGCAGATTATTTGTCTCTGGTCTCTCTCTGCTCGTGTCTATATCAGGATAATTGGGTTTAGATATTGCATATGCATAATATATCGCCTCCAACTGTTCAGTACATTAATTTAAAGACTAATGATCAAGCTATCCGTAGCTTCAGGTTCTTACTGGGTGATGATGTTTTTTGTGGCGCTTGTCTAGTTCTTATCCAGTGCAGAGAATAGAGAAGCTTGGTGGCATACACAGGATTATTTTATATCTACTTAGTAGAATCCGAAATGCAACGCCATGAAGACAGCCTTTTTTCAATGCTCGGCCCCCTTCAATGACCGAAATCTGAATACGTGTGGTTAGGTTTGGTTAATGATCACAATTAATATTTCACGAGTGCCATTAGAATCGAAAAATTAACAGGAAGTGTAAATACGAATTTATTTCAATGTATTCATTTAAAATCCTAAATAATAATTCATTGTCTCATAAATAAGTTTTTTTCTGTATTTCCCATTAAAAAGTTAAAAATACCAACCCTTTTTTGTAAGGTTATTCGCTAAAATCGTAAAAAAAAGTCATTCTACTCCGTTAAATCACTCCTACCTTGGATACTTTCTAGTATTGTTTCTAGTTGCTGAGGATCGTGGCCCACACTCAAATTTCCAAGTAAGGCTCCTCCACTCCTTGCGGTTCTGCGCTGCGCGGAGATCCAAAGACACCCTATTACCGGACGCCAGTACTTGGCCATTCCAGCGCATTGGTGCCCTTCCTTTGCTTCACTTGGCCAGTAACTACGAGTTTTTCCAGGCTGCAGTTTCTCTGTAAACTCCTCAGTTTGGCAAGCAACAAAGTTTGTCCAAATCATCTTAAAATACGTTGCAGGCCATTAACATAAATACATTGCGGGCAGACAGAAAGCCTATTGTGGATGCCTAGCTCTCGGTGGTCTTGCATTGCGTATAGGTAAATAAAAAAATAATAAATAAGAAACAAATGAGGTAATTCCAAAATTCTATTTAGTGATATTGGCAATTAACTAGTAGAAATGTGGTATATTGAGAAAAATAGTAGGGGCCTCACTACTGAGTAGGAAAAAAGAAAAAATGGTACTCGTAGATTACATTCCTGGAAAATACAATAATTTTATTTGTACTAACTCTTTTATCAATGTTATGTAAATAATAAGCTATGGTAAGTAGAGTTCCATTGCCCCCCAAGATCGAACCTCCCCCAAAAAAGCACATAAGCTGCACACTAATAATGTCCTAATGCTGCATGCAAATAATATAAGTTTTCCACAGCGAACCTTTCACAAAAAGGTTGAATGAAAATCACGAATTTGTTAATTTTCTAATAATGCCATGCAATTTTCCCATTGCACATACTCAACGCGGCATTCTTGCATAATATCTTATGCTGTCACGCATTTATTGACCCGTGAGAATATAATATCACCTATACAATATTGACAAATTATAACGGATTGATATTGAAAAAAACTCGCTATTATAACCGCGTGAGATACTTTAAAGCTAATTTATGTTATGTATTTTATTAGCTAAATAGGTGAGACTATGAGACTGGTCCGTACCGATGGGAAGAAGATGAAGTTAGCTGGTGATATATACAGTAATCATAACAATTCTAGATATTACGTCAACGCGTGAGTATGTCTGTTGGTAAGTTAGTTTTTGTTGTTAGATAGTGTGAAGTCATCGAGGAACATCGTGACAAGAGTTGTCCTCAGTTGAACAGCAATCAGCACTATGAGATGAGCAGCATCATATCTCATCTCATCTCATCTTATCTCAACAAAGCTATGCTTTGAATGTTGGTAGTCTCACGGCCGAAGGAAGCACGCAGCAGCCACCATAACAGTTAATTAACTAATCTGCGTTGAATGGTGCAATTTGCTTATCTAATGAGATGCCTCACAAATTACCACCTTCTTTGTCATACGTACATATAATTTAATCGTTATCTTATTTGTGTCTTTGATGCAACCTGCAATAAATCTTATTTATATGGCTTCGCCATACAACTAAAATTGAATAAATGCAAAAACAGAGAAATTTGTTCTTTGTCTAGTGTAAAAGTAACTCTCTGATATTAGTTAACTAAAGCGACTCTGATATTAGTTAACTAAAGTGACTCTCTGATTTTAGTTAAATAAAGTTACTCTCTGATATTAGTTAATTAGATACTCTCTGATATTACTTACCTATATAAAGTGACTCTCTCATATTATTTAACTGAAGAGTCTCTCTGATATAAGTTAACTAAAGTGACTCTCTGATATTAGTTAACTGAAGTGACTCTCTGATATTCGTTAACTAAAAAGACTCATTGATATTAGTTAACTAAATATACTTTAGGATATTCTTTAACTCAAATTACTTTCTGATATTAGGTAACTAAAGATTCTCTCTGAAATTAGCTAACTAAAGTGACTATCTGATATCAGTTAACTAAATATACTTTACGATATTAGTTGACTCAAGTGACTTTCTGATATTAGGTAACTAAAGATTCTCTCTGATATCAGCTAACTAAAGTGACTATCTGATATCAATTAACTAAATATACTTTCTGATATTAGTCAAATAAACTGACTTTCTGATATAAGGTAACTAAAGATTCTCTCTGAAATTAGCTAACTAAAGTGACTATCTGATATCAGTTAACTAAATATACTTTACGATATTAGTTGACTCAAGTGACTTTCTGATATTAGGTAACTAAAGATTCTCTCTGATATCAGCTAACTAAAGTGACTATCTGATATCAATTAACTAAATATACTTTCCGATATTAGTCAAATAAACTGACTTTCTGATATTAAGTAACTAAAGATAATCTCTGATATTAGTTAAATAAAGTGACTTTATGATATTAGGTAACTAAAGATTCTCTCTGAATTATTGACTAAATACGAGTATGTTGACTAAAGTTACTCTCTGATATTAGTTAACTAAAGATACTTTCGGATATTAAGAGTAGTTAAAAATGACTTTCTGGTATTAGGTAACTAAAGAGTCTCTCCGATATTAGTTCTAAGGTTAAGGCGATGCACTACGTAGTAATGCAAAATCATGTGTTTTTGGTTTGAAAATTTGGTCACCTAGAAATGTTTCAGATGCTTTAAATAAATACCGTGAGTATAATACATCTTGGCCTTTGAAATAATCGGGTATTTTTTAGATAAGTCTTTTTATAAGCCCAGAAAAAAATAATGTAAAGGCCTATGAAAACTGCTTTAAAGTTCAAAATTTCCTTCTTACGAACCCATTTTCGGTTATGGTTTTATTGTATAATGTGGCAAATTAAGTTATTTACAAAATGATCGGAAAACATTGAAATATTTATGCCTGAACATCCACAAAATAAAATAAAAGGCACTTTTTGGCCATGTTTTTTTCTTGCCTAAATCAAAACAGCTGGATTGTGTTAAGCGGGAATTTAAGCCTTATCGCCATCTACGTAAGGAGTGTTATTGATGGCGGCTCGATTCAAAATATTACTCGACGTAGTGCATCGCCTTAAGAATTTTACATTATACTTTGTAAACCACTGTTTTGAATTCTGCTATATTAGGTATATGATCGGAATAATTATGAGAATATCTTAAATCATTAGTGACATTAAGGACGGGTTCCACAGAATTTGAAAAATGCATCAAATTTCAAAATTAAACGCATAAATCATCAAACCTAGGTATACAAAGCAATAGTTACTTGATGCATTGTACTTACCTCTACAGAAAGGAGACAGCAAATAGGTTTTTGTTGTTGTTTAGTACCTTTTTAAATCCAACCTCATGTCTTCATCAATCTACAAAATTACAATCTACCTATGTCAAGTTTACGTATGATCATTTTAGAGAGTATTTTTGCGAGAAAAATAATCAACTATAATAGCTGCAAAATAAAACGTGTCAATCATAATCGAGCTTGCAATTGGAAGACCCAATTCATCATTGTCATCTATCGAGTCAATATAAAAACAATAATAAAAAATACGAATACAATGTGAATGATTTGCATGAATAAATCGAATAACAACCTTTCAAACCACTTTCAAACGTATTATTCTTTCCATCGACATTGTTCGAAACACAGTTTCTTTTTTATTATTATAAAGTCTGGTATATACCTATACTTTTATCTTCTAACAGGTAGGTTTTGAATAAGTTCGATGACATCAATATCTACCCATAAAAGTTGATCGATGATTCATAAAGATTTCCCCGCTTGCGAACGTGTATTAACTATGTGTATATGTATATATATATTTTAAATCGAATTGGTGATGATAATATGAAGATGTCGACTAGTATATTAGAAATCTACACGGAACTATAATGGTGTCAAAAACTGCACCATTCGTCGACCTAAAATATTGGCAGACGTCTAATACCGAATCATCTCTTGATTGTATGCCTCGTAGAACGATATTCCATAAATAAATAAAAATAGAAAATCGCAGCCACTAGCCAAAGACTAGCACTACCCTTTTCCTACGAATGTTTATACCATAGTATAAACATATATATAGCATTCAGACATTGATAACTATAACCTATTGTTATAGTGTAAATGCATATATTATTTTTCAGAAATATAGATTATCGACGGAATCAGGTGAGATTTTTGAAAAATTGTTACAACTCCATAATCCATTCGAGTCTTCAATGTAGTTGGAAACCTCACCAATCAATTTGACAAATATTAGTAACTGATCACAGTTTTTCGACATTTAGCTCAGCCGGGAAAGGTATTTTTTGTTTTATTACTTTTCAGACATTTTTTCTGGAAGATTACGAAGAGTTTTTGGTTTCCTCGCTGACATAAGATGGGTTAAAACATGGTAGATTCAAAAAGCTGTTACGCCGTGAAAAAACATGTTGGTAGTGGGTAGGAATGCATGGGTTTATTGAATATCGAAACCCGTTTTAGCCTGAGGGGTCACAGTGTTAAACATAATTTCACGTAGGCAGAAAAAAGGAAATATGTTCAAATCTCAGCTAAGAACTGTTGTTTATCTTCTTAATGCAAAATGCAGGGAGACTCTGCTTATCTTTCTAGCTTTAAAATGCATCTTACGGTCGTAATTAATTTGTTATCAACCTATTCTTACAGTCTATATGTAATTAAACACAAGGACGATGGACACTGATTTTTTATACCCACCACAACTGCATTTAATTAGTGATAGATATTTTAACTCAATAAAAATAGTCTTAAAAAGTGGGCAAGTTTGCGTGCTGCACGTTTACAATTATTAACTCAGAAACATGGCTAAATAAAACTGCAAGCAATACAATAATTACCGCGTGAGTAATTTTTATCAGAAGTTACGAAACGCATTATTGACTGGTTTATCACTTACATTCCTAATTCATTGTTTGAAAACGAATAAGACGATGCCGATCATTGATTAACTATTTTTCTCACATAAATAATCAGTATAATCAAGTTTAATAAATCGGTTAATTTTGATTCAGATGCCTACAATTTTAGGAGAAGGAGAAGTGGCTTTAGAGATTGAATAATTTCGAAGAATCTGAGTATCGCCTTGGCTCGTTCAATTCCTGGCCGGCCCAGCACTAAGTTTGGGGGTCCTTTTTGACAGTCAAAAACAAGCAGATAAACAACAAAAACACAAAAAAATGTTTCTATAATATAAGTTCCGGGACCCTCTCAGGCCGGGGTCCTGGATATTTGCCCCCGTGCCCTCGGGGTAAAAATGGAACTGCCAATATGCCTTGAAAAAACACCGAAATCTATTTACTTCGATTTACCACGAACCTACGCAATGCGGATTTCATTGATGCTACACCGTTTGCTATTAATAAGGCGCAGAACGTTTACACTAAACAATATTATAAAATTGCACAAATGTATTACATTACACATAGGGATGTAGTACGCTTGTACATCATCTACGAAACAATTTAAATGCCGATAGTCGAATAGCAAGTAGACTAATTATATTTTTTATCGATTTTCTGACAGCAAAACCAGAATAAATGTATAAAGTAAATTTTTTAAAATAATTAATGTTTAGTGTGATTTGTTTGATTTTTATTTTATGGTAGAAACAAACATTTATTCCTTGTTTGTTTTTTGTTGAAACAAAAAAGAGCTTTATATAATAAGGAACTTCAGTCATTCTTTTATTTTTATTTTATTAATGACCTCTAACTTAAAAACTAGTATATTTTGTTTTTGTAGTTAATTTTTAATCTTTCGGATTTCCCCAGACTGAACCAAATCTGTAGTAAAATCACCATGCACCAGACATGGCGAAAGTATAGCGACGATCCGTTTTTTTATTCTAGAGTTTAATAGTTTTTAATGCTATTGTGAGTGGTATAGGACAGTAGATAAAATATCAGCATCTCATCACTACTGCTATTTTATTATACCAAAGTGCAAAAATACACCCGTGACTGCACCTGATATACCATTCATCAGTGTTCCAAAAATTGTTTTACTATGGAAAAAAATTAATACATAATAACAAAAATGGTCCTTTATGATCTGAGTCAACTTCATTTTATTGCGGGGATCATTTTGAAGTACGTACTCGTACAATAGTTGAATTTAAGTGATCTAATAAAGGTTTGCAACAAATTTAACCCATATTGTGTACGTACTTAAATATGATTACTCCTCGGTGTGTCAAATGCTGCATATTTTCTTTTTAAATTCCATGACAGTTTCTAGAATTTTTTCTTTTGTTATACCTACCTATTATTATGTTAGAATTATTGTAATCAACAATGATTATTACATATGTATCAGATTACCATACAAATATTATTGTTTCACAATGCCACTAGACTAATTTTTACACTAACCTTAAAATTGCCTAAATTAATATGCCTACCACAATCATTAATTTCCTAAAATATTAAATATTATTGCAGGTGCCTAAATGATGTCTCAATTCCGTCAACACTGTGAAAAGAATCTCTTCAAGACCCATCTTGTAGGTAACTCAGAGGCCTGCAAATCGTTGCACAGCCAAGCTGTTGAACTCGAGATAGAGTCGTAAAAGCGACCCTTTCTAATGTGACAAATGCTAACCGTGTACATACGAGTATGTTGGGCGCGCGTTTGGCGTGTTTTCAGACTATGCACCGGTGCCTAAGGGATCAACGACGCTAGTTCGACGCGAGCATCTTCCATTGTAATACCGGTAGAACAAGCACAGCGTACCTACCTGACGCTTGTGCTCTAAAAATTGCGATAGGGAATCTATCAAACCACCCGTGCTCCAGACCAGAGAGCGATTTGTACAGCGTCAGCAGTTGTGTACTATCTGCAGTAGGTATCTGCGGGCCCCGTAGAGTACGCCCAGCTTCTGTGAGGCTAACTTGACTCCAGCTTTGATGGAACCCCCGTGCCTGAGCTGGTTACTAGAGTTACCTACCCCAAGGAGGACACCATGGAAAAAATCGCCTGTGGCGCTGTGCAGTAGCTGTGAGAGTTCGCTGTTGTCACTTACCCCACTTGGAAATGTCACAGTTCCAGAGCTAATGTGCGGTATTTTCAATTCTTTTCCAAGTTTTTTTTCTTTAATAGGTAATATATAAATTTAAAAAAAAATTACACGTCATTTTTATTTGACCTTTCCAAATATAAAATAATACTTTGATCCCTTTCACGACTCAAAATGGCCTTGTTCACAAGCACGAGCAACGCCGGGTACACGTAAGTACCTACTTACTCAGTTTATTATAATGAGGAAAGCAGTATTCTGATGGCAACCATAAATTATTTTTTTGAATTAGTTTTTCAACTAGTCGACTTTTTGCATGCAATCGTAGGCAGTTACTATATATCCATTATAGTAGAGCCACCCCACCACAAAAAAAAATTTTTAAAAAGGAATCTTTTGAGAAATTAAAAATTTGCTTGCTTAGCAGACTCCTGACATTTGAAGATGGAAACCTTTTGAGAAATTACTTTGCTTGTTCAGTGCAGATGTCTCTAGGCTACAAAGGTACCGTTTTGTGTTAAATTTGTGTACAAAATAAGGCTATTCATTGCAAAGTACCCCTGATTTTTCAAAAAAGAATTTATTTTGACATGAACAAGATATATCAATATTAACTACATATTGGTTTTGCACAACAGATGGCAATGCTTTATGAAGATAGAGTTCCTGAAATTGAGTTCTACCCTGCAATTTATTTTAATTTGCATGGGTTCACTAGGTTATCTATAAATAGTTTCTACTTATCACTTAATTATTCATAGTAATACAAAATGTGTATGCCACACTGTCCATAATCCATATATTATCCACCTTCATAGTATATACATAACTTGTTTGCTTCGAAGCATTACGTCAGACAATTTTCACAAAATATCAATTTGTATAAGAAAATGTGTTTATTTTTCAAAAATATATAACATAATAATTCATAATATAATATCAACATAACTTATCGAAGTAGGTACCATAAATATAAAATGTAATACAAAGGTGAATCAATAATAATAAAGATATTTATTATGGAATTTGGTAAAAGCCAACGTGATATATTATCGATATAATGCAGCAACTATACCATCCATTCCGTATGCTTGGTAATATTTTTTCAAATGTTTATAGTGCAATAATATCTAAGGTTGCCAGATAAAAAAAATTACAATAAATAGAAATATAAGGAATAAAGCTGCCATTATTTTTTGAGCAAAGATCCATTTTCAAAATAGACTGTAAAGCGGTCATTTAAAGGAGAGCACCATAAATTAAAATGTCTAAATCATGTTTTAACTTTCATTAGAAAAATGTAGAAAATCTATTTGTGTAGAGTCAATAGTACAATTGAAAAAAATAGTTGTCTTTTATGCCAGTCCAATGGAGTCTATTAGTTCTTGCACTTTCTTGATGTATTGTTCCTTGGATTCATCAGAAGAAAGTCCCTTCTTGGCGTTCCACGCCTCCCATTTTGCCTTGCCTTTGAAGTCAAACATCCCAGGCTTATCTGGAAGAAATATACATAAATGATTTAATACCGATGTAACTTTTTTTTTTTAAAATAATAATCGATTAGGTAATCGATAAAGAAAAAAGATAATAATAAGGTGCATAATTCTGACTAAGGGATCTTATGTGTCGCATTGATTGATTATGATTAATGAATGATTGTATGTTACTTTATATGTACTGATGTTTAGATTATTTTATCAGCGATACGATAATCATTTTGTCTGCATTCATTTTTGTAAGAGATGCAATTTAAAATAAATAGATGGTAAAATAATTAATATGACACACCTTGCTTTGAATTCTAAACATCTATTATTTGATGTGGATGTTAAATTATTATTTTATCTTCTATTATAATATGCATATATTTATATATTTTTAAAGAAAGATATTCCCTGGTTATGAATAAGCTGACAATATTTGAAAAATGCATGCTTATGAAGGCCATTGAAGTTGAAGCTAAGAAATTGTATTAAATACCCAAGAATATTAATTTTAAAAAAACCAACTACAGTAAAATATTGTCAGTATTTACTTGTATGTGCTGGCAACTCTGGCCGCTATAGGCTCTAGTGTAGCATTGTCTAATTATATATAAAATCCATTAAAATGTATAAAAGTAAACCAAGCTTTACAACTCGTGACGCTAGTGTAGCATAATGCCTTCAGATTGTATAGTAAATGTTAGTCAGAGTTATTCTAACTATTCTACAGTATTTGATTGAACTCAGATTTAAAAACAAAAAAATGTGAGAAGGGTAAATCAATATATGTACCCTCAAAGCAGGTAAATTTGTAAATATATTCATTATTGTAGAATTGTGCAACTGAGCGCTCCATAGTAACCTCTTTTTCTGCTACATTGGTTACTATGGAACTATCAG
The DNA here is from genome assembly GCA_026573805.1 of Hesperophylax magnus. Lineage (NCBI taxonomy): Eukaryota > Metazoa > Arthropoda > Insecta > Trichoptera > Limnephilidae > Hesperophylax > Hesperophylax magnus. The sequence goes on along the minus strand of JAIUSX010000006.1, from coordinate 7,254,361 downwards.
CAGTGCACATACAAGAAGTATTGCGTGTCCTAAATATTTATGATAAACAAACCTGTGTTGCAATCACCAACTGAGCCCTGCTTGAAGAGTGCATAAATTTCCAAGAGATCGCTGTTTTCTGGAGTGGTCTTCAATTTCTTCACATTCTCCGCAGCTTGTTCAAATCTCTACAAAAAATTAAATATCAATCAATACTTTAAGATGATAACAATTACATACAAAATAATAATGATAAGTGTACAGAGAAAATAATTACATCCTAATATCGGATAAGGTGAGATTTTCACCGCCAAAAGTATTATAGATTTATTTTGGGGTATTATGCCATGTTGCTCTACCTCCTTTATCCAACTCTTCAGTCAACATTACAGTGTCTATATAATGCTAAATTTGGCTATATAGGAAGGTAGCGCAACACCGTATATTACCCCAAAAATAAATCGGTGTATCCTGATATCGGTTATTATTGGATAAGATTTATAATTTTTATTTATTCGAAAGCTACATATTATTAAAAACTGATCAATCAATGCAAGACTTTTAAACTTATTTAAAACCAATCATTTCCATAAATTATAATGCAAAAGAAAAAGTTTTGCAGAGTAGGTACCTACCTAATTTTAATGTATGAGGTTTTGGTGAAAAGATAGCCTGTGTAATGAAGCTATCCCTTTTGTAAGGTAAGTTAATAAAGTAATATGCTGGAATTCACGACATACAATGCATAGCAACGCTTTGTCCTAAAATTCTGCACATAGAAAAATTTCTAATTGATAAAATCGGTTAAGTAGCTAGTTTACTAACCTCGTTTAGAGACATCTTATTTGCTGTGATGATCTATATTTATCTGGAAATAAGGTTAATACGAATATATAAACAAATACACTTTTATCATCAATCGGTCTAAGCAAAATAAAACGCTAAGAATAATAATTTTATAGCTTATTAGGACTGAAAGGTCGATGACACTTTTATAGCCTAAAGTAGCGGAAGTATTAATTCAAATGCACCAAAAGGTGGCGATTATATGAAAATAATAATTAAGGTATCGTTTAATAAATACGGGCAGCAAATTGGAGTTTTATAAACTAAAGTAATTAGATAATATTATATGACAACTCACCGGTAAAATAGACTGAACGGACACGAGATAGGTATGAAGTTAGTAAGTTATTAGTTAGCAGCGGCCATCAGCAAAATGGCAGAGAATCATTCCTAACTTCAAAACAATCAATCGTACCAACATTAGGGCAACTAGTTCACATAAAGGCGGGCAATTCAAACAACACTTTTGGGTATTACATGGATTTATTTGTACAGTAAAAAATATAATAAAAGTCAACCTATAATTCTTGTAGGTATTAAGTTATGTTATTATTAGTTTATGTGTATTTAGCGGATAATTCTGCGATTTTAGTTATGTAGGCTTCTTTAGCGGCATCTTTGGAAAGTCCCTTCTTGTCCAACCACGCTTGCCATTTGGCCTTACCCTTCAGGTCTAACATACCAGGTTTATCTGCAAAATAAATTAAACAAATATTGGAGCCAGTAAGTTTTTACGGAATTGTCTACATTATTTTATTAATAAATTACAGTCACGGATTTTTTGATAAAAATGTTACAATAAGATTATTGTAAATAGTCTTAAACAGAAAAGTGTTAGGTAGGTATACCTAATACCAATGTTTTATTTTAATTTTAATATTTTAATAGCTTAAGAAGCATAATGGTGGCATAAGTTATACACTTTCCCCATTCTAATAATTGTGTTTTAAACTTTACATTTTACAACTGATGAACGACCATTATTTGTATCATAAATGGCTGTTTATCAGTTGTGTAGAATTTAAAAGACATTTATTATTAAGGCATTATGTTAAAGGTTTATGGGTTCTTTATGTGCACGTTTATTAGGTAGGTACTTATAGGTTTATGGTTTATGAGCGTTTATCTGGGTGTTGTGTTGTCGAGTTAATAACATAGCTTGGCACACTTGAGGTGATTTTCCACGAGATAGAAGAATTTTTTTAAATGTTTACCTGTGGTATTGTCTCCAACTGTTGCCTGCTTAAACAGTGCGTAAATCTCCAATAGCTCTCCATCGGTAGGCCTTTTTGTGAAGGACTTTGCCTTGTCGGCCGCAGTGTTGAATCTCTGGAATAAGAAAAAAAATCATATTAAAAAATGCATTCGAAAACATTTATTATGGGCAGGTACCTACCCAAAATCGAATTGATCGTCGGATTAGTGGCTTTCTTATAAATATGTAACTCTGTATCGCGAGGGCAGGTACTCGGTACAAGTAGTATCTACCTACATTCACGTTGTATTTAGGTATATTGTACATCCTCGCATCACAAATCAGTAATCAAGTGTGAGTGGTATATCTATGAATCAATCCATATTCGCCTGATTCACATTATATTATCATCGTCCCCTTGACTAGACGACAAGATAAACCTAATGCTATAGACTATATTATAGAGTGAATAGAGGTGAGAATTAGTTCTTTCCTTTGTGGTTTAGCCATATAATTTTTTTTTATGTCTTTAGAGCTAGGTCAACTGGTCAACGAGTCGACATTAGAAATTAAATTACACCGCAGGTGCTAGGTTAGAAAAAAAATTCTTGTGAAATGGTTTTTGTTAGGCCCGGCCTTCACTTGCGATTTCTAGTCGCGCGATTGTTCAGTTGCAAAAATAAACACTGTTTCAAATGTTTCACTTGCGACTAAACAATCGCAGCTATTCAAAAATTGCAACCTGTCCTATTTTCGCTGAGACGCGACTGTCGCTCTACACACACGTACAGATGGACAATGGACAATGTAAATACACCTACTTGCGATAGTTTAGTCGTAGTTCTTTTTGTTCTATGCAATTACGACCGTAGGGCTTTTACAGCGGTAAAATTTTGACATGATGCATAATTTAGAACAAACAGAAAAAATAATCACGATAAACAAAAAAATACATCCATACATGATATAAAAATACAAGAAACATTTTTTTTAATAAAGATATGTACAGTGATCAGATAGGTTAACAAAGAGGCAATCAAATGTTCAAAAATAGGGTTGGAATAGGTTTTTAATATGATCCACAAAATTCACTAGGTCAACATTAAACATATTAATATCATTTGAGTATTGATTTCCCATAGGGTGAAACCTCTGTATCGGGGAATTAGCGAAGTAGTTGCGCTTCTGCACACTGCGGTGTAATCATAAATAAACCACCCACTGGAATAGAGTATTGTGTCTTGTTGTTCTGGTGGGTATGTTTAAGTTTATAAGTTGCAGGAGTTCGGAACAGTTTAATTTAGAGTTTAGTATTTTAAATAAGAAAGTTTAATCATTTATTTGACGTCTGTCTTTGAATGTATGATTTTTTGAGTATTTAATAAGAAAGAATAATTTATGTATTCTAGCGAGATATTTAATTTAAACTTTATGAAACGTACATTTTTTCTGTATTCGCTCAGCGTTATTAATATGAGTTTTGCAAGAGGGAGACCAAACTACTGAATTGAATTCGATTAGGCTTCTGGCTAGAGACGCGTATAACAGTTTTATGGTTTGTACGGAATTAAAGTTATTGGAAGTTCTGAAGCAGTCTTGTTCTGGTTTATGTTTAAATACTGTCCATCTTACTCATAATAGATAATACGAAGGTATAAGATTAGGTTAGTAGAACTATACTCATAATCATGCGCAAGCGTCCTGCGTATACCAGCCGTAATACCGCAGTACAGATTGACAGATTTTGTGACAGATTTGACAGATTTTTAAACCGCCCAACACATAAATAAACTACCCACGCCCAACCCCAGGGATTAGGGACGTTATCTGTCTCTTGAAACGAACATGCACATAAGTATTATATTTGCGGCATTTTTCAGAGCATTAGATACTGTCAGTATCGCCCTGATGAAAGACCAAAAATCATTATTTAAATTTAGACCGCAGAACGGGTATTATTTATTGAATAAGTGAATCTACCTGGCTATTCAGATTTGGTCACCAAACACGGCTAAAGCCATTTCAAGCAACGTTTCAATTCTGAATGGTGGTCTTACACCACGCGATACTGAGAGTATCTTTCACTATGGAACGTACCGCGAATATACCATACGTATATTAATTCATTAATTGTGAATAACACAAATTAACCAAATAAAATTTACTTGCCCACTTCGGGATTCGATCCCGCAAACTTCGAGTCGAGAGTTTTACAGTATAATGTACAGAATAGCATAACACAAACTCACACACCTAATAGGTTAGATTTTTTTTTCGCTTTTTCTTTTTGTACTTATTTAGTACTTTGATATAAAAAAACAAATTCCTGTAATATCGAAAAATCTGTTTTTGAAAAAATAATAAAATACACAGATTTAGGAAATGAGTTCAAAAGAATTTGACATTCTCAGACTATAAAAATATTACCATTTGTAATTTCGGCTACTGGCATTATACCTAGCTCTCTTATAAAAAATTTAGGCGTATTAGATCTATCAAAAAATTTATATATAAAAATGCAAAAGTCAGTCATTTTAAATACATGTAGGATTACAAAATATTATCATATTATTAATATTTAATTTTTAAAAGTATGGTATAATATCATATAATTTAATAATAATAATATTTTAATATATTTTAATTATAATATATGTATTAATAATTATCATATAATTTAATAAATAATAACTTAATAATATAATCGGTTTGAAAAATAAACAATAACCAAGACTCCGACCATGATAGCGCCATCTGTTGGGATATTTAAAAGAAGCTTTTAGTTCGATGTTCTACCGTATTAAAATTTTCAAATAGGCGCCACCAGACGGCCTATTTTAAAAGTAATTTAAAAATCTAGGTGTTCTTTCTTAAATTATAGTATAAAAAATATTAAATTAACTTTAAAAAATGGGAAAATATAATACCAATAATTTATCGTTTAGTTTTGTTAAATAAACGTATCCAAAGTTTTATAATCTGCATTTTAAAAACAAGAACAATTAGTGTTTATGAAAAAATTAAACTACGAACCTATTTTATTTATTTTTTAGTTTTTTTTTCGTACGTTTAAAGAAAACCCCTTCAGGTATTTTTTGACGATATTCAGCCTTTAATAGTATTTTTTAAAACGCACGTATTACGGTCTGAAAAAGGTCATATTTTCGATTTGATTTTGATAATTACTAAGCCTATGTTAATTTTAAAAATGTATAAAAAAAAATTTACTTGTTGAAAACACTATCATTATCGATTTGCTTAATAATATTATCGTTATTTTAAATTAATAAAAAACTACACTCGGCCTTAACAATCGGGTTGATTTGACAAATATTGATCGGTCGCGCATTAAAATGTAAAAAAGCAGTAATACCTATTGTCAGCACTGTCAGAGGAATATTTTAAATCGATTTACCGAAGTGAATATGGAACGCATAATCAAATTGGCCAAATTTCGAAGCAATTCAAAGTATTCTGGGTCAATGACATCGCAAATGTCATCTGAAGAAACGTGAAGTTACCAAATAAACGCGATATGCGTAAACGACCGTGTTTTTGAGAATTGCAACAGTGCTGCCAGTCTAAAAAATTCTTGCATGTATATTATGAGTAAATTCTTTAACCCGAGCAGTATAAGGCCCTCCTCACCTTACAGCTGTAACAATTAGTCAAAATTACTTTTTGTCATTCAGTAATTAGAAGAACTCTGCAGGGTCATCACATAAATTATCAATTAACTTGTAAAACTGCCCTTTATTATCTTTGATTTGATATTGGATGTACCCAATAAAGAAATACTTCTCGCCCGAAGCCAAAGAGGCCAGTTATGCCAAGTATGAATTACTAGTGAACTGAATCGGAAAGTTTTATGCTTGATCAAGTATTGATGTTGACGTCTATAATAAATGTATGATTCATCGCATTCACTGGTAGGTAATTATAAGAAAACGCTTTCTGATTGCGATGATCCCAATAATAATTTATCATTGTCAAACGGTCAATTCAAAAAACTGTTTTGACGGTTAATCGGCAAAATTCTAACACCTCATTTAGTGTGCAAATTCAGCAAAATTTCAGTTGCTAGCCATGAGAGATTGAGGTATTTACGTTCCTCAATTTACTCTCCTAAATCTTAAATTTTATGTAAAGCAGAAAATCCGTATGTTTGAAACAGAAACACTATCGTTGAGTACTTCCACCATGAGCTTTTAAATCTCAATTTAACTTTTTAAAACTCAGGCAAGATAATTCCATCTTTTCAAATGTTCAAAAAAGTGTAAAATTAAATAAATTAATCGAACCATCATTAAAATAATCGACTTAACAATATAATATTGCTATCGGAGATTTAATGATTTTAAATCATTATTATAGCGTAATAGGATTTTTATGCGTCCTTAAAAAATATTAATAATGCATAGTTAATAATGCATTACAAACGATTGTCATAAAACAGGGACAAGATAAAAAAAATACTTTACAAATTTTCCCAAACGATCCCACTGTGAGCATTTTTTATGCAGCTATCTGAAATAAAATTCTGAGGTATACCACAATATGTAATAAATGGTATACCTACACGTAATAATACTGAAAAATCTTTTTTTGTGAACCTCTGCCACCTTTCAAGTACGTAGATACTTATGTTTTTTAATGTGTTTTTCTGGAGTTTGAACTTTGGTATTGAGGCAAGGTGCAGTCTTATAATGCAATGTAGTTTTTTATTCATATTTTTGAATAGTCATTACTAGTGTCACGAAAAACCGCAGATATTATCATAAATATTACACAAAGTCAAGAAAGAAATTTTCTGCTTTCCTACCTACGTAAGTACCGAACACCTAGCACGGTCGATCGATTGTGAATTTTTCGATAGATAGCTGAAGTCCGAACTTCAAAATTCGAAGTAATTGACAGTAATTTTCCTCTTATTTCCAACATCAAGTGTGAAAAATTTCACCAACAATTAATTATAAAAATTCTGCTTTAACGTTTGGGAAAAGGGGATGGGGTGGTTTTTCGAAATAGATAGTAACGTTTCTCTTGTTTAGAAGGTTAAAAGTGCATAATTTCATCAATCTCGGAATAAAATTGTAGATTTATTAAAAAAAAACTCCCCCGCCCTCCCACTCGCGACACAATGCAAGTGTATTTTAGAAGATAATGTCGGTAACTTGTCATTTTTCCCGAGCACGACTGCAGATCGTTAGCGTACAAACAACAGTTCAGATCGAATAAATCAAGAACACTTAGGGGGTATTTCACTATGTCGGGCTAAATATCTGAATAGCTATCCGTTGGCTGGCTTTAAAGTTCAGAATAACTTCGTTATTCAACGGCGACCGTTTCACCATTGTTTCGAGCTGCCGGATAGATAACACTCGAAATAGTCTGGCAACATCGCAAAATGTTTGCTGTTTCTCCATCTACTGCCACGGCTGTCATGCGTCACAGTCCGCACACCGCGAAGTGTGCATTTTTTTGGTTATGTTATGTTGATTATCAGGTCATTTTAGATAGATTCGTGTCGAATTAATACATTGTTTCTTATTTTGAACACAATCAAATAATTCAGGATGGATCATACAAGCATTCAAATTCATTCTACAAAATTCGACTCACTTCTCAGCTGTTAAACTCGGAATGTTTTGACGCCATCTTTGATTCAAAGAATAGCGCCTAACGTCTGGTTAGAGCACTGATTAGTCAAATCTAACTTTAACCCGAGCGTTAGCGTTATTCAGATATAGTGAAAACGAAAAAATGACTAATCCGCGGATTAGTGCTTGGTCAGAACATAATCAGAGATAGTGAAAAACCCCCTTAGTTGTTGCGAACTGTTTGTTCGTTGGTTATCTGCAGTCATGCTCGGGAACGACGACAAGTTACCGACGTTATCGATAAAGCCTTATATTATATTGTTGATATCCAAGTGGCCCTAGTCATCACCCTATCGGAAGATGCTCTCGATTTTGCAAACGATCTTACATATGTCACGACTTTGACATTTGTAAAGTAAACAGAAGCAGAAAATATGTTGAAAATCCACGGATCGCAATATTCCTAAGCCGCTTACTTATATTTTATAATACTTTAACAATCTAAATACGGCCCTGCCTACATCACACGTAATCTGTAGTTAACATCGGTACCTACGTGGGTAAGCTGTGTAAGCAAGAGTAGTATATGGTGTTGTTGAAAATAATATTATTGACGATTTTCAATTATAACTAACCATCCATTTTTCGTTAATCGATCATACCTTTTTAATATTATCGTATGTAAATCACATTATTATGTCCTGTAATGATTACATAAATATGTATATATCTGAAAAACAACCTAAATGAACTTGAAACGTGAAAAGTCGTTATCAGTTTATCAAAATATCAAGATAGCAAGTACATAAATAATAACGAGTATTTTATTAATACCTAACGAACCAATTTTACCTAATTTATAAAACTGATTAATTAATAATAAAGTATTTCTGTCTCTGGTCTCTGCTATTACAGTATACAGGGTGTAACAGCACGTATCCGAAGGATTTTAACCAGCGATTCCTAAGCATAATAGAGTAAAATATGTAAATGTTATTATGTATCGTTATCGAGTTTAATTTGTAAAACTCCATTTCAATTTTAAGTTTTTCTTTTATATATTCAATAATATTATTATTCATTTTAATTTAAAAAAAAAACAGTTTATTTATAAATAAGTTCTGCTGTATAATTATCACTATGCGTGTTAGCTATTGGATGACCACAGTTTGATAATGCCTTCAGAAGGCGAAACAGCTGTCACGCGTAGTAATAATAATTACACAGCAGAACTTGTTTATTAATAAAAAAAGTTTTATAAAAATATGATAAAATATATTAAAGATAAACTAAAAAATAATTAAAATCAAATGTTATTTTTTCGTCCGTTGATATTTTTTTTCAATTAAAAAATATATATACATGGTGTCCGGAAACTCGTAGTACAAGCGGGAAACTGGTGAATCTACATCACATTTGGAGTCGATTTTGTAGTATAATTTTTTTTGATTTGAGCTTTCGTTTTCGAGTAAATCGAGTCAGAAGTTGATTTTTTTTTTGATCAAATTCTTATAAATTATTACTGAAGATCAAAGTACCCAACTAATTACAACTATTTAAAAATTTAAAAGTAAAACAAATAATGACGAAAAAATTTGAACCCTGAAATAGCCGAAAAATATATTTTTTTGGTTTTTTTTTTTTTTTTATAAAAATGCTCAAATCAAAAAACTTTATGTTTATTTGGGTTCCCCGTGTGGTATACATTCTCCAGTTTCCGGCTTGTACTACGAGTTTCCGGACACCATGTATACATACATTTCCATTACACGTGTATATATCATATTATATTCCGGCACTAATCATTTTAATAATTACATACTTATACACGGTTGTTTATTATTAAATTAGCACACTATTGGATATTTGCATGCTATTTATTTGTTATTTTAGATAAGTATGGAGCAGAAAATCTAACTTTGTTTGTTTCCGAAGCAGAAAAACTCTCGGTCTGGCGTCATGACCTTTGTACTGCTCTGCCTGAAATTTCTAGAATCGCAACTACTTTCAACTCTTATCGTAATTTGCATCATGAGCCATGAAGCTTTAATATACATTTGACTGTAAGAAAGGTAAGACGATACACAAATTTGCTTTTTCCTATTATTGATTGAAATCTCGGTCGAAGCCGAGGTCGGTGAAAATCTCCTTAAATAACTACCAAAGATAAACCAATCATATCTGTGGAAAAAAATCAATATCAGACGGCTTAAATCATAATATAAATATATGTATTATAATATTATATATTATAATGCGGTAAGTCGATATATAATAAGAGATATGACCAGATTACGAGATTATTAGCGACCGATTAATATAACTGTTGTTTATTAATATTTATTCATCAAATTAAGGTAATATTTTGCAATGTAAATGTTAAAAGCTTGTTATCATAAACAATAAACATTGAATTAATAAAGTATGACGCTGTCTTAAAACCAAAAACATAAAATATAATAATATACCTTTGCATTGTGGGCATATATTTTTTTATAATACATTTACAAGTATTAATTAAATAATGTAATCCGGTTAATGCAACTGCATTTGCCTTGATAATATATAATAACTAAATGCGAAAATATTATGATTTTTATGAACACGTGTTCCGACGTCGTTATAATATATTTGTATTTTATTAAAAGTTTATCAGGAAACCTATTAATTCATTCGTTAAGGCCTGCAATCCCCTTTTTAACCGGATTACCAATAATTTGAAGAGATTTTTAAAATATTAGCATTACTCATTTTTCTCCTAATAAACTTATATAAACCTATCTAGAAAACTGCAACAAATCTGTAATATTTGTTGTTTCAGCTTATTTAATTACATAATATAATCGAAACTAGTTAATACTTCAGGTACTTAATACTACATATTAAAAATCGTAATAGAACCAGCAGCCATATGTCATATGGGAAGGTTGTTGCACTCTTCTACTTTTAGCCTATTTCGTACGAATTTGTGCCATTTCAGTTGAGAATAATAATTAATTATACTACATTCACGGTCTCTTCTGTAACTGCCTTTGAAACAGGTACCTAACCTGGGTAGATTTTTATCAAGCAAACTCAGTATTTTCCTATAATACAAGGAACATAACTACCATTTTTATTATCAACACTTTCATTTTACCCACATGTAACTGTGCATGATATCGATACTTAGGTTATCAGTTAATTGGGTACCGATCTACCTATTTAATGCAAACTCTCTCCAAATGTGATATACCGTTAAAATGATTAAATCAATATCAGCAATTAAACTGTTTGTTTGATTAACTTTAATCATCAAACTGGGCTGTTCTTTTAACGTCTTCCCAATCACCACCTAACTGGTATACTTTCATGAAGTCTCAAGTTTCTTCAACAGGTATCCGAACATCCTATATATATATATGCATATTGTTTTACAATACTTTCTCCAGTCATAATTACAAAAAAAAATCGCGTGTATATAAAATCATTCATTCGTGTTAGAGAGACATTAAATTGACAACAACGTATTTCTGTGTACGTGGTTAGAGGCAGATATAGAAACAGATAAATCGATGGCAAGAATATCGTAAAATATCTAATTCGATCCCCAACTTTTACCTAGGAATCTCAAAGACCATTTGGCTAATCTATCTGACCATTATGTATGGGCAAGTGAAAAAAAACCTGTAACGCAAGACAAAATTCAAGCACGACAGCTCTTGATGAACAGATTTTTTTCCGGTTTACTTAAAATAAACCGATGCTATTTATTTGTACGAAGCTGTATAATAATCACAATAAGTATTTATAATCTACTTTTAGAATCAATCAAGCATTTAAAAATACTCTTGCTACGTGTCGCTGACTCAACGCGATATCTAATAATTACCTTTTTTACGCAAATAAACTTGATGGATGACTATTTGTTAAGTACAAAGTTCAGGTAGGTTCGAGGAGCTAACCTGTCTCATATCCTGTATATCATTTAGTATAATACCTGCGATGATATTACAAATGGACATGGGGCAAGTTAATATAGCAAGAAATGTAAATTGGTAGGTATCTGTACCTGTCAAAATTCTCTAGCTATCTCACTTAAAATGTAAAAGAAGATGGTTTTAAGGTGTACAGCATATTGTGAATGATTCCTAAAATATTTAAACCTATTGACCATATACCACATAAGGTACGACTACGACTCTTGAACTGCGGGCATAGTTGAGGTCATTACGATAATATATTATGTAAATAATAAAATACAGACATGTTCCTACGGTCCGCTCGTCACAAAACCTTAGGTAAAGTTAAATAAAGATTGTTGAACATTAAAAAAGCGGCTTGCACATAACATAGAACGTGGAACATTCAAATTTAATGTTCATGTTACGTGCAAACAAATTGATATAAAATACCAAATTGAGTAAAGTTGAAGTTAAGTAAATATTTTACCTTGTACCTAATCAAACACGGATATATAATGTTATGCGTGTTTAAAGTATTGGTTACACGTTACCCACAAGTAAAACAATATTTATATTTAAAAAAATATCTGATGTTTGCGAGGTTATCTACAAACAGTTATATTAGCATTCATAATCTTTTAAAAAAAATAAAATATATTACCTCGTCCAGTGACATGATTGTGCTGAAATAAAAATAATAAAAACACGTAAATATCTTATAAATCTCGTAATAATAGGAGTATCTAAATAAAAGAAAATATAACTCGACTGTGAGGTTAAGCCACTTCTGATATTAAAATAGAACTTAATCATTTCTTGCACGAACAGAAGAAAAATAATTTATCCTATTGAATCAGTATTTCAACTTGCCAAATGCACAAAAAAATTGTATTATTAAATTGCAAAATAGTTTACGGTCGCATACACCATACGCTCGATAAATATCTCGTGTAAATTAAATCAGAATTAATTTGAATTAAGAATGCTTAATGAAAAGGTGGGGACGTACCTGATTTGGATTTGAAGAACGTATTCACAGTTGAAACGATTCGTGCAAACTGAAATCTATTGGATACTATACAAAGAGGTACGCGCGACCCGAGAACAGTCTGCGAAACAATTCAGTATCTACCTACTTTTAAAATACAGGTATGGACTCAACAGCCAATAGGCAGAAGCCAAGTGGAAATTTCGATAAAATCACAATTTTTTTTATTTTATCTCATCAGGTGGGGTTAGGTGGGCGGTTCTCATTCAATAAAACGAAATCAAAATCGCCAAATAATGCAGGATAATTTGACGTCTTTTGTTAACTATCTTTGAAACCTCAAAACATGTGGATATTTTTTTAATTAAAAATAAGGAATTCAATTTAAAATGACTCTGAAAACAATAACGATGACCGCCAAGTTAACAATTGATTTTAATTTCAACGAAAGAACTATTATTTTCCATATGCGCAAACTGAAAAAGTTTGCACAAATGGAAAATAAATTGAGTATTAACCATGTCCCACTTTATGTATATTTACTTCAAGATCATCTCTTTATACTATATATTTATATTTTTCGTAATGTACACAACAGACAGATGGTTAACATAAAAAATACAAAGATATACCAAAGAACAAATACCAACGGTCCAATAACGGTGTACAACAATTCTAAGAATAAATAATGTAAAAAGACAATAACAACAAGTGAAGTCAATTAAAAACAAGATTTTCGAGTAATTTTGTTAAATTCTGGGATCTATCGCTAAATTTCTCCGGAACCTCGCCACTACCAACAGTGGACGTATAATCTTATTTCTAGTAGTTCTGTGAACAGTAGTCGATTACTCCGTCTTGGCAGCTCGCAACGATTGCAACGCTCATGCTCTCTAGCGGAATGAAAAGGTACTGTCAAAAACGGTTACCATCTTGACAGGATTAACCGGACAAGGAACAAACAAACAAGTTTACAGACAGATGAAATTCAAAGTCGTCAAATCAAAACGGACCGTTACGCTCAGTTAATTTAAGTCAATAATAATATTTGGATAATTTGTCTAAGCATCACTGTACAAATAAATAATACATTTCTGCAATGAAATATGTTATTACTAACTATAGACCGGTTCGTCGATCACTAAAGTTCTCTAAATGCATATATTATTTTTGTTTAATTATTATTGTGAGACTGTTTCGACGTTCAAAATCATTCAAATAATAACATTTAAATTTATGTTTATAACATTAAAAAAACTAAATTATCTATTTTTTAAATTAGAAATAGATTTTTAAAGATATTTTAAGTTGTTCGTGTTAAATTTCATCAAGGTCAGGTTTTATGGTAATCTGATTTTTTTTTCCTTTTTTATAATTTTAGACTCAAATGTTGTGGTTTACCTTACCTTAGAGGTGTGTAATAAAAATGAAGAATTATTAATCCTTTTCCACTATCGTAATTTTAATAAAGTATGCCGGTTCTAGTACCTACATTCATTCCAAATTGGTTTGGAAGATATCATAATAAGAAATTGAGACACCTGATGCACTTTTTACCGTCGATTTTATTACAAAAAAATATATATTGCTTACTCGCAATTTCATCATTCATTTTAATTCGACACTAACACAACCAGTCCGGTCGCGTAAATACGACTACGTGACGTGTACGGTAAACCTATCCACCACGTCAAGTCATACTTCATATTTCATACCGTTCAAATTTCAATTAAATTCCTACAAAAAAAGTACCGGTGTACGAAAAATATATTAATGAGTACTATCTTATCTTGTACGCAGTATATTTTTTCATAAAACCATATTCTTCGAACCGACTGTATATGAAGTCGCGATATTATTTTTGGTAAAAATAATCTTTCTCTTTAAAAACACCTCAATTATTAATCTCTCTTAACGTTTTAACTAACTTCTCGTGGTATTTTTGTAGATTTCTGTATAATTAACGAAATGTATAAAAGATGAACGATAATATTATGTACCTACGTTTTATAATTTATATTTAGACAAAAACAAATATATAAATACCTTTCAATAATGGCCTTGCCCAAGGCTGAGTGCTGGCCTCATCGCTTTTAACCCGACACCTTCCTCACACAGAAGGCAAGAAATGTACCTACGCAGATGACATCGCCATCATAGTCCAAGCCAAAACCCTTCAGTACTTTCAACACTTTGGCTCAGTTTGCAATGTTATCTGTGTATTTCAAATGCGATACAAACATCTTATTTATTAATTTTCCGTAAAAAATACTGCTTTAGAAACCAGATAAAATTATCTTTCCGGTAAAATTATCTGCATTTAAAATACACATTACTATTTCTAAATAATAAAATTTTAATATCAAACGTGAAACATGTCAAAAATTTTCAAAAACGCTTACCACATTTTTATCTATTGGACAATTTGTATAGCGCCGCTTTTGTGAGGTATCACCTCAGGGGCGCTTCACAGTTGATGCAGGTATTACAAAAAATATAAATATTACAAAAATAGAGTGAAGTTAAGTTAAGTAAAATGAAGTACAGGAACAGGTGACATGAAGATACAAGATGGAGACCCCGCAGCAAGAATCCTAGGTGGTGAAGAAACTGGATCAGCTGCTGTAGCGAAAGACTCCACCGCATCCACCAACAGTGCCAGCACGAGGTTCGTCATCTGTCCAGGTATGTGTCTGCTGCTAATAAAGCGCTGACACAATATCCTCTCACAGATACCTGACCTTGGCAGCACCGCTGTGACGTTCGACGAAGATAGAAGATGGAGACTCTGCAGCAAGAATCCTAGGTGGTGAAGAAACTGGACCAGCTGCTGCAGCGAGAGAGTCCACCGCGTCCACCAACAGTGCCAGCACGAGGTTCGTCATCCGTCCAGGTATGTGTCTGCTGCTAATAAAGCGCTGACACAATATCCTCTCACAGATACCAGACCTTGGCAGCACCGCTGTGACGTTCGACGAAGATAGAAGATGGAGACTCTGCAGCAAGAATCCTAGGTGGTGAAGAAACTGGACCAGCTGCTGCAGCGAGAGAGTCCACCGCGTCCACCAACAGTGCCAGCACGAGGTTCGTCATCCGTCTAGGTATGTGTCTGCTGCTAATAAAGCGCTGACACAATATCCTTATATAGATAACAGACCTTGGCAGCACCGCTGTGACGTTCGGCGAGTCCATCATTCATCTCCATATAATCCTGTTCCTGGTGATTGTGTTAGTTAGTGGTGCATTGTACCCGCAATAAAAAGTGACGGTTGGGATAGTAAATTACCCTGGGCTTAGCGAAACACTTGCTACGGCCTTCAGAGTTTCTGAGAATTCCGTTGAAAACATCTGGCGTACAGTTACAGATCCTCGTCCCAAGTTCTTCGCGAGCGAATTGCGAATATTTTTTAGCAAAATTTTTTGATTATTCACTTTTAACACACTGCACTCTAATCGCATATTATAAAGTTCTAATAACTGGTTGTTAGGTTTATTTAAAATGTTGATTGATTGATTTTAGAAATAATTTCAAAGGGATGTTTGCCTCATTTCCCTTGAAAATACCAAAAAAAAACACAAAGCGGTTGGAGGACGCGTTAGGACGCGTCCGGCTGCCACGAAGGGCGCTATACAACTAAATACTTAATTTATTACTCCAATCATAGAAAAAATTGAGAGTATTCGATATTTCGAAAACACTTTCGTTTTGTTTGGGGAATTTATAAGAAAATGTAACTTTACTTTTATCTTGTTCATATGATAAAAAATAAGAAATTATTTTTAAAGTTAAATTTTATTAATGGATTCCAGTATAAATATTCTAAGTAAATTGGAAAGAATTCTTATTTCACCTTCTAACGTAAAAAAAGTTACATATTTCCGAATGATAGAAAAAGATAAAAATACTTTTATAAAATATGGGCTCCCGGTCATATATGATCGTAAAACGCTGGTGGATTAAACTAGCAGAATAGACCCTTAATTCTGACCTAAAAGCTATGGAAGAATATTTCCTCAACTGGTGACTAAAGCCAAATAGGTCGAAGACAGTTTGCGACGGCTTTCCATCTTAGCAATTCACAGGCGAACACCAAACTAAGTGTTCAATTTGATGGAAAAATATTTACCATGACCCACACCCCTTCCATCCGGAAGTTACTTTGGACGAGAGCCTGAACTACCGGAAACACATGCAACAGTGAGCAAAAAAACAGGACAAGGCTCAACTTAGTCAATGGAACGAGGATGCGACGCCAACACCCTAAGAACGGCATCCACTGCCTTGGTTTTCGCTGCAACAGCTGAATTCTGTGCTCCAGTATGGGATAGAAGCGCCCACACTTCAATGGTCGATGTTCAACATAACGCCACAATGCGAACCCCAGCGGGACTTTTAAATCTAAACCTCTCCCTCGGCTCCCCTTACTTGCGAACATAACCCCACCATATACCACCGTTTTTCTCTATTGAATTGGATAGTTACGTTAAAAAGAAAACATTTTTATTGTAATTAGTTTTTTTAGAATAACATATTTATGTTTTTTATATAAAAGTAATATATTTTTAAATAAAAAAAAAATATATTAGGTTGCAACATTGAGAGAGTGCAAGAAGGCGCTGCAAAAAAGCGCAATGAAATCCCAAAAAATCTTCTGGATGGAGGGAGCTCCTCTGATTACTTCTCACACCGGAAACTTGAGTGGTAATCGGCCGACGCGACGTGAGAAATGCCCATCTCGTGTACGACCCCACTGAGAGACATCCTGGATTCTCACTGCCTCGTAAAGTCTGGTCCGCCATCTGTCAATTCTTTGTAACAAAAGATATACACATTTCAAATATAGAATTATTAATTAATTAATTAATTAAAATTTTATTATTTTGGTACATACTTTACAGCTTGGCAGAATTATTGTTCCCACAATCAGTACCAATTTTAAGATAAATTTAAAGCAAATCCAAGTTCTAGGTTTAATGAACCCGAGTTAAAGACACACAACAGTAATTAGTATTTTTAATAATTGTTATAATAATGAAAAATATATATATATATCTTATCACGTGCTCGTACACGCTAACGAAACCGCACAACCGATTTCAATGAATTTTTTCAAGGTGTACGGTTGTTTCCAGCTTTGAATATATTTTTATTTTTATTTATTAATTAAGTTAAAAGAAATTTACATTTCACTTTCTTAACTTAAATATATAAAATTAAATAAATAGTATTCTAATATTGTTCTAATAACTTAAGATTATTTTTTTTTTTTTAAAATACATTTATACTCTCCGTTTTAAGTTTATCTGGAAGGAGATTGTATATTTGTACACCCTCGTGGCCAATGCCTCTTTTGCCACTTTCCGTCCTTACAGCATGTGTGTACAATTTGTTATGTTGCCTAGTATAATGTTCGTGTACTTGTGACGTTTGTTTAAATGTTGTGTTTGTGTGTATAAGTCCATTTTGGATTTTGTAGATTAGGAGGCATATTGTTGTATTCGTACAATTTTCTTATTTTCAAAAGTTTCATTTCCTGATACAGTTTTTTTGTGGGAGTGTCCGGGTTATAATTGAAGAGTTTTTTAATAACTTTGTTCTGTATTGTTTGTAAATCATTTAGGTATGTAATGTATGTGTTTCCCCATATATCTATTAAATAATTTAGATGGGACTGGATTAAACTAAAATATAAGCCCCTCTTTACCTCCGTTGGTAGGAGATGGGCAATTCTACCAAATACATCAATTAGTGGGATGATTTTTGCTTTTAATTTTTCTACGAGTTGTTTAAATGTCAGATGTTTATCAATATGTAAGCCAAGGTATTTTTCGTTGTCTAGAATAAGCAAGTCCCTTTCTTCTATTTGTAGAGGTTTATGCGACGGTATTATTATTTTAGGTGAGCTTAGGATCATGTAGCCGGTTTTATTAATATTTATTGTTAATATATTTTTTATTAGCCAACTTTTTAGAATATTAAGATCCTCTTGAGATTGTTCTAATAGAGTTTCTAAGTTTTTTCCGAAATAAAATATTGCAGTGTCATCTGCGTATAGAAATATTTCACCATGTAGTTTCAACTGGCAGATGTCATTTATATATATTTGGAATAGGAGAGGCCCCAGTATAGATCCTTGCGGAACTCCATAGTTTATACTCTCTAACTGACTGTTATTATCTTCTATGCTAACATATTGTTTTCTGTTTGATAGATATGATTTAATTAATTTGATAGCTGGACCGGTTACTCCTGTTTTTTCTATTTTTTTAATCAGTATTTCATGACTTACGGTGTCGGAGGCTTTTTGAAGGTCTACAAGAATTGCTATGACATAGTTTCTATTATCTATGCTAGTTCTAAGTTTATTTATAAGATCATTAGTTGCAGAAAGAGTGTTAGACTTTTTTCTGAAACAGTTTAGTTAGTGTAGGTGTTAATAGCTTGAAATATAGGATAGTTTTGGACCCGATAGGTGGCGCTGTTGTCGAGACCTAAATTTATTTATTTTTAATTTTGCAAAGATATTTTTTGTTCTGCTTTATCATCCAAAAATACGCACAACCACAAATTTTAACTTCACTGGACTTCCCCACCCCCTCAATATTTTTAATGAGATTTAAAAAAAAATTTATAGGAAAAAAGGGTCGTAATTAATTTTTAAGTTGTGAAAACCTTAGCAAAAGACGGATTGACAAAAAATATATTCACCAAATCGCACTAGATTAAATTAAAATTCATAACTATGTAATAAATATATAAAAGTCACGTGTCACTGTGTTCGTTCACGCTAATCTCCGAAACCGCCTAAATCGAATTCAATCAACGTCTGCCCGGGCTAACTAGTATACCTATATTATGTACTCTTACCTGTGACAGTTAAAAACGTGCTTTTTTACTGATGGACATGTTTAAAAAAAACATCGCCATTTGATGGACGTAAAAGCAACTCGCGCTATTGTTTTTATATCTGCACAGACAGACTGTGCCACAGCAAAGCGTGGCGGAGTACAGCTAGTATATTTATTAACATTCAGTGAGTACTAAGTACCAACTATGAACCAATTGCATTAAAAAATACGCACCTATTGATGATCGCCCAGTTTCTCCGCGAGGGTAGGCAGAGAGGAAGCAGCAAGCAGCGCCACACAACTCTGTAATGTCACAAAATCCTGGCAATTATTAATATAGGTACCTAATATTTCATCTACATTAGATTAAGGCGATCCAATACCAACTAATGCAAAATCAGGTGTTTTTAATTAAATACTGCAAGTAGAACACATCTTGGCCTTGTCAGCAGACGATCATTTTTTTGATAAGACTTTTTATAAGCCTAGAAAAAAATAAAGTATCAGGCCTAAAAAAAAACTATCTAGTGCAAATTACCCTGTATTTGGCAACCAGTGAGTGCTCTGTGCTCACTGTAGGGGGCGTCTCTTCTAAACTGTCGCCTCCATTATTAGTAGGTGACTCAATTATTAGTACGGATCCAGTCACTTAGAACTAATCTAAATTACTATCTCCGTAAATAATCATACAACGGTAGTCGGTCGGAATCATGTCCGAAACAAATAGCTGGTAAAGGTATCTACTTACACTCAACAATATAATTCTATTTGGTTTTACGCCCAGCTGGGCTTTTACAGAATTATAAGAACAGAATATTGATGGTGAGTGTATCGAACGTCATCAGCATCATCAATATAAAATGTACATCAATTATAACAAACACAACAAAATGCCATCATATTTACCACTGTCGAAAACTATGTAAAAATCTTCCATAAAACTAATGTTGATAAACCTGCCCTACATATAGGTAACTCATGTTTAAAAACCTGCCCTGCCGTTTAACGGTAAATTTTATCACAACAATTGGAAGAGCAGTTGTCTCGCCTTAACGCAAGCAACTATCTTGCTCTCGCGAAGCAAACGCTCATTGGTTGAACGAAAAAGCCGGCTCTCCCGTCAACAGGCAATGAGAGATTTATAAAAAATACTAGAATTTGCAAGCCCTTCCTGTAATAATAGGAGACAATGTTAACTAAATAGTTATATACAAAGATACTTACATGTTAATTAAATAAGCTCGTATAGAAATAAAATATGTTACACATAAAATAATTATGTACTCAGCGAAACTCTGAAAATGTTTCAGAGATTTGACCACTTATCTTGTAGAATATGTCTTATTATAACCAAATAAAAAAATATTGCGACGACGTGGTTTTGGTAGGGCGACAGAAGCAGATAAGGCATAATATTTTAAAATATTCATTTGTTTCTGAGATAAACTTCGTCCATGTAATAACACGGCAAAACTCACCCCGAAAAAAATAAGTTCCTAAAACACAAAACGAGCAAGCGACGAACCAGGCCGGCCACGCGATCTTGTAGCGCGTTATAAATAGAGCGCTCACATTTGTACCGGCCTCTTTCGCTTCAGACCCTGGAACCGTCAACACCTGCTGTCCGCTCTGCCAGACCATTCCGCTACAAGCCCTGGACCGAGCAACATCTACCGCTGTCCGCTCTGCCATTACTCGTTTCGCTACCTGGGAACTAACTCGCCGTGTTTGATTTCAACCCGGTTCCCCCCCCCCCCCTCTCCACTTCCGCTGTCTACTGCACCTGCCTGCTAGCCAACCTTGGAGAGGGGATCTACTGTTGGCTACTGAGCTTGCCGGTGACCGACGCCCCGACGTCGCGGCGCCTCTGCCCCGGGCTTCCCTGAGCTTGCCGGTTCCCAACAGCCTCCCCAACAGCCAGCTTCGGAGAGGGGATCTGCCATTGCCTACTGATCCAGCCAGCGCCCCGCAGAGCCGTTACCGACTGAGCCTGGAGGGATACAAGAAGTTGCACCCGCAATAAAAACCAATCGATCTTTTTCAAGACGCTTTCAAAGAAATGCAAATTACAAATGTCGAATATATCGTCTTTCTCAAGACGCATTCGTTGATGCAAACAAATTACAAATGTCGAATATATCGTCTTTCTCAAGACGCATTCGTTGATGCAAAAATATTACAAGAGTCGATATTAACTACATTTTTATGAAACTCTGTAATGGTGAATGAAATACCTCAAGTGCTTTATTTGAATCATTACAAAGGTAAATGTGTGCCGGTGCTTATATTTTACAGTTTTTTCTTGTGCAGGTGAACACGTCCCGTACAGTGAGATATCTAAAAAAAATTAAAGCATGAAATAAAACTAAATAGGAAACAATATTAGTAAAACATGTAACAGTAACTTAAAATAAAATAGAAACTAAAACAATACTACATATTATAAGACAAATCACTAAAACGACATTACCAACGCTACTATAATTTGTAGGATTCAACAACGTGCTGATAGCTTAATTCTATAAATATATCAATAGTACCTACCCTAAAACTTGTTGCCTAGATCATGCATCCTATTGGTTAGTGAGTGTGTCTGATATTTGGTTTTGTAGAAAAATGTTACATTTTGTCTTGTGTTCCTAGTCGGTACATGGAATTTAATAGTGGCGACGATGGCAGGGCGATGTGTAATACAACCAGGTCCGACATATTTCTCCTGTCAGACAGCGTTATTAGATGCAATTCATTCATCAAACTGACATAGGTAATTATTGTATTTAATTGGAATTTTGAGCTTAAAATAATGTGTCTAAGAAATTTGTGCTTAACTCGTTCTGTGTTGCTAGAGTGAACATATTTTAACTTATTTAACTTTATTTTAGGGGACCAAATGTGTATTATTATGACTATTATTAGTAGTTGGTCGATGGGTACAACACTACATTGATTTTATCTTATGGATTTGATTACTTTGCATTCCTATACGAAAACGAAGGTGTACCTGCGTCGGACAATCGGATATCATTCTTTTGTACACTCCTGTACCGACAGAATACCTACATTTCCGGTTATTGAAAGAGTTACCAGAAAAATTAAATATGAAATATGTTTAAAAAATATATCTAAGCAAGTTAGATGTCTTCGCGCGT
Organism: Hesperophylax magnus; assembly: GCA_026573805.1. NCBI lineage: Eukaryota > Metazoa > Arthropoda > Insecta > Trichoptera > Limnephilidae > Hesperophylax > Hesperophylax magnus. Next base: position 7,231,811 of record JAIUSX010000006.1, on the reverse strand, counting down.
ATACACTTGCGAACCGAACAGCGAGTCGAACCACGATCATGGGAAATGAACGAACCAACCGAAAACGGCGCACTTCCGATTCGTGGATTGGATCGCGGTTTGGTTATCAAGTGTATACGCGCTATTATACATTTATTAGGTACCTACAATAATAATTAGCATTGAATCAATATACTACCTACAGCTGCAAAAATTATATTATTTATACTACCTTCTAAACTAGAATCACTAGAAAATAGTCGGCAGAAAACGGAAAGGAAACCTTTTATTCACCACCCCAAGTTGTACACCTATTAAGGTCTATATTATGTACCTACATACGTCAGTAACTCAGGAGAGAAAATTAATAACTAACGAAGAGGTGAATCATTTAAATTTAGTTACCGCACTTTATATAAATTGAACGGCGTACCTACCTACTTAGCGCTTTACATTGTTTGGCTCAGGTGGGTACAACGTTTATACATTACCATGGCGTTTGTTTGGTTAAAATGGTCTTAAACCAGGCTCAACGTCAGCTATGCCACACCAATTTTAAACGGGCGTGTAAGAATCTGATTAGTAAGACGGCATACATTTAATCAAGGGTATAGCTACAGCATTCACATAAATGAGGGAGGGGGTTCGATTTGACTCAATGTGTTTTCAAAGTGGGTCTATACTTCAAACATATTCGCTTACCCTGGGCAATTCTTACAACCAGAATGTTACCACATCGGCCCCATGTCAGTCTTGTGACTTCTTTATTCGATTTTGTGAATGAATTTTAAAAAATGCGCCCGTCTGCTCCTTGTTCTGCAGTGTTGCCATCCTTGTTGCTAGTTGCCGAGTCTGGGGTATCATTTTTTTTTCAAATAAATTTATTTTATAAAAGAGGTTCCGTCAACACTAGTCTTATTGGATCGGACATTGGATTGAGGCCGCCGGGCAGAAAAGTCTCACAATGGACTACGCTGTAAACCGTTACCTTACTTTCGGACTATACTTTTTTGCGCGGCGCACAGTGCATTGAAGTGTATGGGGGAGAGGACAAAAATCATAAAACCGGTTACACGTAGAATAAAAAAAATATGCCGTTTTCTAAATCTGAGTCATTAGCATCCTAGTTAGTTCGCGCATATTAAAAATATACATATTTATACACAATTTAACACATTTCATAAATATTAATATTAGTATTTTTGTAAACTTTGATATATTTCTTTATTTATAATTTTTTTACATTAAAAAAATAAAGTTATTACATATAAAATACGATTTACATTGGTTTTCCATGTTAAAATATTTTTATACTACTCTTCCAAGGAAGCATTAGATTGTGGTTAGCAGAGGAGTGAACAGTACATTATTGTAGTTATTGAGTAATTAATAATACGATAGTTACATGTATTATATTATGTTGTAGTAAGTACATTGCAGAGAGAAAGTAGAAAAAAAATTACATAATTGGTAAGTGTGATATAAGTTCATGTATGGGATCTTAAACTAATCTGAATCCGAAGATTCTTGGTCGCTACTAAATTCTAAATCTAGATGTAGGTTTAGACTGGATGTGGCGGAAGGTTCGTCTACTTGTTTAATATACTTCTGAACCTCTCCATCCATTTTCACGCCTTTATTTGTAGTTATATTCCTTTTGGATGATAAGAGAGGTTCAGAAGTCAACAGCAATATTCTGATCAGGTCTATGTTGGAGCTCTCTCTCGAGCATTTACGGGTATGAGATAGTCGATTTTTTCTAACCTCCTTGTGTTTCGCCTCTAGCGCATCTTCGGATAAATGTCCTATTGGCAAGGAAAATGCGTCGATTATTTCACACCCGTGAAGTAGTACCTTGTGAACACTGCTAGGCATATAATACCAGCCATAAAGACTGATGTACATTTGTCGCGTCTCGTTTAACAATAATTTAAAACTATCGAGATTGATGTGGTAGCCGCTTGCGAGCACTCTGATAATTGTAGAAACTTTCACAATTAGCTCCTTTTCAATACCCGTAATTTCTGCGCTGAGGTCGGGGTTCAAGAAGAAACGCCTTGCTGTGTTGCCATCGTTTGTAGAGCCATATCCTGGCTTCGGTTTGTATACTAACAAACCCATTTTTGATTTGAAGTCGGCTTGAATTTTTTGTTTATTGTTATCGACAATTTTCTTTTGCTCCTCCCACCTAACTTGCCAAGATTTGACAGGTAGTCGGTAGGCTATGTGCAAAATACACTAAAAAAATCGAATCCAACAGTGTAGGGTGGACAAACCGAATCGAAAGTTCTCAGTATTAGGTGGACGATTCAACACGTTTTCCGTATTCATCTCCTTTGGAGTTGCTCCACAGATTAGGCACTTAGACGTGGAGTTTGTACCGGATAATATGTTGCTCACACTACCATTCATCATAGTGAACAACATCTCGCAGTTAACACGACATCTTTGACCACTCTCGGTAGCTAGGTCACAAGCTTGCAGATTACTGATTTTCTCATTCATCTCCTCCTCCTCATTGCGCACAAGCTCTGCGTTTTCTTTTTAGAAAATAAACTTTACTGGTCTGCAGTAGAGTGTCGATGATGGTCTTGGATTTACCCAAACGTCTCGTCCAGAATCTAGATCAATCAATTTTAATGGCACCAATGCTATCAGAAACAAATATTTATCAGTGCTTGAAGCATCCGTGAATATTTGTTTATACTGGCTGTGACCCGAACTGCCATCGAAACCCCATTTACATACAAGTTTTAAGTTATCGCTACCCTCCTCCAATGTAGCCAAATTGATAATACTCCGTGCAGTTAGTTGCAGAATTTCTTGTAAATTAACTTTCCTCTGAAGTTTCAGTGACTGTGATTAACGATGGCAGGAGAACATTCTTCGTTTTGTTAAGCTGGTAAAGACTTGGAAAGCAGTTTGGGTGCACAGCATTTACTGCAGCTCTTAACACTTTGTATTTACTTTCTGATAGATCTAGATCGAGATACAGGGCTAGTGCTTGATGAGGAGTTAGTGAAGATGTCCCATCCTTTTCTGGTGTACCCCTAGCCACATCCGCAGCAAACTGCAGCTCGTCTGATTTTCTCCCAGACACGAGCTCCGACACGCGCCTTTTTTGGTCTTGAGCAAAGCTTCCTCGAATGGCTTGAAGGGTCTTCCGCGGGTACGACTTGGTCCAGGCTGATTGGTTATATCTTGTAGACCTTTTAAACCCAATGGTAACTGTATTTGTTGGTTTAGCCACGTCTCATTGCGTGCACGAAAGTTCTCTCGATTGCGTGAAACGTCATTCAGCAAATTGTTGAATTTTAAACAAACAAAGTCTGCTGAAAGTCCTTATCTTGTCCCGATTTTCATCATCGACGTCAATAAAATTCATAAGCGAACATATTTTCTGAAAAACAGCCAGTTGTCCATCGGATTTTTCGCTTTCGAAGAACACTTCTGCGAGTTCGAAATTTTTGATAGAATTACCTCCGTCTGAAAAAAAAATCATAAAATCCTTAGTCGCGGACAGACGCAGCCAATTTTTTGGGACATGAAAATTTATTAGTTGACCATTAATAAATCGTAAAAACCACGAGGTGATATTTGGTGTTATTTTTAAAAATGCCTTCAAAGTTGAGTAACGCATTAATCAGGCGTGAAATTTAGGTGACAACTTTGAGGACACAATACAGAACAACTAAAGAAAAAAATAAAATAATTTATAAATAATTACATTGTACATACCTGTGCCAGTATATTCCATTGTGGTTTGATAATAAAAACGTGGTATTTTTGTATAAACGATGCGTCTTACTCAAGTGCTAAAATGCAACTGATAATGTGATTAGCGCATCGCTGTCGGTAATCCCTAAGTTGAGGGCGCAACTAGCCAATGACGTCATCAAAGTAATTAAGATTAATGTCATGGCAGTTATGACTCATCATCTTTACAATAGCAAAATTAAAATTCATAAATTCGAATGTCGATTTTTGTATTTTTGTCCAAGGGACAATGCATTGTGCGGCGGCCTGAAGCGGCGTGTGGTACCGCCGCTCCGAAGTGTACGTGTGGCATAACCTATTGATTTAACACAAATGCAAGATTTTCAAGGTGTTACTTTCTTTAAAACATTAAGAGCCAGGTGTTTCACAGAATTTGAACAATTCATCAAATTTGAAAGAAGATTTTAAAGTTCTGTTAATATTTCAGATATTTGAAACATCTGGCCAATGATGATATAATGATAGAACTCAAATATAACCGAAACAGAACCTAAAGATTTGAAATTTGATGAAATATTAAAATTCTGTGAAACAACGGGTCCTTGGAAGTCAAGGTAGATCTGCGAAAAGATCGAACAGCATGTATTGGTATTTTAGAATATTACTGGGCATTAAAACATAAGTTTTTGCATTTTTTGTCTGTAAACTTTCTTTTGTGATTCACGTGATTTCATACTAGATAAGTTTGAAATAAATTTAGCATAATAACTTAATAATATGGTTGAAGCTATTTTTTTAATAAACCCCACAGAGTTGTTGAAAAAAGATGTATCTTCAAAGTAAAGGTTATACGTTATTTAATGTTAATTTCGCGATGAAACGTATAGTGTATTTTTATACGAGGTAGATATATATTTTTTAAATCTCTTTTTTTACTCTAAGGGTGTGGACTTTTTCACCAAAATAAACTGACTTTACTTCATTATTTTTCCATATCCATATTGAATAACTTAAATTGTAGTATTGCTCAGTTTCTTTCCAGGAACCAACCAAAATATTCAATATTCGTAAAATATTTACAGTGCAGACCATGAAATATGTATTTAAAGAAAAAAAAATCTAAAATATTCAAATAAAATAATGCATTTAAACCCCCCCCCCCCCCTACCAAATCAATGCATAGCAGGTTTATTGGTCCTCGTAAATTTATTCTCCTACCAAATTAAATACAAAAAATGTCTAATAAAATATCATTATTTATGTAGAAAATTTAAATTATGACCGAATGATTTAGAAACACTGTTCATAAAAAATTTCTTTGCAAACTTTCGTGTTTCATTTTTCACTGCAGTATTACCATAACTTAACAAAATACATTAATATACCAACCTACTTGTTATTGCATTCAAAAAAACATTAAACTCACTAGTCATTACCATACCGTAAATACTACCACTCCCCCCCATAATATCTGACCTTTCCCTAATATGCTCCACTTCAACTTCCATGCCCCAAACAAAGTATTTGCATACTACTATTTTATTTATTGCATTGCTCCCAAAACATTCAAATTGCACTCCACGTTGAGAAACACTGCTATTAAGGGTCTTTACATAACAAAGGCCTTGAAAAAACGTACAATTTTTATTTTAACATTATTATAATTAAATCAACAAATAATACAATACTTAACGTCAATTCTTAAACTTATGAAATAACTGTCTAAATTTTCACACAAATGGTATCATGAGAGGGTCCGTTGGAGGGATTTGTATTGTGGCTGCAAGGAGGGGCTGGACTTGCCCTTGCTTCAGTAAAATGACCTTTAATATTGACTTTGGGTCGTGCTCTGACTCTTCCATATCATCATCAGCGTCAATGTTTGGAGAATCATCAACAAAGAACAAATCCTCCACTTTCGATATAAAAGTGTATGGATGGCCAGTAGTCAGCATCGGTACCTACAGTTATTATTTAAATTTATTTGAAAAACATTGGGTAATCATACTTGACATGCTTGGGAAAAGGCTTGATAAAAGGCTTGATAAAAGTAATGATTAATGATATACTGTAATACTGTCGCACTTTATTCAATGATGCAATTAAATATAAATACTATTTATTAATGCCATTACATCACAATTGACGATGTTCAGGTCAAGATTGCACTATTTTAATGCATAGGATAATTCTTAAGTTATGCAAGAGAATAATAAAAATGCATTGTTTTGTGCTAGTGATTTATTAAAATTGCATGAAGAAATGCTATAAACATTACCGAGATAATTATTTTATGTAGGTGCGTAATTAGTGTAATTACCGTTATAAAAGGAGAGAATATTTTGTAGTATCTATGATCAGCAGTCAGAAGTAACGACAAATTCATCACTATGGTTTCAGCTGAAAGACTTTCAATTGAAAGATGCACTTTGAAAATTGGTCCAAGACCTTGCACCTAAGGATAATATAAGATCAATCAATTTACACAATTTATTGTTACAACTATTTATTATTTTATTTTGGGATTGAGCAAGCTGTACCTGTGCAGATAATTTAAGTGGCTCTGTTGACCCCGGAGTGACTGAGCAGTTGGCATTCTTCATAGCATCGAGAGTGGCTTTTGCAACCGTCAATCTCAATTGACAAAGTTCCTTTTGAAATGTTTCATGCATATCTGAAACAGTCAAAGGAACAAATTCCTAAACTATGTACATTACTCTCTAAGCTAACTTACTGTGAGTAGGTGCGCAAGTTCCCTTGTTCAATATTGTTTTAAAACATTAATTATTTATTAATCTTCACACAAACCAATCGACTCCTCCCTTTCCCGAGTGGCTTGTTCCAGAAACAATTTAGACTTTTTTGGAACTAATAATGGACGAGCTTGTTGAGCAGCTAAAAATGAAGGATGGGTTTTCTGAATATTGCCGGTAGGAAAAAGATTGAAGTCAGCTGTTCTTTTCAAAATCTTTAGAATTAAAGCGCCATCTGTGAATGAAATTTTTTATCATCAATTATGCCATCATAAAAATCACATTCATTGTTTTAAAATAAAACATTTTCCAGCAGACCTACCCGAAGTAATAAGTGCCAAAACGTGTTCTTCTTGACCGATTTGACCAAATTTCATTGTTGATACGGTGTCTGAAATTAAATCTTTAGTTTAACTTTTCTTTTTTTTTTTTTTTTTTTTTTATTTAATATTTTTTTTGTTACATACATGGTTTTAAAATACAAATTATGTTTTTTTACATACATATTAAAAAAAGAAAGAAACAATGCGAATTACAGAAAAGTATATGTACACATGCACATATGTATACATATATAGTGTATTACACATCATACATAACATACACACACAATACACGTACACACACACGAGTTCATAAACAGCATATACATAAAAATAATAATATGCATAAATGTATGATAGCAAAAAAATCCCACATAGGCATCGCCAGTTCGTGGGTATACTTGTGTTTCTTTAAGGCAGTTCAGTTAAAATTACTCTAAATATACATATTTTATCTTTGTAGAAAATTGAAAAGAAAAGAATGAAAATATTTATAGTAAAATCATTATTTACTGTATTTACGGAATTAAATATGAAAAATAAAAGTTAATAAGGATTTGTTAAAAGTTAATAGAGATTAATATCAGATGTTACAGCAGGTAAATATTAATATCTATGGTATTTATCCAAGATTTTATTACATTTTTATGTTTCCTGTAGGATGATATATTTTCACATTTGATTTCTGTATTGGTATAGAGTGCATTATAAATTTTTGGTGTAATAAAGTAAGCATGTCTTTGCGCAAGCCTTGTTTTGCACAGTGGAACTTTAAATACATTATTTACCCTATTACTAGACCGATTTTCATTTTTTATAAAAAGAAAATTTCGAGCAAATATATATTTTAAACATTGTGTACAGTAAATTTTTCTTATCTCTAACAATTTAGCCTCTTCGAATAATTGCAAGGAGGGGTAGGTCATATCTTTATGCAACATTATTTTTAGTATTAGTTTTTGTGTTATTTCTAGTGGCTTAATATGGGTGTTATAAATCCCCCCCCATGCAATTATTCCATAAGATACTGATGATTGCACCAATGCATGATACACCAATTTGATTCTTTTGATATCTACTATGTTATTTAAACGTTTAAAAATATAAGTTAAATATCTAAGTTTATTTACAAGCTTTTCTATGTGATTTGTCCATTTGAGTTGGCTGTCTATTATAATTCCTAAATATTTAACTGTATTCCCCGATTTCATTTCTGTACAGTTAGTGCATAAGACAGGATTGCAAGTAGTTTTGTGAAACCTTATACTTAGATGAGTTAAGGGTGCCGCTTTTTTGGTATTATAAAAAGGAATATATATAGTTTTTTCACAGTTCAGAGTTAGAAGGTTTTGATTGAGCCATTCTTTGACAATAATTGTGCACTTATTTGCATTTTTAGAGACCTCGTCCCAGGATTTACCATGAACTGTGATTGCAGTATCGTCTGCATACGAGAAAAGTTTTCCCGGAATACTAATATTACATAGGTCATTAATATAAATTAGAAACAAAAGCGGACCTATAACTGTTCCTTGTGGAACCCCATGTCTCATAGATGCTGGTTTACTAATATTTACGCCAATTTTTGTGGATTGTCTGCGATCAAGTAAATAATTTGTTAAAAGTGACAGACAATTATTTTTGATTCCCATATTATTAAGTTTTCCAAGCAGTTTATTATGATTGACGGTATCAAAAGCCTTTTTTAGGTCTAAGAATATTGTTAAACTTTTCATATTCGAATCTAGATTGGTGTATAATTTTTTTGTTAGATTAAATAAAGCATCATCAGTACTAAGACCTGATCTGAAACCATATTGGTTTGGTGACAAGAGTGCATTAGATTCTAGAAACTCTAGTACTTGTATCTTTATGATTTTTTCTAATATCTTTTATATTATAGTTTGAAAATATATCTAAGCGGTATTTATATTAGCGTAATTAAAACATCCCAAACAAAGAAATGTGTCAAAGAAACTCTTTGACACATTTTTTTGTTTAATTTCTTTTCTTTCTACTCAAATTTTCTTTGAAAAACAAAATTAACATAAAACACTTTTGACCTTCCATTTGCAAAGTATCCACTAGATTCTTCCCATTGAAGAATTGAACAAAACCACCAATCATTGAAACGCCAATTAAATTAGCTCCCAGATGCACAAGCGGGACTAATGTTATATTAGTTATACTATAGGCAAGAGTAACCATCCAATTCTTCTTTCCCTAAAATATTAAAAATGTGTACATATTGAGGTAAAAGATTCCTTATGTCTCGTTCCCGCCTCATCTATTCTACGATCTATTCCGTAGAATCTACGAAAAAGATTTGTGAAAATAGGCTTTCTATACCATAGATTGCCCGATAGAAATAGAAATGTTGAATCAACGTCAATAACTGTTTAAACAAAATAGAATAGAGCAAGTTAGTGTGAACGCGCCACAATTCCATTCCACTTACAAACAATTAGTTCTGTGAAATAGATCATATATAGATCCGGTGGGATCCCAGCTTAACAAATGACATATTTTAATCAGTTGATTTCTATTTACATTACCTTTTTAGTATAGCAATGTAGGGTTTTATCCATACATGCCACGACAAGACTGTTATCGCCTGGTACAATTATTAATCCAACAATGAGAGACGGTAATTGTATCAAAACTTTTCCTTCCAACCATTCCCTTCTTAGGATACAAATAAACCCTTCCCTATGAAGAGTAAACTGATTAATGAACATGAAGAATCTCTGTAGGTGATGATTTGATAAAACTTAATAATCCAAACATTACTATAATTTGAAAAATTTTGAATCTGTAAAGCCTTACCATGGATAATATTGCCTTAATATATGGATCGAAGGGGGGAAGTGATACATAATAGGTAAAAATCAGCAAACTTATCTACGCAGCCCGGAGGATCACTATTGTAAATTTGGTGGACACAAAAACTATAGATTTGTAAATTTGTTTATGAATTCATTAGTTCCTATTTTGGCTACCTGCAGAAATAAATATGTCAAGCTGTACCTACATACCTTGTTGCAATTATAATCCGATATTCCACATCAAAAAGTCCTGCAGTTTCTAAATGTGTGGGTGTTGTTTTAATGGCACTCACTCGAGCCTAGAAATAATTATATAATATGAAATTTAAAAAGGTTTTGAGTATCACAACTGCATAACGTTGTCATTTGAGCGAATCATTCATTAAATAATTATGTACCTGGTGCATGACGGTGAAAGTTTGTGAATCGAGAAATAAAATCTCTCCATTTTCTGTTCCCAGTACTAGACACGCCACACTATCCTTTTCTTTAGAGTTTATATTCAGCGAAGTCAAGCAAGTCACAATTGAAAGCTTCGGCATAAGATGTTCGCAGTGTTGATTTATAAAAGTCAAGTGTTTTTCCTTTGGTAAAGAGAGAAGATGCTGCGATTGTGGTGTCAATGATGAATAAGCCAAAGATCGAAGAATTTCAATGTTCGGTTGAATATTTTCATCGCTCTTGGATAACTCTTCAGAAAACTGAAATGTTTTAATGGATAATTTTATTGTTATAAGTTACACACTACAATGCTAAGCGGTATCTATAATCTATCATGTGGTAGGAATGCAACAATTTAAAAAAATGTTGGGTTGATTTAGATAACTTTATCATAATAAGTTGTTTTATATATTACCCGTCTCCAAACATTAGCTTCCAATGGTTGTATGTCGATTGGGGGAAGATAGAACTTGTAGAAGAGTTTCATATTCTTATACACATAAACACTAGATCCCATGGATACTGCAACGACTGGGGAGTTCCTTGGAATACTCTCCGTAGTGAAGAAACTGACTAAGCTGGTGGGAGTATCTGGTAACATGATGTCATTTACAATAGACGTTCCTTTGTAAACCTATTTTGTTAAAGATAATATATTATTATTGGTATAAAATTATACCAACATAATATTTTTTACAGTAATAATATGATAGTATGAAAATGTTTTAATCACCGACATCTCTTGTCAGAATAAAAAAACAAAGCAAAGTTTCACACCTTTTACATTTGCAGATGAATTTATTGAGAACTTGGGGATTTTTAAATATCGAAACCAAGTTCAAAGCCTTCCAAAGCAGCCTGCAGCTTAAAAAATATATTATAAGTTCAAAATAAATAAAAAATCAATAAATATAACCTTCAGCTTTGGTTTGGTATTTGGTGAACCGATGTCTCCAATTAATAGTTTATAATCTTGGTCACCAAATACGTCTGCGAAGACAACATTCATTGGTAAAGTATTTATACCCTGGCCAACAGATCCAGAAACATCCAGCCATCTCGATACGGGATTCAAATCACTGAAAGGAAATTTTAAAGCATTTTCAATTGATTTTAGACTTGGAAAAGTCAAAACATTTCAATGCGTATCACATAAGAAGTCACAAATTTCCACCTATCTAAATGATCGATCTTGACAGTGCCATGTTTTTGTATTATATTTCCATCACTGAGCATCAAGGTACGCACATAATATGTATAATGTTCAGATTTATTGAACCCAATATTATCACGAAGCTACAATTTAAATTGTCACTTTAAAGAAAGTACTTACCTGAACGTATTCATTTTCACTATTCACTGGATAGTGAATATTAAAACGATTTTAGTACAAGCGGCGAATTTTGGATTTATACAAATACTGCGCTTCGAATGACGTTCAAATTAATATATTTTCAAGAACCTGCACCAGGTCTGTTTACAATTTGCGTTGTCATGGATACTGCGTACCCACAAATTGCCCACAAAATCATGTATGAGTTTGTTTAGTTTCTTACGGTCCTAATTGCTAATGCATTGTTGGCCGGTTAAAAACGGTCGTGTCGTTTTGGCAGTAATTCGAAAATGGCACATTTAAAATTTTAGTAGTTGTAGAAAATTTATTCGTCAACAAAAAAATAAAATAAATATACCTTGACTATCGTAATTTTTTCGGAAATAAAAAACAATGAAAATTCCCTATTCTGCGTTGGAAATTTGATCTTTTATGTGAATACCGCACTGCTTCCAACCGTCTGGAAGAACGTCCAGTGAACATTCCCAATTTGGGGTATGTGTGAGGCTGAAGGTAGTAGAGAGGGGAAGGAGATGGGGAAGAGGGAGGTGGGGGGATTACCTGCCTTTTCAGATCTGGTCATCAAACACGGTTAAAGCCATTTCAGGCAACGTTTCTACATTTTGGTCTTACACCAGGGCGATACTGAACTCTGGAAAGTGCCGCAAGTATACTAGTATACTACGTATAATTTTTAAATTAATAAATTGTGAAATAACACAAATAGGTCAAATAAAACTTACTTGCGCACGCCAGGATTTGAACCCGCGACCTTCAAATTGCTGTCGAGAGTCTTATCCCTCGACCACGGAGGCCGTCAAATCTAGATGGATGTGGAAATTATAGCAGCCGTGACAATTTATTTGTACAGCACGTTTAATTATTAATCATCTTAATTCGTAAACGTAAATAATAACTCACGCAATAATAAAAACGAGTGTCGTTGAACTCGTATTTCGAACTGAAGACGTAGCCAACGTGTGAACACCGTTAGCTGGTTGGCGCCTAGATCCTTTGATGTGTGCACGAAATCCGACAATAATCGGGTTGACCGGCCAACGTTGGCGGCCAATGCATTCAACGGCCAAATAGTCCTGTAAGTGCATTGCTCCAACGTGGACTAGGCTTTTACATCCCGTTTTTTGCCATTGCCTCCATCAATAAATTTTCTAGTCTATAAAAAATGCTTCACTCTTTTGAACAAATGTTTTTTAAACCTTGTAAGAATCTAATAAGAAATCATTATTATTACACAAGGGAGGCAAGTTTTGCCGCATTCGATTTTTTCTTGTCTGTTCTTGAGTAGGTAGGACAGTGTAAACTTATCGCAAGCATGTACTAGAAAATTAAAAGAAATGAGCAGTAAATTTTAATTCTGTTTAAAAATTGAGAGAAAACAGTTCCCACGTAAGTTACTTTAAATTAATATATTGTTATGAGTTGAATGGGCTACAAAAAGCCTGCTTCTCGCTTGTTTGTCTTAATAAATAAAAAAATAAATAAAAACTGTCACGAACACACGAATTCTGCCGAGGCGGATTGTTGCTACACTTACCTACTACCGCAGATATACCACATACCACTGCACAGTGCACACTCACACATGTTGGCGGGAAGGCACGAACATCTCCGAACGCCAAATGAACTGGAACGAAGTTTAACGAAGGCGTTCGGCGGCAATCGAGTTCGTGACCGTTCTTTCAAATAAAATAGTTCCGCGAAGAATTCCGTTGGGAGCTGGCGCGGTGCGGTCAGAGCAAATAAGTTATCTTACTCAAATTTACACCAACAAATCCTAAAAATGTATGTTTATAGACTTCAATTTGCTAGTTTTACTTCTTTGTTTACGTTTAAGTGATTGTTGTTGTTGTGACAGTTAAGTTTAGTGACGTTCATTTATCAGGACCCGTGTTATCTCAGAGTGTCGGAACATTTTTTTGTGACGTTTCGTGGGCAGTCAGTTTGGAAATACAAAAATAATAATTAGTGTGCTGCTATCTGTGCTACAAAGGTAAGACATCACAATAAAATGAATTAATTTTTCAATAAATCATTTTGAAAATACTGGAGGCTCAAGGGTTTGTGATTTGTCGAAACCTCTGTTTACGTTCAGAAAATAGTCGATTCGGATACCGACGTTTCAAATTGACTGTAATTTCACGGGTAGTGCTTGCATAATAATTGCACTTTAAGAATGCTTTCTAGTGCAATTGTAACCGTTTCCCCACAGCATGGCAGATTGCGGTGATAACCTTTTGATTTTCCACACGAATGTTACTGAACCCTAAAGAATATAATTTATGGTAGGTAGGACATTCAAATAATGTAAGGTCCATAACTACTATCTGTATCCAAGCTGACGAAGCATGCTATATTTTTGCAAGCCTGCAATCATTCCATCGAATAGTTGGAATGATATTGTAGTATTGTACCCAAAACTTACTTAAAAACAAATAGTGACTATTAAATACTACTGAAATCCCGATCTAAACTTCTGAATCTGACGCCTGAAACATTATTAAATTATTGAATGTTTTCCTTGTCTTCATAATATTATTTCCACTATGCATGTATTCATCAGGTTTTCAGTGTTCATGTATTTTACTAACCTACCTGATTCACCGAATGTCAGATTAAAATACAATAATAATAATAATTATCCTAAGGCCCGGTATGTCAGTCCGTATCCTCGCTATGTGTGACGTTCCTCGCGCAAATTTAAGTGGGCTAAATCGGCCGGCAGAATAGTTGTTTCTTTAGACACCGAGGCGCTAGCAGTAACAAATGTCAAATATGACGTTTACGTAAGTATTTACGTACTCCAATCTCACCGAAATATACGTAAATTGCATAATTTTATAAGTATGTACTGTTACATTCATTAAGCGATTGGAGATGTTGATGTTATTAATTGATAATCAATCTAAAATAGACAAATATTTGGTAAGGTACTGTACGAGGATGTTTTCAACGTAAGAACAGTGTTTTCAGCGGTGTTTGTCATAATTTCATGAAAAGTGCAATGACTACAGCAAAACAAATACTATTTTAAATTAGTACACTCGCATATAGCACCATGCTGATTGAAGTGGGGAACTTTATCAAAAAATCAACTTGTAAATTAGCCCGCCTAAAACATTTGACATTTTGAAAGCTCGCGATCTCCCGATGACGTAAGAGCCATAGATATACCACTCACGCAACATAGAAAATCAAGCACTTTCCTCTAATAAAATCATTGACAATACGTGTAATATTGCTGATATCTAGGCCGACCTATATACGGATTATGTTCCAAGCCGCGCTAAGCTCCACGTCATTCCAGCCAAGCCGAGCTTTAAGGGCCCGCTTTCCGCGTAAAGAATTTAGATTTGGGCAACACCTACAAAATTTAGTGTTAAAAGAATCCGACAGAGGTGTCTGAATTCGTATTAGGAATAATTTTGGGGATTATGAAATTAAATTACCGACATCTATTGCAATTTTAGAAAAACAGAACCATTTTTAGTTAGCACCGACCTTAGAGTAATAATGCACCGACCAAATGAGAAGGAAGTCGAAATGAAGATGGTTCTCAAAATATGGGTTTTATTACGGATTTAATTAATTATTTTTTTTTTTAATTTTACAAAAAACATTTACGAAAGTTATTTGTATAGGTATAAAAATTACTTTACTTTACTAAAATACTATTCTCACTTTTATAAAAGTAATTTATAACTTTTATAAAATCAATAAATATATTTTTACATCAATAAGGTTTTAAACTTTTTTACTCGAAAACTATCTTAAAACGTTGGAATTCCAAAAAAAGTTTTTTTTTCTTTTTTACTTGTACTATCAATTAGAATCACCTCCCGAAGTTTGTGCACTTTACCCCCGACATCTTGTATAATATGCGCAATATAATATTTATACACGTGTAATATCTACTTTTGTACATTTATATAAATTATATACACGTTTACATTTTTATGCTCATCAAATTTATTATATTATAAAGATAGATAGAAAGATCCTTAGTGCTTCCTGAGGACTTACAAATCAGAAGACTTTTTTGTAATTATTTATTTATTCATTTAAACAATTCAATAATTATAAAGAGTAATAAAACATGTAAGCAACATAAAATTACATTCTAAAATGTGAAAGGGGCTCTATTTATTTACATTTTTATGAAATTACTACTTTTAATAGTTTTAAGCTTTCAGTGAACTTTCAATTTTATTTTTAACTTCTCTAAATATTATTTGTTTAAATCGTCAAATATAATTTAATCACAAACACAAGATTCACTCAAAATGAAAGATTGGTGGTTCTGAAATGTTCCCATAAATACGGTGAAAGAACCCTAAACTATAAACTTATTACCCTAAACATGCTTCGAGCGAAATGCGGATCTGGAAACCTTATCGTCAATCTGAGCAAAACATACCATGAACGTCAATATAGCAACAGCCTTTGTTCTGCTGCAGTTTCATTAAATGCCGAGAGATCCGTTTACAGTCTCCAAAAAGCAATACTGGGGCACAACCCTAGAAGCAAAGCTAAATGATTGGAATACAGAAAGATAAAAACACACCATTGTCAAAAATATCTTGGCCGTAAATGATTAAATAAAATTAGATTTATTCAGGAAGGCAAGCTATCGATCAAATGATTTGCGAATTCGGAAAAACCGTTATTATTGAGGTTTTATTGATGTTTTGTTTCTCCCGATTTATTCGTATAACCCATTAGTCTACATAATTATCTAGCGGGTTTTCCATTACTTGTGCACTTATGTTAATGTATTTTATGACCGTCTTTGTGTTGCTTATATTTGTATCATGTTGTCTCCCTCTATATTTTGTTATATATATGCACACATTATGTACTTCTTGTTTAGTATTAATTTGTACCCTGATGATGCTTAAGTAAAGCGAAACCGGTCGGTTCTTAAATTAATAAATATCGTGGTTTTAAAACAAAAAAGTATTTTATTTTATTAAATTATATTCCCCACAGTTTCAGAACTTTCAATAGCTTCTTTCGCTCGCATGTTCATTATTATTCTGAATTCCACGTTCGAGTATTGTTATTTGAAACAGATGGCCCGTATATTATTATTACATATTATATTATATTTCGGACATCGTTGCATTGTGAATTAATAAGAACTTGCCCTGTAATTTCTAATGTTTTGGAATTAGTTTTATTTCCCAAAGTACGTATTCTGAAAAAAATAAAATAAAAATTTTTATAACTTTTTACTACACAATACATAAATAAAAATAATAATTAATTTTTATAATAAATTATCGTTTATCGTATTCTGAAAAAAATAAAATAATAATTTTTATAACTTTTTACTACACAATACATAAATAAAAATATGAATTATTAATTTTTATAGTAAATTATCGTTTATAATAAATATAAGCTTATAAATCAAAAATTGTATTTTTTTCTTCTCACCTATTAGATAGGATATAATTTTATGAGATATCATTTTTTCTTTGAAATACGGGATATCTTTCGTGTATTTCCCATCTTTGAAAAAACAATATTTATTAACTCATAAACTTTACACGCGTAAAAATTATCTTTATAGATTCAAATATTTGCACGTAATCGCACGTCTGTAGATCATAGAACGTTGAACGACATGTCTGCCCCCAAAGCCCTCGAGTTGGCGAATGAACTTTTCAAAGAAGATAGGTTAATCTTCAAGTCGGAGCGAGCGCGCTATAATAAATATGATTTAAAAGCAATAGGCGTAAGCGACAGTTGTGAAAATGTTTAATAAATCACGGCGTATTTCAAAAATAGCAAAAATCACTTTTGGGGTCTATTGAGTAGCATTAAAAGAAGCATTGTGATTTTTTTCATACATATAACTTGTAAAATAACAGAAATAAACGTGTTAATAATATTTTTCGGAGCATACTTTGCGATTTATTTCTATCGAGGGAATTTCAAATAATTACCGTTTCGGCTTTTGGAACAAATAGATACTATCTTAAAGAATAACATATATTTTTTTAAGAGCTTAAAAACTTCAAAATTTTAAGGAAAGTATGTCGGAAATTGGATGAAATTCGAATAGTGGGCCCTTAAATCAACCGATATTCCGGGCCAAAGACAATCTCCGGGGAGTGTTTGCTTACTGGCTGACCTTAAATTTTCTCAAAGTACATTCATACACAAATACCCAATAGGTACTACTTGATACTACTCACTACTTTCCTTGGTTTTCAGTGTTGGTATACAAGTAATTTCTCATCGGGCAATAATATTTCTGTCGTGTGAAAAATTCGTTAGTGTTAAATGTGTGCTTATAAAGTTTCATGGCAAAGTAAAATCTGTGCACGTTGTACATTATTATTTAGGAAATCTGTGGTGTGTAGGTACCTACCTATGGCATCACTTCAAACAGCTAGCCGACTAAGCCCCTCTTCCCACGGGAAGAGGGGCTTAGTCGGCATTATACATATAAACTGAATGCTGCGAGACCCAGCTCAGAAAATTAAGTTTGCTTTAGTAAGATAACTCTGGTCTGCATCGCAGTTCAGTGTGAAAATTTTCAACAAACTGTGTCCACCCGAAAAAAGATGATTTGAGTAAAGCATAAGTACCCCACACAGTCTAAGCACACATCATCTTCTGATCGGTAGCATGTTGGACTGTGTGAATCACTCATAGTAAACAGTAAAACCGCAGGAAATTAGGTATTCTTATCGGATTATTGATTTCGACATTTTCCATAACCTCGTGCCGGAACCCATTCACTTGACCCTCGCTTCTCATCCATTCATAGCCATTGTCACTAATTTTACCAATTTACATTCAAAGTTGGAGAAACTCATTTCCATTTAAGATGTATAAAATAGGTTAAAACAAAACCAATTTCCGATATCTGTTTCAATATAACGGCATAACATTTTCTTTTTCTGTTGACTTAGAGAAAATCGTACTTCTTAGCATAATCCCTTTGAGTAACAAATTTCATCCAATCGTAATCCCCACTACATTAAAAAAGGATCGATTTTGCAATGTATCGATGTCAATGATGTATCAAACAGGACAGGTGAAACATGGAAAATATAGAAGGTATTTTTTGTATGGTAGAAGTACCTATTTCTTCCTATTACTTTAGTATTTTGTAGTAAATTTAGTATTTTGTCAATCCCGCGAATTTGCGGGATTGCGGGATTGGCCACCGCTTACTATTTATAAACACCATGTTTTTGCTGTAAATTTAGTATTTTGTCAATCCCACGAATTTGCGGGATTGCAGGATTGACCACCGCTTACTATTTATAAACACCACGTTTTTGGTGTAAATTTAGTATTTTGTCGATCCCGCGAATTTGCGGGATTACAGGATTGACCACCGCTTACTATTTATAAACACCACGTTTTTGGTGTAAATTTAGTATTTTGTCGATCCCGCGAATTTGCGGGATTGCAAACCCTATCCCACCTTATGTTATGTCGAATAAAGCCTAAGCCGAGTATAAAGCAAAACTTTAAATTCGCCATAAAAATCATATTTGTTTTCTACATGTTTAAGCGTTTACAAAACAAAATAATTTTATTTGTCTCACTGATAAAGCAGATGTCATGATTTGAAAGGAATAACGGTGGAAGTCGAGTTGTGGTTACTGTTGCAATATGTGAGTTAATTCTCCTTTCTATTTCCATGTTTCTTAAAATCCGATAAATTACTCTTATTCCGTCAAAACGTCTAAACCTCGAAATCAAAAAATAATTATGGCGTCCCTTATTTCAATAGTATAGTATATAGCGAACCCCTGCTCGTTTGGCACCAGCCTTAGGCACATTTTCTTAAATTCTAACACATTATTAAGTACCTCTTATTTAACTAATAATCTATATTTAATTTGTTACGAATGAGTAACAAATTATACTAACTACCCGAAAGAAGCAAACATTTCACATCCGTTTAACTTCTAACTGATGACGGCTATTATTGCTAATTATATGATTTTCAACGCTAAAAGAGGCATTTGAGTGGCTTTGCTTTTTGTCACGAATAAATAATGACACATGGCGGTCTTTATCTTATTACTACCGTATTTTATGCGATTTCTATTCAAAACGAATGTGTTGCAACGACTTTTCACAATTTCTTAACCTTGTCAATAAACAAAGCTACGTTTACCCGCGACTCGTTTTTTTCTATTAAATAAGAGTTTGGTAATATTCTGAATTCATTTTGACCTTTTTATGTGAATTTTATTTATTCAAGGTTTGAAAATATATAACCATTCATTAGCTGGGTAATCATAATCACAGATCTAGATTTGTTTCACTGGTTAGCCCTGTATTCTCGGACTATCATTGTGTATGCAAATGTGCATAGCATTCCTGTCCCATTTCCTATCGAAGTTATTAATTTTGTTAGATTACTGGTCAAAACCAATTTTACTTTTAATTAAGTTAATTTACACCTTTTTGTTTAAAAAACCTGATGATTTGTGGGAACTTTACGATATTTTGCTTTCGAAATGTACAAAACAATAGATATGTATCACTAAAAAACACACCATTCTCCCAAAAAACTTCTCCTTCCTGAAGGAGGACCCTATTCTAAAGATTGTTTTTACCATAGAATTTTTTTATTAAAACATATTCGCTATGGAACAAAAAGTAAGAAAAGTCACAACTGGTAAACACTATCAGTCAAGTACCGAAATATCTACCTTGCCTGGACCAAATTTTAACCAATTAGTTTTCTTTAATCAATGGCGGCTATCTTTATTTTCTAAACCACGGGCGGTAATCATATCGAAATCGAACGTTTCTAATTTTACGACATTTTAATGATGTGCAACAGGTAAATGTAAAAAAAAGTCGTTCATAGAACAACCTCACGTGTGCTTTAAAAAGTAAGTGAACGTTCATTAATTCCACCATTATTCTACCATCAGCAAATTTCTCACACAATCGTAAATCAGGGCTTTCTTTTACTCGAATGTTCTCTTTGTGTGCAGTTTCTTTGCTGCCTTGTATTTTATTATATTATTTTATGACTTTAATTTTCCATTAAGTATAATGGAGTTAATGCTTTTTTGTATTTTGCCATTACAATACCACATTCAGTAGTTAAATTTACTACCACATTCAATTTGAGTACAGCGAGGCTCGACCACTTGTCTTTAATACAAACATTACCATATTTAATTGTTTTTCAATCATCAGTAACTAGATAATAACTGAAAACACACAAAGTAATATGTTGTGGCCTTGGTTTTTCTTTTGTCAATTTTTACATTATTCTTTATCATCTTTCGCTAATTTATATTGATATCGTGCTTATTCGCAGTCATGTCATATTATGATGAGGTGGGTATTTACACCCGTCAGTATCTATGTTTAACGCGATGACGACCTTGTGATTAATATGTGCACATCAATTTATTTAACTTTTTTTACCGAATAGACTTTTGTCAAGTAAAAAATTGGCAACCACTTCCGGCGTGTCGGTTATTTTGATCAATAATGGTGGTATGACATCTGGTTTTCCTCTGTTATTATTGTCATGCCGATTCGCGAACTACCTGTCTACCTGAAATTACACTTAATAGTAAAGCATTTTGGAAATGTCACTTCATTGGCCTAAAAATATCTTAACACGGAACTATGATTAGGTAAGTAGTTGATATTCATAACGACGCGACGTCACAGTTCCTAATCTTGAACAAACAAATTTCCAGAAATATTTTCACTCTTCGGTGGTGACCAATAAAAATCTAGGTCGTGTTCTTGGAATATTAATCGGATGCAATTTTAGCTAACACGCCTAGTTATTGTTAGGTACATTCCTTTATTTCACTTCTCACTAACTTGTAATATCTATAATTTGGTGACCGGATAACTAAATAAAGTGCTATAAAGTTATGAAAAGTGTTGAAACAAAAACTATGTTAAATGGGTTACAAATGTAACTATTTAACATAGCCCTTTTTATAGGTGTGTTGAATTGTCATTTTGATGAGTTATCTGTAGATTGCGATTTAAAGATCCGGGTAATTACCGTTCTTGTCCAGCGGATGGAAAAATATTATTGTAATTCATCAAAGTTACAGTTGGATCATGGTATTGATTCACCCCAACTTTCTCCTTTCAGATATTAACAGGAGATCAATGTTAGTCGGATAACTTAGTCACAATCCGGTTATCCGCTGATTCATCCTGTGGTAGGAAAATACTATTTTTCTATGCAAGCAGCTCTGCTCCCGTGACTAACCATTCAGCTGACGCTCCCGATTAACCGCAGATATCAATGAAATCTTAAACATTTAAACTTTATTTCGTACGAACCCTTTACGTTAAAAAATCATGAACGAGTGTTATTTTTGACAAGAAAATTGTTGTTTTAATTCTTTTTTTAATAATACTTTTATCCATAAATTGTAAATCAAACATTCAGGAACGCATATTATTGATAATGACGTAATAGTTTTCAATTAAATCATTCGTACCAACCTTCCAGTCCACTTTAATATATATGTATATATATAATTCTCCCTTGAACACTGTAAGTTTTTAAGTCCTAAAAAAATATGTGTGTTATTTTTTTAAGATAATCTTAAAAAAACGCAAACTAACTCCGAAAATTATAAAAACATATGGTTCTTTAATTTAACATGTTGTAGGTATGAAGATAATAAAATACAGCGTTTCTTGAAAGAGATATGTCTAGAAATTTTTGCTCTATTTTAAAGATGCTTTAGCTTATTAATTATAATATTACCAAAGTTTTGTAATTTTTCTAGTATTATATTTTTCCATCTAGCATGGTGAAGTGTCTAGTTTCCACTTTATTTCGTTTTGGCATTGTTTTTGTTTAAGAGGTTGTGTTTTATTATGTCTTCTATTTTCTTTTTGATTTGATTTTACTTTGATTTTGTTTTTTTTTTTTATTTTGTTGTGTTTATTTAGATGTTCTTTGTAAAAAAATAAAAAAATAACATTAAAAAGCCCAGCCGGGCGTGAATTTAGAAATAAATAAATAAATTACGCGCTCCCTTTAATACACATATTTACATATATCCCTTTCAAACCCTTTTCTTCATGTTTAATGCTTACTACGAAGCCTTAAGGCTTTTATAAAATTTTATTACATTTTCCGATTATACGATTTGTTCACATAATTTGCAACCGTACAATAAAAAAGCACACGCTTTTTAAAATAATAATTTTTGTCTCGAGAGATAAATAATATAACTTTTTCACAGCATACAATAATCTTAATCTCTAATCAATGATTATGAGTGCCTCGCTTTAGGACAATGTTTAAAACTGAATTGTGTCAAGGTATCTTCAAACGCTTTATTCGTAGGTTGAAGTAGAATCAGGATTGAACCGTTATTCTGATGAAAAATATTGTGTTCGACTACCTACACTAACTTATGACCGCTCGTATCTGATCAGGTTATTTAATTACGACTCAAATATTACAAATTATTTGAGGCCCCTGAACTGTTAACTAAAAACGATGAAAGTATTTTGCCAAATCCAATATTAAAACTCAAATCAAACTACTCAATGTATCATAATCTACCGTCCGAAGGCGGTATTCGGGATGCGAAAATTATCATGTGATTTTTCCCATAAACTTTAAATTTCCACTGTTTTTTAAGGCCAGAATTTAATTCAATGCAAACCAGTAAAACCTTCCATCTGCTTGTTTGGATAATAATCTCTTTTCAGTAGCATTGGATTGAATATCATTGAAAAAATACATCGAAAATTCGATAAACCGTTCAAAATTGAGGGAAACCGTTATCGTCTATGTGCATGACCTTTACAGGTTTGATTATTGAAATTATTGTAAATTTACCGTTATTCGATTAGGTACACGCTTACTGTAAATATTTAACTTGAGTTGTTGCCAAAACGGTCGCTTTCGTGTTGTCAGTTTGTAATTCGAGAACTCCCCTATCAGCGAGATCTATAATGCGCAATTTTTGCTTGGATTAATATTGATCGTGTACATTAACCTCCTACGGTGGTGGTTTATTTTGCGTCATTTGACTCGAGCACAAAAAAGCAGGCACGAGACATAGCACTGGCGAAAGACACTCTTGCACTTCGGGCTCCATTGGGTAGTTTCGCCGAGAATAAGAATTGAATGAAATTATGACTCCAAACCCCCTACATTTCTTGCTTGCCTACAAACCTACAAGACCCGACTTCTCGACGTATCGTAAATCAGCAATGGCAGATTACGAAACCCGTTCCTGCGCGTAGGTTCGGAATGTCTATTCCAAGTATTCCATTATGTTCATAGATGATTCTAATGGGGATTTTTCTCTTCTGATTTTTTGTGTCATCGTCGTATTTTTGCATTATTATTATTATGATTGTGAGTCCTATATTTAGAAAAACCCGTTTTACGTGTCATTTATAATTTAATAAATAAAATTGACGCAGTTGGAAACCAAATATTTTATTTTATTGCCCACCAACATCGAGGTAGATTTCAAAAGAAGACCGTTCTCTAGTTTACAATCAAAACATCAATTCAATTATTAATGGACATAATCGATATATGCGTTTCGAAATGAATGATTATTTCAAGAATTGAAATATCTGTATCGTAAAGTAATCGATTAAAATTCATTCGTGACATTTCGATTAAAAAATACCATCAATTCCTAAAGCGATTAATCGAATTTACTAGATCATAATTCGCTTAGACAGACAGACTTAGTAATAAAAAAATGAGCTTCGCCTTTTTTAATTCGTACGGGAAATAATATTAAATTTATTTTTGCGCTATATTATGTGTGACCTGTTTTGAAATCGAATGACGTGAATACGGCCATCGTTAAATTAAATATATTTTTGATTTTTATAATAATAAAATAACGCCATCGATTTATTAGATTCTGGTAACACGAGCAGCTATCAACGTATCTCTCGGTACTTATAACCACGATAAAAAAATATAACATGTTAAAAAATGTAACATGTATTTAGTTTCTACTACGCTTATGGTGTTTACAATCCTTTAGTATAGGTAATAATAAAACACTAGATATTATAAACAAGGATGCACTGTTTTTTTAAGTGTGTCATTTGACCACAGAATGTACAACTTATAGCTGCTCACTACTCCTGAGACACGATCTAATGAGTAATAGACGGAATTCTTTTAGAGTGATACTGTTAATGTCATCATGATTATGAAGTTGTAGTCCGGCGAATTTGCCTCTTCTGCGCTCTGTCACTACTTGATAAAGAGACCGGAAGCTTTTTGATACCCAAAATAAACAAGGAAATTACGTATGGTCCTGCCGCTGATAGCTCCATTTGTCACCCACCTTTCCGATGGATGTTTCGTTTATGGGGAAAAGGGAAAATATATAAATTAAAATGTATATAATTTCAAAGCTTACGGGGGCAATCTTCCTTAATTCAACTTGTATTATATGTTTACAGAGTTGCGTGTGAGACTGCACCCTCAATAGCTAACGTTGTTTATCTTTTTTCATGTAATATTATCTTTCAGTCCATTAAATAATTTATAACCATACTCAGTATAATTAATCAGTTGCGCATTTGTCAGATACGATAGCTCAAGGGTTCCCAAATGGTCGATGGCGTTGCGAATTTTGGTCGACCCTAATAATTACGATTGTGAATTTTGAAAATAAAGATTTCCATATTTGAAATTTACAACCATGGATGAAAAAAACTATATTCTGGTCGTAGGACAAATTGATTTGTTGAGATTCATATTTATCTGTTATTTATCGAGGCGGTCAAAGTTTTGAAGAAATAGAAAAAAAATGTATTTTGTGAGATATCTCAAGACCTCAAAAAGGTTGGGAACCCTTGGATAACGGATAGCAATATCAGCCATATTGACCGCTGAAGAATGCAAGGCCTGCCTTACTTCACTAACGGTGAATGGGACCAATAACTCCTTGGCAGATGATTCCCGTGGAAATTATACTCTGTCACATCGCACAATAAAAACAATCGAGGTACCTACTAACTAATAATGACAGTTATGAGAGTAATTCACATTTTTACGTCGGGGACATCAGATAACGAGCACTGTTATAATAATTCTTGTAAACTGTGAATTTTCCTTATGGAAGACTCAAAAGAATAGAGCTTTTGTTGGTATAATAGTTTTATGTGAAATGTAAAATAATATTATCGTCCAACGTGGGAAAATATGCGAAAATAATGAATAATAACCTTTTTGTAAAATGCTTATATTGGAAAACATTTTATCACGTCACAATTGATTTTCATGTGAAATTAGAAAAATATCGAAATGTTTAAAATCAAGTTTTGCCCGTTTCTTTGAGTGATTTTAACAGTTTTATTAAAATGTGTGATGTTATGCATTATTATTTGTGGGTGGTTTTTATTCCAGTTAAATCAGGACGAAATTAATTAAGTCATGTGAATAGGTACCAAATAATAATTATTTCCCATTTTTTCAGCTGATATTTTGGAATTACCTGCTGCAAACGCAGATGCCATTGACGTCATCCTTGGCCAAGAATTGATCTTCAGGTGGGTTATTGAATTTTTCACTTTATCGTAATAGCGCATAGTTGAAACCGGTTTTACTTTTATTGATAATGAAATTCAAATATTACCTCAATATCTATAAAATCAAAACGTGCGATCTCTCTTTTCCATAATTTTATTAAGCATTGATAGATCTTAACTATCGCCTACTCTCAAATCTCTCCTTCATTACTAAAATAATAAAAATACATTATAAGTACGTACTTTATTTTCTCTTTTGTATGGCTGTGAGCTGTGATAAGTATTCTGCGAACTGTTGCAACAGGAAAACCTTATCAAAAACTCTTGAGCGTTTTGCTTGCATCCTTTTCTACCCAGCGAGAAACTCTTTAATTCAGATTTCTGTTTCATCTCAACATATTATACAAAAGAATATATAATAATACCTTCAAGATTAGTTATTCTCCAACCTGTTCTGGGTTGTAACTTGTAACTCTCCGGCGAGGCCAATCCGTAATTCTTACGTCACCCGCGCTTAGAGGACCGCTCCTCTGGGTAAAAAGTAAAAACACGATACGGAATGCATGTCCTACGCAATGCCATATTATTTTATCACCGTGAAATAATATGCATAATAATGCATCCAGTCTGCGCTTGTAAACATTGCGCCACGGTGCTTCTGGCTGTGCCAATTTTTATGCATCAGTAATAATGTAATACTCATATCACAAACACATAAATACCAGGTCAGCTTTTGTTTCCTTGTTCATTTTAGCTAGAATAAATAAGTGAACATTAAATAGACTTGCTTAGAAAATAATTGAATCACAATCGAAACAGTTAAATACGTGTCTTTTATTGTTCTCGATTATACATTGCGTTGGCTATTATGGTCACGTTTGTTTTGTTGTTGTGTTTGTTTTAGCTTGTGCTATCAGTATAAAAATGAATTTCCCTGTCACAAGGCGCATTTCACCCAATGGCAATATGTGTGATATTCCATCATTGTCAACGTCAACTATATTATTTGATACTTTAAAGTTGATAGTATCTCATTTATAAAATTGATTATTTCACATTTTATTATTAATCTTTCATAAACGTGTAAGTATTATCGGTAGATCAATATTGATATTTTCAACAATCAATTAATTGGTGTGATATATGTAGGAAGACAATTTAGAAAATTAACTTCAGATAAGTATAACATTAATCATTTCTACAAGTCGAATATTGTCCATAAGCCTACATGTATATGTAGAAATCATAATAGGTATATTATTTTTATGAATAATTAAATTACTGAATAAAAAGGAATATCTACCCCTTAACGCAGAATCTTAAATACTTTTCCCATTTTCTAATTTAAATAACGATATTCATTTACTAATTAGAAACGATGACAAATTTAGTTAATAATTATCTTTGTTCGTGACTGTTAAAATCAAATTATCCCAATGATAACGTCGGTCGGGTACAAACGATCGTAGTAATTCATTAAATTATTATCATAGAAAAAATACTAACTTGTCAGCCGTGGTCTACTTTGAGAGCTCCTTTCATCATTCCTATCTTCGATATCCATGTTTAATGCTTCGTCTCTTTAAAATGTCCCCTACACAGAATCCCTATGTTGACATTGCTACTTCTATGGGTCTCCATAAAACAAAGTACTAACTAAATTGTACAAAGAACTCATCGGAACAGTTCTGGACTAAATAGCTTACTATTTTAAATGTAGCCTTGGTTCGAAAATTCTTGTGTACAAAATAGACATAATGGAAATGACAACTGGTTCAATTGTTTACCTTGCATGTGTTTGCACGCACACTTCAGGTCAAATGTTGCCAGGAGAGTTGTCCCTGCATACACATTATTCTGCATGCGTTCTGCACTTTCTTTTGTAACTTGCCAACTGGTTATAGAACCGCTATTTAACAAACTTTCGATTGTACTTGCACAAATTTACCTGCATAATTTTACTGCATATCAAATGTAGCGCCAACTCGATAAAGTGCTTTACTGACTATTTCATAGTCATCGCTAATTTTCTCTCAAAGGTTTTATGCCCATTACACGGTTTAGGCCATATTTTAGCAGATGCTAACTTTCCTTTTCCAATACTTGTTAGTGATGTTGGTTGTCTATCATGATTAATTTATAAACAGTGCCGCATGTTGAATGTCTTATTATTTGCTTTCGAAATTAACTTCTCGCTTTACAGTGTGGCCTTATCGTCCAATACCGAGTGCTGACCCGATAAGGTAAATATTATGTTCATGACTACTGACTTTTTAACAACTTTGCATTGCTAATTAATTTCTCCTTCGCTTCATGCTCGGTTTTCCAAAATCTATGATTTCCCTCGCAGTTTCCAAACAATTACTGTAAATAATTTGTTAAGTCAACAACTTTTGAAGGCGTCTCACATATCCGGCACACTTTACATACGGAGTTACATTACACTTTACCTTTTACCGGCCGTTCAAATATTTGCATTAAATTATTAACTAGTAAGAAAAGAGGCTGTTCATGATTCAACACCTCGTTTCTGTTTACTCAGCGAACAAAATAATATACGGGTTTCTTACCAATTAGGCTTTATTTTAGTGATGTGCAGTACCTACCTATGCATAATCGAGATATTTTAAAATAATCAATTAAAATTCATTCGATTACCTAAGCAATAGTAATAAAGTTTCAAAACATTTAATTGCAATTCTTTCGAATAAATTATTTGAAAAAAAGTGTAACATTTTTAATTTAAAATCTAAAGAATCGTTCGTTTCTAAGCGAGATGTTTTCTGAAATACGCAGTGTGATGTTAAAAAATAATGACCAATACGATGTAGAAAATTTAAAATAAAAAATTAAATCGTCGTTATTTTAGAGAACGAATTTTTTTTTAATAACGTTCGTTTTATTATTCGGAATTATAATCTAACGTTCGATTATCAAAATATTTCTAGACGTGCATCACTACCTTATTTAAGAATAAGGATTTTGAGTCAATTTAAAAAAAAAATTATCAACACCACTTTCAAAGTTAAATAGTGGATTTTTTTAAAGTTCGTTTTCATTGTGTGTGCTTAAGCCCCCCCCCCCATACCCAATTCCTACCGATTTATAACAAGTTTCTCGTTTTTAAGTTCCAAAAAAAGAATTTTTTTTTAAGATAATATCTATACATTAAATTTGCTATGCCGAAACGTTAATTATATGAAATTTCATCGATAGAAAAAAATCGCAAAGTATGTAAGCTCCTGAAATTATTAAGAACCCGTTTTGTTCCGTTATTTAGGATGTTACAGGTATGAAAAAAATCGCAATATATCTTTAAATGCAACTAAAGCATTTAATGAGAGATTTTCGCTCTATTTCAAACGAGTCGTGTTTTATTAAAATTTTTCATCATTTTCGCTTAGTTATTATCGTTTTTTTTAATATTAGCGCGCTCCCTCTAACATTCGTATTTATATGTCTCCCTTTCAAACCATCTTTGAACACTAACTACGGGGCCTTAACGTCCTGTGGTTAGTGCATTTTGTATGGAGATTTTTTTATTCTTTAGTAAGGAATTCCAGTACATATTTTATCAATATTTACTGTCTATGGGTTTTTTTTTTTAATATATAATTCATACTGTAATTAATTGATAACGTTAAAATTTGTTATTCTCGCCCAAAACATCGCTAGACAAAGCCAGTACACTGAAGTCTACACGGTATTATCGATGGATGTACCTACGTAGCTCACGCCGTGGCGGGTTCTCACCAGCGGAGTTATTGTAATTGCTTTTACGTAAATTTGAAATACCTTTTTGGAGTACCTACCTACTCATTTTTACAAAAACGTCAAATTGGCATGTAGGTGATTTTAGTCGCGGTCGCGCTAGTTGTTTGAGATGCATTATATTATGGAATACTTTCAATTTTACCGCTTTGAATTCAAAACCTTCCAAAATGTCAAGACATACTACGATGTAAGTTAAAACAATTTATAAAACTAAAAAGTCAACCACAAATCAACTTAAAACCTCAGATCAACATACTTAACTACACAATACAAAACTGTATAGCGACCTCTTCCTCTTCTTGTCAAAATAAACGTGTAATAGAAAGAGAGATGAGAGAAGATGTTTAATTATTACGTCGACATTAGATTTCGTTCGACCAATCATGGACCGTATACACAGTAAAAAGAACGGTTTATGAATTCTTATAGTAAACACATATAAATATATAAGTGTAACCATAATGGGTGTTTTTTGATCCACATGAATATATTTTTTAAAAGTCAATAAATTTTTATCTCAAATTCCTTATTGCGCCGAAGATTGTTGTTCAAGAACCATCTAAAATCATAATAAATTATTGACCTTGCCACAATCATGTGATATTATTATAATCATTTATCGCGTTCTCGTATCAGATCTATTAGTTTCTCATGCAATTTTATGTCGAACAGAAATTGACTTGAGAGTGCGTGGGCAAGATCAGAAGTTAACTAAGAGTTTCCGTCTCGGCTCTGTCGTAATACTTACTACTATTATTATTGAAATTATTAATTATGAATGCAAATGGTCAATCAATACTAGCAGGCCGCCGTCCCAAATCTAACCATTCTACCACCACTGACACATTTGTGGGAAATCTTTAGTTGCTTAAACTGCGGGTATCGACCAACTGCGGGGAAGAAAAATATCAGAAATAAATCATGGTAATGTAGGAAAATAGCCCGTGTTTTGCAAACAGAATTTGTATGAGACTAGTTTTACATTTTGCGTACTAAGTTTACGCGCGTCAGGCTTATTAGCACGTTCACCTATTTTTTTTAGATTTGTGATTGTTGGAACCTTCAAGAAACGGGGGATATGATACCTTTAAAATTTTACAAGAAAAAAAATATATTGTGCGTCTTTTATTTGAGTATTTTTTCTTCAATTTCCAAGCTTGACAATTGTTTCTTAAAATGTAATATTAAAAAAAAAACGAAACCCTTTGAACTAAAGACTAGTTTGTGGTTTCACGTTGTTTAATTTTCTGATGATACGTTTGAATTTAAATCACAGACACACGTAGTATTCAAACGAGCAGTTCTTATAAATACTTTTAGATCAATCCTGAAAACTCTTTTGTACCTACGGGCTTATCTCATCGATTAAAAAAATACCTGGATTTACAGTGTATTATTACTTTATTGTTGATGTGTTTGAACGTGGTTCGACGTACGAACGTACCAATTTACCTTTGCGTTGCGTCACCTATTATATATATTTGTTTAGAATGACGTCAAATATTTAAGGTAGATCACATTGCTCATCGATCATACATTCTTGTTCATCTGGAACCTCCTAGCTTATTACCTGATGTCTAATATTGCAGGTATCTATCTCTTGAATGTAATGTATTGGCTATACCACCAGGCTTCGCCCCAGTATCATCACTTATTTTTTCTTATTAAACAATTGAAAATATGCACCGAATAATGAATATGTCGTCTGGTGTTTCATAGTTAAATGGTCATTTTAAAGTTCTATAAGTCATGGTGGAAATGACTGCGTGCTGAAAATAATTTCGCTAAACTAAATATTACAGACATAACAAAATGTACAAATTTCACGACGCCAGCACTCATTTTTTGAAGAATTTTGTTAATCCATTCAACCAGACTTTTTTTGTTTTATCGCTCTCACTGTTTGGAGGATTTTTTTTCTTCATTCAACCAGATTTTTTTGTTTTATCATTTATTTTCTCTTAGCTGTACCCCGCTACGCGTTGCTGTGGCTCAGGCTGTCTGTGCAGACAGAGAAACAACGACGCTGTTTTCAAAAAAAAAACATGTTTATACTTGTCGCAGGTGAAATCTATATAATATAGGTATATAAAAACACACACGTATTCGAATGCAACGTTGTGTCTTGTGTCAATATTTCAAAGCAATCGGTGAAGAAGTTTCGGAGATTTAAGATTTTGAACAAACAAACTATTTTTTATTTATATAGATTCTCACTGCCTTGGCCACTTATTTTTCGAGGTTTATTATTAAAATTTATAATTACATTTTTATTTTTTTATTTTTATAAATGCGTATTACTGTGGTGCATAATTCGTTATGAGTAAGTTCTTTACTTATGTTGGTAATACGCAACATAATAAAACTACGTCTATTCTCAGTAACGACTAAATAATTCAAAAGAATAGCCGCAAAACTGTTCATTTATGACGTGTTATGAAAATCATTCATAAATATCTTCTTCGACTCTAAAGCTGTTTAAATCAACATGACAAGTTTACTCACATCACTGGCTTGGACTACTTTTCTATTGGGTGTAAGTACTAAGTACTTGTAAATGTACGTCTGTATTCTGTATCCGTCTGTCTGAAGTAATGATCGCCTCAGGTGTATTACTATTACGTCAGACCATCATTTACCATCTTGCTCTAACATAAGCCATAAGCTGTCCCACATGTAGAGATTGACGAGAACCTGCACAAGAAATGTTTCATACCTCGTAATATTAAATATCAACTAAATTAATAAATTAATGACTCTGCAATCATAAACTGGCAATTTGGCAATCAACTTCAATTACTTCGAATACATTTTCACCTACTTAAGAGAAACGTTTAAAGAATTTAATAATATCCTAATAACTTTCAAGACTTGAAATTGGTTTTATAAGTAAGTGCAAAAAATGACATGCTTTTAATGCGGTTTTTTAAAGTTTAAAGTAAACACACTTCTCGATAAAACTAAACAAAATATTGGTGACGTCTAGGTCCGTCTGGTTGACGTTTTGGTTTAGAAATTGTACACACAATTTTACACACAACTGTACACACAATTGTACACACAACGTCCTGTCTTCCACGTTTACAAAAAAGTATTTCTACACTTAGTTAATAATAATGTTTTTTTCTTAATTTTTACTGCGATGATAATGATTGTCATATCGATATCAATAAATTATTCTTGTAAGTAATAGTTTCCCAAGACCACATCCGCGAGTAATAATGGGTTGGGTCATTGGGGAAAATTGCTCGTTTAAGTTGGGGTACGCCTACATCTTTGATTAAAATAATATCATTAGTAATATATACACGAGTGTGTTGATGCGTCCAATAATAAAAGTTTTGAGGTTTTCCACAGTAAATATTTAAAAATATTTTTATAAGAAAGCAGTTCCGTTGTGGCTTGCCATTAGTAGATTAATTTAAAGAAATTCTTTGATTCAAACCACAATATTTATTGTGTCTACCGGTTTTGGAATGAACCGCTCTGTTTCCCTTGCAAACTGCGCACCCGTTCTTTATCCTTGTTTTCTTCTTTTTCTATGTCTCATATTAAATTTTATGTTTTACTTTTGTTTCCAATGGAGATTCTTACGAAACTATCATTTTAATTATTATTTGACTGAAGTTTTCTCAAATAAAACTGATTTGGAATTGTTCAAATAAATATAATTTTAAAACCAAGTATATTTTGCATGGTATCCTTAGCCGTGCGTTGGTTTGCGGAAATGCAACCTTCGCCTCCCGAATCCCGTTTGCATCTCCTAACCTTACCGCTTACGAAAAGAAGATTTGAATTTATCCTTTAAAATTGTGTAAAAGTTTTTTCACTGAGCACCTTCTTCATGATAAATTAAATTTCTCTACACGTCGGAACCTTATCTGAACTAAATTAAGTCATGTATACCATATGATTTATTTCCCATGCAACAAAGAACAGTCGTGTAAGAAAAAAATGACACTGCATAGAAAGTTCCAGCGAAAGGCAAATAGAATTTTCACAGACAATATAAAAGGCCGACAGCTGGGTACATGATTTTATATTGAATTTCTAACCTACATTCCCACTTTTCCTATCTTATGTTGTCTTCGATTCATTACGAAGTTTTTTTTTCAAAATCTCTATAAAAACCTAATCCTTTCACTTTTATCTGAACTCACGTCTTTTATCTAATTGCGATTAGTACGGAATAGTGTGCACGTACTGCGTGATATATCGATGGCTCCAATTTGATGTTCTTGCAGTTCACAGATTTATTGAGAAAAACAGAGTTGCCCAGGGCCTCTGAACCGATTTAAACCGTTTCCAAATAGTTGAATTAATGAAATATAACCAACCAGACATTTTATTCGGTTAATCAGAATCCCCCTAGCAGTTAGTTTTGCAATAATTATTCAATGGTTTTTGTAACTGTGAAATTATGTTAGCGAGATACGTGAGGGCTGATAAAGATATTGATTTTTGGCAGTAACAGCCTGTATAAAGTTTGTGGATGAAAGCCTGACTAGCAGGTCACAGCTGAGTTTTAGTACCAATCCTGATGAATGCCAGTGATGCATAGGAAGGGCAGATGTCGATTTTGCTATGGAGCTATGGGCATGACAGTGATACATAGGAAGAGCTGGAGTCGATTGTGCGATGGAGCCATATACGACCGATAAGATTTGGCACAATCAATCCAATCAAATACTTGTAAGTCAAAACCAGTCACTGGATTGAACCTTGTTTTTTTAATACAAATATAACCGAAAACCGATTCTAGTTGGTCGTTTTATTGGTAGCCCTGATATGAGACTATATAATTCAATAATGAAAGCGCGCACGATGATTAACCACCTGGCGCTGCTCTGGACCAACGCAATATTTAACTCTTTCATATCAGCTGTGACCTGGGACCTTCATTCGACGTTCGGAAACTTCAAATCACGATACCTTGTTCTCGTGAGACTGAGCCATGGACTTAACCAACAGAACAAACACAAACAGATCACTTTCAAATTTTCACTAGTTCATACCATGCTGTTATTACTATCTCACTTTTTATGTTATTTATTTTTCATACATACTGATCGATCACTCTGAACGTTTCTTAATTTCTTCTACTCATGCAGGGAAGATATTGTATACACATTTATATTCGTGATTTTTTGTGAGGAATAGGTATGTTATACTAAGGAATGGATTAATCTTTCTATTTTATTGGAGAAAACACAGATATAGACAGTATTAAACATGACAGTAAAAAAACATCAATTGGAGAATTCGCCTGCATCCTAACTATTTCTCACAGATTAACAAGGCATATTTTATATATATTCTTATTTATTTAAGTGGACTGCTAAGGGTATTAACAGAAAGGTAAGCATTATATCAGTCTACCTGACCTATCCTCCCGGAAGTTTCACATCCATGACTTTTTAAACTTTGAACATTCCGCTTTAACCCAATGTAGGCGTTTTACAACTTACTCTGCATTATGAAATACATGTTTAAGAATGTACATTTTAATTTCGTAATACATGGCTATCCCACGAGAAACTGTGGCGATTTTAGACTTCCAAAAACAAATTTGTCGGAACCCAAAATAATCTCTATTTTTAAGGATTTACGATTTTTAATAAATTTACCGACAGATGTTAAAGAAGCTAAAAGCCTCGCTACTTTTCGGGGTTATGCCTAAATACTATAAAGAATGAGTTTTAGATGTATTGTAAAGTGTCCTTAATGTCATAGAAATAAATTTTTAAAAGGTTTGTACTAGATATAAAAAAGTATTTTTTTTATAACTAAATAAGGCCTCTGTGTTTCCTCCCTCCTACAACATGGGACTCTTCAAGAACCATGTTCAATCCTTCCTCTCCACAAAAAGACCCTCCACACAGCATCCCCAAAGATGACATAGGCCCTGAGGGAAATTATTTTCTTCATGGCCTTCTGTGTGGAGTTAATATAAAAAAAATAAAAATAAAATACAAAGAGGTTCTTCGATCATTTTTGTTTTTTTTTTTTATTTTTTTTTTTTTTATTTTACCTTGATTGGACAGTTGTAGGATTTGCTGATAAACTTTTGGTAAATTACGTAAATTAAGAACATCCGAATATTTTCGCGTTTCGTCATGATATATTATCAAAGCAAATGCACTTGCATGTTCCTTCTTCTCCGTGTTTGACCCTGTCTTTCTTCATTCACTGCAGAACTTCTTTCGTGTCTCTTTTTATCGTATTTTTCTGCATTCGATATTTCCCAATTAATGCTTTTCCACATTAAAGTTTTTGTTAAGTCCGTGTTTTCAAACTGTAGAATTAGACACCGCAACATTCGGATTCTCAATTCTCAATTTGTCACGTTTCTATAAAAGTGTTCTTCTGACTTCATCATTACCTACTACCGTTGACTTTACATCAATGCCTACTACATATGTAGTTGACAGGTCAAGAGTGAGAATATCCAGTTCAAACCGAAGATAATAAAATTCAACTTCTGTTATCTTTGGTTCAAACTAACCTTTTGTGTTTTTCTTCGTCTTAATTAACCCTATTGGCATCTGTGTGAACGCTGTTGGTTCTATCATTCCTCATTCATCCTGAGATTTTGACATGTGACCAGCTCAGTACAACTTTCAATAGTTGTATTATTTTACAAACTTATCAACCGGCATCGATAATATTGCAAGCTGGGATGATAGAATGTTTCTCTTTTACGACTCAAGTCGATATGTACGAAATTGTACGGTCAAATGAGATGCTGCTTATCAGTTATCGGTGTTATCATTATTCCTGCAGGATAGGTTTTGACTTTGATGTGCTTTCACTAAAGAAAATACAGCCACATTAATTATCTGCTCGGAGATTACGTGGTACCTTCTAACATATTTACTTGCAGTGAATAAGCCTTGAAATTTGCAGCGTACTGCACTGTTGGGCAGATGAATGACATTATGTCAACTAAATTTACGACGATATTCAAAGGCCGTTTGGCACATGGAATTGGCGAAGCGTAGTGTGGGATCAGTGCATCTTCATCTCATTCATTCTCCAGCCTTTCTGACACACATTTCATAATAGTATGTCAACATTGCAAGAGCATTATGTATGACTAGCAGTTAAAAACCCGCTCCGCGGGTTTTTGCTGCTAGGCCCTGCGGGCGGCACTTGGTTGGGCTTCGCCCAGTTTATGTGATACTAACAGTTACATTTAATAGGTAGATATTAGATCATTGGGTAGATATATAATAGAAAGACATTCTGCACCACTAAACACCCCTCACCCCAACATAAATCTCGTCAATGAGAAAAATGTTTCCTCTTCCATACCACCGAAATGATTTAATTTTTAAATCGAAATTAAATTGCAAAATATTTATATGTAATTCGAAAATAAAAAAATTTCAACATATTACAATATTACATATAACTTTGGTAAAATAATATACTCTTACCAAAAGACTGTCAAAGTAATTACATTTTTTTTAAATATATTAAGAATTATTTTATTGGGATAAGTCCTAAAAATCTACATATTTGGGTGAAATAATATTACGCTCTTACCTAACGATTGTCAAAGTAAATACACCAAAACTCTCTTAATTCGCGAAAACCTTACAGGTGGGATAAATTGAGTCATTTTCATTTCAAGGGACACAAAAAACAAAACTTTTTAAGCAAGTACAATTTATTATACTTTTATTTTTTACAATCTGCAACATAATATTATACACTTTCATTAGGAAAAAATCTCTTTATAAACAATATTATCCGTATACCAATCAGTCAGAATTTGTATAAATAACGATGACTGCGCTCAAACTGTCCATAAGAAAATACTGGTTCAGGAAGTAACAGTCCACCCCGTTCAAAAGTTATTACTCTTACCTGAATTCATGTCGGTAGACAATATGGTTTCTATATTTTACACTCATCTGAATCGTATAATTGAGAAATGCGTAACCAAAATTGTAAATTGTAATAAGCAGTATCCCCACTGGTACTCACCAGACTTAGTTAAACTTATTAAGGAAAAAAATAAATTTCGAATTCTCTATAAAAAATATAAAAATCCTCGTGATAGAAATTCTTACGAACTCTTACGCACCCGTTGTTCCAAACTCATTAGTAATTGCTACTTTAAATATATTCAACAAATCGAATCGTGTCTGGTTAATCATAATAGCGTTAAAACTTTTTGGAGATTTATCAAACAAAAGAAAAAAAATAACAGTACTATCCCCCAAAATATGACGTATGGAGAAAAAAAGTCATCCAATGGCGAGGAAAGCAGTGAACTATTTGCCCAACACTTTTCATCAGTATATGAGAAAGATAACATAAGAGGCAACGAAGAGACTCAACCTCATCCCGTTTCAATTGATCAATCAAATGGCGTTCTACACACAGTAAATATTAGTGTGCACGATGTAAAAATAGCAATGCTTAACCTCGACCAGAGCAAAGGTCCGGGTCCCGACAAAATTCCACCTATCCTAATTAAAAAGTGTGCACACAGTCTCGCACTCCCTCTGACTATCATTTACAGGAAATCGTTGTCTTCATCCGTTTTCCCAACAAGATGGAAACAAGCAAATATTGTACCTATACCTAAAAGTGGCGACCTTCACGACGTCACAAACTATAGACCCATCTCCATTCTCTGTTCATTTGCTAAAATTTTCGAAAAAATAATTTGTCCAAGTCTGAATTATCATCTCAAAAATCTTATTACTCCAAAACAGCATGGATTTCTCTCCCAGAAATCAACATCCTCCAATTTACTTTGCTATGTCACTACCTTAACCGAAGCTGTCGATAAAGGTCAACAGATAGACAGCATCTACACTGACTTTAGCAAGGCCTTTGATAAGGTAAATCACAGATTATTAATACATAAACTAAAACGCATGGGTGTTCATGGTACCTTGCTAAACTGGTTTCACTCCTATCTAACTGACCGTGAACAAAGAGTAGTATTTGATGGTTATGAATCAAGAGGATTAGATGTACCGTCTGGAGTACCTCAAGGGTCCCATTTGGGCCCGATCTTGTTCCTTGTTTTTATAAATGACTTGTGCGATGTTATTTTGGATTCTAAAATTTTATTGTTCGCCGATGATTGTAAGATTTTTAAAATTATCCACACATTACTTGATTCAATACTCCTTCAAAATGATATCAACAGAGTTTCTAAGTGGTGCACTGACAATAGAATGTTTCTGAATTCTTTAAAATGTGTCCACATAACTTTTACACGTAAACGCAACTCAATCTCAACTCAATATTTTATCGACGGTACTAAACTCCAGGAAGTCACAACCATTCGGGACCTAGGCGTAATATTCGATAAAAAACTAACTTTCACACCTCATATCGACAGCATTATTTCTAGATCCCTAAAAATGCTAGGATTTATCAAACGAAATAGTAAAAATTTTCAGAATCCCAAATCAAAAATAACGCTATACAATTCCTTGACCCGCAACGTGTTGGAGTACGCAAGTTCTATATGGAGTCCAACCTACAAAGTTCATATTCAGCGAATAGAGCGGGTTCAAAAACATTTTATGTACCACCTAGCGTATTGTGATAAGCGAGCTCGATCACTTCCTCATTACACCGATAGACTAAATTTCTACAATGTACGCACCCTTGAACAGAGAAGACTAAATATCGATTTAAATTTTCTTTTCAAAATTGTTAATGCTCTAATAAACTGCCCTTTTTTACTCTATAAAATTATGTTCAACGTTCCTAGAATTGGTTCCCGACTCATACATTATATTCCGTTACATATTAAAAAATATAAAACTAAGCTGGGGTATGACTCACCTTTACCAAGAATGTGCCGTTATTTTAACGAGACATATAAAAGTCATCCCATTGATTTGTCAATGTCATCACTGGCCACTTTCAAATCAAACGTAAACAAGACTTAAAGCTACCTATCGTGTTTATCTATAAAGTAATTACTATTGCTGTTATGAAATGTATATGTAAGTGTATGTATTTGTGCATACATGTATGCATGTAGGTGCATACATGTACATTATTCTTTACTTATAGTTTTGTGCTCATCAATGTTGTGTTTGTCTGTAATTAGTGATAGTATCAACCAAGTTTAAATTGTGTAATTGAATTTCGAGAGCTTTGATATGAATCACTGTTGACAAACCTAAAAAAAAAAAAAAAAAAAAAAAAAAAAGTTTGTCCTTGAGATTTATTTAATTTAATTTGACTGGAAACTGTTTTCTGCACATATTGAATTATATTGTAACATCCGAAAAAGTGTTTTAAATTCTAGGAATGAAATGTACTGTACCTTTTCTGTTCCCTGTAATGATTTTGGCTTGAATTAAGTTACAGCTGAAATTTTTATAGCACCGCTTTTGTGAGATATCACCTCAGGGGCGCTTTCCGTTGAAGTACATCTTCATTGATTGCATAAACATGACTATTTTTAGGGCACAATATGGTACGTTGACTCAACCCTAAGGCATCAGCAGTTGTATGTGTCTCACCGTATATATAGTGAATCTTGACAAATATTTACATTGGGAATAAGCACAGATGACTCTAATGTTCCTTCTACAAAAGGAAGTTTGCCATCTTCCAAGTCCAAAAGCCATTTAGAAAATATATTTTCACTTTCTAAAGCTCTGACATTTGTTTTTAATTGAAAAGTTTTGAAATGGTACCAAAGTGTGCTGCTTTTATGCAAGCGGCAATTAATTGTCCTCGTGAAGCACGTCGACACACTGGAAGGATCTGACGAAAGTCTCCGCCCAAAACAATAACTTTGTTACCAAAGACAGAATCACTTCCCATGATATCACGTATAGTACGCTCAATTACTTCTAAAGCTACACCTGCCATCGGTGCTTCATCCCATATTATAATATCTGCTTCCGTTATAATTTTCCGATTCTTTGATGTGACCTTACATGTTGTATTGTCCTGTAAATTGAGGGGTAAATTAAAAGCAGTATGACACGTTACCCCACCTGGAAGCAAGAGTGCTGCAATGCCTGTCCAAGCGACTGATAAAACTCTTTTACCTTTTCGTCTTAGAGTGTGAATTAAAGTTTAGTAAAGGTATGTTTTCCCTGTTTCGCCTGGGCCATCAATGAAGAAAAATTTATTGTCATCATTTTCATGTGAAAAAAACTTATTCAAAATAGAATTATATGCTTGAAGTTGTACGTCATTGAGTTTGGCAGCCATCAATTCACCTAAAGTGTTTTCAGAAATTACATTAAAATCAGATACTTGTCCAAAACTGCAACTTTCATCAGGTTCAGGTAAGCCCTGCATTCTGCAAGATGAATTCTCCTTCATGAGAATACCCTGTATGTTTAAAAGACAAAGATTAATAGCTGTTTCTTCAGCAACACCATGATGAAAAAAATCTTCAGCCGAAGATAGAAGGGATACATTGTATTAAAATTAAAACAAATAGATGTCTAAGAATTTTAGGCGTCAAATACAATGAAGCCTCCGTCATACTGCGACCATTCTCGTATGTCATCAATGAGCTTCAGTTCACGCGCCGCATCATGAAAAGTAGCTACATAGTAAATTGCCATCAACAGTTCGCAAAGATTCAAAGGATGTAGCTCCAGCCACCTTTATAAGAATCAGCCGTAAATGATACAGTTCTATATTTCTAGGAGAAATTGAAGGTATTCATCCAATGATCCCCGCTGTCGCCTCGTCCACTTTTTACCAGCTGTAAAGACATAGTTATTTGGTACATCTTGATAGAGAATAGAGCGTCCCTCAATATCTTGAAGATTCAATTGGAACCACGCTGTTAAAGAGGTGTTCCTTGTAGATGCTTCCCTGAGAGCCTGTTCCTCCCGCCCAGAGGGGAGGGAGGAGCAGGTTTATTTTGTAGAGACAAAACAAACAGATTGGCTGTCGGGTAAATGTAAAGCCAGAAGTAAAATTAAGTGAGATTGATCATGTATAGATAAATAAATACTATCCAAAGAGGAACAAATTTTAACATTAATATGAGCATCATATTTTTTGCTAAGGAATGCATTATATGGAACAACAAATCGATTGTCGATACGTATATCCCGAATAACGTGATTTTTCGTAGCCTGCGGAATTATTATCAGTAGCGTCTTTAAATGATTTGGGGAATTTTTTAGAGCACTTACCGTCTACCATGCAGACTGACCTTGGATTAAGTACGCCACATGGTCCATGAATGTTATTTTTTTAAATAATACGGTACAAAGCCGAATTCTTCGGATGGGGTAGTTTTGCAGATACGGCATTATCAATATCAGAAGCTGTATACAACTTATCTTCGCTGCAAAGTGTAAACACACCATGTAGATGAGGTAGTCCTCTTTTTTGCTGTTCAATTGTATACACCCAACAAATTACCTTTCCAAAAACATGTTTCTCAGTCATATCATGAATAAATTCCTTGACTTTTAGATGGAAAACCTTGGCTACTATATCAGGCCTGTCCGCGGCCGATTGATAATGTTCCAATTCGGTTGGTATTTCTGGCCATTTGGGATTGCATGTAAAAGTTATGACGACGACAGGACGACCAAATTTACGTACCATAGCCATTGAAACTTGATAAAGTTTATTCATATGGCGTGGTCCACCAGTAAATGAAGATGGAAGAATGACTGTATTACCTGCACATACTCCTCTATCAGTGGCTAAATTTCTTACATGGTTTTGCAAACCTTGATAGCATTCCACTCTGAGGTGTCGTTGGTTTTTCCTAATGTAATCTAGGCGACCAGATTCATAAATAATGATAATAGATAAATAATGTAAGCATGAATTAAATACTGTTGAAAAAGTTTACCCGCATAATGGACTGGATTAAATATGTTTCTTCGCACTGCTAATTTACTTGCATAAAACTACATAGCAGTTACAGTATGACATTGAGCAGTACAGAAATCAGCATGATGCTTAAAGCCGGGGGTCCAACCACATTCACCTGATGGAAATAGTAGTGGGAAAACCATAGGATCTAAATGCTTTGATAAAGTTGCCATCCTTTGAAGTCCTTAACATTTTTAGGTTAAACAGCGATATCTATACCCGATGGCAAACTCCCGTCTGTCTGCTACGTATACCATGGCGATATCGTGAGAACTGGTTGGAGCATTTTACCTCTGATGAACGTGTAAATAATAGACGTATATCTCTCACCTGCCCACCCTTATTTATATTTCTTCTTCCTCGACAGATTCTTTTAGTTTCTTATACTGATGAGGGCTTATTTGGCGTATTTCACTATCAATTATTTGCATTATATTTTTATAGCAATCGGCATTAGATGGATGACTCATACGCACTCTACAGCCTCATCAGGATCGTATAGATAAAGCTGAGCATAGGAAGGTATTTCACCTGCAACTTGTATACTTCTGGAAGTGAGATGATAAACCTAACCAGAAATTTTTAAACAATATGGACCATTACCTGGGATATTAGCTATTTGCGCTCCAAATTAGGCAAATCTATTAGCACTCTTGTATTGACAAATAAAATTCCTAAAGTTTTTAGATTGACTACAATCTCCTGTCAATAATTCGGTGCTGGATAATAAGCTAAAATTTGTGGTATTATTTTTCCAGTATGACAGCAAGAATGTAACAGTTTACCTTTTTATATGACACTCTTTTGATATGACGCCGAAATAATTCTGTTCTAGAAGCACATAATTAGGATTATTGAGCACACTTCAAGAATACACTACTATCGCTTCGCTTGGTAAATTTCCCTCTCATTCGAACATTCCGAAATTCGACCAATTCTGGTAAAATATTGTCCACATTCCTTTTAGCCATAGTAATTAAATTGAAATAATAATCTGAAAACAAAATATTTCTTTTTAGCGATTCACAGGTAGTTTGTAAACAAATTTCTTGGTTATCACGTCAATAATTCTATAATTATCACATATGACACATATCAAACATTGACAGCGCATGGTGGCGCATGGGGTCGGTGTTGTAATATCAAAAAATAATTAATTACGTATTTAAGTATCGAGTGGAACTGG
Source organism: Hesperophylax magnus (assembly GCA_026573805.1). Taxonomy (NCBI): domain Eukaryota; kingdom Metazoa; phylum Arthropoda; class Insecta; order Trichoptera; family Limnephilidae; genus Hesperophylax; species Hesperophylax magnus. The sequence continues at coordinate 7,188,102 of JAIUSX010000006.1, read as the reverse complement.
TTATTTTAGCAGCCATTATTTTTTAATGGTGGATTTATTATAATATATTATATTTATAATTATATATTTGTATATATATATATATATATAACTTTAAAAAATTACACTGACATTGTACATTGCTTGACACTAACTGGCTATAAAGGCTTTTTGCATTGATTGGAAATCGATATACGCTGGCAGCACTGAACAATGTGTCTTTCGCGTGAATAATGATAAACGTCAAATTTCAATACGTAATTGTGGATAATTTTTACTGTAATGTAATTAATCCATTGAATTGTGAACTTTCTAAAACATATTTTCTTCGATATTATCCAAAAATTATATGAGCATCGTGTTTTAATTTTCAAATCGTGTTAATTTTCAAGTTAGCGGAATTTAACCGAAACAGACAATTTAAATTTGACCAATCAGAGGGCCTACACCGTCCAGACGCTGGAGTATTAATAATATCAGATACGCGGATGTGTTATCATTATAGTAATTTGGACCTGTTTGGTTCCGTTTGATTTCCGCTCTTATTTGTGTAAAAAACGAGTTATCGACACTGATATTAACAGCTAACAAAGTATCGATTATGAACCCGTATGTTGTTTTATTTGTATTGCGTTTATTACAACAGTATTCGTGAAAACAACACAGGCCGAAGACGCAACATTCCTACATAGGCGCGCATCTTAAAATATAAAAATCACGTGTCACTATATTCGTACACGCTAATCTTCGAAACCGCCCAACCGATTTCAATGAAATTTTGTGAATGTGTATGGTTAGTTAGTCTGTAGCAGGACAACGTCTTATATTATAAAATTCATTCCAAATGGTTGAGTTAAATTCTAACTGATTTCCAATTTTAATACATAAAAATTCAGCCAGCGTATGTCTGTGGTCGCAAAAGTCGAAAAGTAGTAGATCGATATCGCTGAAAATTTCAAAGTTTGTTGTTATTAGTGCCAGGAGTGTTTAGAGATGTTTAAATGGTAGAGAAATTTGGGGACGTCCGATGAATTCTTAACACAATATCTCTGCACTGTAATGAGATACGGAGTCGAATTAAGTCGATGTAATGCCGTTTTTTTAACAGTAATATTGTGGTATACAGTAGTGAATGGTGAAAGAAGTCGGAGGCACCCGAGAAAGACATTATCAATAGCGAAGCATTGCGGGGGATCCACTAGTAATATAATAACATTCAAGTAGTCAATATAATAGATATAGGTAGGTACTAGGTACCTAGGCTAGGCCGATTATTTGTTTGTCAGTATGCTTATTTGCCAATCATTTGAACAACACTTCTTGAAAGCCGGTTTATCTAAGTACCACTTACCTACATTATTATGTACAATCTCAGGCTTTATTCAGGTAGTACAGGGTTTTCCAATAACAGGTGTTATTTTGATATTCAATCGTAAAATATCAATGGTTTCGTTGCTTGTGTGGCACGTAGCGTCGTCTTGTTGAAAGTAAACGTTGTCCAGATCAATACCATCCAATTCCGGCCATAAAAAATCATTAATCATCTCTCGATAGCGCAATCCATTCACCGTACCTGTTGTTCAAACCTCATTTTCGAAAAAGTAAGGTCCAATGACTCCGCCGGACCATAAACCGCACCAAACAGTCACACGTTGAAGATAGAGAGGCTTTTCAACAATAACCCTTGGGTTTTCCGAGCCCCAGATGCGACAATTTTGCTTGTTGACGAAGCCACCGAGGTGGAAATGGGCCTCATCACTCAAGATGATTTGAATTTCATTCACTCAAGTGAATTTTAATAATTTCAATGCGTTTTTGAAGCGTTTATCGTTCCATTTTTATTAATAGCTTAGTTTCTACTTGTCAAATGCTAAAAAATGACAGCTTCAAAAGTAACATCTACCGAAATAGCGGGCTATTCAAAATAACACCTCTTATTGGAAAACCCTGTAGTTCTCTGTCATGACGTTACCTGCCAACGTTATTGCCTCATTAGCACCTGGAGATCCATCACTGAACTTCTTGTTGCCTTTACCTACTCCTTGTTTCCATTATAGATTATGACTGAAGTGGAAGCAATTATCTACCTGACATATTTTCCACACCCTTGCCTTTACACCGTTATGTGTAGTAGGTATCTAGCACATATCATATTCTGAAAATTAAAAGTTAGTTGGTCGAATGTACGCACATACGTACCTACGATATAGATTTAATACGCTGATTTCCTAAACTCCTATGAAAAAGGTGATATAGGCCATTTCCTGATAAATTATTATTACTTTCATAACACGTGATCACGCAGCTGCGTTTATCCTGTTATTACATAATGCGAAAATATTTGAATTTTCATCGCCATAACAAATTCGTGTTTTACTGATAGTTTATTAGGAAATCTGTCAATTAATTCGTTAAAGGCCTTCAGTCCCGTTTTTAATAGGAATACGAATAACTTGAAGAGATTTAAGTAATCAGTAAGTTTTCTCCGTGGAGGTACATGGTGAGGAGAGCAGAATACTCATGGATGTGGAATGTAGGTACGCGAATGTTCCTGGTGCTAGGTACATAAGTCCTTACTATATCTATATTAGGATGGGTTGTTTCACAGAATTTGAACAATTCATAAAATTTCAACGTTAATTTTCGGGTTCTGTGAAAGTTCTATTCAACTTCTGTTATTATATCACTATAGGCTACATGCTTGACAGAACTGAAATAATAACAGAACTTGAATAAATATTTCACAGAACTTGAATAAATTTTTCACAGAACTTGAATAAATTTTTCACAGAACTTGAATAAATTTTTCACAGAACTTGAATAAATCTTTCACAGAACTTGAAAATTAACTTTGAAAACGAAGAATTGTTCAAATTCTCGGAAACAACCCGTCCTTACTGTAGCCCACACATCGCATGGAGATTTGAATTTCTCGTGAAACGAAACATTTTGCGTAGTAATACTATGCGAATCAACGCGACCATTTACAGTAAGATTCCTATAAAACGCTTGCTATGGCAAAAATATCCTCGGCAGTTCAGCGACCTCAGTGCGGGGTACATTATTGCAGAGAGGCGGCAGGCGGCATGTGGCACAACGGACTGATTTGTATATTTTATAAACAAACCTTCTCAACTTCTCACCACTCGCTCAGCATTGTAGTGATATGCTTCTCACAGCGACGCAAATATGTTTCCGTTACGTCTTTTGAAGTATGCCATGTTTCCCTGTAAATAAACTGAAAATCCCTTCATTATCGCTTCCTTATTACCTCTCACGCGTAATTACCACATTGTAACGATTGCGGATAATCGCTTTATGATTTTCTCCCAAGAATTACTCCAAACAATACAGAACTCTTCTGTTCTATAAAATTTGGAATCGCGAAAAATCGTATTCACTTTATGAATTTGAATAAGTAATATACCTTTATGGCGGCCACTTACAAATGAAATTTGAATATTTTTTGTGTGTGTGCAATTTGCTAAGATGTGTTTGCTTTTGATATCTCTCCCACTGCGGGCCTCTCGAACAAAACAATACAATACGTGATTTCTTGATAGTAATAAAATTACCGTTTAATTTTAATTTAATTTTAATATTTTGTAACTTCACATACTGTTGTAATCTGAAACGATGAGACCATGACAATTCTACACTATTTTTGCTAGCAGAGCTGTCGGAACATAATATAATATATTAAGATTGCAGCGTATCGTGTTATTGGCTATTATGTTATACTATTATACATGTAAAGTAGGCTTCCTGCTGAATATTCAAATCTCTTCTTCGTACTGTGTCACCATCACCAACATAACAGTAACAGTAAACATGAAAGGTAATTGGCATCTAGGTTTTAAGTATGCCATGTTCATTTTTCACGCATTATACAAAACATGTATGCGTAGTTCTGGCTGGTTCATTAAGTTCTAAAGCTTTTGTCATTAATGACTATTCATTTATACAACTGTCGCCAAACAAAGGGACAATGATATGAAAAATGCATTCCACTCGTAGAAACGAATTGCGAGAAAAATTGTGTTAAAAGTACAGTTGTCATGTTTTCATCTCGACAAATTATTCTTGAGTTTTTCAGCAAGACATCGGTGTGGGTAATGAGAGGCATCACTAAAGACTGAAGACTACAGGTTTCCGACTCACCATTCCAGTTCCCTGAACTTGGCCGTCATTTCACCAAAAGAGATTCGCGAACAAAGATGAAAGTATGCATATTGTGTGGGTATCAAGTTCATGGATTTATTATAATACTCCACTGTGGAAACTATCACAGCCAAAACTATCTAGTAAGACCATTGACTAATCAACTCTTTTTCTTGATATGCATCTTTTAATACCGGAACTTATTTATTCCCAATATGAACAGGGCATTATTACATCAAGATACCAACTTCAGTATTTTGTAATGTATGAAAATCAATAAAGCATTTACAACATAATTACTATAGAGAACTACCTACTATAATAGCGTCATTTTTCTTTATGCCAGACACGCTCATAATAAATAATTTGGAACCTGCCTATTCTATTATAATCGCTTTATTTATTTGTTAGAGATATGATTTGTCCCATCAAAATCAGTGTCATTCGTAACTAGTCAGCAATGTTCAGCGTCATTATTGCTGATAACAAACATGTATAGCCGAGTAGGAACTTTTTTTATCTTCATGGATTTTAAATGTTTATTTTTTTATGTAACCTACCTTTTATAACTACTATTTCTAAGCATTTGCAAAATGATTTAGTTTAGAACCATTGATGTTTAGAACCCTGATTATTGTATACCCAGTTCCACACTGGCTGGTCCCACATTTTCATTTGTCTTCATTGTGTCCCAGATTGCTTCTTCCTATTCTTGTCCCTCTCAAGGTTTTTGTTTCTTGAATGACAAAGCTACAAAGAACTGAAAGCTGCATTCAGTAACCGCTGGTGAAAGACTACCATTCCAAATATTACTTTAAATTGCTTCGATTAGTCAGTTCTCCTAGCAGCCCTTTTGCCATTGCTCCAATATTTGATGATTGGCATAATATAAAAAAAAACAAGTCAGTAAAAACCATATATTAGCCATATACCACTTTGAACTGTTGTAAAAACCTTCACTGCATGAGTCATTTTTTAAAACAACATTTTTGCGTTCAACATGTCATTCTACCCAATTAAATTTACATAATATCGCTACTGGAAATGATTTAAATATGTCCCTGAAATCGACTGGTCATAGTGGTAATGTTTAATTACTAGCTATGTATGTTGTAATCGATCTTCTTAATATGTGTTATTCATTCTAAATCAATATAATTGGCCCAGCAATGATTTGCATCATTAATTAATGTCTTATTTTCTTCGAAAATATTGTTTCTATTTGTAACGATAGTTTTCTGTCAGAAAGTCACGAAGTCGTCGGTGAAGTAAAAGCTGTGATCCCACGATCTCAGTGAAAAAGCTCACCATTTAATTGGGTTCATCATTATTCTAAACTCGTCGTGTTCAGCCATTTTTTTTGACCTTTCTCAAAGAATTTGTCTGAAACTCCCAAATTAATTAATTGTAATACCAAAGGTTTGGCTTGAAATTATTCAAATGCATACCACCAACTAGATTGGAAATTTAAACATCTACCTATTTTTCATAGGCGATGCACATACCTAACATAGGAGGGTCAAGAATCGTTAAAAATGTAGCTTCGTTAAATAAATAAAAATAGAGTCTTGACGTGAGCGGTAAAGGAGGAAACCATATATTATGTTTCCTTATAACTTATAACACTGTTGGGAAAGTTTTGGGGTCCCTTCAATACCTAACAGAAGAGAAAGAGAGGTAACAAGTAACACCGAGCTCTTTGAGGCAGATATGTATTTATGTAAGCTTAATGAGTAAGGTTAGTACTGGTATGTTACAAGCAGAGATGTGCTTTATTTCAAATAAATCCATTTCAAATGGAAATGCAAAAATGGGTATTTTCCATTTTGCATTTTAAATGCTTTTCTCAATGCATTTTCCATTTTAAATGCTTTTTTGCAACGTTCTTCCTACTATCTCCACTCATCTTTTTTTCATAAGCCCCAAATATCAGTCGGTCCTCAACCTCGCTATGAGAGATAATTTACATTTGTCAAGTTGCTCCCTGGTAGGAGCCCTGGCAATTGAGTGATACCATTACAAAAAATACTGAACATGGGGCCATGACGCTGTAATATTAAATGTTAGATAGCAGTTTCTATGTTTTTACGTTGGCAACATTAGTCCCGCGCAAATTTTTTGTGGTTTCATAATCCGTAGTCGTGGTGTTTTTGGATTTACCATCATGTAATATGTTTGTTCTACATTGATGTCCATTGTTGAATGACAAAATTGTTTCTAAAATTCTATAATTATTTTGATTGTTTGACCTGAGAAACCATTTTGCATTTTAAATGCATTTTTAAAATAGGTATTTTGCATTTTGCATTTGAAATGCTTTTCTAAAAACCATTTTGGATTTTGCATTTTCAAATAGAAAAGTTTTGCCCCATTTCCATTTTGCATTTCAAATGGTTTTGGGTACCCATTTTGCACATCTCTGGTTACAAGTTATAAATTTAGGTGTAGGTACAAGTGTAGGTAACTAATACACGATAATATACTTGTCATAATATGTTTTATGGTTGTAAGGTATATAATGGTTACAAAGAGTAAAGAATAGGGAGGGGAAGTTGGGGTTGTGGGGGACGGAGCCGCGAAGGCCGCGGTGGCTGGCACAAGTGTCGCGGCCCCGCTCCTCCCTTCCACCCATCACCTCTTCCTCGACCGTCAGCTTTTGATTCACACATAATACGATTTCTGACGTCACTTTTAAGCTCGACGATCCAGTGTTTACAAAGTAATCCAAAATTGCTGAAAAAGTATGAAAATACCACTTTTTTTAAACACTGGATCGCGTCAGAATTGAATACCTAATAAAAATGTTAACTGTAATTCGCAGATTGAGGACACATTTCATATAATTAATCTTCTGGCTTTCACCAAAGTTCACCAATTCACCAAAATTTGTATATTCATTGAAATTTATTTTATATAAATTAACGTTTTACGGTAAGTACCTTTAGTACGTGCATTTTAAAATATTTATTATATCAACTTTAATTTAAACTCGCGTTCATAAAAAATCGACAAGTACTTGACGGCCTCCATGGTTGAGGGGTAAGGCTTTCGACTAGCAATCGAAGGTTGCGGGTTCAGAACCCGATGTGCGCAAGTAAATTTTATTTGATGAATTTGTGTTATTTCACGATTTATTCATTTAAAATAATATATGGTTTGCTTGCGGCACGTTCCAGAGTGGAAGATACTATCAGTATCACCCTGGTGTAAGACCACCGTTCATAATTAAAACGTTGCTTTAAATGACTTTGGCCGTGTTTGGTGACCAGATCTGAATAGCCAGATACTACCCCACCATCCTCTTCCCCATCTCCTTCCCTTCCCCACTACCTTCAGCCTCACAACATACCCCAAACTGGGGATGCCATGGTATCATTGCCTCCAGACGGTTGGGAGCAGTTGGGACTCTCGTGCGATATTCACATTAAAAAATAACCCTTAGCGGCACTCATGGGGTAGACGTTTATCCCACGAGCGCACCACATAAACGGACTAATTATTAATAACTAGCTGTACCCCGCCACGCGTTGCTGTGGCTCAGTATGTCTGTGCAGAATATAAACAATCAATCTTTTCGCAATCGGTGAAGAACTTTCGGAGATTAAAGATTTTGAACAAACAAACAGTAACATTTTTATTTATATAGAATAGATAGATAATACTGAAGGGGTATAAAACTACCCCACGAAATGTAATCGTTGGATTATTTAGCGATCGACGTTAGGGGTTAATTTACTACGACACTATAAATTAATATTCAACAAGTAATTGACACGTTTGAAAATTGTTTCTTTCCTTGAATGTCAGGAGCCTTGACATTTCCAAAACCATATGTGTAAGTCAACATAATATTATTATTATTACGAAGCATGTTTTAATCAGTAAGGAATGTTTGTACATGTTTTCATTCTTAATTTTATTTAATAGTATATCGTATTTAGCAGCGTTAGCATACTTGCCAATAAGCATAGGTATCATGTCGCTTAGTTAGTATAATATTATCTGTTTTCATTTCAATTTCGGGGAATTATTATCTATATAAATAAAAATGTCAATGTTCGTTTGTTCAAAATCTTACATCTCCGAAAGTTCTTCACTGATTGCTTTGAAATTTTGACACAACGTTGCATTCGCATACGCGTGTGTTTTTATATACTTATGTTATACTATAGATGTCACCCGTGACAGGTAAAAACATGCTTTTAAAAATAAAATAAAACAGCGCCATCTGTTGGACGTGAAACAACACGCGCTATTCTTTCTCTATCTGCACATACAGACTGAGCCACAGCAGCGCATGGCGGGGTACAGCTAGTATGCTAATAAAGTGGCCGAACTGTGTGGAATGTTATTTACTTTATTTGCATTTTTTCTTTTAAATGTTTCAATATTCATTGTATGTAATTGATTGAAATATGCCATTCAAATTCTACATACGGAGTGAATGCACTCTGTATTGCCAAAGGAAATGCTACTTCCTTCCGTTCAAAAGCAATCCTTAATCGTGATAATGCACGGAGAAAAATGAGTATGACTGATTTATTGAAATCTTGTTAAAAACGTGATTGCAATCATTTCCCTAGTAAAATAAATGTCTATACAGAATATATCGGAACACGTGTTCATGCAGGCTTTTCCTGATAAATATAATGACGAAATGTTACAATTTTTATGTACACGTGTTCCGACATCCTAATAACATATTCGTGTTTTACCGATAGTTCGCTAGGAAACCTGTCAATTCATTCGTTGAAGAGCTGCAGTCCCGTTGTTAACAGGAATACGAATAAGTTGAAGAGATTTAAGTAATCAGTAAGTGTGGTGTTCGTACAAACAGGTCTTAGTCGAAGGAGTTTATAAATAAATGGTTCTTTTAGATTAATCAGGGATTTATTAATACTCCGCGTATTATAAAGGTGACTCGATAGTCGACCTAACTAGAAGCTGGCTAATTGGAATCTGAAACAGTAAGACGACTACTGGCCACTGGCTCCATCTTGCGGACTTCCACGCAAGCTCTATGCACTGCCATCTGTGCGTGCATCTATGAAGCTCTTACTTCCCAACAGTAAGTTTTAAAATGAAAGGGTAATATAATTCGGCAAGATTATTGGGAACACGGATATTGATTAATTGAAGCAGTTCTGACAGTCAAATTTGTAATGCAGTATTTTGATTAATATTATTAAATCTGTGCTTATTCTTCTTTCTGAAAGTTTCAATAGAGACATTTTATCCATGAGGTAATTTTAATCAATGTTTTGTACAGGCATATGCAATTTATAGTTATAAAATTGGGTTAATGAAGGGCTAAATCTGACATCAATGCCTTGTGTGTCGTTTAAATTCGTTGCATGGAATATAAAGATATTTTATTAATAATTTAATTATTCATTAGTAAATGGCCAACCTGAATCAAAGTTTTCAATATTCTTTAGCGAGTAACGGTAAGATTAAAATGTCCTGACCAGTGGTTCTAAGTCCGATTATCTCGGATCAAATTTATTACTAACTTGCTTTTTATACTAGTTTCCAATCGATAAATATATAAATTTTAAAAAACCAGTTCAAACTGTGTCGGATTCTGGGAATAACTTTTATAATAAAGTGGCTGTCCGAACCCGACGTTGCCAGGGATTCTATTTTGCTGTTGTTGTTGTAATATTTACTAGATAAGCAGAATGTTGTTTAATAAACATTTTAACGGTTTATATGGTCCGCGGTGGTTATTGATCCGCGTACATTTAATCTTCTACCATAACAAATACAAATGGCTGGTAAAATATCACATCGTGTAAAAGAATTAAAATTATTGCTGAATGATTTAGATGTTGAAACACTATTCATATAAATTCTTTGCAAACCTTCATGTTTCATTTTTCACCGCAGCATTATAATTACTATAAATGTTTACATTATTTGTGTATACCTGCTTAATATTTTAATTTTTAAAAATCATGAAACGTTATGTTTCACTTCTTCACAGCAATATTACATACCGTTATGCCTGTTACAGACCACGCTATATGCGCGCTATATTTTCGTGTCTTGGCCTATTTCAGCATATCGCTCGCCATACATTCCCATTGATAGTGTATGGCGAGCAGTGTGCATAAAAAAGGCCAAGCCATGTTGCGTATAGAGTAAATTGTCGCCTACATAACTTTAAAATTTACATTACAACTTGCTTGATTTTGTTTTATTTTATTTTGTTTAAAAAGTTTATTTCTCTTCGTATTTTTTTTTTAAATTTTTATATAATATTACCCTCGCGCAGGCAGTTCTATTGTGAGTTAACCCCTCAACTTACCGTTTTTTTACCTTTTATACGCAAGTATTTTCTATTCTAAAAATGTTTAATCTTATACAAATGTAGAAAAAAAATTGAACAATTTGGTCATGGGAGGGGGGGGTATAATATTTTCTTGTTACGACGTCTTGGTAAGACGTTACAGATTGGCATTCATAAATAATGTTATATTACATTGATATCGCTATAATAATAATTACTTCAACCCGTTGGTATCGCATGAAATAATAATAAAATTATTCTTACACACCAAAGTAAGAATAATGATGCCCCTTTGTCGTGTTCATCTTGCCTTTTGCGCATGGCTGAATATTGTTATGGCTGGCTCTTTTTAACTTCAAATTCTTGTGAATAGTATGCCAGCTGCGTTCACAACTGTATTACGATAATGTTTTGAATAAATGCATAATAGTTTTCTTGATGCGTTTTGAGTTTTAATGGTTTTTAATGATCGATCATTCATATAATTGTGCGGATATTATATAAATTGTAGACGCCTCTACCAATCGGTGTTTTAATTTGAAATTGAATTATCTTCATTAGTTTACATTACCAGTACAATGTAGTTACACGAGATTTCATAAATTGTAACATTTTTCTTCTTCGAGCATTGTTTATGGGTCTGTCGATAATAAATCAATGGTTTTCCATTTGATAGGTGACGGGATAGGTTTTATACATATAAAATCTTCTACATGGGCGTTGCAAAAACTAGTTTGAAAAGTTGTCGAGTAAGAACCAGACATTCTCGACATATATACACATTATACTTGGGTATATTAATGTGTGGCGTTCAGTGGTTAAGTTATGTATAACGAGATCAGTAAAATCTGATTATAAAAAAAAACTTCTATCTACCAAACCGGAAGTATAAAAGACATGGGAATATCCCGTCAACGTTCTCGATATATCTTATTATGCTAATTAATTGCACGACTTATTGATGAACAACTCACCTTCATTGGAATTTTACCTAGATATAATCTTCCTAGAGATAATCAGTTATGTTTTAAATAGACACACCATGGGAAAACTTTTACTAGAGAGTGTTTTACTGAATATATTATGAATATAAATCCATCCCAGAACAGCAACGTTCTGACACCTCTGTGTAGCACGGAATTTTAGAAAATAAAGCCTATGTTACACAAAAATCTTATTTTATGAAAGTTTAACGAAGTTCGTGCCTAGTTTAATATTAATTATTATGGTAGTAAAACGATATGAAATGAACAAAACAATATAGTTAGGGCGAAGCTTAATGCCAAATCACTATTTTGATTAATCTTTATAACGAATTGGTGTACATTATGAAAACCAAAAAATATGCTTTAGTTAAGTTGAAGGTTTTTCTATCGCTTCGCTTGAGTAGAATACAAATAAAAAAATAAATTACTCAATAAAAAATATAAATGCAAACTACTACAAAAAATATTTTTTCAATAGAAATGTATGAACGCATTAACTAAACTTTTAAAAATACAGTTTTATAGTTAAGATTATCTGTGACAGTTTCACTTGATTAACTTTTTTGCTTTCTTATAAAATTATTTACAAAATAAGTAAAAACCAGTTTTTTTGCTTGAAATCGAACGTTTCTAGACTCCGTTTGTCAAGCGATTTTAATGCCTACTACCTACGATATAAGGTATACCAAGAATATACACATTTTTGGCTTGTAGCTTCCTCTTAAGGGTTGATTTATAGGATAGGACATTACAGTATATCTCCTCCTTGCTATATCTATAATATGTATTGTGCTTTTTAAAAACTATTTTGGCAGTTTAGCGTTTTTTTATTTGTAATGAAGTAAAAAAAGATATTATAGATTTGAAGTTGAACATCGATCAAATGAGATTTGAAACATAATGTATATCAAAAAAGTATTCAAAACTGTGGTTTTTATCTATTGTATTTGATATAGGTAGCTCTTACATAATATATATATATATATATATATTAGGGTGTCCCAGGACATAAGGAAGAATTTTTTTTTCATGAATTTAAATATGCATACCCTCTTATTTTATTCCATTTGATCCCAATAACTCATACAATAAATATTATTTTGATTAAACACCGGCAACCCGTGCCGACTTGATGCCAAACATATGGTACAGAGTTAATATGGAAGGATTTTCAACTATCATTTTTGTCGGATAAATAAAATTTAAAAATGCACAAATGTTCAATTATGTAGTATTTTATATTTAAAAATGGTTTATTGATTAAATTTTTTCTTCATAGTTTGTTTTTTTACAGTCAGGATAAATCTTCCGGTATTCTTGAACGCATCGTAACAAAAATTATTTTTGTTCCTCTTTGACCGTGAGATTAAGCCATGAAAATCTTGCATTAACTTAACAGTTCTTTCAGCTGTATCATTCACTACCCTCAGCGGCGACACCTTCTTTCTGACTTCTTGATACGAAGTATTATTTGACCACATCGTAGGGAATTCGTTAGGAAAACTGGCATCTGTGTTCAGACGATCAAACAAATACTTGCTCTTAACTGAAATGAAGTCGTTAATATTTTTCTCTGAAACAAAAGTCACTAAATTATGATATGAACAAAAACCTCAATACAAAACATAATTTAAACTACTTAATAAACTTACCATACAATTTACCATCAAGATCTTCCTTCGATGGGATATAACGTTTGTCAGGGGTTGATAAATTATTTTTTGTGATATTTCGAGCATTTTTATTTTAGTTGTTTGATCCACAGCGTCGTCAAACAGCGATAAAATAGATCCTTCATCGGTCAAATAACATAACTGCTTACTGAACAGAAATAAAGCTGCCATTGAAATGTTTTCATCATTTTTTTCTTTAGCCTTCATCGATTTCAAAAAGCACAAGTCTTGGTAAGGTGCTTTAACTGCTATTATACATTGTAACCATGGCTTGACATAGGATGTTACTATGAACAGGCAAACGTCTAAAAGTGCCGCCTTATCCTTACCGGTAATTTTAAATTGCGCACAAATTAATGATATTTTCAAGGAATAAAGCGCCTTTGCCATCCATCGAGCACCTGGAGGCCGAATCTAAAATTTTCTCGCTGCATCTCCTACTAAAACTATCACACAGAGCTCTAAAAACTCTCAATAGTCATCTAAAAGTATTTTTGTTGTCAGTGAAGTACGGTAAAAGTCAAGCAAATCATTGATTTCGGAAGCGGTTAGGTGCAATGTGAGATTTTCTCTGTAGCACTGAATTTTATCGGGATCAACATTTTTACAGTTTTCTCGAAACTTTTTGAAGAGTGGTATGTCAGGGCTTGTAGTCACTTGACTGATTTTTACTTCAAAAAAGCTTTAAAAAACCAACTATGGCTATATTTGGTATATATTGACAGTTCAATTCACTTTACGAATATTGTAGAACAAAACTTCAAGAACTTGTCTATTAGATGGCAGTTTAGAACCCGATATTTGGTGTTTTACGACTCCTATTAAAAATATACTGTTTTTAGAAGTGCGTAAATCTAACAACATCTTGCCTGAACGAGTGATTTTCGTTTACTAACAAAATAGCAAGTTACTACAAGCTCATCAACACGTTTGCTCGCTGGCGTCTTAATGTACAAGTACTGACATCTTTCGATGAAAGTCGGCACGGGTTGCAGTTGTCCAAAGTAAACGAAATTTTTTTTATAAGTGTTTTGTCATTATTAAAACAAAATTAGAGGGTATGCGTTCAAAAATAACAACTTACATTTTTTTGGGACACCCTAATATATATATTCAAATAAATTTCTTTACGCCAAAGAAAAAAACACATCGATTTTGACATATTATTTGAGTCGCACAGACATACTCACATTGGAAATAACCATATTGGTTAATTTATTCAACATTCTTCAGATTTATCTGTACATTATTTTATTTCAATTAAATACAATAGGTAGGCGGGTACCTAAGTACGTAGTGCCTAGTGGCCCAGTATTCACAGCAGTGATAACGGTGCGCTCGCCGATGTGAGTAAATAGAGATAATAATAGGTTCCAATCTACCTCCTCCTATCTTGGTTGATTATGTTGCAAACGTGTTTACCGTCGACATTTTCTAAATTTCGCGACCACAGATGGTTTCCCAGTATCGATTGGCTGGATATTTTTTACACTGACAAAGAAAACTGAAACGGTCGGATAGTTTTGAGAATCGTTATTATTTGTTATTTCCGCTGTCAGCCAGAATACAGTGCTTTGTTCTCGTTGTGTCGCACGAATATTGGGTTGATGTAATTACATTCTGATTGCTGCTCATCTTTATTGTTTCGAAATCAATGGAAGAGAAGAGCCTTGTTTGGTGACACCATTATGGTTATGGAGTTCGACTAGGAGCCAAAGCGCATTCACGCAGGACGCCTGTTGCGCATACTAAGTTAAGTGATACCTGTACATGTACACTTACAAGCGCACATTATGATACTGAAGCGCCGACAAGAAGGCATCATCGCAATTTGTAGGGATCTACCTAACTGAGGGAATTGCTTTCAAACAAAGTAATTTTCAGCCATTTCGCTCAGTAAATAGTATCAGTAATGAATCTCCGTCGTTGTTAAAAGATTTTAATTTTTTTTTAAATTCGGTATTGTATGATGAATTGCACACTAAGCATTTTTTTCGAACTACACGGAGAAAACGAGTTCATTGTTTTTGTCGCGACCTTTGAGTCCGTTTCTCGTCTCTAGGCATACCTAACCTCTGCTCATCGCACCGGCACTGCGCACTGGCATGCCTTGAAGCTCACATTACCTGCCGGGTGCCAGTCGTCTAATCAATTACCAGTTATTAAATCATAGACACATTACATTTTTTTACATTCACCGAAAAAATTATAATCTTTTCAGACGAAGTTTAAACCTCGCATTGTTCGCTCCGTATCGTATCTCCCCATATTTTGTGTTAAGTAAACCCTAAAGTAACTAGGTACAGAATATTGAAGAACACACGCGCTTCCTTGTAGAGTTTTCCAGCTGCGCGTTAATAGTTTATTCGTACTGTTACCTATTTGAAAAACAATATGGTGCAATGAATGCGCTGTTCGAAGTATCGGTTACCTAAGAAACCTTAGAGAAGGAGTGAAGACATTAATTTGAAATGTTATATTCGGAAGTGACATTGTCATTCATTGCACACCGGTGTTATATGATAATATCATATGACATTACTGAAGCCTCAAAAGAGATTCTTAGTAAGAGGGAAAGTGTACTAGTGTTTGTTGCTTCTACGAAAAAATCAAACGCACTCTTGGGATTCGAGAATTAGTCGAAAGTGTGAATGTTTTGACCGATGATTTAAATTATTTTCCGTATGAAACTGGGCTTTAAAATGTTCTCTGAAGGCGAGGTTTCTTCTAGTTTATCATTCTGCAGGCATTTCGGCAAGATTTCTCATCCATTATTTCACCTTGTCGAGCGTCTTTATGTGCCGAGCATACCTGCCAAAGCAGAGCGCTTATGTCCCGGTTTTTCCAAGTGCGGATTGGACGTGCGGAGACCGCATACATCTCCATTCAACACTCAACAAGTAAATTAGTCTTGTTCAATTGAACATCCAAACACGAAATGAAAATTTGCCTTTCTGTCAATAAATTTTACATTCGAAATTTTCTCCTGTGGTAGACTTGTTATAAACTGTGCTTTTAAATTGGTCGACTTTTACTGTTTATTTGAAATGATCGATTTTATGTTTAACCTCAAGTCATCAAGACTAATGATTAATAATCAATTTCTGATTCAATGTTTGCACAAACTCACGTCCGAAGTAGAAAATTCATCAATATGGTTATATTCTGGTTTCGATTATTAGAGCTGTTAGTAAGAATATTTTTACTCCAAAAGTTGATAGACCAATGATATTGAAAAATAGCAAATCAAACAACCAATGTTTACACTCCCTCAGGCAGATCATGATCCATCATCTACAATCTACATATTTATTACCTGTCGGCATCCATTAGGTTTTATAATTTGTCCAGTTCGCCGTTGTTGCTCATTGTTGAAGCTTATTTGGGAGCATTGCATTGTTAGTTGTTATTGTTAGCCATCATTTCTTTGGCAACTTTCGCACACCTGCAGCCCAGCTACGCGACGCCTCCTAGCTCTGCAATATGGGCGAGAACAGGTGTCATCCTATTCTATACTACGACTAAAACATAGCTTCGTTTTATATGTGTACACACAAGTTGATAGATGACCATAATATGATGTGTTATTACCTTCACACAATATAATGACGTGATGATTTTCGTGTTGTAAAAAAACTTTCCGGTATTCAAAATATCACGCATTGAAAGACCCCTATCATATTTTGCCACCAATAGAGAAGAGTTGGTGAGGAATTCAATCTTTATATTTTTCAATTATTACTGATTAGATTTCTGATAGGTACGTAGATAGAATCTTTACAATTGCCAGTAATAAATAGACTGATAGGATAACCCATACAAGTATGCACCGAAATACGGTATTGGTTTGAATAGAACTTATTCTTATCCCTCCTTTGGAATGCATGCGATATTTTTGATTGTATGACATTACAGAGAGAAATAAGCAGTATTATCCAGTAAATTATCATATTTAGTTACATAATCCGAAAGGTATGCGTGGTATGGTACTTAATAAAGCGTTGTCTAGCTCTGCAGTGTTCCTCAAGGTCAGTCATGACTTTTGTCTGTTGAAAGTGGGATTAGAAATTCTTTTAGAAACATATTTCTAGGACGTTAACGCCCAATTCGTTACAACTTGGGTAACCTGCACTTGGTTGGCTATTAATTCGTGAAACCATTTTCCCCTTCAAAACAATTTGTTGATAAATTATTTATTTATTTTCGTTTTAATCGACGTCTGTAACAACTTTGCTCGTTTTCGTCGCATTTAGTTTCACTAAGGTAAAAAATACAACAAATAACATAGCTTTCAAGTTCGCGTAAACCAGCACACATTAAAGTGACTGGCGAATGTCGATAACTTGAGATTCTCCATCTCAATTTAACGCTTCATTTCTCGCCGAGAATTGAATTTGTGTAGAAGACCTCTCGTCCACTCTTGGCTCTCTTTCAATTTCACTTTTTGCCCAGGGAAAAAATACTTCACTTTCAGTAACCGGAGAAAAAATAATCTGATCCAATCAGACCACAGGCACAGCTATAATTGAAGCGGGCAAAAACGCATGTGCCAAAAAGTCTCGTTCTCTACGTGCTATCGATGACTGTTGTTGTACCTGGTGGCTGCCAGAAGTGCCAGCAGTGCCAGCTCGGCCACCGCGTATTGTGCATTCACTCGTGTGGAACAATGCGACAATGTGTGGGAAAACTCCCATGGAAAAGTGAAAACAATAACTGCCTATTAAATACTATTTTATTTAGATAAGATTTTCATACCCGGGGCAATTTCAAAATGGCTTGATATCATATTAGTGTTGAAATTTCTCTTAAAGTTTTCTCTTTCGATACGCTTTTTGTTAAAATATTCGTCTGACAATTGGGTGGTTTTATTATGTTATTTGTACTGCTAGTGGTTATCAGTTTTTGTCTTGATGATAGTGGCTTCCTCTCATTATTTTCTATGTTCGAGCGTTATTTACTAAGTACGGTTCTTTCTTGGACTAGAAAACTAATCATCGTCACCAACATAATATATTATAAGTTTTTATCATTAGGTGCTAACAATGGCAATACCCCGATTTGACGGCCTCCTTGATCGAGGGGTAAGGCTCTCGACTAGCAAGCAGGATCAAATCCCGGCGTGCGCAAGTAAATTTTATTTGATTAATTCGTGTTATTTCACAAATTTCAAAATAACTTTATATAAATAGTATATTTGCGGCACGTTCCACGTGGAAGATACTGTCAGTATCGCCCTGGTGTAAGACCACCATTCATAATTGAAACGTTGCTTTACATGGCTTTGGCCGTATTTGGTGACCAGATCTGAATAGCCAGGTACTTCCACACCTTCCTCTTCCTATCTTATCTACCCCTCGCCAACTCCCCACTGCCTTTAGCATCACAACATACCCCTATTGTGGATGCCATATTTTCACTGGCTCCAGATGGTTGGGAGCAGTTGGGACTGGTTAAGTAATATAAGTTAATCAAGGTTAGTATGAAACTAAATAGGACTAGAACTAGCAGCCAATGGGTCGTCTTTGTATGCAGATGATTCAGCCTTAGGTACCTACTTGCTATTGGTAACAAACGTAATGTTTAAATGTTTAGTGTTATCAACGTTTAGTGGCAACCTAACAATGTTATTGTGCGTACATAATAATGTAAATAATATTCAATAAAATTCAAAAAAATATGGATGAAAGTACTTACACTATGTAGGTGGTAATTTTATGATTAGTTAGGTATGCATTTATTCATGTTTCAGGGTTTTTCTACGAGTCGGTTGATTCATAATTATTTGTTAATTTTGAGATTATTTGTTTCATTTATTATTTATGTCCTTAATCACAAACATCATGCGTTTTATTGTGACGCGCAGCAAGATCAACAAATGACTCACGATTAAATGAACTTTGCATTTCCTCGATAAGAACTGAGCATTTTCCAATCATGTGGCGCTTCCTGGAGATAAGCCATGTCCCAGTCACCACATAGCATTATCATCGTTATGTTATGACTTCTCTTATCCTGCCATTTGAGTATATTCCTGGTGTTAGTATTCAGACTAGCTGACGTGTACCCGGCGTTGCTCGGGGACTTAAAAAGTTTGGGGTAAAGTTTTGAGGTTTTGAGACCTTTTTAAGATATACAATATCATAGTACCTACATTATTGTGATGTATCCCATAAGGTTTAGCCAGCGTTAGCAATGTAAGCGCCGGATAATATTTTTTTACTACTTGATTACAAAACATCGACATTTCTCGACTTTCTATAAACATTAAATGCATGTATATTATCTGTATATAAACCTTCCGGAAGAAATTCTTTAAATGATAATAAATAATCTATAAAAAATATGTTATCAAAATCCGTTGCCAAGTTTAGAAGAACTAAGCGCACACACAGACAGATTTTATTTTAAACTATTCAGAGATTCTTCTCTTAGTTTTCTTAACTTAGTTTTAGTTGTTATTATTTGTTCGATGTGTGTCTTCACTCTTGGGAAATGTCGGATTCATTTTAGAATCATGTGTGTTGCTTCGTTCTTTTCAACTGTTGACACGATCACGTAGGCGTGAAGTAATCAAACATTATTCCAATATAATCTACTCAGGTTGGAATTCCAAAGGGACCCTGGCCACTACTGCCGGAGGCCACACTAGTGATATACCTAGAAAGTGCATAGTTGTCGAAACCAGACCGTACAACTGTTTGGTCCATTTAAATTCTCAACAGATGTCGGGGAGAATGGTTGAAGGCCCCACGGGGAAATGGGGACTTTCACTGTTGATTATCGGATGGCCGGTCCTTTGTGGGTGCCGCCCCCCCTTCCAGCGAGCCCCGGGCCCTTGCGGACACCAACACTGGTCAGGTGGTCCCATTAGGAGGCACTTTCAACTGCCGACCACGGCCAGTCGACGATCCAGTCAAAGTGCTGGGCCTTTCATGGGTGTTCCGAATCGGGAAATTATACGTCGTTAAGTCAATTGCGTTACTCTTCGATGGTAATAATTATAATGAACGGCGGTGAATGATGAATAGATTTTTGTGATTTATTTTTAAATCGACAGTGTGCCTGTTTTTTCGCAATATTTTTATGCATTCAACGTGTACCATGATACCCGTAGTAAAAAAAAGATTATTTAAAAACACTTCTTCTAAACCGTGAAAACAAAAGAATAGCGATGGGCGTTAGCCAACATAAAATTATACATGATTACACAAAAAATTGGGAACTAACGTAACTTTTTCCACACTTATTAATTTGATTAGCAGAAGCTCACATCACCACAAGCCGTACTGTAGAAATTTGAATTCAGAATTAATAATAAGTTATATTTTGTGTTTCTTTCAGGTATTGCAACAGCTTTTGAATACTTGAGGAGGAACCACTACCCAAGATGTTTTCCTGAGCAGCACAATGAGAAACAGCAGTGATCCATCTCATCGAACCCTGGAAAAGAAACTCAACCATCACATCAAATCTCTCGTGAAGAAACCTCCCCAAACGTTTGGAAAAGAGAGCATATTCCACAAACTCATCGATCTGGGCGATAATAAGAAGGAAGAGGCCTATTCTTCCTCTCTGAAAAGAAATATTAAAGTAGAACACATGAGGATCATTAATGAAATTCCGATTGTCAGTAAACCAACTGGAATAGATAACATATCCAATACGAAAAATCTTTTAGGTGATTTTCGTGGCCCTAAAGAGAACAATGTGGCTGATAAATCATTAAAAGATTACCAGGCATCATTTCTGTACTCGGAAAGTATAAAAGCCTCTCTCTCTGAAAAAGCTGAAAAATTGAATACTTTGAAAGGTAAAGGCGATGAAGGAAAAATACCAAACGCAGCGCATTCTAATTCCTTTTCGAAAAAGATCAATGCAAAGTGTAAGCACGTCCATATGATGGAATCCAACAACACCGATTCCAGGGTAACTGGAGGAGGAACACCTCCGAATCAGGAATTTATGAATCCAAATCCTAAATTAAAACTTTCCGAAAAGCATTCTCAAAACACAGCATTAACTAAGAAAAATTCTAAAGACCTCAATCCATCCCGAAAAGTAAGCTTCAAAATAAAAACTCCAGTTCACAGGAGGCCAGTATTAGCCAGCAACAAAGTGGCCACTTTGACTCAGAAATTTAATGAGCTGATCAAAGTAAATGAAGATATAACACAGGAATCTAAAATAACAATTATCAATGATAATATTAAACTGTACAAAAACAAAAATAGACATTGTAATGTGTTTTCACCTTCCTCTACCCTTCCTTCAAACGTAAATGGGAAAATAAAAACCTATAATAAAATATCAGTGAAACGAAGAACAAGTTTGAAAAGCAGGTCCTCCAGTAATGCCTCCATTGATAAAGTGCTTCCAGAATCTCCGATTGCTCATCGAAAATTATCAAGAATCAAATCTGATTTACCTAAAAAGAAAAGTTCAATTAAAAAAAAAACTCACGACCTAAATAAAAAAGTAGAGTCTCCATATTCTACTAAATCAAATAGCACCATTGATATCAAAGACAAAAATGATACTGATACCTCAGAAACACTGGAGTTGAGGAAACCTAAAAATAGTGTCAAGAGAAAACCCAGTTTCAAAACATCTCCTACAAGACATTCTGTAAATGTGCGAGCCGCTATCCAAAAGTTTGAACATACAAAACCAGAATTATCTATTGATGATGCCAAAATTATTTCCCCCAATATTAAACCAATTATTCAAAATCCCAGTAGTAATGTCGAATTGGAAACAAATAAAGATTTGATTCCTGTCCAAAAACCTAAAATTCCCGAAAAGAAAATTAATTTGTCAAAAACAAAAAATGTTGTCATACGTGATGGCAAACAAAAATTTAAAAATATAAAATCAACTTCACTAGATTTCCCAACAATAGATCCTGAGATTGCCTTTAATGAGCTTCCAAAAGAAATTGTTTCAGATCAAATTGTCAAGACAGCCAGTGAAATTAAAACCAAAAAGGAATTTATCTATGACAAGGTTAAATTTTCTCAAGGAATATTGAATAAACCTAAATTGCAACTATCAAACACAACTGATATTTTAATTGATTCCTCTTCAACTTCCACATTAGTGGAAATAATGGAAGGTATTGAAATAAAATTTATTGATGATGTTGATAAGGAGATTGCTTTAGAGAAGGAAACAATTTCCACAAATAGCAATGATGATAAACTTGACTCTCTTACTGAAGATGAAAAATTATATCAAGAAGTTAGTGCAAGAATTAAACCCAATGATTCATTCCTGTGGCGTAGCAATTCTAAACTGGATTTGATTCCTTCCAAAGAATATGAAATTGCAGTTGATTTGATTACTGAGGAAGATGATGACCTCTATGATGTTGTAGGACCGTCAACTGCTATTTTGAAATGCGATTCAGAAAAAGAAATAAACACCCCACAAGAGGAATCTATTCCATCATTTGAAATCTTGTTGAAAAAGACAGATGATTTATTAGATAATAAAAAAAGAGAAATTGCTGAAGACTTAAAAAAGGAAAAGATTTCTATTGCTGTCCAAGATTTCTGCAATGAAGCATTCAATCTGAATATCAAATCTGATGATGAAATTGTAGAAGCTATCAATGAAGTGGCGATAAACGACACGGAGAATATAATAAAACATGAATATCAACAAAATTTGGATGAAGGCTATGAACCGCTAGAACCTTATAGAAGTGATTTAACAGATTCCCAGAAATCTCTGGCTGAAGTTTCAAACAAATCTCACAATAAAAGTAATTGTCCCCTTCCTGAAGTTCCTCAAGAAAAAGAACAGTTTTCATATAAATATTTGTTTGCCGAAAGTATTCTTACTGATGATGATAACTCTAGCAGTCACAGCTATGAATATTGTGCAAGTAAAAGAAATGAACAGCAGTTCTATAATAATGATAGTGATGATGGGTATGAGATATGCACTGCTCCAAAAGGAAATGCAAAAACCAAAACAGATCAATCCTTGATTCATGCTATCTCTTCAAAAATAAATACAAGTTCCAAAGATGCGTACTCCCCAGTGAAATCAAACAGTCCAACTTATTCAATGGGATATGAAAAGATTTCATCCATTTATGAAAGTATCCCCTCAAAACCAACCTCAGAACTACAATATAGTAAACATTGTATAAATGGAGATTCTCATTATAATGATCATGATCATGGAATCAACTATGATGAATGTAACTGCGACGAAAATATTTATGATACCATAAAGCCATGTGATACAATATCAGAATCCAACTGTTACGAAAGTATCCCTGGAAGTCCACACAGCGTTATAAAAATGAGGAAAAAACCAAGCAACAAATATCTTCCACAACTCTTGATCAAGTCCAATATTCCGTTTGACTCCATCTCAAACTTCAGCCAATCATATTCCGGTTCCACAATATCAAGTGAGAACAAGACAAACAGTATATATGGTCAAAGATCCATAGTAAGCTCAGGCTCCATCAGGTCAGAGGCTACCATATACGGCAATGCACCGAGTGAGATTAGTTCAAGTGACCGCAGTGATGATTGGGTGGATATGTCTGATCAAGATGAAACTATTGTCGACCCTTCTGACCCAAGCAAAATCATGTAAGTTACCGCTACCTTACATATTATTTAGATTGGTAATTGTTTTCATTACGTTTTGCTATCTACCAAGTTAAACGTTTTAAAAACGTTGGTAGCTTTGGCCTTTGATCAATAAATTAATAACTATTCATATTATAGAAAGCGAGAGAGGTCAAGAGGGAAGCGTAGTCCTGCTAGCTGGTCTAGGAAGGTGCGACACCAGTGGAATACGTCTCCTAAAAAATCTGCTGGTCCGGGAGGTAAGTCAATATATATTACACTTTTAGTCATAATAGGAACTAATAATATAAAAGACAAGGGAATTATGAACATCTTGGCACGAAAAGTATACAGACAAATAAATTATTTTCATAAATTAATTTAATATAATTTATTACAATAAGCATCTGTTTATTCACCTTGCTATTTATCATAAAGCCTAACAAAGCTTCTTACTATTGAAATGTCCACACTTACCTTGTCTTATTAATTTGTTCCACGATAATGCAATAGATGGCTCCAAACGATGCAATACTAACTAAGCTACCAGGTTATGTTAATCGCAATCTATCAAGCTTTTCCAACGTACTTATATTTTATAACCTGAGAAATTTTAAATAGGCATACAAAATCTTACCTAAAATTATAATTTCCCACCATTGTAGAAGATTTAATTATTCGTGCAACCAACAGATGGCGTAGGTGTATTGATAAAATTATTACAATCCGGTTTTTGTTCAAATTGTTCACAAATAATATTCTATCCAATTATTACTAAAATCTCTTCAATTATTAAATCATTAATGAACAGGTATAATTTGAGAATTTTGTGGCCTAAAATATTATTATGGTAATTTATTTTTGGGGTATTATGTCTTGTTGCCTAGTAACACGGCATATTAAGTGCGGGATGGAGATTATTTTAAAAGTTTTTCTTACCTGATATTTTTTGTAAGAAACTAGAATTTTAATGTTTATTACCATAATTGGAACTAATATGGTTGTGAAGTTTACCTGTCTTATAAATTATTGCAAAGTATTCACAAAAAATTTTACCCTGAATCATAACATGTTCCCGTTAATTTTGAAACACAAACTGAAAGGTTACACTTTTGGTGACATGATTTGTAATTTTTCCACATTGTTTTTTTGTGTAAGTATGACCTTATGATTGGGTAAAGTTTTTTCAACTTTCAGTGGTAGATACTCTCAGTATCGCCCCGGTGAAACACAATCATTCAGAATCGAAACGTTGCTTGAAATGACTTTAGTCGTGTTTGTTGACAAGATCTGAATAGCCAGTTGCTTCTCAAAATATTCCCATCTCCTTCCCTTCCCCGCTCGCTTCAACCTCACTACACATACCAATTTGGGATACCATGATCCATTGTCTCCGGATATTGCGGTATTCACAAAAAAATGGGTAGATGTAAAATAATATCATTTTGACCATCTTTTTTTTTTTTTTTTTTTATAGTGAATACCTCACAAGAGTCCCAACTGCTCCCGTCTGGAGCCAGTGAGACTATGGCATCCCCAATTGGGGGATGTTGTGAGGCTGAAGGTAAGTGGGGAAGGGAAAGAGGAAGGTGGGGAAGTACCTGGCTATTCAGATCTAGTCACTAAACACGGCTAAAGCCATTTGGAGCAACGTTTCAATTCTGAATGGTGGTCTTACACCAGGGCGATACTGGTAGTATCTTCCACTCTGGAACGTGCCGCAAATATACTATATTATTTTAATTAATTAATTGTGAAATAACACAAATTAATCAAATAAAATTTATTTGCGCACGCCGTGTTCGAACCCGCGACCTTCGGAATGGGAGTCCAATGCGTTACCACTGGACTATGCCGGCCGTCAATGGTACGTATAAATTTGCGAACCGAAACGCAAACCGTGCCACGAAGCAACTGCAAGCGGCGTTGCTTTGTTCCTTTCCCATAAGTTGAGGTTCAGTTCGGCAGTTCGGCTCGCGTATCTATACGTAGCATAATATATAAATTTGGGTGTATGTACTTATCTATGTTTCATTATTGCACATTATCTCGGAACTGAATTGAGGTACGGGGTTGAAATAAAGTCAAGATAATGTAGTTTTTTAATAATAACAATGTGGTAAACTTTATCTTGACCTCCGATGCCACCGGAGGTCTCAAAATGTAAAAATTGCATGAATAAATGAAAAGTACTGGAAATAGAAATGGAACACATTTCGAATTCAATGACAACACATATGTGCAGGTACTTATGAATACTTTGTGCGATAAGGAACTGCAATGAAAAATATATATTCATATAGATGAACGCTGATTCTAAATATGTAAGTTTTATTATATGTATATACATAGAATTTATAAATCATCATTTGAAATCTAATAAAATACCATCCCATTAAAACACACCATTTGGTTGGTACGACTGAACCTGCAGTTTCATTACAACCAGTCTACGTGAGTAATATATCTATTGCCTACGCTGTCTACAACATCCACATCAGGGTTGCCAATTCGAGGGGAATTCCCCGATTGTGGGGAATTTCTAAGATTTTCGTGAATTGGGTTTTTTGTGGGGAAAATGCGGGGATTCTGGGAATTTCTTATCCAACCATATTGAAAAATTATATTTACAATAATTATGCGAATGCACTACATGTATTTCGTTTACGTTTGAAAGAAAATTTCAAAAAAATCTTGTTAAAGCCTGAACGAAAGAGAAAATCCGAAAATGACTAGATTATAAAAAAAAAAATGCTAATTTCAATAAAATTTTGTTTCATTGTAAAGCATCTTGTGTGGAATTTGAAAATCTCTTCATCTCTTTTGGGTATTTTCAACTCTGGTCCACATTCACGTTTGAACCTATGAAAATATTTTAATACAGGTATTTACCAGCAAATTGTTCATCAGTCATGGATGCATTTCTGCAATTTGATTTATTACGATAACATTTTACATAGTGTTTGTTCTTCGATGTTAAAAGTGGATAATCTTAAGAATAACAAACGTTTCAACTCCCATACAAAAAAGTTGACTTTTTGAGACTGGTCATCGGTGACGTCACGGGTCATTCATAGACTCAATGCATTTTTTGGAATCCCGAAAAATTTGAATTATTTTAACTATTAGAGTTTTCTGCATTTCAATTCAACCCATCATTCAATTTCCATATCAGCCTTTTCAATTCTCGCAAACATACTTACTGAATACACAAATTCATCCAATGAGGAACTGCAGTCCTTTTTTTATCAACAATGACCTTTTAACTTAAATACCTGTATATGTATTTTTTTATAGTTAGTTTTAGTGGAGGACTGAATATGGTTAATCCACGTCTAGATTTTTTTTTAAAAATAATAAAATTAAAAAACAATTTTTTTTTGGAGAATCTCGTACAAGTAAAAAAGCCGATTTTATTCAGTGTCCCGGCCTTGTCATCTAGGTGGTTTTGGTTCAATTGCATGATTTTTTTTTCAATTCAAGCTGGATTTCTAAAGCATTATTATTATTATTTATTGTGTTTTCGAAACTGTAGCACTGAACAAATGTTATTATGCATAAATTTTTGTGTTCAACATATTTCACTTCTTTTTCGCATTTTTTGTTTTTTTTTGGTTTTCTGTTTTTATTTCATGTGCCTATCTTTATTTTTTTTATTTATTATTCTACATTTATACAATTACAAATATATTAAATCAAATAAGTAAATTACATACATAGATGGATTATATCGAATATGGGGTTTCTAAAGTGATTTATGACAGAAGATACGATATGGGTAATCCAAAATCACCATTAAATCTATGTATTGTTATTTTGTCTAATTTATTATTTGTCTCATTTTTTTGTTATTTCAAAATATGGAATGTATTACATTGCACTACCCGTGCATACATCCTGGAATAAACTATTATTATTATTATATTGAATTTTTAATAGGTATAAAATCAATACCTTGTATTTATTAAATTATTATCTAAAGTCAATATGGTATCGTATTATGCAGGGAATTGTTTCTGAGATTAAACATAGTTAAATAAACCATCATTATCATTACCTAAAACCGTACAAAATGATACACTATAATATGCAAAAAAATAACGCTTGGATTCAACCTTATTACTACAAGAAACAACTTTCTTTTTATGTTGGGGAGATTGTAAAATATTCATCAAAGTTCTTTTTTTTCTCAATCATAGTTAAGTTTAAAGGTTAATTATATTATAAATTATTTAAATAACCCAAACTAAGAACCTAATAACCTTTTTGTGCATGTTTTACATCTCCCCCGACATCTTTCCAGTAGAAATTAAAAAAAAAATCTCGCGTGAGCCGGAATTCGGCAAATTTACCAAAGCCTGTCCTCTCATTATCCCTTGCGCCAGCTCTGAACCAGCTGTCATCCCATATATAGTGATGGCTTAGTGAAAAGCAAGGTAGAAGAATGTGGCACTTGGTATCGCAGTGCGCGGGGTCCGTCCTCTTCTACCCGAAGTCCTTACACCGGCAAGTAGTGGTTCCACGCGGATGGATCTGTTTGGGCGTGTACGAGACCGAGGAATGCATCTGTCGGCTGTGTCTTGGCTCGCGGATCGCGGATCTCGGCCCACGGCCCACGACCCGAGGAAGGCCGACCCTCGAGGAGGCGAGCCACGACTGCGCGGGTTGGCTGGCTAGCGGGCTAGCGCGGCACTCGCGCGCGGCCGGGCCAGTACAGCGCTCGCGCCCGACAAGTGAAAGTGGAATTACGACAACCTTTGCCCAAAACGACTTGTGATCATAACAAAAGTTTTCCTCGACGTCTGTCCGCCTGAAGCGTACATGTAAACGAATAGCCCCATATTAGTGTTACGCGTATGTGATCATCCTCGCTCGCGTCCGCGTATTATGTTATAGAATTGATAGAGAAATCCGGTTGTGCTAGAAGGTCTTATTGTCTGCGCGGCCGAGGTGCGATACAGTGCGGTGCGGTGCTTTGTGTTTGTCCGTTTATCAGATTAATTGCGTAATATTCTTTTGCATAACCGCGAATGCCCATCACGGATAATCGGGAGAAATTGTACCTACGTCCGAACGACTCTGGAAATTATAAAATAGCGTTTGTTTGTACGATGGAACCCATTGTTTACGTCCTGTATTATAAGCGGTTTTGTGCTTTGTAGAAAACATCACGCCAATTCAACTGTGTCAAGTGACATATTATAATTTACGGAGTGTACAATAGTGTGCATGTGCAATAACCTGTTTCGTATCACGTCACCTTGGAGACTCACCAAGTGTTCGTGTCAGACGCACTCATCAGCCGTGCTAGTGATGACCATTCACCGCAACGGCCGACCTGAAGATGCCCGTTATCAACTTATCAGTTTCTCGTGCCTCGTGCTACATATCTAGTGAATAGTGAAGTAGCAGCAGAGTGGAGCTAAGGAAACAGAAAATGCCCCACATTGGAGCTCGACGCTCGGGACTACGAAACCCGCGGCTGCAAAACGTTGACAGTTCTAAAATAATACATTATTTTCCTAATTTTTCTCGCGACCTTAATTCATACGATTGTTCCACGATCGATTAATGCTAGATAAACGTGCTCGGCGCAAATTGCTTTATGCACTTGTCTCTATTGTATGCACCTCTGCTTCGCATATTATATCTTTCCGTGGAAATTTTACATTATCTAGGAAATACTCTTTGTAAAAACATTCCATTGTTTATCTCGAGGGAAAACGTTTTTAATGCTTATTGTGTAAAATTATACTGACTGTGTGTACTTGGTATGTAATACGAAAGCACACAGGTACCTACGGACAAATTAAATAGTTTTCTTTTGCTGTGAGAACTTTGAATACAAACAATACAAACATCAACGAATTATTATATAATTCCAAATATTTTCACAGAACAGCGTCAAGTTTATGAACATTTAGTTAATCTCACCTTGGTTGTGGTTAAACAAATGTTTGTTTAATATTAATTCAAATTTACCATTTTCATAATCGATTCTGAATCATGTATGAATCAGCTTCCATAACTATAAATATTGATTCATTATTTAATGACTTCATTTCGACGTCCATTGAAAATTGTTGAAATAGAGGAGTTGCGGGTGCGACCGATTTCTATTTTCGTAAGAATCAGATCGAATAAATATAATTCGAGCGGCAACATTACTTCCGTGCGAGCCGCGCACTGCAGCGGAAAGGAAAAAGTCGAAATTTCCGAATGATGTTATTTTAGACTGTTCATTTAGACGAAGTGGCCCATTATTCTTTTTAACAATAAACATGCCTTAGCCTACCCCAATAGTGGGCATGAAAGTTTACAGTAGAATCAATACCTAATGGTCGGAAATATTCTATGTAGAAGTTTGAAATCAAAGTGACGACAAACCAGTCTCCATCAGAGCTTTATTTGTAGCTCCAGAAAGATCCAATTATTACCCACTGTCTGTAATAGTTACCAAGATAGGCGCTCTACCAAGCCGTACCCTAGCTCTTTACGTATCTTTAGACGAATCTTTAATTTCCTGCTATCTGAAGTAGAATCAACATTTCCAATTTCCATTGACGTACTCATTAATTTATTTAAGTTTTGAATCCAGCAGGACTGGGTGGATGATCCTAGACTGCCGTATTACATGAGATATATATAACTTTTATATTCAAAATTCAAATAAATAAAAAATAATAGGTAGGTTATATTTATTTTAGGTACCTCGATAACCTACAATAAAAACATCACACAAATAAAAAAATTAAATCAAATCTAATTAAAATTAAAGCATCGTCCATCAGGGTGATAGGTAAAAGGATCGTAAACAAAATTATCGTATACAAAATGTTCGTGATCAAATGATCGTAATCAAATGATCGTAACTCACAAATGATCGTTATCAAAATGATCTTAGGCACATAATAAGCAAATGATAGTAAACAAACAATAGTGTCTGTGTAGTAAAAAGATTTGATATAGGTAATATAAGTCTAATCATTTATTTCATACTGATCGATACATTTTATTACTTTTCGTTATCATATTAAATGCTGGTTTTACATACTTTATATTACGCAAATACATCTAGGTAATAATATATGTAAAAAAAATAATGATCGTGCAGTATACAGGGTGTATCGGTACGTACCCGACAAACTTTAACCAGCTATTCCTTAGCACATTTGGAGTAAAAAATGTTACCGGCACTTTGCTGTCCGGTAACATTGTTTTTCAATTAAAAACAAAAAATAAATCCACACTCCGTCACTGTCATTGGAATTGTTTCTCGTGTTCAACAGCTGTTATTAGCAAGTGTGTCAAAAAGTGTCCTCGCTCTTTCGTACACACTAAATAATAATAGTTAAAAATGAGACGAATGGTGCCGTGCCATTTCGTTGTGATTGTAAAAGCGCGCCAACGTAGGTACGTACGTACATTATTCAACGAAACTCGAACAAAATATTGCCAGACGGGTTTTCAAACTTTGAAAAAGGATAAAACATTGGTGACATGTGGTGAAAATATGAATAGTAAATTTTTTATTAAAAAAAAATGTTACCGGACAGCAAAGTGCCCATAACATTTTTTACTCCAAATGTGCTAAGGAATAGCTGGTTAAAGTTTGTCGGGTACGTGCCGATACACCCTGTATAAACAGCCTTTTAATTTTTTCAATAGTAGAAAGATTAGAGTTGTTCTCCTCACTAAGCAATGTTGTGGGCTATTCCACGCAAATAGTCAATAATCTCATAGTTTTAAAAATCTTTTCACAATAGTCGTTAGTTGACGGTTTTCACAATAGTGGTTAGGCTTTCAGCGCTGTCTTTGTACTTCTTTTTTGAGGGGACCCAGATTGACAATGCATATTGTTCTATGCGAACTTCAGTTGTCGCTCCCTCTCGGAGGCAGATATCTGGATGATGGTGGCGAACTGGTGCATGAATCCTCCAAACTGTAACTCCATGATGAGTGAGTTAAAGCGATGACGAGAATAATCTGCCTCCCGTCTCCCATTATATTGTGTAAATATGCCAAGTTGCCTTACTTGTCCAGCGAGACAACATTCTAATAAAACTCCTTGTTTATGCACCTGTCTGCTCCTGAA
This sequence comes from Hesperophylax magnus, assembly GCA_026573805.1. Taxonomy (NCBI): domain Eukaryota; kingdom Metazoa; phylum Arthropoda; class Insecta; order Trichoptera; family Limnephilidae; genus Hesperophylax; species Hesperophylax magnus. The sequence goes on along the minus strand of JAIUSX010000006.1, from coordinate 7,156,327 downwards.
CTTAATAGTTTGATTTGATTCGTCATCACTATTTGATTAGACTGATGACGATCATTTTCTTATTCACAAACTTTTTAAAGTAAACTTACAATCAAACTGGAATTACAATCATTATATGATCTAGTATTTAACATAATTTTCTTATTTACGTAAGTTACTATCATTTACGATCAAATAATAATTACGATATTTTTACATACGATCTTTTGCATACGATCTTTTGCATACGATCTTCTTGCTTACGTTCAAAACGTAGGTTACCGTACATCAGAGATTTCTCCTCATCATATAAATATCTATCGCTCACTCAGTGGAGGGCTGAGCCACTTGGATGCAGCCACGATAATGATATTATAATAGATTCTGTATATAAATGGTGATGGTAACTATCGGCAATCATTACCTAATACGTTTATTTTCATCTATCGTCTTGATGCGATATTGTTTCGCCATTGCCCATCGGTGACGTTTTCCCTCGAGATTAATAACGTTTATTTCTATCCTCAGCAGAGATAAAAAAATGTTCTTACCATAAGTTACCTAATAATAGAACACAAATGGTAGTTGTGTGTCCGTCATATTTAAAATGAGCCATGAGCGTGGGATGTGTCCGCCAGCGAAGTCCTCGCGCGCACCGAGCGGCTGCCCCCGTGAACACCGCGCGAAGGCGCCGCCACTGCGCGGAGCAAGGTTGGTTCTCACTCCTCGTGGAGAAAAGCTTAACTACCAGGGAGACTTCCCTTCAGACATTATATATACGGGAGATTGTTTGACTTGTGATCTTTCCGAGATCTCTCCGCAACCTCGCTTGCAATGTCCTAGAGCATTATTAAAATAACCAATCGAATTTACACACATATATATCATTGTCTAGTCATCTGGTGTGTAATCGCGTAAAGAATGCATATTTTATTCAATTTGTATTTTTTTTCTTTTATACCTTAAACAGTATGCCAACTGTTATCATTTTTGCGAAATCGCATCTCAGAGAAGAGTTTTCACGGCTCACCTTGGATATTGCCCATGACTAGCCACCTGATTCACACACAGATACGTAACATTGGATTACGCGATCATATGTATTCAGACATGTAATTGTTTTTTATTTGATCTAGAAGTCTCCTTGGTAGTTGGCGCTTCATTGCGCCATTAAGTTAGTAAAATTGAAATCTTCGTTAGAGAAGCGACAAACTTAGTTTGACTCTGTTGAGTTTTTATTTTCGCTCCTCTGAATGATGTACTCGTACCTCGTTCAGTGTTTTCATCGACTGCGTCCGGAAACTTTAACTTCAACCGCCGACCTTGCGATGTGCGACTGTCGCTGAAGGTCGTCAACTTATTAACTATTGAATATTTAAAATCTGTATCAACTCAAACCAACTATAACTTTCGGCTATAAATGGAGTATTAATTTAGGCATTTGTTAACAATATATATTTTTGAACAGTCATTACATTAGTAATAGCTTACCATTAGTTGAGATACCTACTCCAATTGAAATTTCGCACTAATCTCTATCCTTGTTCCGGTAATTATTATTTAGTATACATATAAATGTTAGTTTCAACTAGTCCTCGAAAGCAGCGGCCGCGCAAAACGCTCTTTTATCGAGTTCAACGCTCCACTTATATTCTTACAATATTCCATTAAGATTCAGCTTTCGTGTCTGTAAATTTACATAGTATTCTTACAGGTAGAGTAGAATAGTCCAATGCGGCAATGTAGTACAAATTTGGCTCCAATTGATTCGCAGCAGAAACCATCACGATTAAGTGTATTTTTTTTATAGTATCAAGACTTTATGAAAATGTATTTTGCTGACGCGTGAGTAAGTCTTGTCGTGGTTTGATTTTTGTTCGACTTGTTTGTTTCGGACGCAGTTCGGCTCGCGCTTTCAAGTTCTGTTGAGCTATCAATTATCCCTTTGTGAGGATTGTATCCATTATATTATTTCTTTCAGTGTTCGTGTCTTCCCCCTCTAAAGTATATATCTCGACTACGCGCTCAGCGACGTTCTATTCAGATAACGACGACATTTGCAATTCTTTACGGAACTACCGAAACGCCGATGTGATATTTAGAATAATCAGCGACCCTAAAGTACGTCGAACAGACTTAACCGGGCTCGCCGTCTTCAAAGTTTACGTTTTCGAAGATGACTCCACAGAAACGCAAGAAGCAACAATTCTAATTGGTAATTGCATTATTTCTTTACAATTTTAATAATAATTATTATTTAATTAATTGACTAACACATGATACAATACCTGTGTTTCCATTTTGTACAGCAGGTTAATTAGTACGAAGTATTATGTGCTCATTTTGGCAACGGTTTTTTGTTTCGAATCTAACATGGCCGATTATTTATCACCGAAACCTGTTCTCTGCGTCGCATTGTGTAATTACCTTCGCCTCTGATATTTATTATTTTTTCCGTAAATTTTTCGTAACCTACTAATTTACACACGTTTCACTATTTACATATCTTTTTATGATTCAATAATTCAACGCGCCATAATATGAACATTATCTCACCTTTGCACCCACATTTTATTTAAGCTGCATCTTTACCTAAATATCTTTTTTAACAATTCCAACCATTCGTTATTCTAATTTGAAAATACGATAATTTTTTTACTGATCGGAATAATTTAGAAAATAAGAAATTTTAAATTAGATATTTATTTTCTACTATTTTATTGTTTTTCATTATCGATTGCTTTCTTTTTACAAAAAAATACATCCTAATATTTTAAAAATTTTGTGGATACAATTTCGAATTGTCAAAATAAGCAATTTACCTAGTCATTTACTGATACATAAATAGGTTGTATAATATTTAATTTAACTAATAGATTCACAGGTCTCAAAGTCCCAACATACCGATAAGTCAATGTTGACCCGTGAAGCTTCATGTTACTTAGTTGAAAGTTATGATACCCAATAAATGTGCGCTTCATCTTTCTACTAAATGTGCGCTATAAGTTAATATTGACCCGTGAAGCTTCATGTTACCTAGTTGAAAGTTATGTTACCCAATAAACGTGCTCTTCATCTTTCTACTCCATTACCAGCTTGCGAAATCCCACAGTTTTTTTCTCATTCGACAATGACTTTATCTTGTTTTATTGCAGATTTTGACAGCACGGATTCTGAGCATCTTTATGAACCATTTCCTCACCAGGGTCTTCCAGAGACCTCTCGAATACCACAGGAGTATTACGACTCTTTCGACAGCGACTCTGAATCGGAGCAGTCTTATCATCATGTTGACAAGGTAGGTACATTTATTTATTTTATAAAGAAAAAATATAACTCATTGATATAGAAGTTATATCATACTAGCTGTACCCCGCCACGCGTTGCTGTGGCTCAGTCTGTCTGTGCAGTTAGAGAAACAATGGTGGGTGTTGCTTTTACGTTCAACAGATGGCGTTGTTTTTCAAAAAAGAACGTTTTTACCTGTCACATGTGATATAGTATATGTATAATATTGTTATATAAAAACACACGCGTATTCGAATGCAACATTGTGTCAAAATTTCAAAGCAATTGGTGAAAAAAGAAAATTAACATTTTTATTTATATAGATAGATATACATTATACATGGTGTCCGGAAACTAGTGGTTGGCACAAGCAGGAAGCTGGTGAATCTAGATCACATTTAAAGCCGATTTTGTCGTATAAAAATCGGTTGCTATAAAATGCGTCGAAGCATACACCCGGCTTCCAAAAGTTTTTTTAACCCTATTGCTGAAATTTTTTTTAAGAAACAGCTTTTGTGGGTTCTCTGTAATGTGATACACCAGTTTCCAGTTTGTACCACTAGTTTCCCAACACCGTGTATGTGTGTATCTTTTTCATCTTAACAACTAAATTGGCCAGGAAAACTTATTACGTTCTTAAATATATTATTCATTTGAATTTTAGGACAGAGATTTATTTTGTAAATTAACTGCTGTAATGTCATCTAATTTCAGAGAAATGCGTATGTCCGCCTGTCTATGTGTGAAATCTGTCAAAAGTTGATATAATGCATTGTCATTGACAATTCGATGAGTATATCTGCCGAGTTTCAGCTCGATCGAATGTAGGGAAGTGGGTTAATTTCCGCTTCATTCAAGAAAACAAAACAGTTATGACAAACAATATGTGTATTTAAAAAAAAAATTACAAAGGCTTTAGTTTAAAAAATTAAAAAAAAATTGTTTTATTCCTCTAGATTGGAGGTTCTTTATTCGATACACTGTTACCATAATTTTAATTTTAATCAATGACAATTTCTTATTGCTGGTAGTTATAATTTATGATACTGTAAATTTTAATTCAAATTTACGGTTTCCTTCCAGTGATATATTATATCTGTTTGTATATTTTATTCAACTGCTTTACAACACAATAGCCTAACATAACATGTGATGTGACATGTCAATATTTGAGGATTATATAAATGTAAATGTAGTAAACATTTATTTACTATTTATGTACTGGATAAATCTGCAGAAATCAGCCAGTGGCGTCTGGTAACTTATCTGGTGCTACAACTAAAAGACAAAATTAGAAATTAAAGTCTTTATTTTATAAATTTGTTATTTTAGGAAAATGGTTAGGTTTGATTAAGAAAATAGGAAAAAAAGTGAAATTCGTGAAAAAAACTTTTTAAAAAAAGGGTTACCAATTTTCCCATTCTGAGGATTAACTCGGTCTGTTCAGTAGCTGAGTTGAGAAATGCGTGGGGTTCCCACCCAGGCGTCGTGAGTTCAATTTCTCTGCTGGTCAAATAATAATGATTGGATTATTTCTATAGGGCCATTTTCATGGGCGCATCTCGGGGGCACTTTACATCTTAATTTATTTAATCTACAACTTGTTAGTTAAGACAGTTCTCTAATTTAAATATTAATAATAATAATTTGTTGTTTCAGGGTGACATTGACAACACCCAGCTACCTGAACCACCCTCCACAAGCAACATCTACACGCTTACTCGATTTGCATCGGCTGCGGGGAAAAAGATGCGCGAACTGAAACTTAACTTTACCAAAAGTACAAGGAAAAAATCTACAGGTTTAACACAATTTCAGTTATTACTTTTTACAACAATTTTATATATCAATCGTTTATAATATTTATATGCATGTTTGCATAGGTTGCTTTTACTTTTAAACTTCATCATAACACTGATCTTTTCTTTAATTATCATAACAGGTTTGTAGATAAATGAGAGACAAATTTCAGTTTATATTAATCATTTTGATTCACATTAAATTAAGTATTGCTGGAACTCTTTCGATTTTAATTCATAAACTTATCTAATGATGTATTATTTAGTATCTCCATGTTAAATATTTATTTTATTTTAGATAATGGAGGAGAGAAAAATACTTTTATTTATGAAGATTCTTCCAAAGTAAAGCAAGGACCTGAACAAAAAAGCAAAAAGCTCAAAGAAAATGTCAAAACACCCGACATTACTAGTCAAAATAATTTATTTCCAGAGTCCAAATATGAAGCCAGTGTGGACAAACCACAAAAGACAATAAAAACCCAACATTCCCCAATGAGTGATATAAAATCTTCTCAATTTCCTGTCAGAAATGCTTTGTCTAATATTAATATAAGTAACACTTCACAACTTAATTTGGAATTGGCCGACCACAAATCAAAAACAGAGCAAAACTACGCTAACATATCAAACAATAACACTGATAGTCAGGAAACTCTTAAAAGTGGTAGCAAAATGGACAAAGATAGTGCAACACTTTCCAGGAAATCGTACTTATCTTTCAAATCAAAATTCAAACGCAACTCATCATTGACAGAGAGCAACAAATCAAGATCGCAGTCTCTGTCCGTTATGAACTCTACATTTTATTTAAATGATTTGCTGAATGATTCAACGGAAGTTAAAAGGTAAATATGTATTTTTTTTGTGTAATTTGTGCACAAGCTTCTGCACGGAACAGTATTATATTATGTTTGATTATTCTTCAATGTATAAATTATTTTCAGTAATGAATCACTGAGTATTGAAGTCAGTAAAGAAGAACCCCAGCCAATAGCTCCATCAAGAAAGCACAATAAGAAACCTGCAGCTGAACTGCCTCTAATTCCAACTTCTGATTGTAATCCTGTGATTGACATCTCTACCCCCCCAGCAGTTCCCCCGAGCAATAGAAAGTCATCTCCCGTCAGTGGAGACAAGTCTAGTAATCTGTTGAAATTGGTGACCATGCGACCAAACGCACCCCCTCCACCACCGCCAGATACAGGATCACCAACGACAGGTATTCCTTTTTTGCTATTTAAGAAAATGATCTAAGGAAATGTGGGTAGTTGGGTACTTTCTTTGTGGATTTTTCTCAGTCCATGGTGAATGTGTAATATTTTTAAATACATATATTGGAATTTCAATTCTGGTTTTGGGAATGAATGCAAATGTTGGACGAATATCTTGAACACTTCTTTCATTGAGCTGAAACTTGGCATAAAGACTCGTTTGTCGATGACAATGCATTCTACCAACTTTTGTTGGTAAACACGTACACACACATTATTTGATTATACACTATATTACATTACATCAGTTAATGTACTAAATAAATGTCGGTCCTACCTGATCAGCATTTGGCGAGGTTGATAGAGTTGTCAACTTCAGTTCCTGGGTGGAAAGGTTCAATCCTGATTCAAACCCAAAAAAAACAACTTTTATTTTAGTTTTAAAAGACATTTTAAAGTAGATGTACTATAGTAAATAACTTACAGGTTGATTTTAAAAACAATTACTTAAACAAATGTGAAAGAGTAAGTTTCTTTTAAAAGTTAGTTTTTTTGGAGGGAAAACTGAGTTTATGAGATATAGTCAGGGAAACGGTGTTGGATTAGAGAGAGGTATGAGATTGGTTGAAGATTGGACTATGTGTGGTTTAGTTCTGTGTGTATTGAGGAAATGATGTTATTGGCGTATTTTGAGGATAGTAAGAAGAAGAAAACATTAGTTTGTAGTGCTTGTACACATTCATTATACTGTGGCGTAACAGTTAACGCATTTGGATTTCACATTGAATAATTATAATTTTGTCCTTTATTCTAGGAGACCCAAAGAGATTGTCCGCAAGTAAAAAGGACAAAAGATCCGTCAATAGCACTTCCTGGTATGCTGAATGTGGTTTATTTAAAGCCAACGAGCAATACAAACCAGAAACTAATGGAAATGGCAAAGAGCGAACATCTAGCACTTCTTGGTAAGCCAATAATTAACTGTTAGACGTGTACCGAGGTATGGAATAGTAAAAACAGCTTTAGCAAAGTAATAAATATTAAGTTTTTACGCTACGGTTGTTAGATTCAATTTCACAACCCAACCATTATTGTATTTGCGTTTACTGCAAACAGTGCTACCAAAAGAGAAAATAAATATTTGGTCTGGTGAAATCACAGCCTAAGATAGGCGGATTCAATTATATTTACACAATGTGTCATTAATCACCAGGAGAAGGTAGAAATACATGATTAAGAACCAAGATTATTTTCAATAATAAACATTGTGATGTTGGTTGTTAAGTTTAAAATGTCTCTACAGCTGTCATAAGCAACATGACAAATTATTAAAATAAATATTAATTTTATTGTTATGGAGTTTGGCTGACTATTTCAAATTCACAATATTCATTCCTTACGCCAGTTATGCCTTTTATAATTAATTACTGTAATACTAGCAGTTCTGTGAACAGTAGACCTTCCATTCTAAAAAAATATTTTTTTAATTTACTTTCTTAATAATAATAAATCAAAGCCAAAATTTCCTCTGAAATCATAAGATTTGGAAAAGGGTACTTATATCCCTACCTACTTAACCCTTAGGAGCCGAAGACCTGCAATTGCAGTGTTGAAGAATTGTGCAGACACACATAACGAATCAGTGCAATTGCAGTGTTGATCTTATACATTAATTTTGCCTGGGGATTACTACTACAGGGTTTGTTAACTCTTATGAGACTGGCAAAATTTTGTAAATATCTCGAAACCGAAATAGAAAGGCTTCTACAAAATTAACTTTTCCAATTTGGTATTTTCTTATTCAGTAATTAAATGCGTTAAAAACTTCTAAAACCTAGCTCCATACACTGCACACTTATAATATTTTACACTCATAATTTCACTTTTTCTTCATGTTGGCCTTAACAAAAATGTATTTTGATTTATTGAATATTCTTGCCGGCTCCTATGGGTTAATTATAAATATAAATAGATTTCGTAACATTTTTTCAAATAAGGAATTAATTATCCAATAATTTAACCAATGAAATATCACCATATCAATGATAATGAATTTTCAAACTTTCTTCAGGTCGGTAGGTACCATAATATTGATTATTCCTATTCAACAGCTCGTAGCAGGAACCACGATCATGTGAACTCCTGCAGGATAAAAAGGTACAACAAGGCCGCCATCTTCGATTGGAACGTAACAAACAAATTTACAGACTTATGAAATGCCAAACGGTCGATGTAAAATAGGATTTCGCTACGCCCTGTCAAAAATAAAACTCTATTGAAGAGTTATAATTTAGAGCTAAAAAAGAGAAAATAAATATTCACTGTGTTGAAATCCCATTCTAAAATGGGCAGATATAATTATATTTACAAGGTATCATTAATCACTAAAAGACAGTAAAAATGTGGGTTCCATGGCAACTCAGGACAGTCGCCATTCAGCACACTTTTGAAAAGTGATATAAAGTCATTTAGTGACGAAAAAAGGCTTATAAACCTAATCTATTTAACCTAGTTTTTTTCATAACTTTTCTTGACTTTATATCAATTTTCAAGAGTGTATTGAATTGCCACTGTTCTGAGATGTCCGGTTACCGAAATATATGATTAAAAATCAAGATTCTATTCAATAAAAAAACTCGTAGGCAATGAAAAAAAGATCATAAAAACATAAATTTGTTGAGGCCACTCAGTTCAATAGATAAAATCCAAGCATTAACCTTTTGAGAGAATTCAAAATAATTATGTGAATGATAAAATATATTTACACTTACCCAGAACCATGTGACACATGTTGTTCTGAAAATTTGGCATTTAGAATGACAATGACATGGCCTAGTAACCTAGTAGCATAGTAAACAACCAATGTCTTATCAACCATGAAAATCCACCATCAATTGTCTTGCATAGCATTATTTGAAGGGTGACTAATGTAACACTATTTTGTAGGTATGCGGAAGTGGGCCTTTACCAGATAGGAAATATCTCGACCAGCAGCGGGGCCAGCAGCACTATGAGCGGGGGCACCTGCTCCACCACGGCTGCGCCCAGCCCCCCCGACACCCCGGTGCCCCCGCTGGGCATGTTCAACCAGGAGCCCTTGTATCAGTTTTATGATGCAGCTAAATTGGAGGTATTGATTTTTTTCCTAGTAAGAATTATGTTTTTAATTTTTGCTCCACGTTATCGAGTTCCACTATTTATTGCTGAGTGAAGGCCGTCCTAGCAAAATGATGTGAATTCAAATTGTATTTTAAATTTATTTTATGTAATTTTCAGTCGGTTTGTCGAGAAATCAGTAACAACTACTCTGATTCCGATGGCTATGAGGAAATTGCAAATTTTAAGGAAGGTATTCCAAAAGATTGCAAAACCCTCCAGCGCCCTTCAGCCATGACCCTCATCAACCCCCAAAAGGGCCCTTCCAGAACACTGTGGTGTGAAATTCCTGAAGTTATCAATTCGGCTATACTTAGTAAGTAAAAGTTTATCTTCCTACATAGAAATTAACCGTGTATCTGAGTACTTGCTAAAGACTAGTCTGTGTATATAACAAAATCATTTTTTATTTATAATTTATACTATTTTAGCTACCTTGACCCCTACCCAGAAGAAACTGCAAGAGGCCATGTTTGAGATAATATCGAGCGAAGCTTCTTACCTGAATTCTCTGACCGTTCTTGAGACCATCTTCATGTCTCATCCAGCATTTACTGATGAACGAATACTTTCAAACACTGAAAAAAGTATCTTATTTGGAAATATTCCACCAGGTAAGTTAAATAAATTTACGCTTTCTCCAAACAATCATGAATTAAATTGGTTTAGAAGTTTATCAGAAATGTGGTTTTTTAATTGCAGTAAAACGGTGTTCAGAGCAATTATTGGCTGACTTAGAGCAATGCTGGCAAGAGAATATTCTTCTCCGTGGTTTGTGTAAAATTGTGAAAAATCACGCTGAAAAGAATTTCCATGTTTATGTTAAATATTGCGAGAGCCAAGTGTTCCTTGTAAAAGCTTTGAAGAAACTCAAATCCGATCCAAAGTTTACTGAAGTATTGAATCAAATTGAAACTCAGCCGGCCTGCCAGAGTCTATGTCTTCACTCCTTCCTGATGCTGCCCATGCAAAGAGCAACGAGATTACCTCTCCTTCTGGATGCTGTTCTAAAGAAATTAACTGCCACAGATGATGAATATCAACCCTGCTTGGATGCCTTAGCCACATTGAACAATGTAAGTATGAAATGTGACAGTTTTAACACACCTATTGATTTGTTTAAAAGTTATAATACATTATATTGATCATTTTCAGGTCGTGTCTCAATGCAACGAGGGCGCCCGGAACGTAGAGCGCATTGAAGAAATCAGAATACTTTCTACACAAATCGAATTCCCTCCACACATCAAGGAAATGCCAATAATTGCTCCAAAGTCTGATAAGAAAATCAGTGCATGCGAAACTCCCAGGTGGCTTGTAAGATCTGGAGAACTAACTCATCTCTTGTGGAGAGGTGAAGACCAATCCAAGTTGACCTTTGGAAGAAAAGTGTCAAAGATTCCTCTGCATTTGTTCTTATTTACAGATCTCCTTATAGTGACTAAGAAAAAAAGGTATTTATTTTATAATTTTTTAAAGTTATGAATTCGGTGTAATGCTATGATCAATATGAATGAATTAATTCACTACATAGTATTAATGAATCTGCCCATGTCAATTTTGGACATGAAACATAACTGGATTAATCTTTAATTTTCTTTACAGCGATGAATCATATGTGGTTGTGGATTACTGCAAAAGGTCTCTTCTTGAAATAACAACGAGCGACATGATGGGCCCATCCCCAGTCAAAGAAAGCGCGGGAAAATACACGTTGCTCCTCACAATGCTAGAAAACTATGATAACAAAACAGTTGAAATGGTATTGACTCAATTTACACTTATGAATTAAATATATAAAGGTATATAGCTGATAGGTCCATTGAAATCTCTCCCACCTCCCCATTGGATAAGGTTGGGTCCTGGGGGTAGCCAAAATCTCCGAAATTACTATCCTCCAATATCAGCGTAAATAGTGAATTTGTATTCCTACATAACCATAATAATGATAACATGTTTGGGGTATCTCAGTAACTTCTTGGTAACACAAATTTTGTTTTGCATCTTCGCATATTGAAGGTTAAACGGATTATGTTTCAGAATGACAGGTTACAAAGATGGCTTTCTCAATAAAACTAAATAAATTGTGAATTGGGTAAATTGTGAAAATCAAAAAAATGTTTGTTTTATAGCTATTGTCTTGTGTGAGCGAGTCAGACCGACAGCGGTGGATGGAGGCGTGCCTACCCCCGCCGTCCAGCAATCCTGACGAGACAGTATACGAGGGCTGGGATTGCCCGCAAGTGGCGGCCGTGTACGCCTACCAGTCCACGCAACCCGATGAGTTGAACCTTCAGAAGGGCGATATTGTGAATGTTAATAAAAAAATGGCAGATGGTTAGTATTTCTCTCATAAAATCGTAATATTCACTTACGGTCATTCAAATTCATCAATAAACATTTTCATTCATAAATCAAGTTCAGAAAATATTTATATAAACTATCGGTGTTTCTCAAGATTATGATTTGTAAATAACAGATGTTCGCTGCTAATTCAAAATCGTTTCATAGTATGTAATTATGTCGGCGGCAGAATGACTCTTTTTAATAAATTACATGTGTTATTCTGTCTGTTTGGGGAGCAGCAGTTAATTTCTGGCAGCAAACATAATTATTATACATACCTAATATTCAGTATTATGTACAATCTCTGCACTCGTTTAATTAAATGTCATTAATGTGCTTTTTAGGATCCAGCCCATATTATCCGAGGAACACTGATATTACTCACAAATAAACAATATTATATTATTATTGAATTTCATCATTATTATAAATATTACTTATCCATTTATTTAATAAAACCTAACCTACAGTAATATTAGAAAATTGAGTTTAATTCATACCCATTACAATCTAACTGCTTTTGTCCTGGAGGAATGCTAAACCATTTGCCATCCATTTTACCATTTGCTTACTTACTAACCATGGTGTATTTACGAGACATGCAATCAAACCGCATTATTTAATTAAGATTCAGAAAAGATTTTTGTGTCAAATATAATTGATAGCCGATTTATTCCCAAAACCAATAACGGTTACAAAACAAGTTACAGTGTAGGTACCTGTATTTTTGCATGAATTCAATTATTTTGTTATTAAAGTTAAAGGTTATTTCAACAGATGGCATTATTATAGCTTTTTAACATCTTGTATTTTTCACCAACTTTTCTCAATCTCCCAAGATATGCATGCGGTTTTTCTGTACGGTGAACTCTTACTAATTTAAGATAAATAAAATATTTTTAATCATCAACAAAAACAACTAAGTTCATCAAATTATACTGAAAATTAGTGACATACTACATACATTAAAGTTTCTAGGCTATTTTTAAAAAAATGTCCAATTTAGCAGAAAACTCTAAAAATTGTTATGTTCGGCCATGAGATATGCATGTTTAGAGATTAATCCCATAATTCCACTTGCAAAACATAAGGTCTTGCATAGATTACAAACAATCTCATTTGGTATCTAGTACTAAAGTTAGGTTATTATTTCCAACAACTCTTTATAAACACTATTAATTAGTATATGTTATTTTTGTGTAGATACTTTAATTAAATACCAAATTAGTTAATGAACCAATTTTTTGCAATATCTAGTATTCCGCATGTATAAATTTATCATAATTTTTTTAACGCTTAGCTAAATCGATGAAGGTTTGTAATTCAATGTTAACCCCTCAATTCTCTGCATATTTTGACAGAAGGTCTAAGTATTTCCGCTTTGCAATAAAATCCAAATAAATGGAATATTTCTGAATGTACCCGAAAACTAAAAACTGCATTAGAAAGGTGATAAAATACGCTTTCAAATTTTATTATTATAAATAAAAATATAATTTTTGATATATTCATATTTTGAATGTGAACATAAAAATGGCTCACCTTAAGAACAGGGTTTTCCAATAAGAGGTGTTATTTTATTATGTATATAAATTAAAAATGACAGCTTCAAAAGTAACATCTACCGAAATAGCGGGCTATTCAAAATAACACCTCTTATTGGAATACCCTATATTTTGTAACTAAAATTATTGATTAAAAATAATTAATAAAAATTCACAAAGTTTCATAATTTTTTTCAAATTGAGTTTGGAACATTTGGTTTCATAAAGGTGAACATTTTAATTCTTTTGGTACTGGTGAACTGTTAACTTCTAGATTTAAAAAAATAAAGCTTTGCATTTTCTCTTTCTAACAGTGTTTAGATCATATTTCTCACCATGATAATAAGGGAGATGCAACGATTTCTATGAGACCGTATTAGTTGTTCCCAAAAGTAAACAAATTATCCTGAAGGGTTAATCTTTGCAAAAACTACTACGCTGTTGATGTAATTTCTATATTTAATCAACCCTATCTTCCTTTGTTGACTAAGTTTTCTTTGTTTCAATTAACAATATTACAAATTTAAAAAACTTATAATTATTTTAACTCTCAACCCTTGTATACAAATAATTTCAACATAGAATGTTTAATCACAACTTTTATCCCAGCTCTTGGTTGTGTACTTTTACAAATCTAAATATATAAAGAAGTACAATAATTCAGATATTTATATGTAGAGCAAAAGTTATAGAATAAAATAAAATAAATTTTGAATTTTCGCATACATATTTGTAAATAAATGCTGTTAACATATTTAAGACATTAACATTGTACGTATGTACATACTTTATCACAAATAATTTCATGGCATTCATATAATTTGCACGATTATTGCTTGCTTCTATCACACTTCCACTTTAATAAATATATAATATTATGTTCATTCCACATTACATTACTCATTCATAAAAATCAGTGAATATAAAAAAAAAAACACAAAAAATTAACAATGTAAACATATTTCAGGATGGTACCACGGTGAGCGTATTAGGGACGGTGAGAAAGGTTGGTTTCCAGGAACCTATGCGGCTGAAATAGCATCACAGCATGTCCGAGCAAGGAACCTTAGGCAGAGGTATAGGTTACTGGCCCTCACAGGCAACTATCTCGGACAGAGCAAAAAGAAATAAGAACCCATCTTTTCATGGGCACTACACACCAAACTAAACATTTTATACTTTTTTTTTGGTAGTAGCTATTTGTATAATGGAAACGGGTGTTAACTCCACAATGTGCCGCACGCTCAGGAAGAAACAAGTCAGACAAGCACCAAGAAAATAGTTATCATGCATCATGTATCAAGACAAGTCAAGTCTCTCAGTACAGTAATATGGAAGAGAAATAATGCCCTAACAGCTTAACACCACTTTGCACAGCTTCTACAAACACTCACAATGTAATCATAATCCACATTGGAAGCAAAGCCATTACAACCTTTGGTGGTTTATTTCTATTCAATAAGATTTAATACTTTTACTGGTAATTGTATTATGATATTATTAATTTCAAACTCAACTGAGGTTCTTTTGGTCTCAAGATTGTATTATAATTATTTTATCCCTTTGTATATATTATACTTTCTACATTCATATAACTATAGATAGGTCTAGTTTTAAGTAATTTAGAATTATATAAACATACATAGTAACTATCACAAAATACCTGAATTTAGAGAAATGATAAGTGTAAGTTTCTGAAAAAACAAAACTCACGCAAGGGATTATTAAGGGATGAATTATTTTCATACAATAAGAATATTATTTAATTAAAAACATTTTTGTCAATTTTCTTCAAATGCAAAGATACTTAATTTGACCTTTTTAACTTATGTAAATTTGTAATTATATAACATTTAAAATAATCTACATTTATACGATTTAAGACTGTTAATTGCTATTTATTGTTGTACTACTCGTACATCAAGTTTACTTAATTAAGGTAACATTCCTAATAAAATGTATAAATAAAAGTAAAATACCATTTAAGTTTTGAAACATTTATTAACAAATTTTATAAAAATATCTTTTCAAAATAAATACATCAATATTGACATGAAAGTACAGGTTTATTTATTTAAGTACACCTTATATAAGTAGGGCGGTTTCTCAATAAAGGAATGCTTGTTGTGTAATCTCTTTTAGTAAGTTGTAACACTAAATCCATGGTAAATATAACTTTCAAGTTTATATCTATAATAGATAATCTTGATAACCAAAAATCATAAAAAATAATATATTATGTAAATAAACCTGCAAGTAATAAAATATTATGTTCAGTAATTGTTCAGCGAGTGTATTGCAAATTGCTAATATAAATAGAAGCTTATATTAATGAGATAAATGCAAGACAGGTTTTACGCATACAATATGCGATAATGCGAAATGCGATATGGGTGTTTCGTGAATCAAAAGTCAGACTGGTCGCACGCAAGTTTCAAATACATAACTGATCTTCATTGCGATCAAACGTAATGGCGATATACAATGTCAGGCAGTGTAAGCGCGTGCTAAATGAGCTAGAAGGCCTTTCTAGTGTGTATTATCTGTCCAGTGGTTTTACATAATTATTCATATTTGGCAACTTAAGATTAACTTCTCACAACATTTACTCCTGATAGTAAGTATGTATTAATATTATCTTCTATTAGTCTTTAAAGAAATTGTGACAACATTGACACCAACAGATTATTCTGTACGAAAAACCAAACAATTCTTAAATAATAGCACACTTCGGTTCTAAATACGGGATCGGGTGTTGCCTGTCTTCACTTCGAATAGTTTTCTCACAAAGAAAACTTGGAGGGAACATGTAGTTGCAATGGCTAAGATTTGTATGATGGACCAGCGCATGATGTAAGTATTGTTGTCAGATAACAAGTTGTAGTCTCTCGCCTCCCTTCCCCGGGAATAGTACTGATATTGCAACATCTCATTGATGTTTCTCTCCACTGTTTTAATTGTTGTCTGAAATTTAAAAAAATACCATTGATAAATTTCACAGCTCATTTCCCTCAATATAAAAACAACGCTTTAGTATTATATATTTTAAAATACATATTTTGTACAGAGTCAGTCAGATCGGTCAAACCGTGACATATTTATCTCATAAGATAATAGACTTCGGAAATCGGTCTAAAGTATAAAACCATTCACATCACATGCAATTTATTATGGGGACAAAATATTTGGTGATTTTCAATCGTAGATAAAAAAAAATGACACCATGCAAATACTTAACTAACTTATCACATTACTTTGATCACACGGTTCCATGATAACTCGACATAATATATTATTGTATAATATGTTATTTTGCAAGATAAAATTATTGTATAATATATTATATTTACTTTTTGTTTCGGTTATAATAACAATCAATTGAAATAAAATATGCAAGAATCGCTGTTTACACCCTTCGTGGTCCAAATGTTTAAGATCCGTGGCTTCGAATGCAGAGATCCCAGCTTCAAAACCTAGTATGTACGCACAATTCATTTTTATGTGCTGTTGCACATTTAATTAAAATAAATATATTTGTTACATGTTCCGGAGTGGTAGACACTTCCCAACCATCCTCTTATCTTCCTTTCTCCACTCCCCCTAGCCACACAACATACTCCAATTGGGTTCCAAGTTCCACTGGTACGAGAACTCTAGTGTAGTATTCATATAAAAATAAAAATGCTAAAAATCCTTTAAATAAGTAGGTACTTGTAAAACTTACAGTAAAGTTCTCCATGTTCATGTTCATCTCCTCAACTTCTTTGGTCAGCTTGTCCCACTGGTCATACCGGATAACCGTCAGATAGAGGTTGACCAGTTTGCCAGCAAAGCGGGAAAACTGGTTATCGATGCAGACTGAGTAGTAGCCGCCCGTTGAGGACTGGTCTGTGTACTCGGAGCTTGGCTTCCACTCGTACGGGTGAACTATCTGTCCGTTGGGGTGGCGCACGGCGAATCCTGCCATGCCGTCACCTCCCCTCACAACCTGCAATACAATACAATACAATACAACAATTCAAACTCATTGGAAATTCTCATATGTGATCAATTGGCGGCTATCGCAATAATCAATTTGAAAGGCATAATCGGCATAATAGACAATTTTTCGAGATTGCTAGACACGCACCCGTTAATTGTTAGGCGATCAACTTTGATACCAAACATCAGATGAATTTAGTTTCTTAATATTTAAAGGTTTACTACGATTTTTTTTAAATAAAACGTTTTCATTTTAGGTAAGGTTGGGTTATTATAGGTTATTACAGGTTAGATTAGGTTATGTTGGATTATTATATGTTAGATTAGGATAGGTTAGGTTGGATTATTATAGGTTAGATTAGGATAGGTTAGGTTAGGTTAGGTTGGATTAATATATATGTTAGATTAGGATAGGTTAGGTTAGGTTGGATTAATATATATGTTAGATTAGGATAGGTTAGGTTAGGTTAGGTTGGGTTATTATAGCATAGTTTAGGTTGGATTATTATAGGATAGGTTAGGTTAGGTTAGGTTGGATTAGGTTGGGTTATTATAGGATAGTTTAGGTTGGATTATTATAGGATAGGTTAGGTTAGGTTAGGTTGGATTAGGTAGAATTAAATCACAAACCAGTCTATACAAACCTAGCGTAGCCCACAAACTACTTGAAAACTGGGATACAACTCTAAAGGGGACGCGAGCAGGCGTTATTAAAGGGGCATTTTTTTGTAACAGGAAATAACATGGAAAATAGGTATTAGAATTAATTCACAAACCAGTCTATACAAACCTAGCGTAGATTCAAGAAAAGTCAAATAAACTCCACAGTAGACAGAATGAGAAAACTCATCTTTATATTTTTTCGACTTAGAAATACTGTATCATTAAAAATACATTAAGATATTTATTTTGCACTTGCACATTCTACACTACTACAATATATTATATGGAATCGTGGCTTGTGGTGGGGGGGGTGCATATAAATCATGCCTACTTCCATTTGTGACAATTCAAAAAATATTAATAAAAATTATCTTAAACAAGCCATATTACTATCCAACAATACATGTTTTCCAAGATTTCCCAGTTCCCCCTCTCACAAAAATTTATGACAAAAATACTCGTACATTAAGTACTTCAATTACATAAAGATTTCTTTGATAAAAATAATATTCCACAATTAATTTTAAGCAAAATAATTATTTATATTGGAGGACTAACCGTACCACTAGTTTGAACTACAACAGCACAACATCACTATTTAACGGTATAATTTTTTTTAATAAATTACTCCTAGATATATCTGAGAAAAATTATAACAGTTACAAAAAAAATCAATTTAAAATTCTCTAATACCACCTCATAACTTTTCTTATTGTTTGATATTATTTATTTATTTATTTTATTTCAGGGAAATCAACAGTTTACAATGTGGTTCATTTATACACGTGTAATTTACCTAACTGAGAAATCAATTACAGATTTCCTCAATATACTATTCTATAATGTATCTAAAAATTTGAACACAATACTTAAATTTATCTAAAAAATATTAAATTTATCGAAGAAAGTGAACGCTTGACATTAAACAAATGAAACAAATAGGTAATTTGTTTTAAACCACTTTATTTTAATTTATATTTCGTCGACCGGTTTGGATTGAACCCAAATATTGTGTTAAATAAATATAAAGTTATTTTGGTTACATTGAAGATAGAATCAGAGAGAATGTTGTTATACATATGTTGAACATATTCTTCTAAGACAAATTTTTTTATTTGAAATGGTTTTACAGTGTTTTTCTTTAAATAGATTACATGAGCGTGTGTGCCGTGTAGGTACTTTTCAATTCTATTTAATAAACTCCACATATTATGTTTCTGCTTATCATTCCTAGGTATAATTTATAAATAACCTGTTTTTATTACTTTTATTGTATTTTCTTGTTCTTCATATAAAATCATTGTTCTTCTATGTAAAAATATATAGTTGTCGTTTCCTAAGCATAAGCATCTGATTTATCAGAAAAGTGATTGAAATATTATGTTGTAAATATTGTAACACTAAAGATGTTAAGAAATATAAATATTTTTATTTTTAACATAATGATAATAATAAGTTTAGCTCATTAATTAAAATATTACAATTTGAGGTTGAACTAATTAAGTTAAATATAAAAACAGATATTATTATATTGAATACGTAACAACGGAAGTGTTGCGTCGATGGTATTGTATCCTCGTGACCGATCACGAGTAGATATTATTTTGTATACATAACGACGGCCGTGCTGCGTCCACGCATTAAGTCGATAGTATTGCGTCCCCATGGCCGTTTGTGAATATGTACATTTTTATGTATTGTTTGAGCCCTTGGTGAAGCAAAACACTAGATTTGGCAACATTTAGTTCATTTACAACGATGCCACGTAGCACTCAGAACTAAAAATCACCCTGCGCGGGTGGACATTTTTGTAAGTAGACGGTAAATTGACGTCCCGACCTAAAAAGGTCCGACCGCCCTCCGCAATGGAGCGAACTGGCGCGTTATGAAATGATACATTTTTACTAAGGATATCGTTGTAAAAAAAATTGTCACACGCCTGCGCCCAGTAGGTACGTTTGTATACAAGATGCAACAAGATATTCATTCAAACTTCTCACTATCAATAGACAGTTTGTTGTCAGGTCTGGTGTGTTTCTGGATGCCAAAAAAATAAAACATATATATATATATACATATATTTTTTATATACCGCACAAGAGTCTCAACCGCTCCCGTCTGGAACAGCTGACTGTGTCATCCCCAATCTGAGTACAAGGGTGAAGGTATTGGCGAGGGGAAGAAGATGGGGAAGAGAAATGTAAAAAAGTACCTGGATATTTATATCTGGTCATCAAACACGGCAAAAGCTTAGAAATAACGTTTCCATTCGGAATGGTTGTCTCACACCAGGGCGATACTGAGAGTATATTTCACTCTGGAACGTGTTGCAAACACACTTTATATTATGTTTAATGTATTAATTGTGAAATAACACAAACAAATAAAAAAATATTTGGGCACGCCGGGTTTGACCGTCAGATTACGGGATTCGGATTGCGAGTCGAGAGTCTTACCTCTCAACCACAGATGCTGTAATTAATTAATTAATTCACTATGAACGTGAAAACTTCACTAGAAGAGTAAGAAATAATTTGTGTTGTTTATTTATTTGTTAATTTATTTATTACACCTAATAGACTTTTACATTCTAGTTTAATAGTTGAGTATCGCAGTTATTATAAATTCTTCAAAATTAAAACAATAGAGAAAACAAAATAGAATGAAAAAAAATAAAATGTTACAACAAAAGCGTATAATAAAATAAGATACACTGGTAAAAATGATAAGAAGTCTCACATAAGTAGATATTCAAAATAAACAAAAGAATGCAAAAATTATAGATGTCTATTTGTCTCGATATATAAAAGAATTAAAATAAACAATATTTATATTGATTATTTTTAAGGTGAAATATATCTCCCATATCAGAATACGTCATGCAATCCTAAGGGTTTTTATAATATAAGGGGCATAACAACGGCCTAAATGTGCCTTTTGAAACTCTCAAAACAAATACAAGAGTCTTAAGGGCCTTATATACTTACGGAAGACGTAAAAATGAAATCGACCTTCAAAATGCCATGTAACAAACAAATAATATACACTCGGACGCCAGAATAAATTATTCAGTATGGACGTGAAACCTTTATTAGAATAGTCAGCAATATACGGAAGACGTAACAATTGAATTAGAGTGAACGGACGTGAAACCTATATTAAAAGGAACCTTCAATATATAAAAAATATACACACGGACGTTAGTATGTACGTGACGCTAGAAATGTATGAAAGTGTAATAAACATCAAAACCTGCATTATTATGAATATTAAAAAAATATGATATTAGCGATTACTGTGAGTAAAACATAGTGCAATATTCACAAAAACAATCTAAAAAAAAGAACTAGAAGTGCTGGACGCCCGAAGACGGATTTACGCACGGACGCAATAAATGTTGTGGGACCTATATATATATATATATATATATAAATTCATTTGTAACAAATTATGAGAGTGCGAAAGTGGTGCAATCTAGTCCCTTTCAGCCCTGCATTTTTTTTAGTTATCATCAAAACATAACAGGATTATAAACATACATACTATTCAAGGTAACTTTAGATACATAAGAACAGTAATAGAAAAATGTATGATGGCACAGTAATTAAAAAATAATATATATTTTATTTTATAATCGGAAGTAGGTATATTTAAGTTGGATATAACCTGCCTCACCACTCACCAGCACCAGTCACCAGAACCTGTACTGAGGCAGAATTTTGAGCAAAATTAATTAATCATGGTTTACCAATACATTTAGCATATGGGTTCCAATAAAACTGTTTATTTACTAGTACAAAATCACTGTACATTCTTTCCGTATCTCGTGATACGGCCTCAGGGATCTCATTTCTACAGCATTCAGTCTACTTCCATCCTTCCTCCGCCAGTTCCATGCTTCACTAATGCATAAACATCAGGTTCAGTATCAGCATTCTATTATGGACAGCAAGCCCCACTCCTATGGGTAATTTTTTATTAGCAACTACCGTGTTCAGTTGTGCATTGATAGTTTCCTGTATTGATCCTCAATTATTGAAAGTTACTTGATGAAACCGACATAAAAATAAATGTAAACTAACTGACCGGTCGGTGGCTGAGTTGACATTGAGTTTGGGTCCCACCCAGGCGTAGGGTGTTCAATTCCTTCAAAGCAACATTTTCCGCTTTCTGTGATGGTGTTGGAGATTTTAAAATATTGTCAGGTTATTCGGAACCTGGGAATGTTTGTCTTTCTTTTAAAAATAAAATAAAATTTTAGAAAATACCCTACAGAGAAAATACCCTTTGGCAAATACCAATTGAGACAACACCTCCAACTTCTGACATTTCCCATACATTCTGACGGCAGTATGCTTCACTAGCGCCTCCTGTCGGCACGACTTCTGCAGGTTGGTTTTCTTTCATACATTTTAATGAATTCTTTATTTTACATTAATAAATTATAGGAATAGAAAATTTCAAAAATAAATATTAGGTAACCTACATACGATCTCACTGCTTTTTTGCTCACACATAAAAAATATTAAATAAATTTGATCAAAATACAAATTAGAAAGTGCAAAACACTGACACCAAATACTAAATAAATTTAATTAGTTACTGCCATTGTCTGGATGTAGATTTATCCCTTTTTTAAAGGCTAGGGTAAATGAGAAATAAGAAGATGGCAATACATTGCCGGCAAGAAATTGTTGTAAAAAGTTGCTCATTTACCAGAGCCTTAGGCTAGGACTTACAACTTATTATTTAAAATATAGGTGAACAACATGAGAATAAACAACTCACACTAGCCACGAAAGTGAAGGCCTAGCCTTAAGGACCAGTTGTTTCACTTAACTTGGACAATTCATCGAATTTCAAAGTTAATATTCAAGTTCTGTGAAAGTACTATTTAACCTTTCCTCATCTGTGGTGTGTATTTACTACACATTGCTTCTAATAACTTTAATAACTCTATAAATATAATAAATTCTGGGTTCAGATTTAAGGTATTCCTCCGTTATACATTTATGCACTGAATTAAAAAAAATAATATATTACATAGTTTTCAAATTCAATTAAAATTAGGGTTTTTTGTTAAAAATCGGGAACAAATACACTAATACAATCAACCGTGTGATACTAAATACGCGAAGAGTGTGCGAGGAAATGACACGCTATTGATGTCTCGCATCAATTCGTTATGCAGGAACATGAGACATCCACACGTCTGCATTTGTCTTTTCATTTAGTCCATCGATACCTACGACCGCACAGCTGTGTTTGTCTTAGCCAGTTGGCCGCGAACCGTTGTTAGATGTGGACCCCTCGCACGTTTCTTTAGCATCTGCCGATGGTTTTTTCATGTTTTCAGCAATTAAATTACAATTATTATCACTTTTGATATAAAATATAATAAACATAATCGATTAGCTATGAATATTCATATTTTTCCGATATTAAATCGCTTATTTTGAGATGTGTATTGACTACACAGCACCGTAACGCGTGTATTTTTTTAGCACAGTAAGGGAAAGGTTAAGCTCTTTGAAACAACTGCCCCGTAATGGAATAATAACAGAACTTTAATATTTTTTTAGAAATTTGTATTCAAGTTTGCGAAACAATTGGCCCTTTTTTTTTATTTTTTTTTTTATAGTGAATACCTCACAAGAGTCCCAACTGCTCCCGTCTGGAGCCAGTGAGACTATGGCATCCCCAATTGGGGGATGTTGTGAGGCTGAAGGTAAGTGGGGAAGGGAAAGAGGAAGGTGGGGAAGTACCTGGCTATTCAGATCTAGTCACTAAACACGGCTAAAGCCATTTGGAGCAACGTTTCAATTCTGAATGGTGGTCTTACACCAGGGCGATACTGGTAGTATCTTCCACTCTGGAACGTGCCGCAAATATACTATATATTATTTTAATTAATTAATTGTGAAATAACACAAATTAATCAAATAAAATTTATTTGCGCACGCCGGGTTCGAACCCGCGACCTTCGGAATGGCAGTCTAATGCGTTACCACTGGACTATGCCGGCCGTCAAATTGGTAATTTAAGTTAAATTTAGCACCAGGCAGCCTGTCTATTCTTTCAACTAAATTAAATGGCAACATAACAATACATAAAGACCATTTTCACAGACAACAAAATACATACTGTCATACTGTTTCAGAACAGTTATTAACTAGTGAAGCGGCAACGTTATTTAGAATGGAAAAAATACATTCTGTCATACTGTTTCAGAACAGTTATTGACTAGTGACTACTTAGAATGGAATAAAAATAATGTTCAGTTGCAGACAATTATGATTAATGAAAATGAGGTTAACTAATTCGGCCACTAAGCTAGTCGCGTTTTTCAACATACAAGACTCGGATGGCTGTTTGAAAGTGTTATTATGTCATTAAAGATTATAATGAATAAGACCATTTTCTATACAATAACATATTGAATATTTACAGAATGCTATACTTATTATATCATAAGTGTTTCAATTTGTCAGACGAAACAATATGTTCTCCTTCCCATTGCAATGTTTGTGATTTCAAGACATATTGTAAAATGAACTGTGTAATTATAGATGAATTTAGGTTAAGATTTGTAAATGTATATTTGTAGACTGTGATAAGATAGTAAGAATGTGCATTATGCTAGAAATTATGCATTTAATGCTGCATTGAATAAATGACACGCTTTCTTTCTCACTGAACATTGAAATTGAATTACACTGAAACCAATAGATTATAAATTAAATTTCTCATTATTTTCATTCATTCGTGCAATACGTGTGTGTAATAAATTAAACTTACCTGAAAACTTATGTACAGCGTTGCTCCCGGCTGGACATATTGAAAATAACAATCCTCTTTGCCAGCGTCAACATGAACCTTATAATCCATGGCGACAGCCGGCAGGCTTTCATACCATGGGACTGTTGATCCCGTTGCTCCTAGTGAAGCTACATCTCCTACTATTGTTACAGAAAATAACGCCGACAATACAAAAACAATAGCAAAACTATGCCACGTCCGTCGCGCCATTATTTACAAAATATGCATAGATAGATCTGACAAGACAAATTGTCAAAATGGAATGAGAATCCATAGATAAAAGATCACATTACGTGTCATTATCCGAAAGGCTAGGACCATAAATAAACCACTCTCGGCTAGGATCATGTTTTTTAAATAATAAATTTGATAGGGTTGTCAAATTATTGGTTTTCGAAAATGGCAAAAATGTTATATTTTTAGTGAATGAGGAAAACGAAAAAGTCTTAATGCTTAGAAAAAGTAGAACTAAAAACTGTCAAATTTGACAGGCAGCATTTAAACCAAGTAGGCAGTAGGTTATGCTTATGGGTTATGCTAATTCTTATTTTTGGCCTTTGAAGGTTTGTTTTATTTATATTTAAAGTTGACTAAATAATCTATCATGACTCATCGGTACTTGCTTACTATGTCGTACATAGGCAGCCAATTTAGGTAATATTGAATATTATAAAATGTATTCCCTCTTTTTGTTTACTATAAAATACGCTAAAATTTATGTGTTCACTGTTTTCATTGCTTAATAAATCGCTAAATGTTTACCTAACCGCCGCACTTTTAGACAGGTTATGGAAATTACACTTCGTTTCAACAATTACTACAAGAAACAACGATTTTCATGCACAAAATAGGTTATAAGGTTCTTAGTTTGGGTTAATTACGTAATCTATGCATGTTTAGATTAAAGCGAGACTTCCAAAAACATTAATCCGTACTAAAAAAGGGATCGTTTAATAAGGAAAATTTTGAACTTTGAATAGAAATGGAATTTGAATGCATCTTTTACCATCTCTTCCGAAGTAGTAGTAGTTTCTTATAGTAATTAAGAAACAAAGTGTAATTTCCATAATCTGTGCCTATTAAAAGTGCAGCAGTTAGGTAAATATTTACCAAAAAATCTTAATGATGCGTAAAATTTATACATTTTTTTGAAGCGTGGTTTTACCACTCTGTGTGACTAAATAATAATGTTTCTTCCAGGGGTTCCCAAAAATACTGGGGTTGTTTGCCAGGCGTAAAAGATCCCCAAAGTATTGAAGGAAACGTTGAAATAGCATTGGGACTTATAAGAAAAAACTATTTATCTGACCTTTCATTTTCAAGCAGGTTAGTAGGTGTGAAAGATTTAAATTATGATAATATAAATCGGCTAGGTCCAATGAATCCAGAAATACCATCTTAACCCTTACGTACTACACTTAATTTCGCCGTATGGACATATGATTTAAGTACACAAGGGAATATGTTTTTAATTCTTTGGTAAACTATTAGAATTGCTGCCCACGCTTAATCAGGGTGGCCACAAAAAACGGATTTCAAAATTCCCTGATAATTCCAGGTTTTCCAGGGCAGTTTCTATATTTTTCCCTGATATGTTTTATTTGGTTTAAGGACATATCGTTCAAAATTTTATTTTTGAAACACGATTTTCATCTACGCCAGAAAATTAGAACAGATACATAAATAAAGGGAATTCCGTCATCTAAAGCATTTATTATTTCCTTGCACCACAATGATCTATTCAAAACAAAATACACTTATTACAAATTTATGATATTTCGCCTGAAGACAATTTGTGTACAAATGAAAAGACCAGACAAAAATAGACAAATAAACAAAAGTAAGTACAGTAGAACCCCGATAATTCGAAAGAACGCGTAATTCGAAATTTTCGCCAAAAAAATTTCCGCAAAAAATTTTTTCATACAAATTTTTTTTTAATTTGAAATTCGTAATTCGAAATTTATTTTTGTCCGCGCACGAAAATTTGTAGGTGAAATTCAAAAAAAATAGATTTTTGCGAAAATAAATCATAATATTTCGTAAATCTGAATCTAAAAGTCAGCCGTGGCGGTATAACGCCGAAAAATGTATTTTTACGTGGTTATACATCGTCCTAATTAGTATTATTATTTTGTAAATCTGAATCGATTTACACTGGAATGTTGTATTTTTTCAAATTTATTTCGAATGGGTATCCGAGTTTGAAGGGCCGAGAAAATACGTTTTACGCGGATATATGTCGTAGGTTTAGGAGTTTACACCAAATATCTGTATTTAAAGGGTCGGCCGCGACGAAACTCGGCCGCGAAATTTCGATTTACGCGTAAATGTATCGTATATTTACGAATTTATTTCGAATATCTGAATTTTAAAGGGCCCGCCGCGACGGAAATTGGACGCGAAATTTCAATTTACGCGGAAATATATCGTATTTTTACTAACTTTACTTCGAATATCCGAGTTGAAAAATACGGCGCGACGGAAATCGGCCGAAAAATTTCGATTCACGCCGAAATATGACATATTTTTACGAATTTACTTCAAATATCTGAACTTAAAAGGCCGGCCGCGACGAAAAATTGCCGATAAAATTCGATTTACGCGGAAATATTTCATATTTTTTGCGAATTTACATCAAATATCTTAATTTAAAGGGTCGGCCGCGACGGAAATCGGCCGCGCATTCTCGATTTACACGAAAATATATCGTATTCGACGGAAATCGGCCGCGCATTCTCGATTTAGACGGAAATATATCGCATTTTTGCGAATTTATTTCGAATATCTGCATTTAAAGAGCCGGCCGCGAATTCTCGTTTACCGCGGAAATATATCGTATTTTTACGAATTTAAATTCAGATATTTGAAATAAAGGGCCGGCCGCGACGGAAAATTACCGCGAAATCTCGATTTACGCGGAAATATATCGTATTTTTACGAATATCTCAATTTAAAGGGTAGGCCGCGACCGAAATCGGCAGCGAAATCTCGATTTACGCGTAAATATATAGCAATTTACGAATTTATTACGAATATCTGAATTTAAAGGGCCCGCCGCTACGGTAATCGGCCGCGAAAATAAAGAAATAATTGGTATTAATACGAATTTACAACTAAAATACCACCCGGATTTGAAGAGGCGGCCGAGAAAATCGATTTTCAGCGTATTTTTTTTTTTTCATAAAAATTCGAATTACGTAGGAATTCGTTAATTCGAAATTTGATTTTTGATGTCCCGTGGAATTCGAATTAACGAGGTTCTACTATATTGACACTTGGTAAAAATGTTGATAATGATGATCTTTAAATTTTATTACGACCGTACTGGGTGTCCGACCCTTTTGACACTTTGTTGTAACTTTGCTAGCTTTTTCTTTACAGATTTCGCACCTACATAGTATAGGGGAAAAACTAAGGTGGGTGGTTTACGACATGATTGTGTTGCAAGGGCTATTGACGAAAATAATAATAAAAAAATACCTACTTATCTAGTTTGTCTTTGTCGGCATATCTTTTGATACACACGCCGCAAGTAAAAGTAATAAAACACAACTTTGGGACTTCACAAATCGTAAATAACGAATTTCGTTTTATTTTTGGAATTCCCTGATATTTTAAGAATATTTTGAAATTCCCTGACGTTTCCCTGATAATTCCCGGTTCGGTAAAATTCCCTGATAATTCCCGGTTTTCCCGGTTTTCCAGGTCTGTGGCCACCCTGTTAATACAAAGATTTTTTGGAAATAAAACTTTGATTCAACATGAACTATAAAAGCCAAAAAAACTTTTGACCATATGAGATATGTAAGCATTTAAAAAAAACGGCTTAATATACACCACACAAAAGTTAAAACCACTTTCGTAATCAACTAAAATATTTTATTTTCTTAGAGACCACTAAATTACGTAGATAAAAACAAATCAGTTTCTAATTTTAGCTAAAAAACATATACACTTACATATGACAAAAATCAGTCTCCTAAAAAAGAAATAAAACATTCCAAAACATAGTGTGCGTATTATAACTCTGTGCTCATTATACAAAAATTTGCAACCGCAATCTCAGCAGCTAAATTTGTTGTAGGTGGAGATTCTTCAATGCTTTCAACCTATTCAATAAGTTTTGGGTACAATTATTAGTAAAAGCTATGAAGTAACGTATGACCAAATTACCTCAAAATGTCAATAATAATAATAACTGTCATAATGTATAATAAACTTACACAAATTTGAAAAATACAAAAACAACTTACCTTTATAATTCGTACCTCACTAATTCTACACTGGGTCCGACGGTCCGTAGCTGTGGTTTGGCACCGACAATGGTCGCTGGAGAGAAGAATGTATTTTTCTCCCGGGTACTCATGGACCCTGTTATAATGTAAGAGAGTTTGATAGAATGCTAAGTTTGAAGAATCCGACATGTTTGATGTTTAGTAGAAAACGATTTTTTTTTAGAATATTATTCTTTGTATATTAAATTTAATTATTAATGTTAATTTTCAGGAAATTTTAGTTTGGCCGGGTGCCGCATATTACTGGAAATCTTCATACAAAAATCCGATTTTTCGAAAAAAAAAAAAACGTTTTCTGCTACAACAACATCAATAATGCCATATTTATAGTATTAGCACTCTAGTACACCCAAAAGTCATGAGCAGCCTCTGCCGGTAGCAGCAATAACCGTTTTGCTTCTATTTTTGTAAAACATGATTTGGGAATTATTAATATTGTCGCAATATCATCATCGTGGAGCTGTAAGCATTTTAAAATGTACATATAATTTGCTTAATATCTCTGTTCTGGTAGAATACCGATATTTTAATACAACTAAAACACATAAACTACCAGACCCAAGGCCATTATGCAGGAGTGAATTTAAAAATTTTTTAGATTTATAAAATCCCAATTATGTTTCATCATTGGCAGCTACTTTTTAGGGCTCCTCACAAAGCGTAATTCTACTAATTTTAATATTATTATTTATGGTGGCCAGTGGTGGATTATTGTTTCTCGCTCTTGCAACTCATAAAAAATCAAACTTCTCTACACAGTCGTAACACTTTTTCTAGTAACATGTAAAACAAATAATTTTTTTCAAATTTAAGGTTAACCGCGCCCCCTGAAGATATCATCACAGATCAATAAAATTTTGTGTTTTTTCTCATATAATATTAGGTCAATGATTAAACATATCTTAGCCGCAGCGCAAGAAGTCATTAAATAACATTCAAAGAAAGTATAAAGTCATTAAGTAACCTGATGATTTCTGTTTTAATAAAAGTTCATTTTATACGAATAGTGACTTTTCCCCCCCAAAAGCAGCCGTTCTTTGGCCAAAAGCGTATTGATGTGTTTCTGCTGTAATAGTTTTTTTTTTTTAAATAACCCTGATTGTTTTCTAACTCGGTTTTACCAAAAATGGTACTTAATGACTTCTTGTGCTACACTGATGATATAGAGTTTTTAAAATAATAAAAAAATTCACTCAGCCCTAATGGCCATGGCAGGATTCCGGCCAACTAATATTTTCTTTCTAATTTTTATATTTCAGAACTGATGCAGGTGTGCACGCTTTCAACAATACGGCACATTTCGATTTGGAGACTAAAAGTGGGGAACCATTTGTTCATGATTCGTTGCGTCGTATAACCTGCAGGCTAAATAAATATTTTGCAAAAAATAATTTAGGAATAATAATAAAGGATTTTAGAAGAGTTCCGGACACATTCCATGCCAGATTCTCCGCTGTATCCCGAACCTATTTGTACAGGTGAGCATATGAATAGTAAAAGACAATACGATAACTTAATTATGGAAGACCTGACATCCACCTGAAAAGCCTATTTAACTTCTCAAGCGCCAAAAGTTTTCATTGGTTATGAAAAATTTGTATCTGTAAGCGCCGGTGTATCCAGTTGGTAAACTGAAAAAAATACTTCCTGTTTGTGGGATTTTTACCCTCGGCTCACTACAGAGGTATTAAGTCGCGGCAGATCGACACTTCAGAGGCATTAAGTCACGGGAGATCGGCACTTCAGAGGCAGTAAGTCGCGGGAGATCGGCATTACAGAGATATTAAATCGCAGGAGATCGGTAAAACAGAGGTATTAAGTCGCGGCAGATCGACACTTCAGAGGCATTAAGTCACGGGAGATCGGCACTTCAGAGGCAATAAGTCGCGGGAGATCGGCATTACAGAGATATTAAATCGCAGGAGATCGGTAAAACAGAGGTATTAAGTCGCGGGAGATTGTCACTCCGGAGGTATTAAGTCGCGGGAGATCTGCACTACAGAGGTATTAAGTTGCGGGAAATCGGCAAAACTGAGGTATTAAGTCGCGGGAGATCGGTACTTCAAAGCTTAAATGTCAAATAACGTAATATACTGTATCATCCGAATTCAAAACCAAAGATGATGGTAATTAATTTGAAGTTTTCATTTTAGGCTTGCTTTTCGTAAGATTGCTGACAAAGAAATAACACAACCAATTGAAGAATGGCAAAGACTACATTTGATTTGGTTAGTTTCAAAAATATTTTTTGTAATTTGTTGTTGATATTTCCCAAGCATTAAAAAAAATTATTAGTGCGATAGTTTTAATTAATAAATGGCTTAATTCATAATAAATACATATTTCAATTTACAGGAAACCAAACTTTGACATTGAAAAATTTAAAGAAGCCGCAAATTTATTTGTGGGTAAACATGACTTTGAAACGTTTAGAAAAGCTGCACCATCACGGTCTAAGATATTGAACAATGTAAGAACAGTTATTTCTATAGAAGTGTATGAAGCATATCCATTGTTAACATTATCTCATCACCAACACCTGGATGACTTTCACTTTTATGATATAAAGATTAAAGGGAGAGGTTTCTTGCATAATCAGGTGAAAACATTATTCTATTTCATATATCGACCCTTTGGAGCACAAAGATATTATGTCACTGGAGATGAATGGTTTAGGAGGGCAATTTTAAAGTTTGAACGTCCATAGCGCGTATGGATATCTTTGACTATTTTAGAAATGGTATAAAATATGGACTTATGACTAGAACGGAGGAAAAGCATTGATTTCCATCAAAAAGTTATTATTTAACATTTTGGCAGACTTGGCACCTTTGTGCTTCAAAGGTTCGATACATGTAACAAAATAAGCGTGTAAATAATATTATGTATTTTATAACTTTGTCCTGTCCATCTGGTTACAGATCCGTCGAATGGTGGGAGTAGCTGAGGCTGTTGCTTTGGATGTATTGACTACGAGGGATATACAGATTATGTTACAAGTTCCCTCAAAGCACTCTTGGAATCCACGTGTCTCTATAGCTCCACCCTGGGGACTTTATCTCTACGAAGTTCAATATAATCCCAAAGATCTCCAACTCACTATTTAGTTAAGACGCTGAACAGAAAACATGAGTTTTTTAGAAGAAATAAACAAAAGAAAAGTAAATCTTAAAACCACGGAAACTGTGATTACTCACAGTGATGGCTCCACCTACATAGACAATTCCGAGATGAGGTCCCTCGGATTGGATCCACTTAAAACAGAGAATTCTTTTAAACAATACGGTTTTGTAGTTGACTTAAAACCAGATAATATTCCAGCAAACGTAATTCCAGGTTTACACATTGGTTCGCAAGATTGCGCTGATGAAGGCATTGCAGAGAAATATAAATTTACTCACATTCTGAGCATTGGTGTTGACTCATTTACTAATTTGGATAAGAAATTTGTTCCATGTCTCGATTTGCCAGAGACGTGTATTAATGAAGTACTGAGAGAAGCATGCGCCTACATTGAGGACGCACATGGCAATCAGGGCTCCGTCTTGGTCCACTGCAATGCGGGTGTTTCCCGATCAGCTATGGTGGTCATAGGGTATTTAATTCTACAGAAGAATTATTCTTTTCAAGATGCTTACGACCTGGTTAAAAGAAAGAGGCCTTCTATTCAGCCCAATGCAGGTTTTTTAAAACAATTAAAGTCTCTGGACACTGGATAATACTGACGGACATTATCTAAGCATTCAGTATTTATGTCTAAAAACAATGACTCCAGAATATCAGTTCTCGTTGATCTTTTTTATCTGAGAATCGAACTGTCTTGCTAAACGATTCCTAAATACCGATTAATTGAATTAACCGAATAGTAATTTGAGTGTGTTGCGAAATTATTAGTAGGATAATTCAATTAAACGATATTTTGGAATTGATCATTCACTCAAAGAAATTGAAATAATGGATCATTTGAAAATGATCTACGCATGGATGAATGAATATTATTCATTGTTGATTATTACTACTGGATGTAGAAAATGGTAAATTCAATGAAAATATAAACTGTCTTTAAAATAGCTGCTTTACTCAAAACTTGCTTATTTCATAATACTAACACAATAATTTTAAAAATAAATATTTCAATACAGAAAGTAGGTATAAAAATATGAAAATGATGATCAATTTTAAAGGATTCAGGTCCCTAATATACAAACATTATAATATTTATCACAATAATTCTCAAAAGGCCACAATAATGTCATTTTTTTATTTTATACTTGAACACTTCCCAATCAAGTTGAAAGAGTTCCAACTTTTCGTTAGAGTTGCTTAAACTATTTTTTTACTAGGTTAATTTTTTTTTTGAGAAAAATTACTTTTTATTTGTGTTTCTTTATGAATGCTAGAATTATATTGTTTAATAAATTCAGTGTGTAGGTAGCGAAATGGTGTTTAATTTTATAAATTAATAATAACTTTATCAACAACAAAAATAATTAAATCCAACAATTAAGTATTATTTTAATCCTTAATATTTCATTAACGCATATAATAAAGAAAACCAATTAAAAGGTAAAGAGAGCAAAAATAATATTTTTATTTTCTTTACTTAAAAAACTCAAACTGGTATGTTATCAAATTTACATTGGTGATTTTATTATTGTTTATTATCCTAACCTAATTCTTGGAAATAATAACACTAACTCGTATAATGCAGCCCTAAGGGTGGATAAATGTGATTTTTTCCCCAAAAATAAAATCAATTATTATTTCTAACCTTCAATTATTTTGATCATAAGACTCCGTAATTTTACCCCGCGCAGTGTGATTTGGTATCACAACAATAATAATTATAAAAATGGATATTTGCTCAGAAAAAATATTTTTGGTTATGGTATTTAATAATATTATTTATCTATGTCATAATATTTTTAGACATCTAGCCTTATATGTACCCACATCTATTAAGTACAGACATATATTTTTTAATAAAACAAATATTGTAAATTAAGTACATATAACTTTTTTCTACACATACATAACAAAAAATATAATATGACTGAAGCATGAGTATAACATTCTTAGAACAACAATGTACAAACCTAGATAAAATAATCTAATATTTTGATATTATATATGAAAGTATATTTAAATGTTGAGCATTTCTGTGTCAGTCAATTACGGGGGAAGAATACAATATTTTATTTAAATAACCATTTGAATTATCAATTGCAAGAAGCCTCGGATATAATTTGACCGGTCGGGTGGCCGAGTTGACATAGCGTTTACAACCAGGCGTAGTGTGTTAAATTCCTCGGCTGGCTAAGTCCTACATCACAACATAAGCAACATTTTCCGCTTACTGTGATGGTAGTAGGAGATTTTCAAATATTGTCAGGTTATTCGTAACCCGGGAATGGTTGTCTTTCATTTAAAAAAAAATAAATTATAGTTACCATCACACAGATAATATTATCTCATGATAAATGACAGTGTTAAATTATGGCAGCTTTCAGATAACAGAGAAAACGATAATTCCATTTCACCAACATTTTTTGACATAGCTTTAGCTCAATGCCAAAAGAGATAAAAAAAAATTGTACCTACTAATTGTGAATGCAATATTTTTCTTTACACATGGAATGAACAAATCAATATTATAAATGATGTCATACATATTTGGAAATCAAGTTTCAATTTGATTCCGCTGTCAATAGGTTGACCTACAAGCTAGGCTATGCGGACGTCACTCTCGAAGTATAAAATGTCTTTACTTTAAGTGAACGGCCAAGTGAAAATTACACTCAGTCAAGAAGGCGACAGATACATTTGAGACAAATTTAATCGGAGAGGATGTGTTAGAATAAAATGTCTAAAATTGATATCAAGAAAAACATTGGTTTAGTTTAATGAAGGAGGCATTTTCCACCGGACAGTGACTGGACAACCTACTGAACTTTCTGAAAAAGTCCTAATAGCGGGTTCAGATGTTTCGATTTTAGTTGATCAACTCGACACTAGAAAGACAAGTGTGAACCTTATTTCAACAAAGTTGATCAAGTTTTTAGTTACAAATCCGGTTGTTCAATAAAAGTTGACCAGCTAAAATTGAAACGTCTGGACCCACTATAAGGCTGGCTCTCGATATTTAAAAATTAAATAAAAAACAACCCATCAAAATAACTATATGTGAGGTTGTCTACTACAACGGAATTTCATATTATTTACAAATATATCTATAATAAAAACACATAAATTTGTTTTTGACCACGATAGTTTTATTTTCACTCTACCGGTTTCGGAAGATCCCTTCCTTCGTCAGGAGAATATTTAAAACAGTTTTAAATATTCTCCTGACGAAGGAAGGGATCTTCCGAAACCGGTAGAGTGAAAATAAAACTATCGTGGTCAAAAACAAATTTATGTGTTTTTATTATAAATTATGATGAGCCACAAAGTGAATGCTTTTTACAATTACGTACAAATATATCATTTTAATTAGAGCAAGCTGAGGACAGGAATTTTTTAATTTTTGGAAAATACCGAATGGAACCTACTGAAAAGGTTGAAAATCTCACAGGCCGGCTAATAGCGTGTGAAGTCACGCGGCCATAGATATTACAGGCACTGCAGTGTGCGTTGCTGCCATTTAAATTATACTAAATTGTGACTCATTATGTCATGGGAAGGTATACATTTTTCTTAAGCTTGGAGATATAGAAAAACTAATTTTACTGTCATTAATTCTTTGATATATTTTAATTCAAAAAAATTAGGAGACAACCTCATTGTAGCATTGACATTAAGTACATAATTTAAGAATGAGCAGGTATTGGAATGTAATCAGTAAATGACACACATGCATCAAAACAGACGCATTCAAACATCTCACTTAAAGTACAGGGTATCCGAGGGGGTTAAGTTTGCTAACTTCGGGAGGTGATTCTACATGATGGTACAAGTTAGAAAGATAAATAACTTTTTTAGAAATTCCAATGTTTATTGTACCATACAAAAATATTTCTCCATTGAAGAATATTTATTTTCCCATGCAAACAATTCAACTTCTTAACCTAAAAACTACCTTAAAACCTTGGAATTTCGAAAAAGTTATACATCTTTTTTACTTGTACTATCATGTAGAATCACCCCCCGAAGTTAGCACATTATATCCAGACACCCTGTGTTTATACACTGGAGAAAATATTATGCATATAAAATGGGAAAAATTAGCAAAAAAAATGTCCCCAACTTTACATCAAATCTATCACTTTTTCTAATTTATCAAAACCTCTTCACTGGGAAAACACTATATTTTGTGGAATTATAACATTTCAGTCTTCAAAAATCCAAAAAAACCAAACTCCGCATGAAAACTTCTTATGCGAGTAAGTGAGTTTCACCTATAGTTTTATATATATATAGTTTTTTGCAAGAGGAAGATTGCCTTAAACTGAGTTCAGTTAACAGTTAGACAAGCGTCATTACATTATCTTAGTAGGTACCTTAATGTATACATATCTGCTTATCCGAGATAAGCCTGTAGGCAGATTTGACTCAAAAATCGTTTGAGTTGGTGTATAAATACACATGTGTATACAAATAAAAAATATGTTAACAGTCCACATTTTAAATAAATGAGTTATTTCTTTTCAATGATGAAATACATATGTACATTGTGTAAAAGAAAAGTACTGAAATTAAAATCTTGTGATATAAAATTGATAAATAATCCTTACAATTAAACAATATGACACTTTTACTCGGCTTTCTTAAACCGTTCATTTTATGAATAAAAGATTAAGGTAGGAGATGTGTATAATTAAAATGGTATAAACATTCAATGGAAATTATTGTAAATAAACTATGCATTTCTTCGAAAACCGAGTTTCAATTAGATCATGAGAGATTAAATAAGTACATCATATGACTAAAGTATAATTAGGTAATAAAAAACTGGCAGCATAATAACATAATATGTTAATAAACTTCTTAAATAATTTATTTGAAATCCTGCCACCGAATATTATGTACACATACTATATCAACAAAAGATTAATTTAAATACATAAATAATGTTTGTTTGTACTCACCATTGAAGATGTCTTTTGGATGGTTCCATGACAAAACAGAACATTTTTGAAAATCTTGAAGATAAAGTAATGAAAACTGATAAATCTAAGCTAACCTATCCTAGTTGACTTTATATCACATTTCAAAAGTGTTCTGTTTTTTCACTGTTCAGTTTTGTCAGGTTACCCTTTTGGATAGAGTATTGAAGTGATAAAGTGGTGCAAATCAGATGTTCCTGAGAGTGATGCCGCGGGCGGGGAGGCTGTTTGACTTGGCAGGGGCGTCCCGGGCCTGCGAGTGTGCCACCACGATGCTGAGGCACTGTACCCACTCCTCAGCATTCTTCCCATCTTTTGGCTTCAAGATTAGGGTTTGGTCTCCAGTGAAGATTTCAAAAGCTTTCGGAATGTTTCTGGCTCCTCGGGACACTTTCACAGAGCGGATCTGATTCACATCGATACTTTCTCCGCCGCTCTGAAAAAGTATACATTAAATTTAGTGAGTTGGTGGCAACAAGGAAATAGACTTTGGCTTTAAAACCCTGCAACGAGAGCACTAAATCAACAATAGACCCAAAGTGGGATTGTCAGAATACTCAAAGAAGAAAAAAGGTATTTCTGTAAATACGTAATATGTATTTTTAAAGCTAGGTTAGGAAACTCGGCCGGCAGTCGAGCAAGTCGAGTAGGTACCAACTTACTATCTTTTCAGCATAAATTATGTTTAGTGAAAAGGACTGTACTATAAATCTTAGGGTTTATAGCCGATTCAAAAACAAATGATTAAGTTTATATTTACCGATCCTTTACATGACAAATGAGCACCGGAAAGTGTAAAATATCGAGTGCGCCATCTGCGGAAAAGCCTCCAACGTCCTTTCTTTTCCTTCAACTGTCCCTCTATAACAGGCTGAGTGTTCCCATTGAGGAAGCCAACAGCCCTCTCTGGGTGGTTGCAGAGGAAACATCCCCATTGCGCCGCCTCTCCGTCCCTTGCGGGGTTCAGCTCAAACACGTCGAAGAAACCCGATTGCCGCAGCTCATTCAGAAGGGTTTCTTGGTCCTTAAATATTAATTTTAAGTTTTAGATAATAAAAACATAATTTGAAGATAAGATAAAGAAATAAGGAAGAATTAATAAAGTTACCTTGTCGCATGGGAATGCACTGGTCACCAAAGTGAGGAATGTTTTATTCTCACACTTCAAAATATCCCAGCAATGCTTAAGGCTGCTTACACTTGAGTCACGGCTGCTGAGAGCACTGGATGACCTGGCCTGTAATAGATATACATAAATTAAGCCATAACTAAGACATAGTTATTTTACAACACAATGCGATAACACTGCAAGCCTTATCAGACTTGAACATACCTGTAATGCAATAAACATAAGGTGAATCCAAATCCTGGGATTCCTTGTGCGCATTGTAAAGAAGGTTCTTGAATATAAACAATGTTGGCCCCTCGCCTGGCAAGCAAAATGTAATTTTGCCAACTTCTTCGCCCGTCGCTCTGCAAATATAAAATTATTATTATTTGAAAATAATAATATTTGAAAATCTCCTACTACCATCACAGTAGCTTGTGTCGTGATAGAGGACTTAGCCAGCCAAGGAATTGAACACACTATGCCTGGGTGGAACCCAGATGCGATGCCAACTCCGCCACTGACCGGTATTACACATATTATGCTCTTACTAAAGTATTACACACAATGTTTAAAAATGATTACAAACCTTCAATTGTGCATTTTGCAGGCGGAGGAATTCGCAATGAAACTTTGTCCATGTATAATTTGATCTTATCCAAATGTTTCTCACAGAAATGTTGGACAGTATCACGCATGGGATATGGCTCAAACACGCTTATTCTTTGTGAAGCTGCATTCGCATTGATCACTGTAACACTTGTATTATTAGCTCTTCTGGATGTCACGGTGACAGGACCTGATATACTGATGGGATTACTGGCGCCAATGTTGATGGGACCAGATCCCATTGAGTGGCTCATAGAGCTTCCATTGGGATTTGATGAAAGTGAGCCATGCACTCCTGGATTGATTATGGATACTTGTCCCAGTGCCACGTTGGAATGCTGAATGGAGACTGAGGTTGATGGGGAAACAATATGCAAAGGCGACGTGGAGATAGAATCTGAAGACTTTCCAAGGATAAGTGGGTTGATTGAGATCGATTGAATTTGTGATGAGGTTCCGAGTATCAGAGGTCCAGATGACACCTGGAAATTCATTAAATGTGTAAGCAAAAGAAAAAAATAAGCATTAAAATATAAACAAGACACACTTCATAGATAATTATGTATCACAATGGGGTGGCTTACAGCTGATCCTGTGCCGACACTTGTCCCCGTTGAACCCTGCCCAATGATGATTTGTCCAGAATGTTGAACAGCGTGTGACCTGGTGTTGCCGTGCCTGAGGATACGGGGAGGAGAGATGGTCGTGACGGTCACTCCGCCACTAGAAACCCCTGCCTTGTTGGACAACCCTCCCACTATGTTGCTGTTACTCCATTTGCTCTGAGTTTGGTTGGACGCAATGGTGCTGGCCGAATTGTTGGATGGGTTTGCTTGTTGAACCGTAGATTGGTTATTTATTTGTTGAGATGACGACAAGCGAGTCATACTCTTGTGTAATCCACCAACAGAACCGCCTAAAAGATATATAAATTAATACATATTAGTAGACAAATAAAAAATCTTGATAGAGAACATAAATGGTATTACTGTGAATTATTTGTTATGCTGATGAAAAGGTCTACAAATTTACTTAAACCTCATGAGCAAGTTTGGGAGGTACATATTCTTCACAGGCA
Organism: Hesperophylax magnus; assembly: GCA_026573805.1. Lineage (NCBI taxonomy): Eukaryota > Metazoa > Arthropoda > Insecta > Trichoptera > Limnephilidae > Hesperophylax > Hesperophylax magnus. The sequence goes on along the minus strand of JAIUSX010000006.1, from coordinate 7,116,340 downwards.
GCAAACACCCTTAGAGTATTTTTGAGAGATATATCTCCCAGCCTGAGACGGTCTCAAAAAAGTTATGCTATCTCATTTTGTAGGTATTACGGTTAAATATATGATTCACACCATGTTAGAAACAGAAAATACGCACTTTAGAGCGAATAACATAAATTTATAAACGGGTACATAAGATTTTTTAATAAAATAATAAAAACAAAAGACAAATTTGAAAAATATTTGTCAAGGTTTGCAATTTTTATATAAATATTTTACAAATGTTTAAAACAAAAAATAAGTGATAATAACTTTTATAATAGGTTTGTCTCATTAAATGTATTTGTTAAATTCTTGTGGAAAGTGGTAATGACAGTTTACACAATAAAAACAATTGGTAAACATTGATGTATTATATTTAGATGAGACATAGAGCGAAAAAATTGGTTTAACCGCTTATCGCATTCTAATAGTGGAACACGTTTCAACGAGATATTAGTATGCAATAGCGCCTCTAATTGCATAGCTCTGTATTAGTAAACAACTTTATCTATGTTTGCGTTCAAAACTTTAATATTTTAAATTCACATGTCAATTTGTAATATTTACTAAAATCAGAATAATTCTATCATTTGCTTTCAAAAACAGTATTTTATTTTGAAATACGTTAAAAAAATGGCTAATTTAACTAGAATTAAACGTAATGCAAAAATATTTTCCGCGAGATCTGCATTCTGACAGTTCACATAAGCGAATTAATTACATTGCAAAATGTTAGATGCTTTAGGGGTTAAAAGTCAAATGGGAAAAAATGATAAGAGGGATTAAAATTAATATTAAATTCTGGGTCTTAAGTAAAAACAAAAGTAATCAACCACCAACATTAAAAGTAAGCAATGAATGATAATATGTATGTTGAAAAGGTAAATACCAAAGGGAATCATAGTAGAAATGGCTGGAAGTCCTGCATAATTCTAATGAATAAAATAGAACTTTGAACACTAGCAAATGCAACAGAAGCCTTTTAAATTAAGAGTATACATATACATATGGTCGCATTAATTTGTAGAATGCGTAACCACCAAATGTAAAATTTTACAGGAGGCACAAAAAACCTCGTAGTGAAAAAAAATGAAAGACGGCTCATTCTTTTTATTTATGTTTCGAACATATAATATATTTCGAAATTTATTTTCAATCATTAAACTTTTGTAAGTTAAGGCTTTCTATTTCAAATCGGAGTTAGGAAGTTTACATAAAAACCGAGAATGGAGATACGTATTTTACAAAAGATACATACTTTTTCTTTTCTGCGAACAGTTTTATGAACAACCTAGCGGAAAATTTGGGAGATAGGAATTTTACATTCACAAAATAAAACACAACAATGTATGTATATGTCGAGGCAGTCTATTTAGATGCATTTTAATGATGCGGAAGGTTATCGTAAAAGGAGTGGTAATCCTTTTCTAATGTCTGTTTTAAGTCTTGTAAATGCTGGTACTTTTCCTTCCTTAAGGGATTAAATCTGACTCTCAAGTGAAATCTTCAAACTCTGGAGATCATTACAGATTCGGCGACGGTTTTGTGCTGGGTGAGATCTACACTGACCGTGAGTAGTCGTGTCAGAGATGCTCGTTAAGTGACGCTTGGGGTTGATGAAGGAGATTGTAGAAGAATTTGATCTGACATTGTCGATCACCCTTGTTGTCCTGTAGAAATAAAACTGATGTACTTACTAGGGTTTGCAAGACCCGGGCAAAGAGTAGCCATGACAGGAAACGTTGTGAAAGAGACTCCGCAGAGTGTGAAGATAGGTGGGAGAGACTTGAAAGTGGAACTGGTGAGCAAACATGTGCTGCGTAGAAACTCTTCATGCTCAGCATCACTTTGGAGTAAAGTGAACGCTTCATCTTGCCCGGCTGGTCGATCCCGAGGCGAGAAGGAAGGACGTCGATAGATGCGTGCGTTCCTGCGTACAATGCAGGACAATTGACCCTCCGCCATCATCCCATGAAGCGGGTAATCTTAATGTTGTGACAACCTGGAGTCGCTTGGCAGTTGATGTTAATCATTTCGGTAGGAAATGTTTACTCACATTTATCGATTGCGGTCCAAGTAGATTTGCCGTGTGGCGGGAAATCGAGTCAGATAATGCAGCTTCGATTATCAGACATTTGGAAAAAGTGTTTCGGGAAAGAGGCCCAAAATTGATTAATCAACTTATCTCAGTTAATTTCACGGTAAAACTATTACACCGTAAATAAATTTCCTCAATCAAAAACACAACAAGCGTGCACGGCTCACCGGCCAATACTGAATTAAGGAGTTACGAAGTATTCGCGAGTAAAAATGGCACCATAATTTTACGCAGTTTCCTAATTTGTGTTTATCTAAAAGGTTAATTTTTTTTTAAATTTTCGAGTTTTACTAGTCGATGCGGGTCTAATTTTAACACCAGATGGCATTAAAAACGTATTTTCGAAAAATTTGGAGTTACGCAGTCTACGAATTAATGCGACGATATATATACATGTCCAGAATTATGCAAGCATTTTCAATAAAATTCATATTTATGTAAAATTGAAAGAACACTCTGACTCTGAAATCTTCAGATACCGTGTCGCCGACACATAAAAGATCTTTAATTCAATTAACTCTATCAAATAATATGCCATATGTAATTAGTAAAGAGAATTACATACTGATATAGTAACAGATCCTGAAACATATCTAAAGAAACATTTATCTCTTCGCCCGGAGCCACCAGACGAGGAAACGATCGCCGCCAAGGAACTGCCTTAGTATTAACGTTGTCTCCCCTCCACTGTTCACCGGATGGAATTTGAACTTTCAATGGCCGAAACCTACAGCCAATCAGAGCAAAGGAGCATAATTACGAGTCCAAAATAACCATTTCTGATAACGTCGGACTAAATTATGGGAAACTGGTCGTAATTATGATAGGGAAATAAATATCAACATCAAAAAAGACTATATGCTAAAATAATAACCTGAAAACTTACACCTAACTGTATTTTTTGCAATTTGAAAAAATGTTCAATCCAAAAATGTCAAGCATTAAAGATATGTAAAACTGTATATTTTATCGTAAAATAAATAAACGTGATTTAGGGTGATGGTTTAGGTAAGTCGAACTGACCTAGTTAGAGGTATTGCCCCATAAAGTTGCATCCTCCTTGGCCGGCCAACAGCTGAGAGGAAAAATACCTAACTAATTCCCTTCCCATGAGAGGGGAGGTTCCCGTCAGTGAAGACCCGACTCGAGTTTACCCTATAAATACAGAGCCAGATTCAATGTCAAGTCAGTTTAACATCTACCTCTAAAGAAGAAACAACTCATCTGAAAAACAAAAACCAAAACCAAGTCTTCAAGTAACCTATTTGAGTGTTTTATTGAATACTTCACTCCATTTTTCACCACGCTTCCCGAGGCTGATTTCGTGACAAGTTGTGTCCAGGCCCCTATCGTATACAGTATCTGTACAGACTTATAACTGTCTCATACACATATGTATTGTCATTTGCTGTGAATTTAAGAGAAAGAGAATATAACTAATGAAAATAATAACAAGAATATCATAAAGAACATTTGGTAAATATACATAAAATAGGGACATGCTTAACACTTTGTAGGAGTTAGACAATAATGCGAAGCAAGTATTTCAGTTTCGGAAAATGGAATGCATTTTAATCATTACTTCGATAAAATTAAAATAGTTGGCGGTCATTGTTATTGGTGTGAAAGTTTTCTTTATTCTTATTTATCGCTAAATATGATCCTAAAATAGATTCCAAGTTTGGGTTTATTTAACCCTTCAGTACATTCATCACATTTGTTCGGTTTGCAATGTTTTCTGTGTATTTAATTTTTTTTTCAATGTACTTCTTATTTTTTAATTTTCCATAAAAACAAATACTGTTTTAGAAACAAGATAAAATTATTTTTCCGGTGTAAGCATTTAAAATAAATGTAACTATTTCTAACTAATAAAATTATAATATCAAAATATGAATTATTCATTTTGGCTAATTTTAGGATTTTATTAATGGATAATATTGAGGCAAACTGGAAAGAATTATTGTTTCTCTTTCTAACATCAAAAAAAATTTATGTATTTTCGCATGATAAAATATGGGCGCATACATAATTTGAGGGTCATGTATGACTGGAGAGGTTAAGAACTAAAAATTTTAATAACTGACCTAAAAAACTATTATTAAATTATTATGTACATATGAGGTGTATTAAAACAAGGACGGAAATCTTCACCATTGGTCTAAAATGAGTAAGATATGACGATGGATACAGAAACAAATATACTACATATTGACAAGTGCAAAGGTTTCGGAGCAAAATGACATATTGTATTTAGTTCGGCAACAACCAGGGAAATCTCCTTTAGGTTACAGAACAAAAACGAAAGAATTTGCTTGGGCCAATCAGAGAGCCAGAAATAAATATAGAACATGGCCGCCCCGTACAAAAAGTGAACCTAAAAAAAATTACTTCGTTAATCAGTTCGTTATGTATGTATATATGTCTGGATCAAAACCGGCAGAATTATCTCTGCACAACAAAAACGGCAATCTCCATCCATTAATTGAAAACAACTCAAAAGTTACCAATAAATTACAATAAAATATAAACAGAGTGTAACTTATGAAATCGCTTATTTACAAAAATTATATTTTATAATCGAGCGAAGAGAGGAGTGTAAGGAGAATATATGACGCAAAAGTGAATGGTAGCAGAAGTCAGGGACTCCCTAGGAAGACATGGCATGATCAAGTGAATCAGATACTTGAGTCGGGCCATGTCAAGAGTCAAAATAATAGAAGAGTATGTATGAGACTATGTGAATGAGGCAAGGAGTGTGTGCTAAACCGGGTCATTTGGCGGTCCGTCCTCTCTGCCTACCTCTGCAGGGAAACAGCGTGATGGTTAGTTAGTTAGTTAAGTGTGGGAAAAGTACAAAAAAACATTTATTGCATTTTATTCAAAATGAACAGAAGTGAAGAATGCGGTCATTTATTTAAAACGCCCTATATGAGTAGTCTAATATCAAAACGTACTTATCTCCACGAACCAAATTTTTGGCAAAAGCAAGAAAACTGTTTCATAGCATTTAAGTATAATAAAGTAAAATTAAATGTTTTGTAAAAATAGAGGGAAAATAAAACATTTTAAATGCGTTTTTGAAATAAAAATCTGATAGATAATTAATTAGTTATTTAATATTTAAAAATGGACTTAGATACATTTTGATATTGAACCATGGTTTTAGATACATTTTGAAAATGAAGTCTTTGGATTTAGTCACATTTTGAAACTCATAAACTGTGTTTGATAATACTTCTCTGCCAGGGGTGCAGTGAAGAAATTACATCATTTGTATATGCATAGATGAAACATAATTCATATTAACCAAAAAATAAAAGTATTTTTTAAAGCCAAACATTAATTATTTTAAAATACAGTATTACCTGCGGATAGTAAAAATAGACCAATTTGTCTATCATTGAAGAAGAAGATAATAATAATAATCTAAACGAAAATTTGAAAGAGAACAAGACACAGGAAAATAGAAAAAGATAATAGCCCAATTTTTAGATTCTATACACGGTGTCCGGAAACTCGTAGTACAAGCGGGAAACTGGAGAATCTACACCACATGGGGAACCCAAAAAAACATAAAGTTTTTTGATTTGAGCATTTTCACAAAAAAAAAAAAAACAAAAAAATATATTTTTCGGCTATTTTAGGGTTAAAGTTTTTTCTGGTGTTTAGGGTTGAACAACAGATGTTTTAACCCTGCAGAGCAGAAATATTTTATGATTACACCGGATTAAATGAAGGGTGATTTTAAAATAATGCTTCAAATCCGAGTTTCTTCATTTGTTTTACTTTCAAATAGTTTTAATTAGTTGGGTACTTTGATCTTCAGTAATAATTTATAAGAATTTGATTAAAAAAAAAAATAAAATAAAATAAAAAATCAACTTCTAACTCGATTTACTCGATAACAAAAGCTCAAATCAAAAAAAATATACTACAAAATCGACTCCAAATGTGATGTAGATTCACCAGTTTCCCGCTTGTACTACGAGTTTCCGGACACCCTGTATAATGGAGACCACTACATTAAAAAAAAATAAAAACGTAGCAGTTTGAAAAAAGCTTCTGCTCGCATTTTGTGTGCTCGTTTTTCCATAATGTATGGGTTTTTCGTAAACTGATCATTTTCATTCTTTATTTTTTCCGTTAATTCGGAACAAGTTGAACTTGCATTTGTTTTTGGAGAACCAAATCCTATATTGTAGTCAATATTAAAAATATTTCTGAAAAAACATCCTTTCACTTTCATGCTTTCGTCGCATTGTGTATTGTACATTTTCCACATTTTTTGTATGTTCATGTGAGACGGTAAATATTGTCTCTCAAATTTGCCCCGACAGTAGTGGGACTCGGTAATTATGAAGGACTCTATGAATTTTTTCACAGAGTTTCTACGGCCTTCATATTTTTTCAATTTTCTATCACCCCCGCGAGTTTCTTTCGCCATTTCCCCACTGCCATGATGTCGATTGAAAATTCCATCAAAACGCCGAATTTTTACTTGTAATATACACATAAAAGCCTTTTTGCATACCGGCACTAATGTTTTATCATTTATTTATTTATTCATTTATTTATTTACGGACAAATAGTCCATTAACAATGGACTATTTGTCAATGGGCACGAACATAATGTTTTACAGATTTCTTCCTGGAATTTGCTTCATTTTGTCCTCTGCGACGGACTGGTTCCAATCAAGCAATATTTCAAAATAAAATTGTCCTGGTAAATTTTTTTTTTCCTTGCATAAAATGCCCTGTGAAATGATTCTATGTCAACCATTCTCAAAGCGCGACAGTTGAGTGCTTTTGTCTGATGATTGCAGGGTAACGGATATCTAGGAGGCTCAGTAGCAGAATATCTAAAAAAAATAAGAGAATGATATTATTTAGAAATATGTGTGCAGAAAAAATTTATTGAACCCAATTTACGGTGCTAAGAGAAAGGAAACTCTGCATAAATTTCAAATAAGTAAATAAATCATTGACATTAGATCCTAATTCAAGTGTTGTGGATAGATAATTGCCTTTTTGTAATGATCAAACATCCACTAATGTATTTACATTATGATTACACTATGTTATAAATGGATCATTATAAACATATTTTCAAGCTTATAATAAAAATATCGCCAAAAAAACTAGTACTTTCAAGTGACACAAATGAAGGAAAATATGTATGGCACGGAAAATATTCCTACTTCGGTAGTACAAAAATACTCCACTGAAGTATAAAATTTAGAAAAAATACGTAATTATTATATAAACAGAATTTTTTTTTTGACAAAAACCATAAAATTTTGAATACACCACTGATGTCTTAGTAGCATGATGGAACTCACCTTATAACAAATTGTTTATTGATTGTCCACTCTTCTGGTCGCCTTAAACGCTTTCTGCCTTTTCCAGTGCGTGCTGGTACAACTGGAGAACAAATTGATTCACTCATTTTTGTTTAATTTTCAAAATTACCGTTAATAACTCAAAAAAATCACGACCAAATCAAATTCAAAACAACTGACAAAAAACGTGTTTCTTATTATGGTGTCCATTGCACAGAAAGCAGCTCATTGATTGGTTAAAAAACCAATATGGCTGCCAATTCCATGGCCCTTATTGGTTGTTGGATTTGAGTACGTTTTGAAAACAAACGATTTTGGATTTAAGTACGTTTTGAAATTGAAGACGATTTTTAACAAGCTATAACTTAAGATTTAACCATGTTTTGGCACTGAAATAATATTTCAAACATGGCTATGATCCAGGAGAACGTGTTGGCATTTAAATCTCAAAAAAAGTCAAAATGGTGGTTAAGTACCTTTTGATTTTCAACTACTCATATGTCAAAACATAGCGTGAAGAAAAGACGTCAATTATCTGTTTTTTTTAACGAAATGGATAAATGCATTATTTTCCATTTCTGGAAACCGAAATACTTACTTCTCATTATTATCAAACTATTTAATACAAAGTGTTTTCAATATAAAAAGTGTGTATTAAGAGTGTCCCTATTTTCTGTATATTTACTGAACATTCATGTTTTACAAATACGAAAAATTGGCATACAATACATAATATAATAAGAAACAAAAAGTTTGAAATATGTATTTAATAATGCAGGAAAACCAACCTGAGATATAAACAGAATATGAAGAAGATACTTTGGATAGCGGGAAGGAATGGCCTGATATGAGAGGACACAGTACAATGCATGATCAAACCTGCAATATTAAGCCTCGTCATACTTCTGTGCGTGTTAGACGAAGTGTGCAGTCTTCCTGTGCTCCGCGAGTCCCCGAGTTTGGCTCTACGGGTGTAACCGACGAGGGGGACGGTGGGAGGGCTATTCTGCACAGGACTGGTGATGGGTGGAGTCGGCTGGCTGGACTGAACGGATGGAGTGAGTTGGGCAGGCTGTGGAGGTAACATCGGAGTAGGACTGACCACCGGACTAGCAACGGGAGGCGGGATATTATTAACTCCACCAAGCTTGACAATGGTGACGCCGCCAGACGTCTGATTCACCTGGTTGCTCTGAACTGGTGGTGTTGGAATATTGCTGGAAAAAGTCAATAAATTATAAAATATTATAATTCAATCAAAAACAAAAAACTGTTCCTTAGCGACAAGCCACCAAGCAAGCGAACTACTAATAAGTCACGCACTGCGCATGGCAAAAGATGTGACCTTTTGCTTGCCTTCTAACTATACAATTAATATTTTGCAGAAAGCTACATTATGATATTAAATATTTTATTATAAAAAAAAACCTATTTAATAGTATACTTGATGGCAGTCATAGAATACAGAACAAACAGAGGAAGTACCTCAATAATGCATTGCATAGTTGCACTCTTCTCTTACCATCGCACATAACAGAGACTAGAATAGTTTCATCGCCTACATTCTTTTTTTTAAATTACATTGTCAAATTCCAATCTGACAAAGTCTGTCCAGTATTACGTGTGACGCCATTGTTGATAGACCATTCCTTTCGAATTGTTAGTCAGCTAATTGTAAAATATTAGCTTAAAAACCCAAACAAAAATACCCAAGTTGCGTTATTTATTTATTTATTTATTTATTAACGCCGATTATAGCGGCTTTTACAAAAGAATAACAATTGTTTTAGTTATTATAAATACAGAATATACATAGATAAAAAAAATATAAATACAAAATACTTAAAAGAGATCAATAGAAATGGTTATTATAAATACAATGCAACAATGTGTATATATAAATATATAAACAATTAATTTACATTTTTTATATATATATATATATATATATATATATATTATTTTTTTTTTTTTTTTTTTTTTTTTTTTTTTTTTTTTTCGTAGAAAGCAATCACTTTGTGGTTTAACATTTTAATGAAATAAAAACAATATTTTTTGTTTAAAACCACGAATTTTTATTAATTTTAAGACCGACCGGTTTCGCTACACTCGAGCATCGTCAGGGTACAAAATTAAACTGATTAACTGAGTTTAATTTTGTACCCTGACGATGCTCGAGTGTAGCGAAACCGGTCGGTCTTAAAATTAATAAAAATTCGTGGTTTTAAACAAAAAATATTGTTTTTATTTAATTAATTTACAATAAATCCCGGATAAACTAATACTTTAAAACTGTATTTGGTTATATTCAATCAGAGAAGCGCTGACATACAGTTTTAATTGAGTGGTGTTTGTATGAGGATAAACTTATTATATTGATAGATTTATTTTGTTAACTACCTTCCATTTTCATAGGTATATGTATAACATGTTTGTGATGTAAGTGAACTTTTCAGGTTTCTAAGCGGTACGAAAGAAAGCGAAAAGAAAGGTGCTGCGAAAAAAATTTTGTCAACAGAACATTGAATTTAACTCGATGGATGAAGCAGTGCCCACAACATTAAATGTTGTTATAATTATATTTATTAGGTTACGGAGTAATAAAATAAATAAAAAATACATATTATGAAAAATAATGATTATTATTATTCATAAAATGATTATTAACAAAATTGATTATTTTTTCCTAGGCTTGCCAGTAAAATTATCTTACTTAAATAAAATATTGTTCACACAAAAAAGTGTTTTATTTAAATGGAATAGGTTATGATAAATAAGAAATAATTGTTGTTGCCCCCAAATGTCAAGCCACTGAACAATAACCAACGGTCTGGCATTGCCGCCATCTTGGCAGCCATTTTTGTGCTACTGTTTGGACAGATTTTTTTATTGGTATGCCAAGTCCTCTCTTATAGTATGTATTTTATTGGGTCATTGGTATAGCTATACAATTAATATTTTGTAGAAAGCTAACACTTTTCAGTATGGTATTACATATTTCACTGAACAAACTATATATTATTGATGCCAACCAAATTTCGCTTTGACTCAAGCTTAATATTAACAATAACAATTCTTACTTGTTATTGCGGTGACGAACTCCATGCAACACTTTGTCCGTGAATAAAGCGGGATAAGCACTACACAGGGCTGTGGCCTCCTTTAGTAGAGCTGCGTGACAAGATCGCTCGGAACCAGCCAATTGGTCGAGAACAAAGTTTAGGGCTTCCTGCGCTCGGTCCTGAAAAAAATTCACCACCTTTAAGAACACAATTATAGTAACAAAAAAGATAATCAAGAGCTTTGGAAGAACCATAGTTTGCCACAAAATTAATATCACCTTTCGGCAAGCAATACCGCGTAAGCAATATGAAACAAATTGTTCACGAGAGAAAAAAAACCAAGATACACATGTTGTATTGTCCTTGAAAGCAGTGTTACATACTGTCCTAAAAAACTAACATTTCACTAAAATACAGGGTCCCCAGGGGTAAAGTGCACTAACTTCGGGAAGTGATTCTACATGATAGTATAAGTAAAAAAGATAATTAACTTTTTTCGAAATTCCAACTTTTAGGGGTACTTTTCATGTAAAAAGGTAAATTGGTCCCCCGTGTGCGACCAGCATTATTATTTTGTGTTGTTGCCAAATCTACCGTCCCGCGCCCCTTGCCGATTTTGCGGTCAGTGTTGAATTTGAATGCAAAGTATTTGCCGTGCTTTTTATATAGTTAATGTTTGACTTTAAAAACTTGATTGTTATAATCAAAAATTGTTTAAAATAATAATACTAAGGACGGGTTGTTTCAAAGAATTTGAACAATCCATCAAGTTTCAAAGTTGATTTTCAAGTTCTGCGAAGGTTCTATTCAAGTTCTGTTATTATTTCAGTTTTGTGAAGCCCCTGGCCAATAATGATATAATAATAGAACTTGAAATCAACTTTGAAATTTGATAAATTGTTCAAATTCTGTGAAACAACCCGTCCTAAGTGTTTTATTATATTCTTTTTTTTGTAAAAAATAGATAACTATCCCCAAATTATTTGAAAAAATTATCCTTGATAAAATCTCCGTGCATATCAATAAAATCATTGTACCAAATCAACATGGCTTTATGCCGGGCAGATCCACTCTATCAAATCTCTCTTTGTATGAACATTTTATAGCTAGTTCGCTTGAAAATAAAACCTAAGTCGACTCAATATATACAGACTTTGTAAAAAGCCTTTGACAAAGTTAACCACAAAATTCTCCTCAATAAACTTAGAAAAATTGGAATAGAGGATAAACTATTGGAATGGTTAAAGAGCAATTTAACTAATAGAATTCTACAAGTTAAAAACAACTCTAACTTTTCACATAAATTCATGACTACTAACGGTGTACCACAAGGGTCGCATTTAGGCCCAATACTTTTCTTACTTTTTATAAACGATATTGTCACTGTTTTCGATAACAATGTTAAAGTGTTGCTTTTCGCCAATGATTTAAAACTATTTAAAATTATAAAAACACTATCTGACTGTATCAACATTCAAATTAATTTAAACAAATTACAAGATTGGTGCCAACTTAGCAAACTTCATCTTAACATTAATAAATTCCACATTATAAGATTTTTCAGAATAACTCAACCCTTTAACTACCAATATAAAATCAATAATGTTCCTCTCACCTCTGTCAGTGAAATTAACGATCTTGGCGTTATTTTCGATTCAAAATTTAACTTCCTTTCACATATAAATGCAATTACCAACAAAGGATTAAAAATGCTTGGTTTCATTCTTCGAAATGGCAGAGACTTTCGTATTATTTCAACATTAAAAATATTATATTCTTCTTTAGTTCGTAGTCAAGTCGAATATAATTCTTCTATCTGGTTCCCTCACTTCAAAATCCACTCTGACACCATTGAAAAAAATTAGCATAAATTCCTAATAATTATTCATCCGAAATACTAATACAAATTGAAAATATCTCCCGAGTAAAAATAAATGCCGCCAACGGGAATTGAACCCGTGCCTTCTGATGTCCGGTCAGGTGCTCTGTATCCACTGAGCTATGTCGGCTTATTTCCAACCCGCCAAATGATTCAATATGTACTAGTACCTCAATCAACAATTACTGCTTATTATATTTTTTTCACCTGTAAACAACCAACTTTATTTTTTGTAGGAAAGGCTTTGTTAGTGCTAAATTTCTCACTAGATGGCGTCGAGACATATAAATTTAAAGATTTTTTTAAAAGTTAATTGCGATAATAACTTAATTTAAGTTTACTGTATTTTATGCTTTATTATTTGTGTTATACTGTGGTTTTAAATTAATGTTGTGATCTTTATGTAAAAGCCCTGTAGGGCGTTGATAAATAAATAATGATATCCTCACTGGGATCTCTCGTGCTGAAGATTTAATTTACATATTATTAAAATTTAGTAGTGTGTATAATATAAAGTAATTATAAATATATTAAATAGAGTTTTTTCTGAAATAATTATAAATATTGTACATGATGTTTTTTTTGTTGTTCAGTTTTTATGTAGTGTGACTTTATCTAGTATGTATTTATTCTGTAGTGTGACTTTATCTAATATTTACGATGCATGCAGGGAATATGCACGTTGTTTTCCAAATCGAAATATGTAACTACATTTCGTTATTTTAGTGCAGTTCTCCTTATGAATTTGGTTTCAAAACATACGATTTTCTAGCACATTGTCAAACATTCGGTCTACTTCTTCTTCTTTCGTATGGTGGGGGGTCAGAGGGGGACATCTAGATCTGAGAGCCATTTTAGGGCCTCAGGCGTCGCCATGTTATTCTCACTTTCGGTCTTACATTATTGTTTACATGCGGTTTCCATGGATACGAGCCAATCACAAATATGATGAACACTCTGAGAAAATTATTATGAATCAAATGGTATTAAAATATTTATCACTTTTGGAAAAATTGTTTCTTTGCGGAATTGTATGCCAAACGACATTTTACGAATTGATTTTACAAGGAAACAATGGTTCAAGGTTGTTCACACAGTATTTGTTTTGTTTTAACAACCCTACCTGTCTGAGATGAGAAATATATTCTCGTGTTTGAGATGTGGAGTAGCGCCATTACAGTTCTAATTTAAGTGTATAATATAATATATATATAATGTTAAGGAACCTAAACGAAATTATAAGGCATGCAGAAAGCAATGTATTGATAAATTATTGTAAATGAAATATAAACTAATATTAACAAAAACTAGGTTAAATAGGTTACATAGGTAACTATTAAACCTAGTTTTTGTTTGATCACTTTTAATGACTCTTTATCAAATTTATCACTATTATTTATTTATATCACTTTTTAAAGGTGTGTTGAATTTTCATTTTGATGAAATATCATGGAACCATCAATTACATACCAGTTAATACCAGGCTCTGTGGGATCTTGTCTTATTTTTTAAACGTTAAATGGATATTTCAAAGCTCCGTAGCCCATGGTGGAAATTAAATTGTGCATTAACTGAAAAATTCCATATTATTCAAAAGCTGTGCAAAAACTCCAGAGCCCAAAGTTTGGAATTTTTATTGCTTCTGCTCATAGATCTTCCTCAAGTTAACCGCTACGCGTATATACGTATGCTTGAACACGTATGTTTTCATTTACGTATGCCACGCACACTTGTTATCTCATATACATCAGGAGCGCGACGAAAAGGTCAAGTAGATAATATAAAATGTAATAGTAATAATATTTTGCAACCGGTACCTTATTTAATTTTCCGACTTGAGCCAGGATCTGCGCTATCAGGATGACATGGTGCGGCGTGGCATGCGGCGGGGTGGCAGCACGGTGCAGCGTGGCCAGGTGCTCCACCAACAGGGAGGGCTTTCTCTGAGACACGCACAGCACCACCTTCAGCACCCCCACGCACACACACCCTGACACGTTGTTATTGGCCGTGTTGGGACAAAGGTACGCGAGTAGCTGGGAAATACTGGCCTCCAAAACCGACGGATCGTTCTTAGCCATTAGCTCAAACAGTCCGAGGAGGGCCAGCTTCTCTTGCTGGTCCGTGTGCGGGAGCAATGAGACTAGAGCCATGGCGTGGCCGTTCAGGGGGCCCGGAGACACCTCATACAGCTGCGATAACACTCGGCACAGGGGGTAGTTTCCTGCAAATATTACATTATTTTACTTAAATATTTCATAAGGTACGATAACACTCGGCACAGGGGGTCATTCCTTACAAATATTACATTATTCCATACGTTTCTTGAAAAATTTGGTAAATCTTGTCAAATCTTCCGCATTCTCATCTGATCTCACAATGACCTCCATCATTAACCTTTACAATACTGGCCGTTTCAACTGAATCTATCCCATGTGTTTTTACACATTGTACGTGTTTTAGAGAAAAATTCTGCATGCAGGATAGCCACTTATGGATCAGGTTAAATAACCCACGAGCTATCACGTTTATAATTGAAAAACGAGTCGAGCGACCGTGATTTCTGGGCGTTTGATTTGGAAATTTCTCGCCCACATTAAAAAAATCATACCTCATACATAATTTTAATATTGAGACATATAAACTGATTATAGTGCTATCTATATAGCAATTTAATCCACCTTTATTTTACATTTCATCACATATTTTTAATATTTATAAAAAAATAATTCATTAATTATAAACGCGCGAATTCTCTGTGTTGGTTCCTTTGAAATTGCAGTGCGAGGTACTTATTCGGGTCAACATCGGATATTTTTTTATTTCTATATGTTGTCTATAGACTTGATAATCATAGATACAAATATACTGACTCAATTTTTAATCCTTAACAGCTGTTGAAAGTTTTCTATGAAAAATATTTTATGGTATTTGGGTTCGCAAACTGTCAAAATCGAATGCACTAAATATTCAATATACATATTTACCACAAAGAACTGGTATTGCATTAGAAAGATACATTCACTGTCTACAATTATCACTTAGAATAATTTGGATTCTTGCTGTATTTAGTTCAATAAATCGTTTTACACAGACAGCCTATTTCACAATGTAAAAGACATGAGGCGAAGTCCATGATGTCCATGATGTATACCTGAGATGATGGAAAATCCATGAGAGGCCATGATGTATACCTGAGATGATGGAGAGTCCATGATGCTTACCTGAGATGATGGAGAGTCCATGATGTTTACCTGAGATGATGGAGTCCATGATCTGTTGCACGTGTGGCTGAAGCAGCGAAGCGTGGTGGATGGCGGCGAGGGAGAGGTAGCGCGCCATGTTGCGTGACAGCTCCTTGTTGCCCTTGTGAAGGAATTTTACAGCCACGGGCAGAGCAGCTTCCATCACCGCCTTCTTGCTGTAATTCTGGTTGTCGGATGCCTACAAAATAAGGCAAGGCTTAGCTAAAATACAAGCAGAGTGCATGAGATGAAAAGCAAAATACTTTGTTATAATAAGGAATTCCAGTATTTTTTAAAATTATTTATTTATTTTGTAAGAAACAAACAGCTTTTATATAATATACAATGATAGATATAAACATACAAGTTAACTGAAGTCAAGCCACAGAAGTTTCTTATGTTAAAGTTCATTGGAAATGAAGTTTTAATATCTTAAAATTAATTTGGTGTTAAAGGAAGGGGAGAGGAAGAGGAAAATAGGAAGAGAATAGGAGATGCTCCCGATATATTCCATACTCTCATATTAATAATCGATTGTACGCATTACTTCATATCGATATATCTTTAGGTTATTACCAAAAATGTCAATGCTGTAAAATTTTGTATTATATTGTGCACATATACGAGGAATTGGGGAATTTTTTCGAATGTTTGTTCTACACGAGGGTAGATAAAATAAATCAGATTGTCGGGTTGATCTAGACGGAATATGAAGATTTATTAAATTGGTAAGTTCTGGTGAGTCCAGACCATTATTTAGGATTTTAAACAATAAGATTTGATCAAAAATTAGACGTCGTGTTTGGAGGGAGTTAAAATTATGAAATTTAATGGATTCGGTATAATTTGAGAAGTGTAAGTTTAGTTTATAATTTATGTGTTTGAAAATTTTTTTTTGAATTCTTTCTATTCCTTCGATATGGGCTTGGTATAAAGGAGTACAGATCGGTGTACAGTGTTCCAGGTGTGGGCGAATATATAAGGTGTAAAGGGAATATAGAGTGATTATGTTGTGGAAAGGTTTTGCTATGCGAATTATAAATCCCAGCATTTTATTGGCTTTGTTAATGATGTCATCAGTGTGTTGGATAAAGTTTAATTTAACATCCATACCCCAAGGTCCCTGATATATTTTTCTTCATTGATGTGTGTGCCGTTTAGTGTGTATACAAAGGATATTTGATTTTTATTACGTGTAAATGTTAATTTATTGAATTTTGCGATGTTAATAACAAGTTTGTTTAATTCGCAATAGTTAAAAAAACGATTGAGGTCCTCTTGAAGTTTAATGCAGTCGGTGATTGATTTTAAATATAATTAAACGCAGTATACACAGCGCAACTTGGCACAAAATTGTCCGCATTCTTAACGCACGCGGCCGGCCAACCAGTGAAGTAGCTGTTTAAGTGCTGTCAATACCCGTCGACCAATTACAAGGCGTTTAAGTGTCTCATGGTTTTAATCGTTTTTAAATGACTGTTAATTCTGCATTTAATTATTTATAATAAAAACGTTAATTGTATATTTTTTTATCATCTGCATATGCTACGTAATTAGCATGTAAAAAAACATTTGTGAATATCGTATATATACACATTAAATAATAATGGGCCTAAATGAAAACATTGAGGTACACCGGAGGGCACAGAGAAGAAGCTGGACTTTGTTCCCTCAACTAAGACACTTTGAAGTCTACTCCAAAGGTATGAAGTGAGCCACGGAGTAAGTCACCATGGATGCCTAATTGTTTTAATTTTTGAATTAGAATGAAATGGTTTGCCTTATCGAAGGCCTTAGAGTAATCAGTGTAGATTTTTTTTTTTGTTTTACTAACCAATATACATAATATATACTATATAATATTAGTGGTAACAATACCTCCCTAATTGAGAAATTCTCGTGTTTAGGGAGGGAGCACTATCAAATTGACAGTACTATACATACTTATCAGTTGTTACAATTTGGATGCATGAAGGACTACTTTTTTTATACATAATGAAAATATAAGTGGCAATTTTTTTTTTTTTTTTTGTACATAAAGATTTTTTTTTTTATACATAATGAAAAATATAAGATGGCATTTGTTTTGTACATAATGGAAATATAGGTTGGCACATCGTAACACATACTTAGAAATTATATAATAGTAAAATGTTTTTTGAGTTTTTGTTTAAAAATTTCATAATTTCTCTCGGATCGTATTTCTATAGGGAGTTCGTTAAAGCATTTTATTGCTGAGTATGTGTAATGATGTTGGGCTGTTGTAGTATTAAGTTTAGGGATTATTATTTGTCCTAAGGTTCTCGGTCTGGTGCTGAATGACTTTATTGTTAGTTTATCTTTATGGATTTGTAGTAATGCGTTTTTTTGATAAATTTTATTTATTGGTAATACTTTGAATTCATCGAATAATTTTTGAGTTGAATAGTCTAATTGTTTCTTTAGAATTATTTTGATGAGTCTTCTATGTACTATTTCAAGTGGGGTTAAGTTGGTTTTATACGCTCCTCCCCATCCTATTATTCCGTATTGCAGAACTGATTGGGCTAATGCATAGTAAACCTTTAGTAGCAAAGATTTATGTAATATATTTTTTAGTTTGAGGAATACGTAATAAAGTTTACGTATTCTAGTAAGTTTTTAGATTCTCACGGCCAAAAGCATTTTTGTTGTATGTTTTTGGGGTGTTATGCCGTGTTGCGCTAACTCCTTCTTTAGCCGACGTTTCGGACAGCGTTGCAGTGTCCATCATCAGGGCAGGTCCGGTAGATCCGAAGATGTGTAAATTTTGGTTGTCGAGTTTATGCTTATTTGTTTGTGGCCTGGGCCCGTCCAAGTGTGACATGCCAACAGAAGTGGCTGGATAGTGAAGTGAAAAGGATAGCAGAACATTTTCGTGCTTGTAAACTTGGCCACCCTGATAAACCGGCAATCGCCGAACACTTAATTGAAACCGGCCATCACTTTGGATTTGCTCCTGAGGTCCTGGGAAGACCCAAAACTTATAGATCACGCCTGATTATGGAGGCAATTGAAATCTACAAAAATCCATTTAATATCAATAGAGACGACGGAGCTAAGCTCAACAGCTCTTGGTATCCGGTAATTGACGGCTACACCAAAGCTAAACGCAAATAACATGTCTAAGTATACTCCAATACCATATAATAATACAAAATAAAACCATTGTATTTATACCTTGATACTGGGTACATCTATTTTAACCGCTGTCAATCGGTTTTCTAATTCTAGAATTCGCCACAAGATGTCGCCACTTCCGTTGGCATTTCGCACTTGGACGGGCCCCAGGCTAACATAAATACTGTGCTTTCAGAATTCGCCACAAGATGTCGCCACTTCCGTTGGCATGTCACACTTGGACGGGCCCAGGCCACAAACAAATAAGCATAAACTCGACAACCAAAATTTACACATCTTCGGATCTACCGGATCTGCCCTGATGATGGACACTGCAACGCTGTCCGAAACGTCGGCTAAAGAAGGAGTTAGCGCAACACGGCATAACACCCCAAAAACATGCAACAAAAATTTACGTATTCTATTTACAGTTTGCGCAATTTGTTCTGTCCATTTAATATTTTGGTCTATAATTATGCCTAAATATTTAATATTACTTTTTTTTGAGATTTTTGAGCATTTAGGTGAATTGCAGTTGTCAGTATAATTATTAAAAGAGTTATGGATAGTTATATTGGAATTTATTGTTGGGTGCATTTTGTCTGATAATGTGAAAGTCATGAAATAGGTTTTGTCAGAGTTTAAGGAGAGGCAGTTGTCATCCGACCATTGTTTTAAGTTGTTTATTTCTATATTCGCAGTTTGATAGGCTTCTTCCCAAGTTTTTTTTTCTATGATTATTAAAACTGTGTCGTCGGCGAAAGATATGATTTTTCCATTTTTTGGTACTGTAAGCATTTCATTCACATAAATGATAAACAATATTGGGCCTAGAACTGTCCCTTGAGGAATTCCAAATTCGGAATAGGTGGGTTCACTAAATATATTGTTAATTTTTACGTGTTGGTGTCTTTTATGAAGATAACTTTTAAATCATTCTTTAACTGTTCCTTGAATTCCAATATTTTCTAATTTATTTATTAACTTCTTGTGGCTTATACTGTCAAAGGCTTTTCTTAGATCGATGAATATACTTAAACATTTATTTCCCGAGTCAAGAGCATTATATATTTTAGAGGTTATTTTTGCGATTGCATCTTGCGTACCAAAATTTTTTCTGAAGCCGAATTGGTTATCATTAATAATTTTATTTGAAGTGATATGTTTAGTTAATTGTGACTTTACGACTTTTTCAAATATTTTTGCTACGTTAGATACAATAGATATGGGACGGTAGTTCGAGACGTCAGATCTAATTCCTGATTTGAAGATTGGGGTTATTATTGTATTTTTATATATTTTTGGGTAGATTCCTTGCTGTATGCTGTTATTAATGATATGTGCAATTGGTTTTGATATTAATTGTCTCATTTGTTTTAATACATTTACTGTGATATTATCAAAACCAGGGCTCGCGGACACTCGTAGGTTCATTATAATTTTTTCTATTTCTATTTGGGTGCATTTTTCAAATTTTTCGAAAATATTTTGGTAACTTTGTGTGGATGTATTGGTAGTATTTTTAGGTTGGAACGAGTCGATTTTTTTGGCTAGTTTCTCTCCGACTTTAGCGAAGTAGTTGTTGAAAATATTTGCAATTTTAGTTGGTTCTTTTATTGAGTCTATTGTTTCGTTGTCATAAGTTATTTTATTTATTTGTTTATTTTTATTACCATTGCCGATAATGTTGTTAATTGTAGCCCAGACTTTTATGTTATCTTTACCACTATCTTCAATTTTTACCTTGAAGTAATTTTCTTTTGTTTTTTTAATTAGATTTGTAAGATTGTTTCTGTATTTTTTATATAATTCTAATAAAGTTAAGTCATTAGGTTGTTTTCGGGTTTGATAAAATAGTTTTTCTTTATTTCTAATTGAGGTAACTATTCCATGGGTGATCCAGGGCTTAATTTTTCTATGTTTTGATTTAGGTTTAACGTTTTTATGTATAGTTGCATTTATTATGTGTTCGCGAAGTGTTTTTTCGAATATAATTGAAGATTTTTCGGCATCTTCGGTTTTTAATGTTTCTTCCCATTTTTCCAATTTCAATTTTTGTTCAAGAAGTTGTATGTTTAAGGTTTTTATGTTATACTGTTTTAATGCAGTTTTGGAAAAGGACATTTTTTTTTTAAAATGAAGAATTAAAAAACATGTGTAGTGATCGGTAATGTTTGTTTTCCAAATGACAGGTGTTAATTGTGTAGTTGTGTCCGCCTTAGTCCAGATATGATCAATACATGATGGGTTTTGTCTTGGCACAACTCTAGTGTAATCGTTTATACATGAAATGAAGTTAAGCTCAGCCATCGTATTAAGTAAATCATTTTTTTCGACACTGTTTGAATTTAGACCTATATTTATATTGAAGTCACCCGTCACTATAGTATTTTGACATTTTGTTTTGTTAATTACATCTTTGAGGTTCTCTATAAATTGTTGAGTTTTTGATCCGTGGGTTCGGTAAACAGCAATAACTTGATAAATCTGATTATTTACTTTAAATTGTAATGCTACGCAGTTCGTGAGGGTCATGTTTATTTCTTTATAAGATATATCTTGGTGTTTTTGGTTAACGTAAATAACTATGCCACTATTTTTGTTAATGTGTGTTTTCGTCGAAATACAAGTATAGTTCGGTAATTGTAGTATATTATCTATATTTACTGTATTAAGGTGTGCCTCTGTCAAAAAAATACAGTCGAGTTCAGTTTTTAAAAGACTAAGGGTGCATAATAATTCATTAATGTTTTTGTAAATGCTCCTAATATTTAAGTGCATAATTACTAATGAGTTTGTCATATTTTTGAAAACAAGGTTACATTCATCGACATTATTACATACTTTTTCTGTTATATTATAAGTGCTATCTAGTTCATCCGTAATAATATTATTCATCAGAATTTGAAAACGTGTGTCTTATGTAAGAGTAGTTGCGAATATATAGCATAAGCTTATAAATAATATATGACATAAGCATGAAAAGTATGTAGAGTTTAGGTATATAAATAATATAAGACATAATGTTATAAAGAAGATAAAACATAAGCATATAGAGAATGTAAAACGTAAGCTTTAGCATATAAGATATACGAGAGATATAAGTGTTTAGTTGGTGCCAATATTTAACATAAGCATATACAATATATATGGGATAAGAATAGGTATATAAAGTGTAAATATAATTGTTGCAAATATTAGACCTAAGCATGTAAAGAATATAAAGTATAATCATATTAAGAAAGTAAAACATGAGCTTATAAAGATTATAAAGCACAAACATATAAAGAATATGAAACGAAAACATAAGCATATAAAGTATACAAGAGATATAAGTTAGTATACTCATATTAAGAAAGTAAAACATGAGCTTATAAAGATTATAAAACATAAGTATATAAAGAATAAGAAACGAAAACATAAGCATGTAAAGTACATAAGAGATATAAGTTAGTATAACCATATTGTAAGTAAAACATGAGCTTACAAAGATTATAAAACATAAGCATATAAAGAATATGAAACGAAAACATAAGCATGTAAAGTATACAACAGATATAAGGATTTGGTTGTTGTGAATGTTTTACATAACGATATAAAGTATATATAATAAAATCATAAGTATAGCGAGTATATATATATAGTTGCTGCGAATATATAACATAAGCATATAAAGGATATAGAGCATGAGTATGTTAAAACACAACATATGCTTCTTGATTCTGTGTTTTACATAGAGATTTATGTGAAAGAGTATAAACATATGAGAGTAAGTTATATGAGTATATCTAAACGAGCTTTGTTTGTTGGTTATTGATTGAGGGAGACAAAATGTTTTTGTTTGTTTCGTTAATAATAATAGCAGGTGTTCCGTTGTCTTTGCGGACAAATACTTGACCTCCCTTTGTCCAGGCGAACTTAAACCGATTTTCGTGTGTAGCTTTTCTCGCGAGAAACCATAAATGTTTTGCGCGAAAAGTCAGGTGTTCCGAGATGTAAATTTGCGAACTCGGTCCTGCCATTCCGATAAGGGCGGTGTTAAGTTTGTCTTCACGGTTCGGGGCTTGTTTGTTGTAGTTTTTAATGTCTCTCAGGAAATCATCACGGTCGACACTGGTTTTGAATTTCACTACGATTGGCCTGCGTTGATCTTTTTTGGACTTTTGGTTGATACGGTAAGCTGCATCGATATTATTGGATTTGGATATTTTTTTAATGTTAAAAATGTAGTTATTTAAGTTTTCCCCATTAATTTCGGGGATCCCCCTAATTTCTATATTTTTTGACTTATTTTGCCTGTCAATTTGTTCCATTTGGTTTTCTAGGACGTCGATTCTCGTTTCAAGGTCAGTGTTCCTTTTTTCAAGTTTGCTGTTTGTGGCTTCTAGATCGTGGACACGATGTAAGATGTCCTCATACTGTTTACTCATAGCAGCCAAAGTGGCGAGAATTTGGGTATTTTGCTCGAGCAACTTGGAAAGTAGTTCAGTGTCCACAAGGGCACTACCAGTTGCTTTGATAGTGGGCACAGCACATAAGCATTTAAAACATTTTAACTGTGTGCGTCGCTCCTTGCTGAGGCGACGGTATGAGCTTTCTGTTACCCCACCACAGAGCAAATGATATGTTCCTTTGCAAAGTGTACATATAAAAACGGACTCGTCTGAGAGGGTAGGCTCAGAACAGGCTTGGCAATTCATCTTCAGCACTTGCGTTTGTTTATGTATTTTGATTTTTTTGGATGTTGATTCGTATTGGAGATTGATACAATTGATGGTATGTATAATTTATTTTAGCGCCTGTTTGTTGGCAATTTCCGCAACACTCTTGCTGTCTGGTACTGACGCCTGTTCGTTGGCAATTTTCGCAACACCCTTGCTGACTGGTACTAACGCCTGTTGGCAGGCAATCAATAATATGTTGTTAAATTAACGTACCCACATATGAACCACTGTTTCAAGTTTTTATATGGTGGAATCACTGTTAAAACGTAGAACTTTGCACGATTTTTGGTGTCTGTAGCATAAACACTTTGGTATTTGTTATCACACAATGTTATTATTTATGATGATTAACTGTTTGTAGATATTTAGGTAGAATACCGGGAATCACTTTAAAGTATTTAATGTAATTTTTTAATTTGTACAAAAAATGACACAGATGTCTTTTACGGGTGTAAAAAATAGGCTCATGAAATGCGCGGTAGTCACTTTAACCTTTACTGACACTTTTTTGGCTTGTGTCGATTGTATTTTGCTTGCAGATTTCAAAAACACTACCGTAAACACTATTTGACACCGCTGTCAACAACTGAAGAGGACTGAGATTACATCTACTTGGTTTCTATTGTCCATATTGCACGTTAAATATTCCGTAAAATTTACCAAGTTTGTTAGTACTGATCTTTTTTGAAGAATGTGTTGTTGGTTTTGTATATTACGAACAATTGTTATGTAAATTTGATCGTAGACAATGCGCTCAAAAAGTTTACTAAATACCGTGAGTATTGAGATTGGGTGGTAATTTTCAATGTTAATTTTTGACCCTGTTTTATGAATGGGGATTATAATAGCTTCTTTAAACTTTGTGGGAAATGCTCATCTTCTAACTTAAATACCTGTATATTTTTTTTTTTCACTAATGTCGATATCATAGATAAAATAATTTTCAAAGCCCGCCAAAATGATTGAAATCTGACAGGGGACACGTGATGTCATATGTACATCGCTTTTGTCGGTTAACAGTAAGGTTACTCCCACTCGGGTCGGTATGAAAACAAAAACAACAATGTAAATAATTTGCAAGATTTCCAAAAAACGTGAATTCTTTTGAATTTCTAAACCGCATTAGAGACCTGTGTGCGAGTATACACAGCGCAACTTGGCACAAAATTGTCCGCATTCTTAACGCACGGCCGGCCAACCAGTGAAGTAGCTGTTTAAGTGCTGTCAATACCCGTCGACCAATTACAAGGCGTTTAAGTGTCTCATGGTTTTAATCGTTTTTAAATGACTGTTAATTCTGCGTTTAATTATATATAATAAAAACTTATTTATTCAGAATCTGCTTTTTTTAGGACGGCTTGTTTCGGAGAATTTGAACAATTCATCAAATTTCAACGTTCATTTACAAGTTCTGTGAAAGATTTTTTCAAGTTCTGTTTTTATTTCAGTTTTGTCAAGCAATTAGCCTACAATGATATAATAACAGAACTTGAATAGGACTTTCACAGAACCCGAAAATGAACGTTGAAATTTGATGAATTGTTCAAATTCTCCGAAACAACCCGTCCTTAATCTATGAGGACTTACACAGCCAAGGAATTGAACGCACGACACTTGGGTGCTACCCAAATGCGATGCCACTGACCGGTCAGTGACTTTAATTGTAATATACATATAAAAAATCAGCAGAGGTGGGGGGTTGAAAAAAAAATCAAAGTGAAAAGAGATATTTATAACTGGCGTCAAAGCTACAAATCTGTTATTTTTTAAAATGAATATAACAAGTTTAGTGCGAGATACAGACGTAACACGTTGTTTCAGTCAGGGCAGGTCTTCCGCATAGGCGTGAGAGGCCCTGGCCAGGGATCGTTTTTTTTTTTTCAATGTTTACTCCACACGAGAGGCACCGATTCTTCAGGCATAATTTGTCATCTTTGGGGATGCTGTGAAAAGGGTTTATCAATTTTTTCATAGGGCCCCAACATAAACATTGAGAACACAGGACGCAGAAAAAAATATTTCACATGTTTGTGAAAGTACAAAATGTTGCTTGTGCAATGATGGAGGACTTAGCTAGCAGTGGTGCGAAATCGCGACACCTGGGCGGGAATCCGACGCATTTGTACACTCGGCTACTAGCCGATTAAGCTGATAAGATTTTAAAGGTTTCTGATTTAAACAATACTAAAATAGTTCCGTTTAAGAAATAACTAAAAATATTTCGTCTAAATATTATTTGGATACTGACTCTCCGAAAAATAAAAATTGAAAGCATTTATTGGTTTGCGCTTCGACCTAGAAAATTTTTCGCCAAAATCTACACTAAAGGGATACGATGGTAAAAAAAAATTTAAGGCGCTTCTTGAGGCTTTGTCGGAATTATAACAAATTTTCCACTCCCTTTTCTCCACGTCACATATTCATTGGGGATGTCGTAGTTCAGGGCAGGGCTCTGAGATCATTGAGAAATTGGGACTAACGTAGGGAATTTTCAAGTCTTTTTTGTGTCTACATATTTAAAAAAATATACATTTTACTTTTATTTGACCATTCCAAATGCAAAATAATATTTTGGGCCCCTTCATGGCTTAAACGGGCTTGTTCATAACCCCGAGCAACGCCGGATACACGTCAGCTTTTATATAAATATTTCTATTTTATTCTGACTACTTCTTTGTTACTCCCCTGTAGCCTCTATAAAAAAATCTCTATCAAAATCAATTAGCAATGAGGTAAGTTTTTAGATTCTCACGGCCAAAAGCATTTTTGTTGTTTGTTTTTGG
The DNA here is from genome assembly GCA_026573805.1 of Hesperophylax magnus. NCBI lineage: Eukaryota > Metazoa > Arthropoda > Insecta > Trichoptera > Limnephilidae > Hesperophylax > Hesperophylax magnus. Next base: position 7,090,048 of record JAIUSX010000006.1, on the reverse strand, counting down.
GGTGTTATGCCGTGTTGCGCTAACTCCTTCTTTAGCCGACGTTTCGGACAGCGTTGCAGTGTCCATCATCAGGGCAGATCCGGTAGATCCGAAGATGTATACAAAAACAAACAACAAAAATTAGCAATGAATTCATATTTTTACCAGGAATATGCAGGAGATAACGTCAGCGGCTATTTTAGCATGAGGAGGATCTTCATCCTTGTGTTCGGGCTGCAGATTGTGGTGCAAGCAGGATTCCAGCAGAGCTACCAGCGCGGTGCAATGCTTCTCCACGCTGCCTGTCTCCCGGATGCAAGAAGTAACTCTCGTGACACATATTTCCACAACAGACTGGTTATTGTCATTCTGGCAGTAATCAGGTTGTGAAGCTATGTCTGTTATCTGGTTTATCTATAAAGAAAAGCAAACAACACATTGTCAATGATTTTGTACAACTGTAAGATTCAATTGCTTACAGTTAAAGATGGATGATTGTTAAGAACCAGGATGAGTGATCCCTTTGACACTGGTTTAGCTGGGAGATACACCCGAAGAATGCCCTACATTGTAGGTACATGGTTGACATAGTCGTTAGAGATCGAGACTTTTTAACGATTTGTTCTTATGTTCAACAGCTGAAGTGATTTAAAAAAATGTTGTGTACCTCATTATATCACTTCTTAATATTATTGAAAAGACATTCACGCAATATCCTCAGAGATGAAATAGGCCTGTGGGCTAATCTTTAAAACATGTTGAATTGAATGCTCATTTTTTTATTTAAGTATATTCTAAAAAGAAATATATTATTTGATTATCCTATTAATAACCCACGGGCATTATGTCATGATTTTAGATTTGATGGCGCATTTAAAAATATTTATATAATTGTGTTTGATTCAGATCAGTTCACATTGTTTGAAGAGTGTGGTATCTTTTTATCTGTAATCAGTGGGCATATTCAGCAAACCCATAAGTTTTATCTAATCAACAAGCAGGCATTATTGTGCAGTGGGTACAAATAATTGACTTTGACATTCATTTCAATGATTTAAGTAATTTAAAAAATGTTTTCTTTTAAATTACTTAAGCCATTAAAATTATTTTTTTGTGTGTTTCTGAATATGTCATAGGAAATCCGTTATAAAATGGTAAAAATATAGGTGTCAATGCACCTCCACAACAGATGATCTAATAAATAATGACAGCGAGTACTCACCACTTCAGTCAGGTCATTTACTATCGATGAATCTGATACTGAGAACATGTCACCCGCCCGGGATAAGTCCCGGTTCCCCAGAACTTGAGTAAAAAGTTCATGCATTTTGACAAATATCTATTTACCAACTCGTATGGAAAATATTCATAAAATGATTGGCGAATTGTGCTGAATAGCGGAATAATAAATCATCCTGTCGTATCATAACATTTCAAAAGATGTAGTATCGGCTCAGGTACATGTATATATGCCCGCTTAATAATAAAACTTTGCTTTGATTATCACAAATTATACAACTACTATCGGTTAAAATAAATAAAATGAATTTGCGATAGAATATTTTTTATTGCTTTCAAATCTGTATTTTATCACACTTTTGCAGGTTCCCCACATGCCACATCGCACGCGATCATTCTGCTTTCACTTACAACACTACTGTTATTATTGTCTATCTCTATCTCGCGAACAATTTTACCTATATTATCTTTCACGCACCTGAATCTCAAGTGACGTACGAAGTAAACAAATCAAAAGCTAGCGGCACAAGCGGGACAACCTGTGGCTCATAAAGATTGGTTCGCGTTCGCACGGTCCACAGAAGTATTTAACCGATTTTACCTACGAACGGGACTAAAAAAATACCTCATTCACCTAAAGATGTCGATTGCATTCTCGTCCACTCACAAAATTTGATTCGATATTATTTCATCATACATTCTTTCAATGAAGTTAATCTTTTTAGTTATAACCAATGATATATAACACCCATAGTGGACTAGATCGCCAACCTGGCGGCCATTGCCGTAGGAATTTGAAGCCATCTTGAAAGAGTCAGATTACGGCGGGAATTCAAAATACATGCATTCTATCGTACATTAAGAACATATTTTTGTATAGTATATTATCAGTTATAATATACTACATTATATTATTATTACTATATTATTATATTCATGTAGTATATTATCAGTTATAATATACTACATGAATATACATTAAATAATATTAAATTAATACCAGTATCACATATTCGTGACTTGGGTGTAATATTCGATGAAAACTTGTCATTCATTGAACACATCAACTATATATCTAATAAGGCTTTAAAGATGCTTGGCTTCCTTTGCAGAACTTTAACTAATATTAACTTAATTTTAAGTCCATAGATTGTATGAGAACCCTCTATATTTCATTAGTCAGAAGTCAATTGGAGTATAATTCACCTATTTGATCCCCTTTATATAAAGTTCACTCCAATAATATAGAAAGAGTTCAGCACAAATTTCTTAAGTACGTAAATTTTAAGCTCGGAATTCCTATTTATTACATTAATTATGTCAGTTTGATGAATCAATTGCATCTAATAACACTTTCTGACAGGAGAATTATTTCAGACCTGGTTGTGTTACACAGAGTCATTAACAACTTAATTGATAGTCCTGCCATCCTTGCCATTATTAAACTACATGTGGCGACTAGGAATACAAGACAAAATATAACATTTTTCTGTAATACATACTCGACCAACTATCAGACACACTCACTGACCAATAGGATGCATGATCTGGGCAACAAGTATGGGGGCGCTATTGATTTATTTATTGACTCCATATATAGAATTAAGCATAATCTACACCAACACTTTGTTGAATCCTACAAATTCAGAGTAGCGTTGGTAAATTAGTTTTAATGTTTTGTCTTATATGTAGTGTTGTTGTAATTTCTTTTTTACTTTATGTTACTCTTACGTTTTACTAATATTGCTTCATATTTTTTAATATTTTCTTATTATACTTGTAATCACAATTTTACAAGTGTGTATTTTGTACCTTCTTTAAAATGGATTATATCTATTTACTGTCAATATCTCCTGTATAATACATATTCTCCTATGTACACTGCATCATGTATCACTTCTATGTAAAAGCCTTTTTAGGCGTATATATATATAAATAAATAAATAAATATTTGTTTAAACATCTTTTTGTGAAATGTATACTATATTTCTAATTAAATTCTAATTTTCTCTTCTTGTCGCGTCTGTTGGTGCAACCCCATGCTGCACACGCCACAACCATGGTTCAAACAATCCAAAATATTTAATTAAACTTGATAAACTTGCAATCAATTCTCCATTGTACACAAGCAGGCAAATCACGGCTGACCTTTACAAGATGGCGGATCGGCTTTTCAAATCACTACGGGCGCTGCTATACGGGAGGCAGGGTGATTGGCGATCTAGTCTACTATGGGTGTTATATATCTATGGTTATAACCCTTCAGACATAACGATTTTAGTTGATCAATTCTCAATATCTAAAATTTAAAAAAATAACACTTGGTTTCAAATTAATTACCTACTGCAAGAAACAATTATTTATTTCCGGGGAAATGGTAAAGATGCATTCAAGTTCCATTTTTTCTCAATCGCGTACTAAGTTGATTTTTCTGAGAAATTCTTTCAATGAACCAAACAAGTAAACTATTTTGTGCATGTATTTCCATCTCCCCGATTTAAATTTTGGTTTTTAGTATTAATTAAGTTGAAATCAAATAATGTTATTTATACATTAAAGTATTATGCGTGCAGCGGAATTCGGCAACTTTACCAAATTTTTTATCCAAATTTTGTAAATGATTTCGATACCCTTCAGTATCTTTTAATATTGTAATGCTATCACTCTCAAAATAGTATTACATGCACCTAATACGATTATGCTTAGAATCCATTTTCTAACCCAAATATGGTTTTAGGCATTTCACCCTGAAAAGAGTGCTTTGTGAACCCAAATATGACGTTTTATGCTTTTTCAATGACATGTTCTCAAGTTCGTTCCGCAAAATGTAAAAAATTATAGAGACGCACGCACGAATAATTTCAGAAGTTAAACTGAAACGTCTGAATGAAATCCTATTCAATTTTTGTCGTTCAATAAAAGTAGTTCAACTAAAATCGCACTGTCCGGACCGCCATTAAAAATCTTGTCGTTCGATAAAAATTGATCAACTAAAATTAAAACGTCTGAACCGCTATAATGTTTCTAGTTTCAAGCCATTCGTTTTATTTTATTTTAGCCATTTGTACATCCAAGTTTACAAATGTTTAATTTATTATTAATTACATACATTATTACTTTCTTCCTTTTTTTTCTACGGAGTTTATCCTATATTTCAAATTTTGTCAATGGATTCGCATTACTATCAAAACAAAATAAAAGATTAATATTATGCTGTCAGTACACGTTGGGCCAATACCCTGGCCCAATGTGTAATACCCATTCACATATAGCAATTTAGTTGATCAAGTCAGAGTTGAATGACACTTGAAAGCTAATCGACAAGTAATAAAGTTCAAAAAATGGATTATAAGGATATAATTATAAGGCGTTAGAAGATACCGAAGACTATCGCAATAATTTGCGAATTTCGGAAGAACAATTTGATGTAATGTAAAAAAATCAAGAATAAATCCAAAACAAGGACACAGTTATACGCGCGGCTGTCCCGGCAAAAACTAAGTTACAAATTACGCTAAAATACCTGACAACGGGGGATTCTTTTTCAAGTCTGGCTTATATGCACAGAGTTCCAAAAAATACGATATCATTGTTTATAAAAGAAGTGTTCGTTGCAATAGTTGATGCCCTAAAATTTGTTATGAAGATAAAAAATAATTATTTTTTGTAACATTCAGAGACGTGTTATTTAATAATAATAACTACTAATTTACAGTAACATTTCAAAAATAATATTATTAATTGCAGTGCATAAATCTGAACATCATATCATCCGACCACTTTATACATTCTTTCATTGAAGTAGATACCATGATGGTAGGTATTCGGTACGCACAAATAAACCACTCACTTGGAACGTCTTACTTCAACTAAAAATCGCAAGCGACTTGAAACATATGTTCATACGAAACATGATGACTCATACTTGAACAACAAAAGTTGACGGGCTTTCAACTTTTGTCGCTCAACTAAAAACTTGATCAACTCTGTTGATAGGCTTTCACACTTGTCGATTAGCTTTCAAGTGTAATTCAATGGTAATTCAACTCCGACTTGATCAACTAAAATCGCTCTGTGTGAAATGAGTATTAGGTGGTAATACAAATGTGTTGACATTTTATATTTCTATGGAGTTTATCTTTCAAACTTCAAATGTGATTGGTTTATTTATGCTTCAAATTTTGTCAATGGTTTCGCTATCGTTGCTATCAAAATAAAATAAAAACGTTTGCTTGACGTTTACTAGTATTAAAGCAAAAGTAAATAATTGTGGATATACATTGATATTTATTTTAATATATTGCCATGTAATTTTTTTTTCAAAAGACTTCAGGACTAAGCAAACGCAACATAACCATAAAATGGATGAAGTTCTGCGTTTGGAACACCTTTCCCTGGTTTCCAAAATATGTACGGAGTTGGACAACCATCATGGTATAAATGACAAAGATTTAGGTAAGCTTTATTTAAAGTAACTTATAACAAAGTAAAGTATTTAACTCTTGTACTTTCACTCGCTAATGTATGTTTTTTTTTCATATTTAAGCTGAATTTATCATCGATTTATCAGAAAACCATAATACACTAGAGACATTTAAAAAAGTTTTATCGGAAAATGGTGCCAATTTCTCAGACTCATTTGTGGCAAACTTGTTAAGAATCATTCAGCATATGAGACCTCCAAAAAACATTGTAAGAGATGGTGGATCAATCAATACCAGTCAGCACGACATGATGGCAGTCAAGTTTCCAGGTTTGGCCATACCAAATGATAAACCAATGCCTTTAAGTGAACCACCGTCAAGCGATGAAGAGGAGGAGCCTGCCCCTAAAAATAAAAGAATGACAAGTTCTAAGGTTTTCAAAAACGAATCTGATAATGTTGGATCTGGTTTACGCAAGAAGGGGGACACAGTGGTGGATGACGCTATGGCTGCACTGGAGGCATTAGCTCCCTCAACCGGTCTGAAAATACCTTCAAAACTGGAAAGAATTATTGAAGAAGTTGAACCAAAGCCCAGCTCTTCCAAGTTTAAATCTGACTCTCAAAAACACAGTAAATCTGCCATTAAAAAAGATAAAAAAAGCCGAAGTAGAAGTCCAAAACGAGAGCACTGTAATAGAAGCCCTAAAAGGGATCAACGCAGCAGAAGTCCTAAAAGGGATCAACGCAGTAGAAGTCCCAAAAGGGATCAACGCAGCAGAAGCCCTAAAAGGGAACAACGTAGCAGGAGTAGAGATCGAAAGATTCGTTCAAGATCCAGAGATAAAAATTCTTCTCGAGTTCATAAATCTTACTACAAGGATAAACGCAGGTCGAAATCAAGGGACAGGAAAAGGTCCCGATCTCGATCATTCGAACGCAGGAGGTCACGGTCAAGGTCCAAAGACAGAAAACAATCGAAGGCACAGGATAGAAAGCGATCGAGATCCAAGTCCAATGAAAGAAGAGGAGGCTTCAGGGAAAATGCTGGGGGCAGGAATAGGATTGACGATTCCCCAAAAAGATTTAACCAGAGAGGTCCCAATAACTCCGAAATGAAAGATGATCCAGAGCCAGGAAAGGTATATAATTTATTAAAATTGTAAAAGATGTTTTTAAAATGCCTATTGGTCAGAAGTAGTTGCTGAAGTGCTGGAGTACTGGTAGCTTAAAGTCCAGATTGAACTTGAATTTACTTATTTTCTGTGAGAATGAGGCTTACGTTACTAAACTAATAATAATGATTGGATTACTTCAGAGCCATTTTGGTGGAAAAATCACTTTAAGGGCGCTTCGGTAATACATGTTAACCGAAGTAGTACATTATATTTTATTTCTCCGTTTGAATTTTATTATAATACTAGCTGTACCTCGCCCCGCATTGCTGTGGCCCAGTCTGTCTGTGCATATAGAGAAACAATAATGCATGTTTCTTTTACATCCAACATCCAAAAAAGCATGTTTTTACCTGTCACGGGTGACATCTATATACACATAAAAACACAGAAGCTTATTTGAATGCAACATTCTGTCAAAATTTCAAGGCAATCGGTGTAGAACTTTGGGAGATTTAAGATTTTGAACAAATGAACATTTATATTTTTATTTATGTAGAAGATAGATGTTTAATAATTAAAATCATCACTGAATGTAGTGTTTTTAAAAAATTGTTCACTTCCCGTATGAAGCTTATATCCCACCTTTTGCATTTGTTAACATGATCAAAGTAATAATTGTATAATATATTTTTTCATTTAGATTTACTCCGCTAAAGTAGCAAACATTGTCCCCTTTGGGTGTTTTGTTCAAATCGAGGGTGTGAAGAAGCGTTGGGAGGGGCTGGTTCACATCTCCCAGCTGCGAGCGGAGGGTCGAGTCACCAACGTGTCCGATGTGGTCAGCCGAGGAGAGAAAGTCAAGGTATTTTCATCTTTGTAAACATTCAGTTCAATGAACTCTTGTTGGTAAAATGGTATTGTGTTGAATATAATATTATGTAATGATATATCAAATTAAAGGAAATTCTCCTTTCTCTTTTGGCAGTAAGTTATATTTATAGGTATGTTAAGTTATAAGTATGTAGTTATCTATCAGGTATAAAATCTGTTTATCAATAAAACGAAATAGATTATAACTTTATTTTATAATAATTTTTTTTTTGTTATGTAGTATTTTATAATGATTTTCTGTTGTTTTCAGGTGAAAATAATATCATTTGCAGGTCAAAAAGTTTCTTTGTCGATGAAAGACGTTTGTCAGGAAACCGGGAAAGATTTGAATCCAACTTCCCACGATCACTTAAAGGTATTATTTATGTTAAATTAATCTCTCAACGTTCAGCCCTTGTTTTATAATTGATTAAATTGTAAACAATACTTTTAAAACTAATAACTTGTTTGTCTTTTAGCCTGAACAAGATGGACGTAATCCTGACCGGCCATCTGGTCCCTCTGTCCTGCACGGGTTACCCACAGCTATTGACGCAGACGATGATTCTAGCAGGAAACGTGTCACTAGAATATCCAGTCCGGAAAGGTGGGAAATAAAACAGATGATATCTTCAGGTGTTGTTGATAAAAGTGAGCTCCCTGATTTTGACGAAGAAACGGGCCTTCTGCCCAAGGATGAAGACGGAGAGGCTGACATTGAAATAGAAATAGTAGAGGATGAACCGCCATTCTTACAGGGCCACGGAAGGGCTCTCCACGATCTCTCACCCGTAAGAATTGTCAAAAATCCCGATGGTTCTCTCGCTCAAGCTGCCATGATGCAGTCTGCTCTTGCCAAAGAAAGAAGAGAAGTGAAGATGTTGCAAAGAGAACAAGAAATGGAAGCCTTGCCCACAGGCCTCAACAAGAACTGGATAGACCCGCTTCCTGAAGCTGACGGTCGAGCACTTGCGGCCAACATGAGAGGCCTAGGGATGTCTGCGCAAGACTTGCCGGAGTGGAAGAAACATGTCATTGGTGGCAAAAAGTCCTCATTCGGAAAGAAAACAAATCTCACCATACTAGAACAACGCCAATCTCTTCCTATTTATAAACTCAAAGACGAGCTAACAAAGGTAACTTTCATTTGACTGGATTTAATATGTGTTGGTTTTTGAGAATATATTTATGTATGTACGTACTGTGTTTTTTTACATGAGTTGATTTATTAAATTCACTGTTACATTATTTTTAGGCAGTTTCTGATAATCAAATCTTGATTGTAATTGGAGAAACCGGATCAGGAAAAACAACCCAAATCACCCAATATCTGGCAGAATTTGGCTTCACTGCGAGAGGCAAGATAGGTTGCACCCAGCCCCGTAGGGTGGCGGCTATGTCGGTAGCTAAACGAGTGGCAGAAGAGTTTGGTTGTAGGTTAGGACAAGAGGTTGGATATACTATTCGTTTCGAAGACTGCACAAGTCCTGAAACCGTGATTAAGTAAGTTTTACAATTTAGTTTTCTACCATCTATCTATCTAGGTATATAAATGAAAATGTTTGTTTGTTCAAAATCTTAAATCTCCGAAAGTTCTTCACCGATTGCTTTGAAATTTTGGAACAATGTTGTATTTGACAACGTGTTTGTTTTTATATGCATATGTACCTATATTATACAGATGTCACCTGTGACAGGTAAAAACATGCTTTTTTTTCAAAAACAGTGCCATCTGTTGGGCGTAAAAGCAACACGCGCTATTGTTTCTCTATCTGTACAGACAGACTGAGTCACAACAACGCTTCTAGGGGTACAGCTAGTTTATAGTATGTAAATAATAAAATTAAAAATTATAATGCTAATTATATTTTTATAAATTTATTTCAGGTACATGACAGATGGTATGCTGTTAAGGGAATGTTTGATGGATTTAGATTTAAAGGGTTACTCGGTGATAATGTTGGACGAAGCTCACGAGAGAACCATTCACACGGACGTACTGTTTGGGTTGTTGAAGCAAGCAGTGCAAAGGAGACCTGAACTCAAACTGATTGTGACGTCTGCAACACTGGACGCTGTCAAATTCTCGCAATATTTCTTTGAAGCTCCCATCTTTACTATTCCCGGACGAACATTCCCCGTGGAAGTGTTATACACTAAAGAGCCGGAAACAGATTACTTGGATGCCTCTTTAATAACTGTGATGCAAATTCACCTGCGAGAACCTCCCGGTGATATTCTACTCTTCCTCACTGGTCAGGAAGAAATCGACACAGCATGCGAAATTCTGTATGAACGTATGAAATCCTTGGGTCCCGATGTACCTGACCTTATTATCCTTCCTGTCTATTCTGCGCTGCCTTCTGAGATGCAGACCCGAATCTTCGAACCGGCCCCACCGGGGAGCCGTAAGGTGGTCATAGCCACTAATATTGCCGAGACATCCCTTACTATAGATGGTATCTACTATGTGGTGGACCCTGGATTTGTCAAACAAAAAGTTTACAACTCTAAAACTGGAATGGATTCATTGGTGGTTACTCCTATATCACAGGTAAATACTACATACATTCCCGGGAGAGTAATGCTGTTGTCTTGCATTGTTTATTATTGTTTTATTGCTTATATTATTTTATAACAAATATTATTGTTCATAGTATGTATCCAGTTTTGTAATTTAGTAAAATGTGTATTGAATGTTTAATTCTGCAGGCAGCTGCCAAACAAAGAGCTGGAAGGGCCGGCAGAACGGGTCCAGGGAAGACATACCGCCTTTACACGGAGCGAGCCTACAGAGATGAAATGTTACCAACTCCAGTACCCGAGATTCAGAGAACCAACCTGGCTACTACTGTAACACTTCCAACTGCTTACATATACCGCGCACAATAAACTATATTACCTTTGATTTCTGATACTAAATTATTTTATTTTTTAGGTTTTACAATTAAAAACGATGGGAATTAATGATCTTTTGCATTTTGACTTCATGGACGCTCCTCCGGTAGAGTCTCTCATCATGGCCCTGGAACAACTGCACTCCCTCTCCGCCCTCGATTCCGAGGGTTTGCTCACCAGATTGGGAAGAAGGGTATGAATATTAATTAAATTGCTAATTTCTCTACGCTTTCAACATTATATCAAATTGTGTATAATATAACAGGATATCTTTAGATTTCAATCTTATGTTAGTAGTTTTTTGGGTTGTTGAAAAGGAGCACTTTCTTCTCGAGTAAATGTTTAGGACAGCTTTGCAGCATCCATCATCAGGGCAGATAATGCATGCAATGAATGGATGCCCCGCAAAGCTGTTTGAAATATTGACTCAAGAAGGCAAAGAAAGCACAGAAACAATGTACCTATTCTTTAACAGGTAAATTATTGTTTGTTTCACCCCTTTTATGTGATGATTTAATTAAGAATTTCTGTAGCCAAATCTATGTAGTAACTTTAGTTGTTTTATAATACTCCTTTTCCAGATGGCTGAATTTCCCCTGGAGCCTAATCTTTCTAAAATCTTGATCATGTCTGTTGCGCTGCAATGTTCCGATGAAATCCTAACTGTTGTATCAATGCTGAGCGTTCAGAACGTATTTTACCGCCCAAAGGATAAGCAAGCCCTAGCCGATCAAAAGAAAGCAAAATTTAACCAGGCTGAAGGAGACCATCTAACACTCTTGGCTGTATATAATAGTTGGAGGAATAACAAGTTTTCCAATGCTTGGTGTTATGAAAACTTTGTGCAGATCAGAACTCTGAAAAGAGCCCAGGATGTGAGGAAACAGCTGCTTGGTATTATGGACAGGTAACTAACTAGCATGTTGTTTTTAATTCTAGACTGTGCTTCTGTAATACTTACACTATTAGTGCATGCCTATTTAGTTAGTGTATGGTCATTTCAATAAAATGTGCCACTTTTAAAGCTTAATTTAATTTTTTTTCTAGGCACAAACTTGACGTTGTATCTGCCGGCAAAAACACTGTCAGAGTTCAAAAAACAGTATGCTCTGGATTCTTCCGGAATGCTGCCAAAAAGGATCCACAGGAAGGTTACAGGACTCTAGTGGACAGTCAAGTAGTCTACATTCATCCATCCAGTGCACTTTTCAACCGACAACCTGAATGGTAATTATCCCTTTTTTATTTTATTGCCTTACACAATTTCTTATCTTAATTTATTATAATTTACCAACACATCATATTGTCGTGAGATGTGAAATTTCCAACGTAATGTGACCAAAAGAGTTATTATTTCTGCTCAGCAAAGAATTGAATTTGCAAACTCTAGATTCAAAGACAGTATTTCTAACCCGCTACTGTATTGTCGAAATGAACTAAAGATGCTAAAATTATACTTCTGATTTTCAGGGTCATTTACCATGAGTTGGTACAAACTACAAAAGAATATATGCGCGAAGTGACTACCATTGATCCTAAATGGCTGGTAGAATTTGCTCCGGCTTTCTTTAAATTCTCTGATCCAACCAAACTCTCAAAGTTCAAGAAGAACCAAAGATTGGAACCTCTCTACAACAAATATGAAGAGCCAAATGCTTGGAGAATATCTAGAGTCCGGAGACGACGGAATTAAGGATTTGTTTATTGTGATAACTGTGACCCTACTAATAAAATACAAAATAAAAGTTGTGTTATTTTTTTCCCGTTAATGTTATTTATCCCAAAATACACATTTCACAATGGCTGTAATTGCGTCATAGAGTCTGGCACAATGCAAAATTTAAAACCCTTATGATAGAAATTTTATCCCTAACGGTGAAGTGATTTGAGAGACTTGTGGGGAAAGTAGAAAAGGCTCAATGTCTAAATGAGTCGTATAGTTCCTATCTACGATAAGTCCACTTTCGTAAAATTTTGGCAAATTAATATTTTTTAATTACAAGGTTTTTTAAATAAAAACTAGAGAATTATTTATTAGGTGGGCTTTGTTGTCAAACTACGGATGTAAATGATAAGATAAAACCATTAATTTCTTAATAGTTTAGGAGCAATTACGTAAATAATGATGGACTTATCGGCATTTGAAAGTAACTGTCAATTTAATCGTATATAGGAACTCACCAGCCTGTGACTTATCGGTGTTTGTTTCTCAACACCGTTGACATGTGAATGACAAGTATAGGGCCAACAAAAAATTTGATTTAAATGAAACGAAAATATTTAATGTTTTATTTTTTTTAATAAAAGTTAGTTAAGAAAAGTGAATAGAAAAAAATAAAAATAAAATATAAATGTACTTAAGTAATTTTTTTTTTTTCATAAGTTTTTTACAAAAAAATACGATGGATTAGAATATGTGTTTACAAAAAGAAAACCTAAAAATATTTTTTTTATTGTTTTGCTAAAAAAATTTAAAAAATGTTTTTGTACTCTAAACAAATGTAAACTATCATTGCAATATTTATTAATTAAACAAAACCAATTTGTAGAACGAAACATAATATTATTATAAAAAAGTAAAAGCAGATATTTTATGATTACAATTTTTCTGTATTTATCACAAAATATTCAAAAACTATTGTGCTAATCAACTAAATTATAGAAAAGAACACAACAATATTATAAAAAAGGAAATGCAGATATTTTGTGATTACAATTTTTCTGTATTTATCACAATAAATTCAAAAGCTATTGTACGAATAAACTAAATTATAGAACAATATATATATTATTAAAATGATTAAAGAAATGTAGCAATTTTATGATGATAATTTAATTTTTTTTGATAATTATTTTTTTTTGTATTCATCTCGATAAATTCAAAAACAGATATTTTTTACACAAAAATCAAGGATTTTCAATTATTAATTCTTAATAAAAACTCGTGGTTTTAAACAAAACAAGTGTATTATTTTTATTAAAAAAACTTTTGTTAATTTGCCAATAATATTATGTACCTTACTTATTACAAGAAATAAAATAAAAACTTTTGTTAATTTGTTAATAGTATTGTGAACCTTACTTATTATTAGAAATAATAATAAAAAACTGTAATAAAAATTAAACTTGAAAACAATAAATACAAACTTTAAAATTATTAAAAACAACTGAGCGAAGTTTTGAGATCACCCAGTAATGGCCGACTCTCAATGAATGATTCCACTCAAAATAGGAGATTTTTAAGGACCTATTACGGCTATCCATGTGTTTTTTCCAAGATTCCTTGATGATAACTCGCTTTCTAGATGTATTACCCGCCACTTGAACAACATTTGTGGTTAGATCGGACATTATTTAGCTGTAAAAACGTATAACAAGGCAGACACTTTTACAAAACACCACTTCAACAACTGCTTTTGGCTGCCTGGACGAAATCTTTCTCGCTCATTGGCTGCTTGCACGAGTGGTGGACTTATCGGCTTTTGGAACATACTGCTCTGTGGATTTATCGTTGTTTGGAACTCATTGCGATTTTCAAATCCACTTTTCGTAGGATTTTACGGCCGTTTTGAACTCATCGATATTTGATTAGTGTGCTAAAGAGCCGCTAGAGTAAAACTGTATCATTAGTTCATTTTTGGAAAATAGTGGACTTATCGTAGATAGGAACTATACGACTCAAATATTATTTCACTTATACTTTCTTTAAGTTACTCTACTTTTCTTCCCACTGAGTCAAAACCTTACTTTTGGAAACCAGAAAAGATTGCATGGGGCATATTATTTGGGAAATATGATTTTAGTTTTTAAAAGAAAAACAAACATTCCCTGGTTACGAATAACCTGACAATATTTGAAAATCTACTACCACCACAGTAAGCGGAAAATGTTGCTTGTGTTGATAATTTAACTGTTGCTCAAATAGATATGCTGAACGACATGTTTGTCAGAACAGCACTTTTTTGCAATGCATCATTGTATGTGTCTCTATCAAAACAGTACGAAGCAAATCTAAGATAAGATAAAAAAGACAAAGATAAGCTAACATTGATTGTTCTAAACCAGAAGGGCATAATAACAAATCACTACTTTTCAGAAGATCCAAAACATTTTATGGAAGCTGGTCATTATTAAATGTCATTCAAATGTTTGTTCACATGTAAAAGGAAAATAAAAACAACATTTGATAAACATACTAAATTTATTATATTTTTAAAGGATTTCTAATTAAAAGGTTACTACTACATAATATTATACTATTATAAGATATTTACTTAGAAGTATCATCAAATAAATTGCGCATTGTAAGTATTTTCCTTTTCTGGAATCCAGAAGGAATTTTTCGATGAACCTTTTCAGTCTGGACATCATCAGATTGTTCACCTCTATCTTTTCTTCCATATCCACCACTCGGTTGTGAATCTCTTTTGTAATTTTCATTGAATTGCGAACCCCTCTCTTTCCTTCCATAGTTACCACTGGTTTGTGGATCCTCTTCTTTTTCATAATTCTCATTGAGTTGCGAGCCCCTCTCTCTCCTTCCATAATCGCCACTGGATTGTGAATCTCTCTCTCTTCTTTCATCATTATTGGCACTGAATTGTTGCCCCCTTTCATAACCACCACTGGGTTGTGAAGCCCTTTCTCTCTTCTCATGATTATTATTGAATGGAGTAGCCCTTTCCCTTCCTTCATAACTATTAACAGTGGATTGAAAACCTTTTTCCCTCCTTTCATAAGTAGTATTACGGCGTGGAACCATTTCTTCCTTTTTATAATTATCACTGAATTTAAGACCCCTCTCTCTCCTTCCGTAATCATTATCGGTTTGTAAATCCTTTTCTCTCCTTTCGTAATTATTATCTCTAGATTGTGGACCCTTCTCTTCCTTTGCATAGTCATGACTGGTTGAGGTGAATTTTGACTTCCAAAGAGGTTTCGTCTCTCTTCTCTCTGTATTTGAGTAAATTTTTCTGCTTGGGACATGTTTTAAAGCATGATTCCAATCACCAGAGACTTTAAGGTCTAGTAGAATTTTGACAACTTGATTGATGGTCAGACTCTTACCAGAGCCTGAGCCCCAATGCAAGTATCTATCTAATGGAAACCTTGCCATTTTTATATTTTGTTCTTTCGCTTTTCCCATAGACAATGGTTCAGTAAAAGCCTGAAAATATGAAAAGTTTATGTTAAAAAGCAATGAAAGTGAAAAAAGACCCGCCGTCAAATAAAAAAATGTATAATATATTGTTACACTACTGACCTTATCAACCATACACCCAATGATGTAAATTGCATCGGGGTCAAAGCTTGTTAATTCTTCCCTGCAGTGAGGGGTTAAATAGACAAGTTTTTCTTTAGGAAATAAGTCCAAGTAACTTTCAGGATGAATGTGCAGTGGAAACCATGGTTCTTCTATTGTTGGAATATTTCTATAGAGCTGCTTTATGCTCCCAGATTCTTTATTGCAGTTACAGTAATGCAAATCAAATGGATCCTCATGGAAACGGTTTTCGGCAAATGAAAAAGTCAATTGCTTTCCCGCATTGCTCGCTTCATTTGGTGTCATATATTTATCGTAAGAACAATCAATAACTAATTTTTCACCAAATTGCATTGCTTGCATTAATCTAGAAAATTACAAAAATACTGTTACAGAATTTCACTAAATAAGTAAAAAAAATTGATACATTAATATTTTTAAATTATACCTTTGATTATAGCCAGCATTCATTGATGAATCATAAATTCTAAGAAACATTGAGTTTTTGGTCAAACTGTATTCCATTTCGTTCTTTTCTTCATTTGGGTCTGCTGTTGCTCTTTGTAATCTTACTTCCTCTAACATTTTATTCCTAGCTTCTTTTTTGAGCTGTAAAATATGAAAAATTTGCATGAATCACATGATTTCAATCAAATTCAAAAATCCACACAGATTCCACATTGACGGGACTAGATTTCCCTTTGTGTTATGTATTGATAATATAAAAAATTATGTATTTATTTTCAGATGCTAACATTATAGAAAAGTAAGCAAGTCACTTCTATGATAGGGAATAGCATAATGTTGCCAGTTATATGCTGCTGGATTATATTTCTAAACAACATTTTCTGAAAATAAGGCCATTCTTCCACAGGAATATGCAAGTATCCGACAAGAATGTTGTGTATTCACATTGCAAACACCTTGCCGCGCACAGTCCACACTCAGTCACTCACAACTGCTGTAGCTGTCATTATTTGTTGACTTTTTTTTGCATTGTTACAAAATGTCTGACACAAGAAGCGATCAGTGGCGGCTCGTGACTTTTGAGTGTGATAGAGCGCTAAGTTTGAAAATTCGACTTTATTGATATTGTTTATTTGATTTTTGATATTGTTTATTTGAAAATGATTTTTTTATTTTTTTAAGAAAATTTGATTTTTTGTATGAAGATTTTCAGGAAATCGGCGCACGGTCAAACTGAAATTTCTAAAAAAAAAAACGAAGACGTTTTCAGCTACAACACCATCAATAATGCAATTTTTGGTAATTTTTGAAAATAATTCTAGTACACCCAAAAGTCACAAGCAGCCACTGGTGGCGATGAGACTAAAATTTTTGCTAGACTAATACATATCTCCACCACTGACAAGTTTACAAAATGTCAGCAACGTGTGCCCTCCGTGAACCTGAGCGCAGATGCAAGGCGGCAGTCGCCAAAATACAATCATCGAGTGTTGGATACTTGTGTATCCCTTTGGAAGAAGGGCCTAAATGATATAATTATTACCTTTGTATTTTCTGTTTTCTTTTCATTTTTCCATAAAAAGGTTAGGTATTTGAATCGGGCAGATCTAGACGGTAAGGAGAGAATATGTTCCCAGTGATGTTGTTTGATATTCTCATTTTCAGGAGCCTGTCGTCCGTCTTGTCGCATAACCTCTATTTCCAACATGATAACCCGTAATTTATTCTCGAGGGTTGGGTCACCTTTGCAAATCTTCATCAGCAATTCCTCTAAAAAAATTAATGCACATATTTTAAATTAAGACATAATAAATGTTTATCAGTAAATTAAGTGTAATTTGAAGAGGGTTGAGTTGATTAATACTTGTTTTCATAATTATAAATTAATATTTAGATGATGTGAAAATACACTATACATAAAATATATTAAATCTGTACAAGATACTTACTTACAAGATACATGAAATCGATTTTCATGAACCATTTGCTTTAGGTACTTCAAACAATGCATCAGTATTGACTACACCATACACAAACTTTAAAAACGTGCTGTATAGTCCTATGACCCTGTATACTTTTCACTTACAATACATTGGATGGACGTTAAAAGACTATCATCAGTGTGAAAGCTCATACTTAAATACATGAAAAGTATATTTTCACAGCGTTGCACAGTACGTTTTTGATGTTTTTGATGTTTTCGGCATCTTCAAACCGTTAATATTGATACATTATTTGGAGTACTAGAGTATGCAGACCTTTGGCAGATTATAGTTTAATACAGACTTAATAAATAATAACTGGCCATAATATGCCCAAAAGCCTCTTACCTGTAGAGTCTTCGCATGTTTCAGACTGTGCAGAATATGGAGCTGCTATAAGCACATTGCTTGGAAAAGATATTTTGGTTTGCCTCACAATAAAACTTGGAGTGTTGTTGAAAACACATTTTGAAGCACACTGAAAGGCGGCTAAATTAAAAATCGGCCTAGCACGAAACCAATTCATATTTATATATAAAATATATTTCCAACAAAGCAATATAACGATATTTAGTATTAGTACAAAATATTCATACTTTGTAATAAATAAGGTTATGTTTGGTTTGGAATCAATACAAACGTCAAAAACAGGCACACGATCCATAGACTAACATGGACTTGCATTGCATGGACTCCATAAATCATAAATAAACCACTCACACGGACTAGAGGTAAGGCGTGCATTTATCGTACCCAGTAAAAGTACCGGGTATTTTCATGCGATACTTTGTACTTGTGACAAATCTCCAAAATACTCACAGGTATTTTATACTGGGACTAAATATTTTTAATAAGTAATTTTACCGGGTATTTTTGATGGGTATTTTTAGTAGGTATTTTTGATGGGTATTTTTGAGGGATATTTTCGATGTGTATTTTCGACTGGTACTTTTTACGATGATTTTTTGTGATCGGCCTCGCCCCTCCATGGATTTCGAATAATTAATGGGGGAGTCATGCTTACGTAGAAAAATTTGTGGGGAATATGTGGGCAGAATTCAGGACTTATTTTAATCGCTTTAAATTTTATTTAATCGAAATATTTCGATTCATTATCATGAACGAAAATAAAAATTCATCACCCAGTCCTAGACTTATATTATATTAATATTTTAAAATCATTCTACCAAAATCACCGACAAAAATCTGCCTCTGTCCGCAGCTACTGCTCCCGTTGAACTCCAAGCAGTTTGATCATTCGATTCTTTTGATATTTCGATCATGTTAATGTTTCGATCCTGCCCATCACTAATATCTATTTTTTTTTTTTGAAACAGACAGTTTTTGACAGTTTGAAAATGGCCTTGAAAGCTGAAACAGCTGTAACAATAACAAAAAACCAAAAAATACTTGCAGAACTTAATAATTATATTATTAAATTTGATTTTAATTAAATTTTTAAAAAATTAAATGGAGTTCTACGAATTAAACACAAAAACAATAAATAAAAAATAAATAAACTAATATCTATGCTTTATTGCTTTGGTTCTTTGGTGGGTGGTTTATTTATTGGTTCTTCCACACCAACGCCAACCTTCCAACTCCGAAATTAGTTCGGAGTTGGAAGGTTGGCCACCTAGATGGTTCTTCCACACCAACGCCAACCTTCCAACTCCGAACTTAGTTCGGAGTTGGAAGGTTGGCCGATCGTGTGGTGGCAACCTAGAGAAACTGCTGCCAACCCTCCAACTCCGAACGTTTGAACGAATCCGAGTCCGACAATATTAAATCTTTACTCCACTCTGCCATTATGTGTTATGCTTGGTCCACACCGAAGCCAACCTTCCAACTTCAAACGTTTGGACGATCGTGTGGAGGGGTAGTTCGTGCGTTGGAAGTTCGGGTTGGAAGGTTGGTGTTTGAGTTGGCCTGGGATCGCCTTCGAGGCGATCGCTACGGCCAACTCTATGGCCAACCCGCACGAACCGGCCGTCCGAGCTGTCCACACATCTCTGAAATCATAACAAAAGTGACATTTGCGTATAAGTGACGTTTACGTATTATCTTTTTCGCGCGAATCCGTTAACACATAATGGCAGAGTGGAGTAACGATTTAATATTGTCGGACTCGGATTCGTTCAAACGTTCGGAGTTGGAGGGTTGGCAGCAGTTTCTCTAGATGGCCACCACACGATCGGCCAACCTTCCAACTCCGAACTAAGTTCGGAGTTGGAAGGTTGGCGTTAGTGTGGAAGCACCTTTAACGGATTGGCGCGAAAAAGATAATACATAAACGTCACTTATACGCAAATGTCGCTTTTGTTATGATTGCCTGCCGTTCGCAGAGATGTGTGGACAGCTCGGACGACCGGTTCGTGCGGGTTGGCCATAGAGTTGGCCGTAGCGATCGCCTCGAAAGCGATCCCAGGCCAACTCAAACACCAACCTTCCAACCCGAACTTCAAACGCACGAACTACCCCTCCACACGATCGTCCAAACGTTTGAAGTTGGAAGGTTGGCTTCGGTGTGGACCAAGCAAGAGAAACTGCTGCCAACCCTCCAACTTCGAACGTTTGAACGAATCCGAGTCCGACAATATTAAATCGTTACTCCAATCTGCCATTATGTGTTAACGGATTGGTGGGAAAAAGATAATACGTAAACGTCACTTATACGCAAATGTCACTTTTGTTATGATTGCCTGCCGTTCGCAGAGATGTGTGGACAGCTCGGACGGCCGGTTCGTGCGGGTTGGCTATAGAGTTGGCCTGGGATGGCCTTCAAGGCGATCCCAGGCCAACTCAAACACCAACCTTCCAATCCGAACTTCCAACGCACGAACTACCCCTCCACACGATCGTCCAAACGTTTGAAGTTGGAAGGTTGGCTTCGGTGTGGACCAAGCATATGGTTTTTTGCCCAATATGAGTGATATATCTATGATTAGGAGTGGTTTGTTTATGGTACAATCTATGGGTGCAATTAGGTATATAGAGTGGTTTATTTATGGGTATATTTAAATTATGTCACTTGGCCGCGGTATCAAATTTTATGTATAGAATAATAAAATTATACAAATGGATTTTATTTATCATGTAATTGGCGAAACCATTGCATTAGGCGTTGATTCTCTTGTTTTGGGAATTTGCATAAAGCAATTATTTAGATGTCGAAATGTTATCTTCTCACTGAATGTGAGTAAATTCCTCTGTATAAATAAATAAGCTCGTTTTCTGGTTAACAATTTTTATTTCATCAAAACTTGTTCGATTTTTGTTGAACTGTCGGTTAGATTATTTTATGTATACACTATACATTACATCTTTTAACCCTTTTTAAATAATTTTACAGGATGCCCCTAGTTTAGAAATCAACGATGATCTTAAGGCAGAATTGAACAAATATCCTGACAAAATAATACCGTATGTTGTCATACGTGGCCTAGTGAGACCTTTGGGAAACTCAATAAAGAGTATATCTAATGATACTGTGTCGGGGGTCATTCAGAAGATTATTGTTAAGGAACATGTAGTCGCCCGAACAACAGGGGGCTTCTGGTCACATCAATCCCGGACCGTTCGAGAGATTTACAATAATATGCCCTTTGTTTTGTCAGCAAATGCGATTGATATTGAAATAGTAGATGCTCTAGATGCCAACATACTAGGTAATATAGCATGTTGTTAATTGAATGTTGATATTTTGTATGATGCTAGTAAGTATCTCAAAATAGTATGGTATTGTTGGTAATCTTGCGAATGATTTTATTGAAAAACCAGTATTATTGCTAACATAAGTATTATTATTGTATTTACATTTACCTTGTGGTAATTATCATAATAGATATTATTTTTATAAAATATGCAAATACAGTCATAATAGTCGAAATCAAGGATTCCCAACCAGTTGATCGCTGACCAAATATTGGTTGATCCCGAAAATTATTATAAATTTTGAGAATAATAATTATTATAATATATGTGATAGTATATTATACAGATATACAGGGCCGCCGAGAACTCTATCGACCCCCTTGATTTATATGCATAACTAATTTTTCTAACCGATAGCCACACCTGCATACACCCATGACGACTCGTTGAATACGACAGAAGCGACCGATTTTTGGCGAAGAGTGAGGAGCAGCCTAGTTCCGGGTGTGTTATGTCTGTATCTGGCACTAAACTTGTCATATTTATTTCATACATAGCCGACAGACGTAAAGTACAGTTGTGCATGATAGTAAGATTGTGATGGTGTGTTAAGTTTCAAGTAACTTTTTAAATGTATCTACTTTAATAATATTTGTATTATTTCTATTTGAGTAGCACCCATTTTCATTAAAAATCCATCTCGAGCACATTCGCAAAACTGGGCCTGGTGAATTATTCCCTCTCTCGGTGGCCATGCAAAGGACATATTGGTTTATCTAGATTCATGCCTATCTGTTAACCCGTGGTTTGTGCTAGCAGCTATTCGAAAAATATCCATCATATGCAAAGCTAATCGGTTAATTCCATTAAAATGTTTTATTCGCAAATCAATTTCACCCTTTTCTTTTCTCTCCTCCATTTCCTTCGAGAGAGTCCTATCGGGTTTCATTTTTGTCCCATTAGGCAAAGTATTTTTATTAAAAATAATAAGTTTTGCCAACTTAGGGTCTTCAAATTCTACTTTAATGGACCTGATTTGTTTGAAAATTTACTACCAAGCCTGTAAATTATAATTTCTTCAGGCTTGAACTTGCTATTTATTTCACTAACGACAGCTAAGACTTTTTTTATCCTCCATATATAATATAGGTATATAAAAACACACGCGTATTCAAATGGAACGTTGTGTTAAAATTTCAAACCAATCGGTGAAGAACTTTCGGAGATTTATGATTTTGAACAAATGGACATTTTTATTATATAGATGTATATAAAAATATGATAACATTTAAATAAGTAAATAGTCGAAAATTATAGCTTATTGACTGTGCAAGTTATTTAATAAATAAATCTTATTATTTGACTGTCAGAAACATTATGACGATTGTAAGATACTAAATAATCTAATATATGTATATATATATTTTTAAATATATTTTTCCAACAGTTTCGTAAACCCTTATTAAACACAGGAACTCACAATGACTGAATAATTACCCAAAATGAATATTTTTTCTAAAAACCTGGTTGCATGAATTTGAAATGCATTGGCCATTATTACCAATCTTAATTTAGAATGAATATTCCTGTTCCAACCAATCAATGAAATCCATCAGTACTTAGGTACCTCTGACTCAAATATGAGCAAGGAGCAAGTTTTAACGACTCTGATTCAAGTTACCTGCAAATCAGGGTTTAAAAGTCAAAGTTTTGAAAAACTAGAAAAATAACTGCAAAAATTCTTCGATATACTTCTACCCATGAAAACCAGGGTAGAAAGTAACTCGAAAGGTTGGGAACCCTTGGTCTAAATTAGGCAAAACATAAATTAGTATATATATATTCTGTTTCCTCAATAATCATTTTTTTTAAATTCCAGAGATGGATGTTACATCTGACCGTTTTGAACCCCTTACTCCAAGTGTGATGGATTATATTTGGGGATTCTTTGCTGGAGTTCACCAGCGAGGTTTGCAAACCACGGAAGAAATGCTTCGGAATGGAACCTACATCACGGCAATCGGGGAGTTGAGCGGCAACGAGGGTGGCACCATGAAGCTGCAGCCCCCCAGAGATGGCCTTCCATTATACTTGACAACATCAACTAAGAGTAGCCTTATCAAAAAGATCAGCGAGTCAAAAGACTTCTTGAGGTGGAACTTAATTATATTGTTAAAACAACATCCCAGTATCTCTTGAACGCTGCATTGTGTATCAAAAGTATTATAATTTGCAAATGCACTTCAAATTTATAATGGATTTAAAAAAAATTTCAAGTCAACAAATAATTTGAGAAAATCCACGTTTTATGAATGTTTGAAAATAATACAGGCATGTGTTATTTTAAAATAAATACTGTTGAGTATTGACAGTTGTTGTTGAAGCATATTTGGTCTGGGATTAACTTAGTTCTTAAGATTCTAGTGCGTATCGTCTCTACTGCTATTAGTGCATATCATATATACTGCTCTTATTACATAGTTTCTACAAAATAACCATTTCTCAGGAGTTTAATAAAAGTCCTTTTTCCTTCCTTAAAACAATTATTTTTTTAAATTAATTAATGCATTACTTAAGTATTAATAAGAAAAATAGACAGTTTTATTAAAAACATGTTTTCGTAGATAAGGGGGGAGTTTGAACAGTGACGATATAATTCCATGGTTGGAGTAAGTGCTTGGCCAAATCGCTGGGTGGCAACTTCCAGTGTAAACACTCCTACTTGTTAGATTTTTTTCCTTGCACTAAAAGAATCCTAATATGAACATCACTTTATGAAAGATTTTACACAGATATTAACATATTCCCTTGAGCCCAGTATTATAATGAAATTTTGATTTCAATTATGATAATTAATTTGGTCTTTATTATATGTTTCAGAATACTGATTTTGGTATTTGGGTCGGTGGCTATTATACTTACAAGTAGAATAGCCATCAAATACATGTCGAGAAAGAAAAGACAACAAGATGAAGATATTATGAAAAAAAAATTAGCAGTAACAAGGAGAGAAAGGAGGGCGCAGGCTCGAGGAAAAAATGTAACAGATGGAACACAATTATGCGTAGTTTGCGCAGAAAATCCTAAAGAAGTACATAATTATTATAATTCATTCTTTAGATTATAGATTTGCAAATGATATTGCGTAGCATTTAAAGTACATCTTTATGTACCTAGCTTATCAAAATGAATTCCTAAGGAATAAGTAAATTACATTCTTAATACATGTCACTTCTTTAATGGATGCCCTCAATGTTATGTGGTAATTGTTATCGCATTTAATTACTAGTGATGCATTAACCCATTGGCCTCCGAATTGTTTGACTAAAAAATTGTCCTTCACATCCGAATTAATTTTGTACCAAAAGTTTTAAATCTGCAGTGGTGTACTAAATCTTACATAATTTTTAAACCAAACATGCAAACGAAACAATCTTTTTTAATTTACTTGTGCATTGAATCAAGGTATGTAAAAAATATATGCATTGTTTAAAAAAAAATAATAATATGATTAAACGAGGATATAAAAATTATTTTTTTTCAAAATAATATTTTTTTTTCATTTTTTTATAATTGGATTAAGAAAAGTTGTACATTAATCATACTTATTACTATTATATATATTTTTTGCCATTTGGGCCCTTGTTAGCCGCCCACCATGCGTTTTACGAACAAGCTTGTCAATTCCCGAACCACACGCTATTTTGAAAAAATTCAATGAAGCTGAAATAAAACAAAATTTCAATCGTAAATATCTGGAAAAAACTGTATCAATGGAGTCCTGCCAATTACTACAAAATAAATGCTAAATTATCTACAGAGCGATTGGCATTCAAAATTTTAAACACAGATGTTAATAATGTATCCCTTTTTCGTTTTTAAGCAGACAGACGTCAGACCCGCCGGGACGGCGTCGTTTGATTTTAAGACACAACGCCGTACACACGCCGGGACGGCGTCGTTTGAGGCCAATGGGAATAGCCATTATCATGCCTCGTAATCACAGTTTATTTTTTATTATTGATACAATAACATTATGTATCTTCAAACATTATTTTGTACTGTGGGCTTCACTGGGTGCTTTGCCCGAGCAGAGGCCCCCATTTTACAACGTAATAAAATTCAATTTTTTTTATTTTTTTAAAAGTCGGAGGCGGTTTACTTACGTTCTCCGCGAGCACTTAGGCCATAGGCCCATTGTACTATCTCCCATTTTACCTCATTCCCTTGCCAGTAACCCGGTCCCTTTTATGAAGTTCACCAGGGCTGTCATTGGATATGTGGCAATGTCTTCTGGTTCCACACTGTGTCTTCCCAGGTATCTGAGCCTTATTCCCAGCAGAGCGGGACATTGGCACCATAGGTGAATTGGAGTCTCTTCCTCCTCTTCACATTTCCTACAGATGTTGGTGTTTTCCACTCCCAACAGTTGCATGTGTCTCCTGAGATGGCAGTGTCCCGTTAATAGTCCTACCAGTTCCCTCAGTGAGTTTCTGTCCATATCGAGTAGTTGCCTGGTTCGGTTAGGGTCCGGTCCGTTTATGAGTACTTTAGATTGCCTCATTCCGGGTGCATTCTTCCATTCCTTCCAGTGTTGGGATTTGACCCACCTCTTGATATGTAGTTTGGTGTGGCAAGCTGCTACTCCTACGGCCGGCTCGGATCCCGCAAGTGGTGCTTTCGCCCCTTTCCTTGCTAGTTCGTCAGCCCGCTCGTTGCCCTCAATACCTTTATGTCCTGGTACCCAGAGCAGGGTTACTTTATTGATGGTCGCCAGTTCTATAAGGATAGTCCTGCATTCCATCACCAGTCTGGAGTCGCATCGGTTACTTTCCAGTGCCATTAAGGCCGCCTGGCTATCTGAACGTATATTTATGTTCTTATTTCTGTACCCGATACTCATATTCTCCTGTGCGCAGGCTAAGATGGCTTTCATCTCAGCTTGAAACACAGTGCAGTGCATTCATAGAGGTATACTGAGTTCCCTCTTAGATCCCTGTAGACAGACCCCGGCCCCTGTTCCTTCCTCCATCTTGGACCCGTCTGTGAACCAGATTAGTTGCTGTTTGGACCTGGGACCATGTCCCATTCCTCCCTTGTGGGGTACGTCACTTTAAACAGCTGTCCGAAGAAGTATTCAGCTTGTTTGCCGTCCTGCTTCATCCCAGCCGTCGGACTAATTGCCCTCAATCTTATTCCTATCTCCGTGTGACTGTTTCTGGGCAACTCTCCTCTCCATTGGCCATAGCAATGAAACCTGTAGGCTGCCGCCACCGCCGCCCCCTCTATTTCTATGTTTAGTGGGGGTAGGTAATAAAATTCAATAAAAAGATAAAATTAAATAATGATTTGAATATTGCAGGGTATCTAAACCATTGTCCAAAAAACTAATAATTCTTTTAAAACTTGATTATTAATGGCCCGGAAATAAATATAATATTTCGTCTTATTAGATTCTTACGCGCCTGTTCAGCTTAGGTATAGTTAAGCCGGCCTAGAGCCCGTTTTAACGCCATTTTAATCATACCTAGGCTTTAATAATAATTCAAGCCTTTCACCATTCCAACCATAAGTACCGCATAATATTTGCACTGCAATTTTAAGAAAGGATGATAGAGTTTTGGCTAAATATAAATTTATTTAATTTATTAAATAATGCCTTGGCTTTAGCTTATACCCTGACGAAAAAACACGGCTGAAGTCATCTCTATTTCATTTCTGAAATTTCTCATAACAAAAGAAATTATAACTCCCTTGGTCTTAGGGTGGGTTGTTTCAAAGAATTTGAACAGTTCATCAAATTTCAAAGTTAATATTCAAGTTGTATTATTATCCAAGTTCTGTGAAACAACCGGTACATGATGAAATAATAACAGATTAATAGAACTTTCACAGAACTTAAATTTTAACATTCAAATTAGATGTACTATTCAAATAATGTGAAACAACCCGTCCTTGGAGAATGGTTTTACCATTAATGTAGATTTTTTCTGTTTACATTAAGTTTGTTTCAATTATCATCAAATTAAGAATTGTTGCATCATCAATCGACTCATTGTTTTATCAATATTTATTCTATTTTATCTTTTTCAGATTATTCTTCTGCCTTGTGGACATGTCTCCATCTGTGAAGATTGCTCAGATTACATCAAAGACAACTGTCCGGTGTGTCGGGCTGCTATCGTATCGAAAGCACCAGCATTTATTACATGATTGGAATTCCACTTAAATTATTTATTAAAAATTGCTATATTTTCTATTAACTTACAAAGTATGACTTAGAAACTAACGTTATAAGTGAAAACTCATTGGATTATTTTTAAAAGGGTGTGGATAATGTGCCTATGACATATACTTGAAATAAGCAAATGGTATTCCAATATCTTTAGCCGATGATTGTTACAAACCTCCGGAGATCTGTTACTACATTTTGCAACAACCATAAAAAGACCAAAACAATCTTTTTGGTCTACTGTTCAAAATGCTACCATTTTTTCACGAAAAGATCCATGTATAGCAATGAAATCGTCATGTACAGGCACAACTGAAATAAAAATGCACTTGTAACTAAAATAAACACGGTAGACTTAATTTCTAAAGACAGGAAACGTAATAAAAGTATTTATTATTTTTTTAGTTGTATGTTAATTTACACATAGAACTTAATAAAAAATCAATTTAATGAAATAATATGGAGTTCTTCAAAAGAGTTTTATTGTAAGGTTAAAAAAAATCTACATATTAACCTTTTCTCTGCGGGAGACGCACGCCTGCGACGCACTGTACATGCCCTGTACGCGGGTGGCACATCTGTGCGACGCAAAGTTTCTTCGGCGTTATGGGTATGAAACATGCTTGAGCACGGTAAAACTTATACTCCTAAAAAATCTCACATCTTTACACTACTGACATCTTACGATATTTATCCATAATACGTATCCTAATCATCGATACAAAGATTTGAAGGGATCTTCCAACTCAGAGCGAAAAATGAATCAGTTTGAATTCTTCCCGCGTCTTTACACACGTTATTGCGCAGGCGCATTTGATAAGATTCTCAAACAGAGACGCTCGCCGTGTAGATTACATTGTTTTATCGAATTATTGTTTGCTTTTTCGTGGATATGAACTTTTTTTAATTACAGTGTACATTCATCTGATCTATCATATTTTAAAATAAGTTCAGTTACATAAATTCATTCAAACTATTGAAGAAATATAAAATTTCGTCAGTGTTAGATTATTTTCAAATAAAGATATGTGGTTAAAACTTTTTTTTAGTGAAAAATCAAGTGTAAAGTTGTACAAGTTTGACGTTTTATCAATTTTTGAAAGTATTTTTATTGCCAAAATACAAAATGTCGGGTCGTGGTCTTAATGACGAAGAAATTTTTGGTGCTACTTTAGAAATAGATTCAGATTTTGAAATTAGTGACAGTGACGTCGATAATAATTGCGAAGATGCTGAAATACATGAAAGCCATGATTCTGAACCCGAAATGAACATTGAAGAAGGAGAAGAAGTGGTTGAAAATCTGTGGACTGCCGGCCCTTTCGTACCCATTATTCATGAATTCGACAATTTCGCATCAGGTATCAATCCAGATACCAGGTTAACTGAAGACACGCCCGAACTTATGTTTTTTGAACATTTTTTGAATACAGAAATTATGACAAAAATTGTTGATGAAACAAATCAATTTTATCAATATAAAGTTAGGACGATGGATTTTACAGCAAAATCGAGAGTTACAAAATGGGTTGATACAACAGTCTCAGAAATGTACGTTTTTATTGCGTTAACATTTGCCATGACTAGGAACAAACACTTAGCTATCGAGGAACATTGGAGTACGAACCCCATAATCTTTTCACCAATATTTGGAAAGACAATGCCCAGAGACCGTTATCAGATAATATTACAGATGCTCCACTTTAGTGATAGTAATATTCAAACGCCTACTGATAGACTGCATAAAATACGTGTTCTTGTTGACCACACACGAAATATTTTTAAATCAACTATGATGCCCCATGAAAATCTATGTATTGACGAAAGCATCATCGTTTTCAAAGGCCGTCTATTATTCAAGCAATACATTCCATCTAAACGTCACCGATTTGGAATAAAAATGTTTGTGATGTGTGACGTCATGACGGGTTTCATTCTCGATTTTATAATTTATGTTGGTTCTGATACAGAAAAAAATGATACTCAAGGTATTGGTATTTCGGGAGGCGTTGTAACCACCCTTTTGTCAGATTATTTCGGAAAGGGTCATAATTTGTGGTGCGACAACTGGTACACTAGTCCAAATTTATTTAAATATTTACACGAAAAAAAAACTAATGCTTGTGGCACTGTTCGGAAAAACAGGAAAGGCATGGCACCTTTTGTTAAATTGAAGAAAGGGGAAATCCAATCAAAGCACCAATCACCGTTGTTAGCTTTGAAATGGCACGATAGGCGTGAAATCCACATGCTGACCACTCTTCATGATGGTTCTGTTGGACCATCGGGAAAAATAAATAGATCGACAGGAGAGCCCATTTTAAAACCACAATGTGTTCTAGACTATAACAAGAACATGGGTCTAGTAGACAAAGCTGATATGATGCTAAGCAACTTAAGTTGTATGAGGAAGTCACTCAAATGGTACAGGAAAGTTGCATTTCATATAATTGATTTGTATTTATTAAATGCTCACATAATATACCAAACTGTAACATCAAAAAAAGTCAGTTTGGCTGATTTCCAAATGGCTGTGATTGAGGAATTACTAGAGAAATATCACAAAACTTTGCCGAGTATTTTACGTCCCACAACATCAAGAGATTACCCGATGCGTTTATCATCGAAAATTGTTTCCAAACACATGCCCATTAAAGTTCCCCTTCAGCAAAAAAAACAAACCCTCGTCGAAGGTGTCGTGTCTGTGCCACTTCAACACTGAAGGCCAAAGTCAGAAAACTTACTAAATGTATGTGCTTAGAGTGCAATGTGCCGTTATGCGTTGAGAACTGTTTCAAAATTTATCACGATAAAAAAATATATTAAGTGATACATATTTACGGTGACATAATAACAGAAAAATTATTTCATTATTTTTAAATTTAAGTGTAGTTATTTTTTAATATATGAACCTTTTTAAGTGTGTCAATATTTCATGTATCCAGTCAAACGCGACATCGCACCCATAAATCAAGCACTTACATCGCACCACAGTTGAAGAGCTATACTCCGGTATGTTTATAAGCATGTGTATCGTTATCTTTGAAATATAAACATGGCCGCCCGGGTATACCGTATCAGATTACGAATATATACTTCGAATTTTTATCAAGTCTCATTGATGTTCGGATTGTTTATTTATACTTGAAAAGATAATTCAAGACATAAGCGACGTATTTTTAAAAACAAATTTTAAAATCCATGCGTGATTATTGTTTAAAGTCATAAATTAGATTGATGATAAATAGCCCCGCGTGTGAACGAAGTGATACAAATTAATGACGCATAGAAAAGGTTAATATTTAGAATTTTTATTTTTTTTTATTTTTTATATTTTCAATAATATTGTTATTGGGTTTATAAAAACAGTTTATTTTTAAACAAGTTCTGCTGTGAAATTATTATTACGCGTGACAGCTGTTTCGCCCTCTGAAGGCATTATCAAACTTCAGAGGGCGAAACAGCTGTCACGCGTAATAATAATTACACAGCAGAACTTGTTTAAAAATAAACTGTTTTTATAAACCCAATAACAATATTATTGAATATATAAAAAATAAAAAAATAAAATGGAGTTCTACAAATTAAACATAACAATAAATATTTAGAATGTTACAAAAAAGGAAAAGTTGCTAAGACTGTGAGCCACTACCCAAATCAGAGGAAACTATCCTTGTGAATATTAAGTTTTTTTTTAAGAATACCAGACTTTACTGAGAGATCTAGAAAAAGGAATACAAATATTTAAAAAAAATTGTGTTGTATAATAAAATTTTGAATTGTTCCAAATGCTATTGAACCAGGTCTCAATGAAAAATTATGTTGTAATGGATTTTCTGGGATACAAAATTTTTATTTTGCAAAATCGTGGAGCGTAATGGAAAAAGATTGGTGATTGTAAGCAAATAAACTAAGTGACGCTTTGAGAGAAAGCCTTACGTAAATGGGTCGCTATAGAGTTGCCGTTATTTGAGGTATATCTGTATCCACAAGGAATGTTAGTGGTCATGAAGGGTAACTTTGATTTCTTATTGATTATAATTTGACTCTGAATGTTCAGTCATTGATGTGATGTCCATGTATTGATGTTCGCTATGTAACTTATTGACTCAAAATGTTCATAATTGACGTTCCGTTTCACAATGCAACTTATTGACTCGGTATGTTCAATCATTGATGTCCTCATTCACAGTGTACATTTTTTTTGTAAAGTGTAAATTAAAAAAAAACAATATTCGTTGCCAATACATTTTTTAATTCATTGCTCTATTTTCACAGTGTTTTTATCATGCTCAGCCAGTATTCTTTTGACTTTTGAGCTCTTTCCAACTCCTAACCGAGGTAATCCTTTGTTTAATCCCTCTAGAAGAACACAAGCTTTACAAGTCTCTTGTGAGGACACAAAATTACACCTTTGACAAATTCTTCTTTCGGGTAATTTGATATTTTCATTTATGGAGAGTTTTTCACCTGAAACAATTAAATTACATAATTATACGTACTGAACGATGCCACAATTAAAAAAATAATATATATATATTATGTATATTTCATTTGCAGAACTCAAAATCAATAAATTAACTTTGTTATGTCACAAACATTCACAATTAGTAAATTACCTGAGTGCAAAATATCCATTATTGAAGAAGGCCTCACTTTTTCAAAATCTTTTAAAAGTGCCCTTGCGTAACCCCGATACGCATTTGGTGCATAAATGCACTCCGTGGAAAAATATACTAACTTTTTAAAGTAAGCGTACATAACTATTTCTTTTTCGTACGTGTACTTTAGTGGCTTTACTCTTGTAATCCCGTCGTCGCTTCCCTAAAAATAAAACAATTTGATATAACCAGTAAAACTTATATATTTATTGATTAATAACATTTATTATACGGGGTCATTGAAAAAGATGTCCGTGATTTTAAAATGTGGTCAAAAGACAGGACCATTGCTACCAATCCAACAGCCAGGGAATCTATTGTTGAGAGCTTGTTGCACAATAAGGTTGTAGTGAGTCACTTTGTTCTGTTATTTTGTGGCCACCTAAAAGTCCTGATCGAACTTCTATGAACTTTTTCTTGTTGGGTTATCCT
Organism: Hesperophylax magnus; assembly: GCA_026573805.1. NCBI lineage: Eukaryota > Metazoa > Arthropoda > Insecta > Trichoptera > Limnephilidae > Hesperophylax > Hesperophylax magnus. The sequence continues at coordinate 7,057,330 of JAIUSX010000006.1, read as the reverse complement.
ATGAACATTATTTATGTAGAAAAAATCCAGGATTTGCAACTTAGAGAGAGAATCTGCGCGGAAATTGCTATTGTGACTATTGTGACACAACATGAGGAACTCATATATCAAAATTATCTAAAAAAACAAGATTCTCTACGTGTTTTGGTGTATAAATAAATAATATACAGGAATAACTTTTTCTTTTAACTTATTTTGATTATCCATCAATGTAATATATCATTAAAGAAGATAATACTAATAAATCTAAACGAAACATGAAATAGAAAAATAAAAAAGATAACGGTCACAACTAGGAATTGAACCCAGGATCTCTCGTCTTACCAATAGGCTTCTTAAATCACTCGACCATTGGGACCTATTTATTAAACTTCATATTTGTCAATATCATATTTTAAATTCAGAATTAACAATATCATCTTGCAAATAATTTTTCCCCTATTTTTGGCAGCTACCTTTTTTAATAATATACCTTTAATATAACACTTAGTTATTTCATTTTAAAGTCACAGACACCTTTTTCGATGACCCTGAACTGTTGCATCAATGCCGCCTTACCGTTATAATGGATGTGCACCTCTGTAGCCTTGCAATATCTCCTCTTAGAATATTCATAAGAATAGTTTCAGCAATATCATCTGCATTGTGCCCTGTAGCCACACAATTCACCTTCAGTAATGCCGCTCCTCGGTCTAGAGCTTGTCGTCTGAACACACCACAAAATGTGCAGTTGTTCTTGCGTCCAATTTCTTTGACAATTTCATCCATTGTCCACCCATACAGCTCTTTGTAAGATAAGATTTTTAGTGGTATTTCATAGTCATCACGGTTTCTTTTGACTGTTTCCAAACTGTCATCCCTGTACCCGGTTATACCTTCATCTATCGAGAGCAATACTAATTCCAATCCATAGTCATATTTAACGTTTAGTAATTTAAGTACATGTGCAAGAACTGTGGAATCTTTTCCACCTGACGCGGCGACGGCAACTAAATTTCCTCTTTTGAAGAGTTTCCCCTCGGTGATTGTGTGATGGATTTCACTCTCAAAGGCGTCAAAGAAGCATTCTTTACACAATGCATCACCAGTTTTCGGCCTCTGAAATAATTGATAAATTGACAAAGGCGTTTTGGTAATATTTTACGATTGCTGACCACGCTTAATATGAAGTTTTTTTTAAATACCCTTTGATTCAACTTATTTACTGTAAAAGTCAACAATTTACATGCGGAGGAATATAAAATACTGTAGGTATTTAAAATATTATGTGAAATGAAAATTTGCTTTTGTATCGGACGACCGCCATATTGACATTTTGTTATTCCTGTTATTTTGTATTTTTTTAATATTATTAAAAAAATATTTTTTGAATAAAAAGTTTCCTAAGTCATAGTACGGAGAGAAATTATTATGGCGGTGATCCCATACAAAAGCAAATTTTCATTTCACGTAATTTTAAATGCAGTATTTTCCATTCCCCCGGTTGTAAATAGTTGGCTTTTATAGTAATTAAGTTGAATAACCTACAACAATAAAAAAATCTTAGTATTAAGCGTGGAAAGCGATCCTAGTTTACCATCAACTTAAGTTAAAAAAATCTTAGTAAAGGATTTTCCAAACTAACCTTCAAAACTGCGTTCTTTCCACATATTTTAGAACACGCTACAGGCATTTTAAATAATAAACTTCGTGTTCAATGTATATATAACAGTCAAATATGTATATAAATTCTTTCACATATAAAGTCACTTCATTTTTTCACATTGTGTCAAATCATAAATAAACCACTCTGTCAAATGTGTACCTTAAAGGCCCGTTCATCAATAAACCAATCACCCCGTTTATAATAGGAATAAGCGGTAAGAATTAGAGGAGAGGCGTATTTATCGTACCCAGTAAAAGTACCGGGTATATTCATGCCGTACTTAGAAATTGTGACAAATCTCCAAAATACCTGGTTCCAAAATATTTGGTTTAATATTTGTATCACAGGTCTTGAAGTACTTCGTACTTTAAAATATTACTGACCTCTCACTCTCGTCGGTTAGAAAGTTATATGAGTAAAAGGAACAAAGAAATATTTTTGCTTTCGTCACTGTAAAATACAGATGCCTTTTCGCTCTTTCCTATTAGAAAGGTGTACGAGGAAAAAGGACAGTTATGAGTATTTAGCCACGGTAAGTCGGTAATCTCCATTGTCTGATGGTGAATGTCTATGGTGAAACTGTTGACAGTTGAGTGTCTATGGCATGGTGTTTGATAGAATGGTTTATTTATGGTGTTTGACATCTTCACATCCTGAACTTTGTGTAGTTACTGCGCCATTGTGGGGATTTTATTGGCAGATTTTAATAAATTGTTTATCCGATATTAGCGAGATGGCTTTGTACCACTGGGATCTTCCACATCCGCTACAAGATAGTGGAGGGTGGCCGAACTCCACTATTGAAAAATACTTCGCAGATTACGGTTTGCTTTCAGCGTATTCGAAGATAAAGTCACGAAATAGTTGACTTTTAATGAACCTTCCGTAGTATTCCAGGAATAATACGGCGGCAGAGGTGACGGAAAGGCTCCTGCATTGAATTTATCAGGTAAAAAATCAACATAAACATTCAATAACAAGAATCTTATGTCTTGAAAATAAAATACAGATCTTTGTGAGGTTATGATGTGTTAAAAAATTCTGGTAATTTCCTAGGTATTGCTGACTACTTGTGCGCACTTACTCTGATCAAATCCCACACCAGGGTCTACCATCTTTACGAAGATGTATTCAGGGCAACGCAAAATGGTTAGTAGAAGAGAAGACTTGTTATTTTACATGTAATTCATCAACAATGTCACCGGCCAAATGACTGTGTTGAAAAAGTGTTATATTCATATCGATCAATTGAAACGAAAACATTGACCAAACCAATAAATATATTAATCCACTGCATTAATGCTTTCAGGAAGAATAGGAATGAGTATTAGCGTTGATTGGAATGAACCAGAAAATCCAAATTCTGCTGCTGATGTCGAGGCGTTTTAAACAAGTTTTGAGTTAACAGTAAGTTACCTGTAGAGATGATATTACAGACAGCAATGTAGGAAAACGTGTTAATTTAATTTCATGACCATATAATATATGTTTTGCTAAAATGATGTTACTGTTTCATAGTTAATAAATAATTTCTAGGCAGTGTAATACGCCTTACAATAAAATATACATATAAAACAACTCTCAAACATTATTTATTTTGAACACCTGTAAGTAATATTATTCCTTCATGTTCCTCCCCTCCCTTCCCCTCAACTTCCCATCTCAGTGCCCAGCACGCCTAAGGTCCCCGTAACTCGCCGTCCCCAGATACCCATGGTGGGTATAAAATATTTAAGAATATTTTGTACCTCAACACGCCTCAGGTCCCCGTCACTCTCCGTCCCCAGTACCCAGATACTCAAAGTAGGTATAAAATATTTGGAAGTATTTTGTACCGGGTATTTTTACCAGGTATTTTTTTGTACGTGTACTCATTGTACCCAATATCGGGAAGTACTCACAGGACTCACCTCTATCTGGCATCTGCACAGACATTAGAGGTGAAGCGTATATATTATAACATATGTCAAAGTCAAAGACACTTTCGTACTTAGTATTTGTTCTTAAGTATTACGGGTCTAGCGAGTATTGCGTGACTGACGCGCAAGACTACGCAAGACGCTTAAGACGTTCAAGGGCGGATCCAGCTTTGGCGCCAGGGGGGGGTCACGTAGTCGTGGTCAAGTTTTTTTTTTTTTTAAAGAAAGACAAACATTCCCGGGTTACGAATAACCCAACAATAACTCCTACCACCACCACAGAAAGCCGAAAATGCTTGCTTGTGTTGTGATGGAGGACGAAGGTCCGGTCAGTTACAGTTACAAGAAGTTATAATTTAATTTTGATAATAATATATACAAGTAAAAAGTAGGTATTGTTGGATATGGTAACACTAGGTATATCATTAAGATTGTCTTTTGCTCCGCAAGCCCGGGCGGCGTAGGCTCGTGTAATGTCAATTGTCAACCAATACAGTACAGATTACAATTATTAATCGTGTTCTTATTTCACCACAATATAACATGGTGTCAGGTGTGTCTTCAACATAGTATTGTGTGTAGGAATCTTGCAACTTTTTGAATTTCCTTTTCCTCGTTGTAGTTATTCGCCATCATATATAAAAGAAATGATTGCTTAAAACGTTTCCACTCGCCAACCATATCCGTAGCATTCTGCATTTGCAGAATTTGACTCGACATTATTATTGTAACACTTTGCTTGTCACGACAAAATAGACAAATAATAACAGCTTGTTGACCGTTATTTCTTTGCTTCCTGGTAAAGAATTTGAATCGTTCCACTGTAATATTCACTGTAGGTATGAAGTGTCTATCCAGTCTATCGAAGAGTAGAATAATGCCTTCCAGCGTGCTCTTCTCAATAGTGAGGCCGAATGAATTAAAAATTTGAACTCCTTTAGGACCAATCGTGTGCAGCAAATGTTATTAATAAATGTAAGTACTGTACTTCCATATTTAAGAGGAATATAAACGCTGGAAATATTTCGATTCTTGTGCTTTATAAATTTTAAAACCGAGCGCCTTGCACCGTCATATTTTGGCCTGATTTGCACGAGGCAAGTAATTTGAAATAAATATTGTTGCCATGACTCGGTGCTTTTCAATACGTAAGAAGCGCCCAGCGAGATCTCCGTTCGCCGATGCTTCCATACGCTTGTTAATACCTTGTTACCTGGTGGATGAATACCGTCCATTATATTTTGCCAGCAGCGGCCGAGCCGGCAGCGTAGTCAATATTATCGACAATCCTCAAACTATGGGGAACGCTAATAAAAGTAAATATTTATAAAATTTGAATTGATTTTATTTATTTACAATCCAAACAAAAATATTCTGAAAGTGAATTATTAATAGGTACATATAAATATTAATAAAAAGAAACTTGATTAAGTTAAATATAATATGTATATATATTAACAAAATGTAACTAATACGTTCTTTTACAAAACTAGGTATATGTACTTTTATCAAATTTACATACACTTTATCAAATTTCCACATCTAAAATTTTTGTAAAATTTATTTACAAATAAATTTTTTGGAAACAAATCAACAAACCAATCTCAATATTAGAAATGATGATGGAACAACTCACAGCTAGGTTTAAATATATTCTACAATAGATGCATCAATTTATGGATACATACACTTAAAAAAAAGGTTAAAATAAATAACTTGTATCTAGCTATTCTGAATTTATCCTAAAAGAGCATAATTAAAACAAATACAATAAACAAACACCGGCAAACAAATCTCAGTATTAGACATTTTCAAGGAACAGCTCACAGCTACATATATTTAAAAATTATTCTTATAAAATATTAACTCTGATCTACCAATACTGAATTTAAGCATTATATTCGTCAACCTAAAATTTCTCAAATGAAAATATTCTACATTAGATACATCAATTTATGGATACATAGACTTAAAAAAAACGGTGAAAATAAATAACTTGCATCTACCTATGCTGAATTTATTCCAAAAAGAGCATAATCAAAACAATAATAACAAGAGCATAATTAATTCAATTCATACAACAACACTACATAGTCTTGACGCATCTCTATGCCCGCATCAAAATAATCAAATATAAACGTAAAAAAAGACAGTGAACTAAATCAAAAGTGCCTAACTAGCCTAAACTGGATATTGCGCGACAAACCAGCTTAATTCTTACCTCAAGAAGTGGATTCTTTAGTGCTTAAACCTCATCATAACACCTCTACAACTGTCACTTGATCTAAAAGTTCCGGCTATCACTACAAAACAAAAAGTGAAAATAACTCAGTGGTGCTTCTCATTATTTAGTTAAAAACTTTAGTGGATTCTCTCTCATTCAAAGCCTGAATCAAAAAACATCTACCATGAATACTAAGTGCTCTACCTGTGGAATAAACATCGATAAACCCTCAGACTGCACTTCTTGCTGCATCTGCGAAGGCATCTTCCACCTTGCCTGTGCTGATATTTCTGAAACAACTCGCCGCACTGCAAGAACCTCACAGTGGAAATGTAAAACCTGCATAAAAAACACAAAAAACCCAAAATTCCCAAACAAAACAACAAAAAACGAAGACCTGCCATCTATTGCCAAACAACCAAAACAGATAATCCAACCACAGAAACTGGAAACTACTCTGCCCAATAACACAAAAAGTATCATACCCACAAACACAGATGGCGCCCATCGCACCATCCTAACTACAGAAATATTCACATCGGAAATTCAAACATTAAAAAATGAAGTAATGAATCTTGTTGTGCAAAAGTTCGATTTTTTTCTAAATAAATATGAAGCAATCGTCCAACAAAACAACGAAATCATAAAATCCATTCATTTTGTTGCTGACCAACAACAAGAAACGAAGAACCGTCTAGATACTGTCGAAAAATCAAATGTTAAAATCAACTCTGAAGCAATCGAATTAAAAAATCAGTATGCTGTCTTACAAAACATAATCTCCAAACAAGATGAAAAAATTGATCGACTGGAGTATCAAAGCCTTCTCTGTAACATTGATATAAGAGGCGTTCCCGAGACAACCGCTGAAAACAACATGGAATTAATGAAGAAAATGTAAAAAATTATTAACCACAATAACACCTCTTCTCCTCTAAATACCGAAATCATAAAAATCTGCAGGCTGGGACAAAAAACATCCGAAAAAACCACGAGATCCATTATAGCGACATTCAATACCACCCAAGCACGAGACACCTTTTTAGACAAGATTAAATCATATATAAAATCAATTAATAACAATCTTAACAAGCTTAATACAGTAGATCTTGGATTCTCGCAGGAAAGAAATCGAATCTACATCTCGGAACACATAACTCCGAAAGGAAAATTTCTACTGGCCCAGACAAAAAAATTTGCTAGAGATCATCACTTCAAATACACATGGGTAAAATCTGGCCGTATCTTACTTAGACAGACCGACGACTCGAACATAATATCAATACACAATGAAGGAGATATTGAACGAGTGAAACGCCAACTTATATGACTAACGATACACGGTATGCCTATATTTAATGTCATCATGCACACATTTCCAAGTACCGCCACTCTATACCCTTTTAACCACTAAAAACATATTTTAATTAACAATAGCATTACTATCATTACACGTAACCGTAACTTACTAAATCCAAATTATCCAGGCATATTTTTTCCTAGTCTTGCCAACATCGTAATCCTCTTCAATCACACCACTCTCATAATCTATAAATATACATAAACAGCATACTATAGCCACAATTCTTACTTTCTCTATAAATATTACTTAATGATTATATCTTTCTATTACAACAGTCTTTATGTAAACATTGCTTATTACCCTGCAATACCAAAATATTATTTATATACAATTGAATTTGATCCAAAGTACCAGAAATTCACCACCTATACCAATAAAAATGTCATTGAACTCTGTTATGACAGAACTATGTATAGATACTGTAAAAATTTCTCACTACCATTATCATTATTAAACACCTATGGCACCACTTACTCAAATAATTCATATCATCTTACCAGGTTCATCCATAAATACAAAAACATCATAGCTATAACCTCAAGTAAAACTAACCCCTCACACATCAGTGCTCATAACCACAACAAGTCATATGTACACCACTTACCCTCAACACCAACGATTACGTTCCTTACTTGCGTAACTCTGATTATACATGTAATCCATTCCATCATTATAATTATCTACATAGTTATAATCAAACAAATAAATGTCATATTTTCATCGCATTTAATAACCATTACGATTGTAGATCTTCTATGTATACTTACTTGTTTAATTAATGTTATTCTCTCAAGAACTGTAAAATTCACCCTCCATAACACAGGGTCATCCCTAGCATGGAGGGTGAAATATCACAAAAACCATATGTACCTTCTAAGTCTTGTATTAATAAAATAAAAAAAAATAAAAACGAATACAATATATATTATTTTAAAACAAAAAGTAAAATTTCGACTGCCTCCATGGTAGAGGGGAAGGCTGCCAGCTAGCGATCCGGAGATCGCGGGTTCAAACCTGGCAAACAAATATCAGTATTAGACATTATCAAGGAACTGCTCCTAGCTACATATATTAATAAAAAGAAACTTGATTAAGTGAAATATAATATGTATATATGCCGGATATCAAAGTGTTGCCGTATAAAAAAAATAATCAGTGTGGAATTTTACAAAATTAAGGGAACATAATCGGAGACGGAACATTTTCATGTAAATCATTCAAAATCCATTATTAAAAATAATACTATGCATTTCTAAAAAAAATTACTAACGTTTTCGTAATCTTAGTAAAAAATCTATCCACACTTTTAGCCTTCATTTTAATTGATTCTGAAGAATTTGTTACAAATATTAAAAATGTGTCCACTTCCGAAGTTATTAATTCATCATCTAGAAAAATAAAATCTGGTACTTACCGCTAAGTCCGCTAACTTTATAGTTATACACGGATTATAAAGTTTTAAAATCGTTGAACGTAAAATATATTAATTGTAAGGTATTGTTTTATTAATCTAAAATATAAATAACTTGCATCCCTCGTGCGGCATAATTTTATTTTTTTTTTATTCAATTATAATTTCGCCGAAATAAATTAAAATGTTAGCCTTGGGCAAAACCTCGATGAACGAGGTTGTGTCTCGCCTTAAGAATTGCTTTAGGAAGTATAGGAAGGCTGGTAATTCGCGCGGGCGCGTTAGACCTGTCCAGACCTGTCAAAAAACTTCCGAAAGAATAAGTTCTGTAACTTACTAAAATTACGTTAAGTGACTTTTGGTGTCGTTTACATTGGGAATTTGGCCAAACTCGCCTTGAAGAGCGATTTACAGGAAAAAAACTTACGAGTCTAACCCCAGCCTTAGAACATTAACAAATAACATTTGAGTTTAAACACACATACACTGGCATAATGAAGAAACTGATTAGATTACTTACCATTTCTTGTAATGAATTGAATTTGCAGCAACAATTTTTAAGAACACTATTACTTATATTGGAACTTATTTTTTTAAACTTAGTAAACAAATAAAAGTAAACACTTTATTAATAAAGTTTAGTCGTTCCGATTGAGGTTAGGTTTTGCTAGACGCTAGACGTTAGTCGAAACAAAGCGCGCGCAAGCGTCACACGTGGTTACACGAAATGTGTTATAATAATATGAAAGGTGGCGGCCGAAGCGCGCGCCGGTGGCGGTGCGCGGTGTCGCGGTAACATTCGAATTTTCGATACGTTCGTTCCCGAATAATGCGTTTGCCGTCAAACAAAGTATTATATTAAATTAATTAAATATTGAAAGTACTTAAATAAAATTTATATTGTGACAAAAAATATATAAAAACATTATGTTTAACAATTTTAATTAGTGGTCCACCTAGGTCCAGGACCTAGGTAGTCATGACCCCCCCTGGGCCCCAGCCCAGGGGGGGGGTCATGACCACCGTGACCCCCCCCCTGGATCCGCCACTGAAGACGTTACCGGGCGTTGATTTTTCCATACAAACGTAGACCCCATTTATCTTTCTGGATTTTAACCCTAGAGCAAATATTTTTTTAACATAAAATAGATATCGGCGACTTGCGTGTCGGTACGTTTTGTTTTTTTTTTTGATAAATTGCTTCTTATAGAAGTTATGACCTTCCAAAAATCAATAAAATTGCCTGATTTAAACGCAGTCAAAAGACGTTCAGTCTACAAACTAGACAATATATTTTGAAAAAAAGCAAAACGGTCCGACATAGAATAGTTTCTTCTTATGTAGTTGGTAAAAAAAATTGAAAATCGGTTAACTTTTGAAGGAGAAAGATGGGGAATACAAAACCTCGATTTTGAAGATTTCATTTAGGTATTAGTAGAGCGAGCTGCATGTGTCCCTTTCGCTCAGTATTCGGGAGGTAAGGGTCGGGGGGACAGGGTTTAGATAAATACGTATGTATTTGTGCGAAGTGATGTCACGTAGTCATAAATCGATATTCGATATTCTAGTGTTGTGTTGTCCCGAGTAATCGATATTTTTTTATTATTTTTTCCGTTTGGTCACTTTTGTGTTGTTTGGTGAAGTATTCCGATATTCTTACTTTAATTTCATATGTTTACGTAAAATAATATCTGTAAAAAAAACATCCGTTACGGCCAGACCGACTCCGAGGTGATTTCGTTCCGTATTGCCAATATGGATACAAAACACTTAAATGGATATTTTTTTTTTAAAATAACTTTTGGGTAACTAGCATAATATTATAATTCTTCAATAACCTATAATGTATATTGTTATTTTATTTATTTAACTTCTATTTCGACAAATAAATATACAGCAAAGTGATGTAGCGTAGTATATCAATAAAACACGAAGATGACCTCAATAGAATATAGAAGTTGTATGGTAAAAGGCACCGACAATATTTAATATATTAAAAATGGATATCGATTTAGGAAAAAACATTGATTTGGATGACAATATAGAACCTAATTTAACTATTAAAGATTCATTTACTTGCAAAAATTTTTTGAAACATTCAAACTTTTCTTTACTTTGTTTGAACATTAGAAGTTTAAGTAAAAACTTTGATGAAACCATAACTATGCTTGATGGCATAGAACATCGTCCTGAGGTATTAGTTTTTACAGAAGCTTGGCTAAAAAATTTGATCAATATACCTAGCATCCCCGGATACACAGTTTACAATACAAATAATAACTATTTGCAAAACGATGGTGTAGTTGCCTACGTGAAACAAAATGTTCAGGCGACTGTTGAGGAAATTGTTTTCCCTGGAGCAAACTGCTTAAAAATGCAGATATCGAATAATATATGTTTAATAGCCATTTACAGATCTCCGTCCCAGACTCATATAGATAGTTTCCTTGAATCACTGAGTGTCCTACTTGATTCTACATCTATACAAAATAAGGAAATCATTTTATGTGGTGATATAAATATTAATACATTAGATCTGAACAGTATAAAAACTCAAAAATACCTCTCACTTTTGGCTTTTCACGGCTTAAAGCCAATTATAATTTCACCTACAAGAGTTTCGTCTACTGTTTCAAGTTGCATCGATCACATTATGGTAAAATCTAAATTTGAACCACAGGGAGCTGTCTTCACTACTGACATAACAGATCATGATGCGGTATTGCTAAGATTTATGAGCTTTAGACAAAAGAAAATAGCAAAGGAAAATGAAAAAATCAAAACCGTCATAAATAACAATCTTTTGAAGGCTAAATTAAAGGAAGAATCATGGCAGTCAGTCCTGTCATCGCAAGATGTTAATTCAGCTACTGAAAACTTCGTAAAATGTTTAAAAATTCACGTGGAAAGTTGCTCGTCGGTACAAAGTGTAAAACATAACATCAAATACTTAAAACCTTGGATAAATGATGGAATTATCAAATGCCTTAGAACCTGTGACAAACTGCACAACAAATGTCGAGGAGAGTTTAATAATATTCAACTGCTGGCTTATTATAAGAGATACAGAAACTGGTGTACAAAAATTATAAAATATACAAAGCAAACGTATTACAGAAGGAAACTGGATAAAGTCAACGGTAATAACAAGCAACAGTGGAAGATTATAAAGGAAGCCATAAATATTCAAAAGGAGCAAGTGTCCATAAAAAAATTATTAATCAATAACAAAATTATCTCATTTGAGGAGGATCCACATATAATTACCAACCATGTTAATAACTTCTTCAGTGATATTGGTCCTACATACGCAAAAAACTTGTGCAGTGCTAATAAAACCAACGAAATGTATCTTGTTAACAATTTTATACCTGGTACTCAAGTTACAGGAGATAGTTTTCAATTTAAAACTACTAGCATTTTTGAAGTTACTAATGTTATAAATGAATTAAAAATGTCTTTTTCCTGTGGTATCGATGGCTTAAGTATAATGGTGTATAAACAGCATGTTTATGAGTTAGCTGGTCCTATAACTCATATTGTTAATCTTAGTTTTAAGAATGGCATATTTCCTTCCCATTGTAAAAATGCCAAGATTATACCTCTTTTCAAAGGTGGAGATCACAAAAATGTTAATAATTACAGACCAATATCTTTGCTCAATACTCTCTCAAAAATAATAGAAAGACTGGCTAAGTCAAGATTAGTATCATTTTTAGAAAAATACAAAATACTCTCCGACAGCCAATTTGGTTTCAGAGAGAACAGAAGTACGAGTGATGCTATATTAAAGGTATTGACCAAAGTTATAAACGCACTGGACTATGGTAACAAAGCTATAGCGGTATTTTTAGACTTAATCAAAAGCCTTCGATACGGTTTCCCACGAGTTGCTTCTTAAGAAATTATTATCTTTAGGCATTAATAATACAGCTATGGGTTGGTTCAGATCTTACCTTAGTGATAGAACACAGCAAGTAGAAATAAATAAAATGTTAAGCGATAGTAAATCCATCTCATTTGGAGTACCACAATGTAGTGTGCTCGGGCCAATATTATTTCTTATTTATATAAACGATTTATGCAGTCTAAAAATTCCAGGTAACATTGTTAGTTTTGCAGATGACACTGCCTTAATATTTGAGGGTAAAAATTGGAGTGAAACTTTTGAAAAATGTGATACAGGTTTAGGAGTAGTTAATAATTATCTGAGTAATAATATTTTAACTTTAAATTCACAAAAAACCAAATACATCACTTTTAGCATTTCTTATAAAAGTCAGCCGTCTACCTCTTATAATTTGACTATTCACAATTGTGTGCAAACGTGTAACTGCAACCCCTTGGAAAGTGTAGACAGCCTCAAATACCTGGGGGTAAAAATTGATAAATTTTTGAGGTGGAATGATCATGTCGAAATGTTAGTAAATAAAGTTAGGAGACTTATCTATATTTTTAAAGATCTCAGACATGTACTAGACAAGGAAAAATTAAAAACAGTGTATTTTGCTATAATTCAGTGCCTACTTTCGTATAATATAGTGTGCTGGGGTTCCTGCCTGAAGACTGTAATAGAACCACTTAATATTGCCCAAAAACTGATTCTCAAAGTTATATACAAGAAAAAATTTACATATCCTACAAAGTTACTTTACAAGGAATGTAATATCATGAATTTAAAACAACTATTTATCCTACAAACGCTATGCAGATTTTTTAACAATATTAGTTCTGCGAAAAGAACGCAACAAATTCGTACTACAAGAATTGGCTCTGGTCTGAACTTTATGGCAATTCACCCTAAATCCTCATTTGGGCAGAGACATTATTTGTACCAGGCTCCACTTCTATTATATATGCCCGGATTTCCTCTTAATGAAAAGAGCGTATAACTAATCCAAATACTTGTAAAATTATCGTGGGGAATCATACTTCGGAATTTCATGTGTAGAAAATTTGTGGGGAATTATTCTGCTCCGAAATTCCCCGAACCAGTGCGGGGAATTATATTTAAGATACTAAAAAATTATACCACTGGTAAGTAGATAAGTGCAAAATACTAGGGAACAGATATTTGGAATACGTATTTATTCTCACTTGTACCAGTTGTTCCAAGTATCAAGACGAGCTAGTACGACTCACCTCTAGCGTACGACCCAGCACACGACTCGTACGGGAGATACGCGCAATACGCGTACTGCATACTAGGTAGGTAGACACTATTGAAAAATACTGGGGAACAGGTATTTGGAATAAGTATTTTTCATACTCGTACTAGTTCCTAGTATCAAGACAAGCCAGCACAACTCACCTCTAGTTTCAGGCCATACAGATTACAATAATCAGTTTTTTTTATTTATTTTTTATTATTCTTTAATTTGGCTTTCACCCATTAGGGGTGATCTTGACCATACACAATTAACTTTTTTCTTATTAACAAATACAACGAATGACATAATATAATTGATTATACATTGTTATTACTATACTTAAGGGGAGTTTAATATTAATACTAGTCATTTAAAAGAAAAGGAGGAACGAGAAAAAAAAAGAAGTTACCTAGTTACAAACACTATTAAAAATTTATTTTTAAAAAAATGTATAAAAAGCAGCTTCCTGGTCGGAAGAGCCTCGGCGCCGCTCCAAGGGGGAGAGCAGGAAGTTTCTCGGCGGAGGCGAGATGGTAACTCCTGCGAGGGCAGCTTCCTGGTCGGAATAGCCTCGGCACCCGCTCCGAGGGGGAGGGCAAGATGATGACTCCCGAGATGATGACTGTCGAGTGCGGAATGGGAACTGTCGAGTGCTGAATGGGAACTGTCGAGTGCTGACTGGGAACTGCCGAGAGGGCAGCTTCCTGGGCGGAAGCGTCTCGGCGACCGCCTCACTGGGCGGCGAGATGATCACTCTCTGACTGGGGACTGTTAACTGTTGAATGCGGAATCTGTCTTCAGCTGCGGAATCCGGCGATCGTAGCACGCCTGTGGTGGGGTGCTGGAACTAAAGTGGTTCCGATTTACGCCACTTCGGTACGTTGTCTGAGTCCGTGGCGCTGGCATCGCCATTCTCACCGTTAGATTTATTATTATTTTAAAATAAGTTAAAATTACATTTGTTCAAATAATTGCAATATAGTCTAGCCTTGGGCGAAGGTTTTTACTGCCGGGTCACTGGCTTAACAATACATCCATTTCAGATTTACGACTTTATGGGTGTATTTCTAAGTTGACTTTCTAATTTTTTTATTGCGGGACCGGCGAAGCTATTCACTAAATATTTAAGGTCTAATAATGCGGAATGCCGCCTCAATCTGCGTGTGAAATTACAGAGACAAATGCTGGCGCACGTGTTCACTTTGGTCTTTCTGTGAATTCAAGTCACGTAGATACCTAGGGACATATCAACATCATAAACATAACGTAACATAGATAAACCTAACATAAACATAACATAACATGCTTAACATAAACGGTACAGAGCTGGCAACAGTAGGTAATCACAAAATTATGAAAGTTTTCCAAAATTAGTAGTGTTTTTTTAAACAGAACTATGAAATTGGCAATCTTATAAAGAAATACAGCAAATGGGAGTAAATAAATGTGATTATAAAACATAAAGATAAACACAAAATACAATGAACCTAACATAAACATAACATAAACATAACATAACAATACAACAATAACATTCAATGACAGCTGTCGTGTTTTTATTTCACTCTCGAAATATCTCAAAATAAAATAAAAAATTCTAGCTAAAATCTAAATATCTATATTTTAATAGCTTTAATAGTGAAGTGAAGTTGTGCCAAAATGACTACACGAGCAACGGCAAAAACACTAAATACTACGGACACCCAACTCCTCCAACTTCTTGACAAAAAGTTTGAAGAATTTAAGGTACAATTTCTGGAAATCATCAGAAACGAGTATAAAGAAGAAATCGAGGAATTAAAAAATAAAATATTAACTCTAGAAAAAAAAATTGATACGAAAAAAAACAACAACCTTGAAAAAACTCTGGAACAAAACGCCGTAATACAAAGTGAATTTAAAGAATTACAAAAACAATTGGATGCTAACGAACAACACGCACGCATTAATAACATAGAGATCATTGGGATACCAGAAAAAAAAACAAGAGAACCTGACGGAGATTATCAAAAGGATCTATTCAGAATTAAATATAGTAAGCGAGAGACATTGAATACGCCACCCGAGTCACCCCCAAGGAGAAGATTGAAGGAAGACCGCGGAATATTATAGTAAAACTAAAGGGCAGGAAACAGAAAGACGAAATCATAGCAGCAATCCGGACAAGAAGGGGCCTAACAGCAGAGGATATTAACTTTAATGGAAAACAACGGATCTATATAAATGAACATTTAACTCATAAAAACAAAGTACTCTACAAAAAGGTCAGAGAGTTTACCAAAATTAATAAATTCAAATTCTGTTGGATCAAAAATTGTAAAATTTATGTAAGACTTAATGAAAACACAAATCACCATTGCATAAATAATTATAATGATCTAGAAAAACTAAAAACATACAATATTTCCATCAACTAACTTTCCAGCAACTTTATATTAACTGCACTATATACTTAATACAATGGAATCTTTAGAATTATACTATCAAAATTCAAGAGGTCTCAGAACCAAGACACATATTTTTCTTCAAAATGTATTATTAAACAACTATGACATTATATGTCTCAGTGAAACATGGCTTAACAATTCAATCTTTAATGAGGAACTTTTCGATCCACGGTACCATATTTACAGACGAGATAGAGATTATCATAACCTCAATCAAAATCGCGGTGGTGGAGTTTTAATTGCAGTCAAAAGTAAATTAATTTCTGATCAAAAACTAGAATGGGATTCTGAAGCGGAAGACATATGGGTAACTATATCACTTCCTGGTAAAAAAATTCACATATGTACTTCGTACATCCCACCTGACAATAAACATCTTATAAATATTACTTCTCACATAAACAAAGTATCACAGATTATGACGGATAACAATAATGACAGTTTCATTATAGTGGGAGACTACAACCTACCTCACTTACTTTGGTTACCAATAAATGACAACTGTGATTTTATGTACACTGAACCCATCAATTCATTAAATCCCGCCCATTTTAACTTTATAGAATTTTTATCATTTATTAATCTGCAACAATATAACTCTCAGAGTAATAATATAAATAATCGCATTCTTGATTTAGCTCTAAGTAACATACAACTGAAAATTACTCACAATAACATTTCATTAGTACCAGAAGATGTTTATCATAAAACACTGCTAATTTCAATTCCTATTAAAAATAAAAATAAAAACCTGAAAACTAACACAAAGCAAGTATTACAATTTAGAAAAGCAGATTATTCAATGATAAACACAAAACTAAACGAAATTGATTGGGATCATAATCTGAACCATCTGAATACTCAATCCGCAACTGACGTCTTCTACAACATATTGAACAATATTAAAATAAATTACATACCAACTAAACCAGCAAAAAATTATAATTATCCGCCATGGTATACATCATCTCTCATAAAAATAATTAAAGAAAAAAATAAATATCATAAATATTTCAAAAAATTTCAAAATCCACGTGACTACCAAACGTTTTCACTCTTAAGATCTAGACAAAAACGAATTGCACAAGAACTCTACATTAATTATACACATACTGCTGAAAGTAACATGAATGGTAATCCTAAACTCTTCTGGAATCATTTCAATAATATGAAAAAAACACAATCGTCCCTTCCAAGGACGATGCATCTAGATGACAAAAAAGCTGAAAATGGCCAAGATGTATGTAATATTTTTATGGAATATTTCCAATCAGTTTACATAAAAGATAATAACCTACCAACATTTGACATACCAGAAAACACAAATAACATAAATATCACCATGGTTAAATTCACACGAGAAATAGTCTTAAAAGAAATAAAAGCTCTTGACATGAACACAAGCGCGGGGTGTGATGATATTCCGTCATACTTTATAGTTAATTGTGCTGAAACACTCGCTAAACCTCTTTGCATTATATATAATAAATCAATGAACGAAGGCACGGTACCTGAAATATGGAAAAGAGCATATGTAACACCAATCCACAAAAATGGCGAAAAAAATAATGTCAAAAATTATCGTCCGATTTCAAAACTAACAATATTCAGTAAGTTAATGGAAAAAATTGTTTACCAATACCTAAGTCCACAACTCAATCACATCATAACAACAAAACAACATGGTTTTACAAAAGGCAGAAATGTGGAAAGTAATCTCGTTCTTCTTACCGAATTCATTGTTGGTCACATGGACAATCGCACTCAAGTAGATATCATTTATACAGACTTTGCCAAAGCATTTGATAAAATTAATCAAAAATTACTACTAAGAAAACTTTGGGCATTAGGTATACGTGGTAATTTATTTCATTGGGTTACATCTTATATACTTAACAGATCACAGGCAGTAGCAATAAAGGGCTTTGTATCAGACTTCAATCAAATTTCCTCAGGGATCCAACAGGGTTCACATCTCGGACCATTATTTTTCATTTTATATATTAATGATTTGGTCAATGTTGTAAAAAACTCTGAAATAGAATTATTTGCTGATGATGCTAAGCTATACAAGCCAATAAAAAGTCTAAACGATTGTATTAATTTACAACATGATTTAAACAATGTAGCTACCTATTGCCTTCAAAATCAATTATTTCTAAATGTTTCAAAATGTCATCACATTGTCTTTTCCAGAAATAAAAATAAAACATTATTTAATTATTCTTTAAATAACATCAACATTGCAACAGTCTCAAATATTCGTGATCTTGGAATAACTCTTGATAATAAACTTCAATATAACCTTCATATACAACAAATCACAAATAAGGCTGCTAAAATGTTAGGTTTCATCATTAGAAACACAAAACTTTTTAATAACATCAATATCATTAAGCAACTCTACTTTGCCTACGTACGAAGTCATCTGGAGTTTGCATCAATTGTTTGGTCTCCATTCTATAAAATCCACATAAACAAAATCGAAGCAATTCAAAACAAATTCCTAAAATATCTCTGTTACAGGTCATTTGTAAGATTTAATAATTATGCAGAGGCAGCTTCGTACTTTAAAATTGATTCATTAAGTGTACGAAGGCATCATGCAGATGCTCTATTCCTATATAAATTAATTAATAATAATATTCAATGCCCAGAGTTGCTAAATAATATTAAATTTAATGTGCCTGCACGTTTAACACGGTCTTCTATCCTGTTTAAAATCAATCAAAGCAAAACGAACTGTAGACAAAATTCTTGCCTGAACAGAATATGTAATAATTACAATAACATATTATTCAATATCGACATCTTCAATTGCGAATTTACTAAATATAAAATGACCTTAAAAGAGTATTTCACTGATGTTTCTTAAATTGATGTTTCTGATGTTTATGTTTCTAGTATTTATATATTTATAATCCTGTTATGGTATGATTTATATGCACAACATTGTCTTCTTATGGTTATGGTTATGATATGATTTATATGCACAATATTGTTTGTATTCTTATGGTTACCAATGTATCGATAATCTTTTATTTTATATAAATATTAGTTTTTTTTTTTTTTTTCCCCTTTATTTTTGTTGTATTATTTTGTTCTATTATTTTATACAATTCTTTTATTTTATATAATTACAACTTCACATTTCTCATAAATTTAATTATTTCTTCTAATGCTGTCTTACGTAAATTCACAAGGAGGAAATCCGTAATTGGTTTTATTTTGGCTATTTTACTTATGTACAATCTGTAAAAATGTAAACTGTTGATTTCCCAAAAATGAATAAATAAATAAATAAATAAATAAATAACATAAACATAACATAAACATAACATAAACATAACATAAACATAACATAAACATAACATAAACATAACATAAACATAACATAAACATAACATAAACATAACATAAACATAACATAAACATAACATAAACATAACATAAACATAACATAAACATAACATAAACATAACATAAACATAACATAAACATAACATAAACATAACATAAACATAACATAAACATAACATAAACATAACATAAACATAACATAAACATAACATAAACATAACATAAACATAACATAAACATAACATAAACATAACATAAACATAACATAAACATAACATAAACATAACATAACATAAACATAACATAAACATAACATAAACATAACATAAACATAACATAAACATTACATAAACATAACATAAACTTAACATAAACATAACATAAACATAACATAAACATAACATAAACATAACATAAACATAACATAAACATAACATAAACATAACATAAACATAACATAAACATAACATAAACATAACATAAACATAACATAAACATAACATAAACATAACATAAACATAACATAAACATAACATAAACATAACATAACATAAACATAACATAAACATAACTTTAAAAAAAACAATACATAGCTGGTAATAATAGATAATTACAAAATTATAAAAATAGTAACCTCTGTACAATAGCAGTGGGCGTTTTTTGTTTTTTAAAAGAACAGATTTTTTATAAATATTACAGATGAAATAATATGAAACATATACAATTAATGAATCAAGAAAAATATACAGATGAATATAGAAGAGTTTTTTAACTCAAACAGTCAAAATATGCAGAGTTGGCATTAGTGAAAATAGATAAAAATAAAGATGAAAATAGGAACCTGAAAAAATGTATACAAATGAAAGTGAAAAAAATTTGGTTCTTAGTCAAATAATAAGGCCATTTTTAAAAATAAATTTTGCCAACAAATGGTATATTTCAGGAGTATTTAGACTAAGAAGGCGGGGTATACTGGTCGGGAATTCAATATCAAGTTTTAGCAATTCATGCATGAAGTTTGGAAATTGGTCATTGATAGGAACTCAAAAAAATTATGGTCCAGAGTATCCTCTGACCCACAATCAAAGTACGGCGATCTGACTATGTGGAAACTGGCAAAATGGCTAAGACAACAAGTGTGGACCCAGCCGCATTCGGGCTATGAAAGAAATATATTTTTTAGGCATGGCAGTGTATTTGTGAAACCAGGGCTTAACAGGAATAGAAGGTTGAATTAATGAGTACTGGTGACATTGATATGTCCCTAGGTATCTAAGTGACTTGAATTCACAGAAAGACCAAATTGAACACGTGCGCCCGCATATGTCTCTGTGATTTTACACGCAGATGGAGGCGGCAGTTCGGATATTATTAAACCTTAAATATTTAGTGAATAGCTTCGCCGGTCCCGCGAAAAAAGATTAGAAAGCCAACATAGAAATACACCCATCAAGTCGTAAATCTGAAATGGGAACGTTAAGCCAGCGACCCAAGGGCAATAAAAACCTTCGCCCAAGGCTAGGCTATATTGTAATTGTTTGAAGGTCTTTTGTACAAATGTAATTTTAACATATTTGAAAATAATAATAACTGTAGCGGTGAGAATGGCGATGCCAGCGCCACGGACTCAGACAACGTACCGAAGTGGTGTAATTCGGAACCACTTTAGTTCCAGCACCCCACCACAGGCGGGCTACGGTCGCCGTATCGCGCAGCTGAAGACAGATACCGCAACCGACAGTTAACAGTTCCCAGTCAGAGAGTGATCATTTCGCCGCCCCGTGAGGCGGTCACCGAGGCGCTTCCGCCCATGAAGCTGCCCTCTCGGCAGTTCCCATTCAGCACTCGACAGTTCCCATTCAGCACTCGACAGTTGATTTTTTGGCACTCGACAGTCATCATCTTGCTCTCCCCCTTGGAGCGGGCGCCGAGGCTCTTCCGACCAGGAAGCTGCCCTCGCAGGAGTTACTGTCTCGCCTCCGCCGAGAAACTTCCTGCCCTCCCCCTTGGAGCGGCGCCGAGGCTCTTCCGACCAGGAAGCTGCCCTCTCAGGAGTCGCTGCCTGCCGACTCCGCCCTTCGGAGCCTTGGCCCAGGATGAAGTGATTCCGCCCTTCGGATCCAACCCAAGTTGCCGCTTGTGTTATCGGTGATAAGTGCGAACGTGGAGATCCGCGGTTCCAGAAAAGAATTATAATTTAAGACTATTATTAAGCCTAGACTAAGACTAACCCTTAACTTTATATATTTTTTTAAATAAATTTTTAATAGTGTTTGTAACTAAGTAACTTCTTTTTTTTACTCGTTCCTCCTTTTCTTTTACATGAATAGTATTATAAAACAAGATATCATTGTAAAACCTATCAACAACATTATTGTTCCTAACCAATATGGCTTCATCACAGGTCGCTCTACCTTAAGTAATTAAATGATTTATGAAAATTAAATATCTGAATCTCTGGGTCTCAAACAACAAGTGGACAGTATATACACTGACTTTAGTAAAGCTTTTGATAAGGTTCGACATCACATACTTATTTATAAACTTCGATTGTTGGGCATCAAAGGTAAATTATTGAGTTGGATTGTTAGTTATCTTAGCCATAGGGTGCTTAGTGTAAAGATTAATTATAAATTGTAATTTATAAACTGTTATTTGTGAAATGTAAATGGCTTATACTGTTTTTCACAATAAATCAATAAATAAATAAATAATTCTGTACAATCTTATATATTCGAGGCCACAAGTGGGGTTCCTCAAGAGTCCCACCTCGGACCAATATTTTTCTTATTATTCATCAATGACATTGTTGACCAATTTAATGATGTAGAAGTTCTGCTATTTGCTGACGACTTAAAAAATATAAAAGAATACGAAATGTATACGATTGTCAAATTTTACAGAGTAATTTAGAACAACTTCATCAATGGTGTGAACAAAATTCTTTATTTTTGAACATTCAGAAATGTCAAGTAATACGATTTTCCAAAACTCGTTATAATATATTACATGAATATACATTAAATAATATTAAATTGATACCAGTATCACATATTCGTGGCTTGGGTGTAATATTCGATGAAAACTTGTCATTCATTGAACACATCAACTATATAACTAATAAGGCTTTAAAGATGCTTGGCTTCCTTTGCAGAACTTTAACTGATTTTAAGTCCATAGATTGTATGAGAACCCTCTATATTTCATTAGTCAGAAATCAATTGGAGTATAATTCACCTATTTGGTCCCCTTTACATAAAGTTCACTCCAATAATATAGAAAGAGTTCAGCACAAATTTCTTAAGTACGTAAATTTTAAGCTCGGAATTCCTATTGATTACATTAATTATGTCAGTTTGATGAATCAATTGCATCTAATAACACTGTCTGACAGGAGAATTATTTCAGACCTGGTTGTGTTACACAGAGTCATTAACAACTTAATAGGTACTCGGAGTAAACCAACTTTCAGGGGAGTGAAACCATTGCAGTTGATTGAACCTGAAGATGAATTGCCAAGCCTGTTCTGAGCCTACCCTCTCAGACGAGTCCGTTTTTATATGTACACTTTGCAAAGGAACATATCATTTGCTCTGTGGTGGGGTAACAGAAAGCTCATACCGTCGCCTCAGCAAGGAGCGACGCACACAGTTAAAATGTTCTAAATGCTTATGTGCTGTGCCCACTATCAAAGCAAGTGGTAGTGCCCTTGTGGTCACTGAACTACTTTCCAAGTTGCTCGAGCAAAATACCCAAATTCTCGCCACTTTGGCTGCTATGAGTAAACAGTATGAGGACATCTTAAATCGTGTCCACGATCTAGAAGCCACAAACAGCAAACTTGAAAAAAGGAACACTGACCTTGAAACGAGAATCGACGTCCTAGAAAACCAAATGGAACAAATTGACAGGCAAAATAAGTAAAAAAAATATAGAAATTAGGGGGATCCCCGAAATTAATGGGGAAAACTTAAATAACTACATTTTTAACATTAAAAAAATAACTTATCCAATAACGAATCCAATAATATCGATGCAGCTTACCGTATCAACCAAAAGTCCAAAAAAGATCAACGCAGGCCAATCGTAGTGAAATTCAAAACCAGTGTCGACCGTGATGATTTCCGGAGAGACATTAAAAACTACAACAAACGAGCCCTGAACCGTGAAGACAAACTTAACACCGCCCTTATCGGAATGGCAGGACCAAGTTCGTAAATTTACATCTCGGAACACCTGACTTTTCGCGCAAAACATTTATGGTTTCTCGCGAGAAAAGCTACACACGAAAATCGGTTTAAGTTCGCCTGGACAAAGGGAGGTCAAGTATTTGTCCGCAAAGACAACGGAACACCTGCTATTATTATTAAGACGTAACCGGGCGTTGATTTTTCCATACAAACGTAGTCCCCATTTATCTTTCTGGATTTTAACCCTAGAGCAAATATTTTTTTAACATAAAATAGATATCGGTGACTTGCGTGTCGGTACGTTTTGTTTTTTTTTGATAAATTGCTTCTTATAGAAGTTATGACCTTCCAAAAATCAATAAAATTGCCTGATTTAAACGGAGTCAAAAGACGTTCAGTCTACAAACTAGACAATATATTTTGACAAAAAGCAAAACGGTCCGACATAGAATGGTTTCTTCTTATGTAGTAGGTAAAAAAAAATTGAAAATCGGTTAACTTTTGATGGAGAAAAATGGGGAATACAAAACCTCGATTTTGAAGATTTCATTTAGGTATTTGTAGCCCGAGCTGCATGTGTCCCTTTCGCTCAGTATTCGGGAGGTAATGGTCGGGGGGACAGGGTTTAGATAAATACGTATGTATTTGTGCGAAGTGATGTCACGTAGTCATAAATCGATATTCGATATTCTAGTGTTGTGTTGTCCCGAGTAATCGATGTTTTTTTATTATTTTTTCCGTTTGGTCACTTTTGTGTTTGTTTGGTGAAGTATTCCGATATTCTTACTTTAATTTCATATGTTTACGTAAAATAATATCTGTAAAAAAAACATCCTTTACGGCCAGACCGACTCCGAGGTGATTTCGTTCCGTATTGCCTATATGGATACAAAAAAATCAAATGGATAATTTTTTTAAAAATAACTTTTGGGTAACTAGCATAATATTATAATTCTTCAATAACCTATAATGTATATTGTTATTTTATTTATTTAACTTCTATTTCGACAAATAAATATACAGCAAAGTGATGTAGCGTAGTACATCGAATTGTGTCGGTGCACTAGTGTTGTCTTTTCCCGAGTTATTGATATATTTTATTAGTTTTTTTTGGTTTAGTGACTTATTTCGAGTATACCATACTTGCCGATCTTACTAAACTTGGACCAAATTCAATTTGTTTACGTCAAGTACTATAATAATTTTCAATTTGGGAGGTGGTTATGGGTACCGCCGCCCCGGGAACCATTTATTGGATAACCTCTGTCATAGGTCACCCCAAGTGGTTCGCTACTATTTTTTTTTTTAAATATATATTTTTTAAAAGATGCCATTTGCGTGGTGATCTGTTATAACAAAACACAGTAGGAAAAGTTGCGCCGTTTAGTCATGACATTTTCTATTATTTTCGAGTTACATGGATATTTAAATACTAGTTCATTTTTACTCATGATCCGATTTTCAGAACCCCGACATGTCTGGAGGTAGAGAGGAAAAAAATAGAGGTTTCCTCCACACCATCCGATTTGCAGTGTGGTGATTGGCAAGGGTGTTATGGCTTTCATGTCATTTTCCAAATTTCAACGAATGGCATTGGCGTTGGCTCTATTAACAAAACACAATAATAAGATTCGTAAAACAAAATAGTGAACAAAAAATTGCAATATTATATCGAAAATTGGTCACTTGCGATGTTTATGTGGTAAAAATTGGTCATTTTGGCCAAATAAACATCGCAAGGGAATTAAAACCTGTTGATTTCAGGAATTTTACTAAAATAAAAAATAAATATTTTATTTTACTACTTTTCCCTGTCTCAAACAACTTGAATGATTTAGTTAAGTTTTGATAAACAAAAAAGATGACTATCTGTCCAAACAAGTATTTTATATTATTTTTTAATTGATTAATTTAGCAAAACGACACAAATTAATTTAATAAAATTTACTTGCGCACGCCGCGACCTGCGGATTCGTAGCCAAGAGCCTTACCCTTCAACCACGGAGACAGTTCAAATGTACGCACCTACATATTTTAGTAGGTGTACCTATATGGGTAGTAAGATTTTTTTTTTAATTTTTAAAAGAAAGACAAACATTCCCGGGTTACGAAAAACCTAACATTTGAAAAACTCCTACTACCACCACACTAAGCGGAAGATATTGCTTGTGTTGTGATGGAGAACTTAGCCAGCCGAGGAATCGAACATGGGACGCCCGGGTGGGACCCAAACGCGGTGCCCACTCAGCCACTGACCGGTCAAGTAAGTAAGAGCAATACAATAAATTACGAAATAATGTACCTAGGCCTCCTATTTTATTACGAAAATGTACCTATTTAGTTCCTTAGACAATATGTACATAATAGCTTATTTAGGTGGCTAAGGATGGAACGTCCCGTCACAAGAAATTGATTGTTTATTCTTGTCTCCACTCCACACACATGGAGATAATCCTGTAGCGACTTGCGACTAGCCGCGCCGCGCCGGCAAACATCGATGTTATATGATACCACAAAGCGAAGCGCCAAAGGAATAATTATTTGGCGGGCTTTCTCGGCGGAGTTTTTTTTCGCACACTCACACATCTACAGCACGATGACTGACCGTAGCACAGAGCGGAATAGCAATAATTGGGCTAAATACCTATTAATCAAGTTTCTGAATTACCGGGATTCCTCTTAACGAAACAAACAAAAACATTTTGTCTCCCTCAATCAATAACCAATAAACAAAGCTCGTTTAGATATACTCATATAACTTACTCTCATATGTTTATACTTTTTCACATAAATCTCTATGTAAAACACAGAATCAAGAAGTATATGTTGTGTTTTAACATACTCATGCTCTATATCCTTTATATGCTTATGTTATATATTCGCAGCAACTATATATATACTCGCTATACGTATAATTTTATTATATATACTTTATATCGTTATGTAAAACATTCACAACAACCAAATCCTTATATCTGTTGTATACTTTACATGCTTATGTTTTCACACAATCATGTATTGTTTCATAGTGCTTTCACACAAACGAAGTATTGAATTCCGTAAGTCTAAACTTAAACTTTAGGGTGCACAGTTTAAACCCGCGCTGTGCAAGCGGGTTCCCTACAGAGCATCGGACCATCCCTATTTCGTTTCATATTCTTTATATGCTTATGTTTTATAATCTTTGTAAGCTCATGTTTTACTTACTTAATATGGTTATACTAACTTATATCTCTTATGTACTTTACATGCTTATGTTTTCGTTTCTTATTCTTTATATACTTATGTTTTATAATCTTTATAAGCTCATGTTTTACTTTCTTAATATGATTATACTTTATATTCTTTACATGCTTAGGTCTTATATTTGCAACAATTATATTTACACTTTATATACCTATTCTTATGCCATATATATTGTATATGCTTATGTTAAATATTGGCACCAACTAAACACTTATATCTCTCGTATATCATATATGCTAAAGCTTACGTTTTACATTCTCTATATGCTTATGTTTTATCTTCTTTATAACATTATGTCTTATATTATTTATATACCTAAACTCTACATACTTTTCATGCTTATGTCATATATTATTTATAAGCTTATGCTATATATTCGCAACTACTCTTACATAAGACACACGTTTTCAAATTCTGATGAATAATTTTATTACGGATGAACTAGATTGCACTTATAATATAACAGAAGAAGTATGTAATAATGTCGATGAATGTAACCTTGTTTTCAAAAATATGACAAACTCATTAGTAATTATGCACTTAAATATTAGGAGCATTTACAAAAACATTAATGAATTATTATGCACCCTTAGTCTTTTAAAAACTGAACTCGACTGTATTGTTTTGACAGAGGCACACCTTAATACAGTAAATATAGATAATATACCACAATAACCGAACTATACTTGTATTTCGACGAAAACACACATTAACAAAAATAGTGGCATAGTTATTTACGTTAACCAAAAACACCAAGATATATCTTATAAAGAAATAAACATGACCCTCACGAACTGTGTAGCATTACAATTTAAAGTAAATAATCAGATTTATCAAGTTATTGCTGTTTACTGAACCCACGGATCAAAAACTCAACAATTTATAGAGAACCTCAAAGATGTAATTAACAAAACAAAATGTCAAAATACTATAGTGACGGGTGACTATAAATATAGGTCTAAATTTAAACAGCGTCGAAAAAAATGTTTTACTTAATACGATGGCTGAGCTTAACTTCATTTCATGTATAAACGATTACGCTAGAGTTGTGCCCCGACAAAACCCTTCATGTATTGATCATATCTGGACTAAGGCTGACACAACTACACAATTAACACCTGTCATTTGGAAAACAAACATTACCGATCACTACACGTGATTTTTAATTCTTCATTTAAAAAAAAAATATGTCCTTTTCCAAAACTGCATTAAAACAGTATAACATAAAAACCTTAAACATACAACTTCTTGAACAAAAATTGAAATTGGAAAAAATGGGGAGAAACATTAAACACCGAAGATGCCGAAAAATCTTCAATTATATTCGAAAAAACACTTCACGAACACATAATAAATGCAACTATACATAAAAACGTTAAACCTAAATCAAAACATAGAAAAATTAAGCCCTGGATCACCCATGGAATAGTTACCTCAATTAGAAATAAAGAAAAACTATTTTATCAAACCCTAAAACAACCTAATGACTTAACTTTATTAGAATTATATAAAAAATACAGAAACAATCTTACAAATTTAATTAAAAAAACAAAAGAAAATTACTTCAAGGTAAAAATTGAAGATAGTGGTAAAGATAACAAAAAAGTCTGGGCTACAATTAACAACATTATCGGCAACGGTAATAAAAATAAACAAATAAATAAAATAACTTATGACAACGAAACAATAGACTCAATAAAAGAACAAACTAAAATTGCAAATATTTTCAACAACTACTTCGCTAAAGTCGGAGAGAAACTAGCCAAAAAAATCGACTCGTTCCAACCTAAAAATACTACCAATACATCCACACAAACTTGCCAAAATATTTTCGAAAAATTTGAAAAATGCACCCAAATAGAAATAGAAAAAATTATAATGAACCTACGAGTGTCCGCGAGCCCTGGTTTTGATAATATCACAGTAAATGTATTAAAACAAATGAGACAATTAATATCAACACCAATTGCACATATCATTAATAACAGCATACAGCAAGGAATCTACCCAAAAATATATAAAAATACAATAATAACCCCGATCTTCAAATCAGGAATTACATCTGACGTCTCGAACTACCGTCCCATATCTTTTTTTTTTTTTTTTTTTTTTTTTTTTAAATATATATTGTATCTAACGTAGCAAAAATATTTGAAAAAGTCGTAAAGTCACAATTAACTAAACATATCACTTCAAATAAAATTATTAATGATAACCAATTCGGCTTCAGAGAAAATTTAGGTACGCAAGATGCAATCGCAAAAATAACCTCTATAATATATAATGCTCTTGACTCGGGAAATAAATGTTTAAGTATATTCATCGATCTAAGAAAAGCCTTTGACAGTATAAGCCACAAGAAGCTAATAAATAAATTAGAAAATATTGGAATTCAAGGAACAGTTAATGGTTTAAAAGTTATCTTCATAAAAGACACCAACACGTAAAAATTAACAATATATTTAGTGAACCCACCTATTCCGAATTTGGAATTCCTCAAGGGACAGTTCTAGGCCCAATATTGTTTATCATTTATTTGAATGAAATGCTTACAGTACCAAAAAATGGAAAAATCATATCTTTCGCCGACGACACAGTTTTAATCATAGAAAAAAAAACTTGGGAAGAAGCCTATCAAACTGCGAATATAGAAATAAACAACTTAAAACAATGGTTGGATGACAACTACCTCTCCTTAAACTGCAATTCACCTAAATGCTCAAAAATCTCAAAAAAAAGTAATATTAAATATTTAGGCATAATTATAGACCAAAATATTAAATGGACAGAACAAATTGCGCAAACTGTAAATAGAATACGTAAACTTTATTACGTATTCCTCAAACTAAGAAATATATTACATAAATTTTTGCTACTAAAGGTTTACTATGCATTAGCCCAATCAGTTCTGCAATACGGAATAATAGGATGGGGAGGAGCGTATAAAACCAACTTAACCCCACTTGAAATAGTACATAGAAGACTCATCAAAATAATTCTAAAGAAACAATTAGACTATTCAACTCAAAAATTATTCGATGAATTCAAAGTATTACCAATAAATAAAATTTATCAAAAAAACGCATTGCTACAAATCCATAAAGACAAACTAACAATAAAGTCATTCAGCACCAGACCGAGAACCTTAGGACATATAATAATCCCTAAACTTAATACTACAACAGCCCCAAAACTCAAAAAACATTTTACTATTATATAATTTCTAAGTATGTGTTACGATGTGCCAACCTATATTTCCATTATGTACAAAACAAATGCCATCTTATATTTTTCATTATGTATAAAAAAAAATTCATTATGTACAAAAAAAAAAAAAAAAATTGCAACTTATATTTTAATTATGTATAAAAAAAGTAGTGCTTCATGCATCCAAATTGTAACAACTGATAAGTATGTATAGTACTGTCAATTTGATAGTGCTCCCTCCCTAAACACGAGAATTTCTCAATTAGGGAGGTATTGTTACCACTAATATTATATATTATATAGACGGCCGGCATAGTCCAATGGTAACACATTGGACTGCCATTCCGAAGGTCGCGGGTTCGAACCCGGCGTGCGCAAATAAATTTTATTTGATTAATTTGTGTTATTTTCACAATTAATTAATTAAAATAATATATAGTATATTTGCGGCACGTTCCAGAGTGGAAGATACTACCATTGGAGGGGACCCACCCTTTCCCGACGGCTGTGTGAGGAAACTGATTGTTTAACCTCCTTAGCCGCACACGTCAGGACTCGTCAGCACTGTAAAAAGAAGCTACATTTATTTTAAAACGATTCTAGACCCTCCAATGTCCCTGCATGCATGATTGTTAGTACGAAATAATGTATGCATACTTACATTAATAGTAACACAAAATAAGAACACATATGAAATGTGTTCGCCTGGTGGTTTGGCATCTAAAATTAAATAATAAATAAGGAGCACAAATTTTATAAGTGGAAGTATGATTGAAACATAAAAATATACAAGCCGCGTATCGAGGGCAGTTTACCCCACTATCACGGGGCGGTCCCGGCAAGAATGAGCGTGGCAAGCGGCCTGGCCACAACGATCCCAAGCACCCGCGTCCCTTAGCCAGTTTTCCGAGAGTACCCTCGAAGAAATGTAAATGGGGGGAGGGGGGGGGGAGATACTCCCAAAGACCCTAGGGAATGAAGTGAGCCTCAGGTCACCGGAGGCAGGACGGAAGGGGACCGGGCCCGCGCAAACATTCCCCAGGCCCACTCATGATGCCGGGGGAGGCACCCGTGGTGAAGATACTACCAGTATCGCCCTGGTGTAAGACCACCATTCAGAATTGAAACGTTGCTCCAAATGGCTTTAGCCGTGTTTAGTGACTAGATCTGAATAGCCAGGTACTTCCCCACCTTCCTCTTTCCCTTCCCCACTTACCTTCAGCCTCACAACATCCCCCAATTGGGGATGCCATAGTCTCACTGGCTCCAGACGGGAGCAGTTGGGACTCTTGTGAGGTATTCACTATATAAAAAAAAATAAAAAAATATATGTATATTGGTTAATAAATAAATAAAAAATTTAAAAAAAATTATAGTCCTGCCATTCTTGCCACTATTAAACTACATGTGCCGACTAGGAATACAAGACAAAATATAACATTCTTCTGTAATAGATACTCGACCAACTATCAGACACACTCACTGACCAATAGGATGCATGATCTGGGCAACAAGTATGGGGGCGCTATTGATTTATTTATTGACTCCATATATAGAATTAAGCATAATCTACACCAACACTTTGTCGAATGGTGAATTAGTTTTAATGATTTGTCTTATATGTAGTGTTGTTGTAATTTCTTTTTTACTTTTTAATAATTACTCTTACGTTTTAATAATATTGCTTCATATTTTTTTAATATTTTCTCATTATACTTGTAATCACAATTTTACAAGTGTGTATTTTGTACCTTCTTTAAAGTGGATTATATCTATTTACTGTCAATATCTCCTGTATAATACATATTCTCCTATGTACACTGCATCATGTATCACTTGTATGTAAAAGCATTTTTAGGCGTATATATATATGAATAAATAAATATTAAATTCCCTTGAGTATAGTAATAACAACCTTTTATCAGAGAGGATTTTTTCCATCTAGAAGACCATTTGAGTTGGTACTTAGTTTTTATAATAGGGAAATGGTCTATAACCCACTAGGAAAAATTACTAGACTTAGACATCTTTCATGAGTCCTTTCTAACATACAAAAATAACTTTTTCTTAGGACATATTTCAAAAATATTTTCACATAATTTTTAAAAACTTCTATTTATTATTATACAGGGTGTCCGGAAACTCGTAGTACAAGCGGGAAACTGGTGAATCTACATCACATTTGGAGTCGATTTTGTAGTATATTTTTTTTTTGATTTGAGCTTTCGTTATCGAGTAAATCGAGTTAGAAGTTCTTTTTTTTTTTTTTTTTAATCAAATTCTTATAAATTATTACTGAAGATCAAAGTACCCAACTAATTAAAACTATTTGAAAGTAAAACAAATGAAGAAACTCGGATTTTAAGCATTATTTTGAAATCACCCTTCATTTAATCCGGTGTAATCACAAAATATTTCTGCTCTGCAGGGTTAAAACATCTGTTGTTCAACCCTAAACACCAGAAAAAACTTTAACCCAAAAATAGCCGAAAAATATTTTTTTTTGGTTTTTTTTTTTTTTTTTGTGAAAATGCTCAAATCAAAAAACTTTATGTTTTTTTGGGTTCCCCATGTGGTGTAGATTCTCCAGTTTCCCGCTTGTACTACGAGTTTCCGGACACCGTGTATATAAGTAAATTACAATTCGTGAGCATATCATAATTCTTGATCTCAATTCATTTATTTCTCTCCACACACTTTCTTCCTTTTATAACAATCTCAGGCGAAATTACGTAATGATATTTTATGGACATACGTAATAGGTACTACAACTATGTAATAACGAAAAATATGTGTATCTTATTGTACCGTGTATGTCTTAACAAATAAATAAATAAAAATAACCGGAATAGGGATATCACTTAACGGATCACTTGCAGTGGCTTCCTTAGCAATATAATCAGCCATGTCGTTTCCAGTAATACCGAGGTGTCCCGGAATCCAGGCCAGGACCACTTATGCATCAGACAGCGACATAGAATGCAGTAGGTCCCTGATCGAGCAGATTAGAGAGTCACTACTGGAATTGAGTGGGGATGCGCTTATTTTTTGTAGTGAGCTAAGCGAGTCTGAAAGGATGAGTGCGTTTTTAATATTCATCAATCCAAAAGGGATTTGAATGAACCTCATACTTTAAAGATTGAAGTATAGGAATCGAGGGATGGGATGTTATTGAACATATTTTGAAAACATATTTTTCTGCTAGGCATCGCCTTTTTATATGTAAGGGAGGTTCGCAACATTCCACTTTCATTGCGTTGATTGGGGAAGATTTCATGGCTCCTAAGACAAGGCGAAGACATTTTGACTGGATTTTACCTAAATTATGAGAAGTTGAAGTGGACATTGGATCAAGCAGACAAGATCCGTAATCGAGATGGCTTCGGATGAGGGCATTGTATAGAAGTTTTAAAGAAGCTGGGTGGGATTCCCACCGTACTCCGGCTAGAAATCTAAGGGGATTGATGTTGCTTTCACATTTTGTAACCACGTGATTTATATGAGAGTTTCAACTAAGCTTGGAGTCCAAAAACATTCCGAGGAACTTAACTTCCTTACAGATCAGAATGACTACATCGCCAAATTTAACCTGAATATCCGGGAGCTTTCGTCGAAGAGTGAAGATTACAACTTTGCCTTTGGAAAAGGAAAGTTCAAGACCATTACCAATGCCAATCGCCAGTAACTTTTCTTTTAGTCTTGATATATTTACATTATGTATGCTCCACAGATGTCTAAAATAACTACAATACAATATTAGTACCAATCATAAATAAACTAGTGATGGGCAAGATC
The DNA here is from genome assembly GCA_026573805.1 of Hesperophylax magnus. Lineage (NCBI taxonomy): Eukaryota > Metazoa > Arthropoda > Insecta > Trichoptera > Limnephilidae > Hesperophylax > Hesperophylax magnus. Next base: position 7,023,373 of record JAIUSX010000006.1, on the reverse strand, counting down.
GAAACTTTTATATGATCGAAACATCAAAATAATCGAATGATTAATCGATTTAATCGCTAGGAGTTCAGAGGGAGCAGTAGCTGCGGACAGTGGCAGATTTTTGTCGGTGTCGGGGGCACATAGACAATGTATGGTACATTGGTATGGTAACATTTTGGTAGGTAAGTACTGAATTTGCAAATATGGGCTAAACCAGGAGGGCGATTCTCGTTCTACTTAACGACACTAAAATCGTCCTTACATTCAAATTAACGATTTTTCTCGGTTTATTCTTATGAAGCGATTCCGGTTCTCTCGATGACAGATGGAATCCTTAGATTTTCGATTGCGCGCGAAAACTTTTAGCCTTACGCGAAGGGGACCCCTAGACCTGTCTTTCGGCGGCCGAACGCTAGCGTTCGCGGAGAATTTGCTTCATTTAATTGTGACGTTTTGACAATTAGCAATATTTGCGTAGTTTTAACAAGAGAAAACTTAATATTATCGTAAGTATTGACTGTAAACATGATTAGTGACTTGTTTGTGGCACAATAATGCTATTAAATGAATTGAATAAGGTAATTGCGATGTTTGTAAAGTACGTAACATGTCGAAAGCCAGATAAGTGATTTAATTTACAATAAACTACACATACCATTGAGGATTTCTACATAAATAATAATAAGTTTCAGATAAAATGGCTGCAGGATGGCTGGTGCTGGAAATTGTGGGTTTTGAAGTTTACCACAACGAAATAAGAATCCCTTTCCGTATCTTAAGAGACGCCCAAAATCCCATGGAAATGGGGCAAACAGAGTTCCTGAATTTATTCAGAATATCTAATGAACTCGTTATCCCCTATCTTACAACCGAGAAGAAAGCATGGACTGTCTGAGTGGGGCTTGGCTGTCTGTCGGTCGTCGGTTAGCCGATGCATATTAAATGTTTCATCGGCTATCAACGACACACTACTCCAGACGTTGGTTAAATTTCCTTTGACTGCTGCAGATAGGCAAAAAGCCAAACAAATATTTGAGCAGTCCGGTGATCCTTTCCCTGGTACTATAGTAGCAATTGACTGCACTCGTATAGCTATCGTTGGTACTGCAGTACAGGAATATATGTACTGCAATCATCACGGGAATCGCTCCTTAAACGTGCAAATGGTGAGATCTTCATATGCACAAGAAAGTCATATTATAATAAAAAATGAACATTTCAGATTTGTGATCCGAACTTGGTTACCTTGGATGTAAATGCAAAGTGGTGAAGCTGCGTTCCTTGTGTTATGGAACTCCGGCATGAAATAGGAAAACTCATAGCTCATAGGGAAAAATAATTCATGACATGTAGTACATAATAAACGTTTTATTGACAACACATAATTATAAATAATTTTTCAACAAAAACAAGTACACAACAAATTATATATGCTTCCGATTTTGTTGTCCGGGTTAAATCTTCCCCATAGGAAAAACTAAACCCTTCCACTCACTTTTCCACAAATGATCATCTAGTCAATCAACATTATGTAAGTGCATTATATAAGCAAAATAAATACAAAACAATACAAGAACAACACGTCAACTCACAAGAGATCAAATGGGAAAATAATTCACCGTCTCCAGATATTTTCATATCAGAGGGTTCGGCTCGGTAGAACTTCTAACAGGGCCTATAAATCCTACTGATCCCTCAACATAAATATTAAAAAAATCTTTTGTTATCCTACATGTATTCAAAATGACAGACTTTTGCATCTTTATATATAATTTTTTTGAAAGATCTAATACGCCTAAATTTTTAATTAGAGAGCTAGGTATAATGCCAGTAGCCGAAATAACGAATGGTAATATTTTTATAGTTTGAGAATGCCAAATTCTTTTTATTTAATTTCCTAAATCTGTGTATTTTCTTATTTTTTCGCTAACAGATTTTTGAATATTACAGGAATTTGGTATAGCGACATCAATGATATAAGTTATTTTTTAAATTTTGTCATGTAAAACTATATCGGGTCTATTATGACTAATCGCTCGGTCTGTTAGTATAGTTTTATCATAATATATTTTATAAAATTCGTTTTCTAAAAATGAATTTGGTTCGTATTCATAATATGGTACTATATTACGGCAGTCAATCAAGTTATGTTTAATTACCAAATTTTGGTGAATTATTTTTAAAACTTGATTGTGCCTAAATGTATACTCGGACGATGCTAATATAGAACATCCCGATATAATATGTTCTATAGTTTCCGGAAAAGCCAAACATTTTCTACACAAATCATCAATTTGATTTGTATCTTTGATTATATGCTTTCTATAATTTTTAGTAAATGACTCTATCCTGAATGGCAAGCATAAATCCTTCTATTTCTGCGCTCAACTCTCCAATACTCAACCATTTGTTTGACGAAAATTTGTCAACATACGTTTGGTTGAGATAATTGAAGTTTTTTGCGTGTAAAATTTTATTTGACCAGGAATCTAATAATTCCTGGTTGGGATTTATAAAAATGTTGTTCTGAAAAAAAAAATGGCATTCTCATCGTATAAATTTAATCATAGAACGGGAAACATTATATTTAGTTCAAAGATATTGATATATAATATTCGATTTAAAAACAAAAAGAATATGTGTATGAGTCTGCATGAGCGACCCGAATTATAAATTCATACGTCGTGTAGCACAATCCACGCAGGATAAGCAGAATCGATGAACCAGTTTTCTTCACCAACATAGCGCCGTTCTGCTAATCCATCAGCTTCTCATCAGCTCTGCTCTCGTTTCGGTCTGAAAAATTTAATAACTATTAAATTGATATCTCTAATAATTTTTAATTGATCTTACGAACATTATAAAATATAATTTAAATAACACGCTCGCTCGCGCTAGGCCGCAAACAGCAGCAGTATGGGGGGGCCGACGCTCCGTGGAGACGATCGGACGAATCTCTTGGCGTAGGGCTGAGTCTCAACGGATCGCAGCATGACGCTGCTCTACCGGGCACAACACCCTGCCAGGTACGAAGGTCGTCTGCGGACGATTCCGAGTTCCGACGTCGAACTTAAGCTTGGTCAGAGGCGGGGCGCCATCGCGCCGGGACATTTAACCACGTTGCGCAGTGCTCGCCTCGCCTCGTCGGGCTTCGACGGAGGCCCCCGCGGACGGGGGCCTCCGTCTGATAGATGTCACATTGTTTAGAGAGCCTTTCGACTCGCGGAACTCACATCACGTATCACCGCCCGATTTGCCTAGGCGGGATACGGCCTTAGAGGCGTTCAGGCCTAATCCTGTGGATGGTAGCATCGCACCACCGGCCGGTCGACCGAGTGCGTGAACCAAATGTCCAAAACTGCCGTTCCTCTCGTACTGAGCAGTATTACTATCGCAATGATCGGCCATCAGTAGGGTAAAACTAACCTGTGGTTTTCCTGCGAATGTAGATTAAATGGACGTGAAGCTACTTTATTTGTATAAAGAATTACCCGCTACGAATCGAGGTCTTCTCCTTGGCTGGCTTGGGGAGGGGGAGGTCTGTCTACTGTGGGCTTGTCACGGGGTATTCACCCAACACTCCACTGCATCTCTACCGCTAGCATCTCTACAAGTACAGGAGGCTCATCACTCTCATCAGCGACATCCACGTGCAAGAAGAGATCTCTATGAAATAAATAAACGTATCAAATTGTATCTTATGAAATTTGATTATTTAGTAAAACATATTATATAAACTAACAAATAAATTTGTGTATACACATATCAGGTATTTTGACTCGGCATATCCTCTCTGCCAAAGGTATCTTGTGTTTAACCGCTATGCATTTCGACACACAATATCAGTTGTGTACTTGTTAAACATGATATAGCACCATAAAACATAAATAAACTACGTACATCGTCATTGGGAAGGACTTTGGGCACATCTAGTCCTTCAATTGACTACACATTGTCGAACAGGCACTATTCAAAGTGGATAAATAAACTTACTTTTTGCCATTGGATTATAGTCTTGTGTGGAGCAGCATTATTTAATTAATCTCCTAGGTTTTAAATGTCGTCTCCATTTTAAAAGATTGGCTCGGCTGTCATGGATCCGCCAGCAGCATTTATCGAATTGTCTTGACCGTGCCACTCTGTTGCTGCACACTGAAATTGAATTTTACGACAATTGATGACATGTAACTATTACACACTATTCTTAGGTTTCAAACACAATGATGTACACGAAAGATAATAATAAAATAGCTGTCTCACTTTTTGACCTAAAAATGCAATTGTACACAGACATAATACGTTGTTAATTCCGTTTCAGTCTGGGGTGAAAAGCATCTAAATGATATCATGCTTTTACTTACAACATATAGCTTTTGCTTACCTCATTTTAAACAATTTTGTCAAGTTAATTAGCAAACGAACACGAAAACGTTGACAACATAAATCAACTTGGGTGACAGTTAGCGACGTTAGTTCGACACCAAACGTCACTTTAGAAGTGGTGAATCTGTAAAAAAGTCATTACTATCCAGCGAGGTAGGTACCTTTTTACAAAACGTAAATCTTCGATAAATGGCTTATTTATGTCATTCATAAATAAAATAAGCAGTTATTAAAATGCATTATAATACAAAGTATTTGTTTTTTTAAGTTTTAGTTAGAAACCTTGCGTCACTTAATTGTATTTCACCAATTTGTGTTTTCAATAATCTGTTAACAATTTTGTAGATGCTCTTAACCACGCTTCTTTAGGATTTTTTACTAGGTCTCTCAAAAATCGATCTTGTAAGGCTATCAGAAGAACGAGAATCGCTTAATAGTTAAGAAAAGATGTTACAAGCGACGGACAGCTATCTTTCGCAAACGATAGCAGTCGTTGACGAATGCTATCATTTAGCTTAAGGCTAAAAGAACGAGGGCGTCGCCACGTGAACCTCGTTAATCCTTCCGGGGAATAAATGGAGCGGGCATTCGTTGACCACAATATTATTACATATAATGATGTGAATGACCACGAATTTTAAAGCGTTTCATATGTCGTTAAATTTAGAATATCTACATTTTAACAGAATGAATAATGGAAATATATTTCGTATCTACTTTAAAATTATAAGGAAATACTATATACTTGGTTTTAGGCATTTCACCCTGAAAAGAGTGCTTTGTGAAATACTATATATTTGAATATTCCTACTGGAGGTTTGAAATCTTATCTAATTTCTAATTATTCCGTAAGGTCATTCTTAAATAAATAATGAAAATATTTCATCTCCACGGACATAAAATCTGAAAACTAAAGAGTGTAATATTAGTCGGGTCGGTTGCATCTTTCACATAACCTTAAAATACATTCAACCTTAAAATTCTCTATGGAGGGCCCTCGTGGTAATTGTTCACAAAAACGGCACTATAAAAATGATCAATTTGTGTTTATTAATAACCTTCCCATTTTATTATAAGTCAGAATGCCATTTTTACGTCGTAAATCCCAACCTATATTATAATTGAACTGGCAGTTAAAAACCCGCTCCGCGGGTTTTTTTCTGCTAGGCCCTGCGGGCGGCTCTTCGTTGGGCTTCGCCCATTTTAAGTGATATTAACAACAGTTACATTTAATAGATAGATATTAGGACATTCACAGAGAGAGGGTGAGTATATATATTGTTAAAACACGGAACAGGAAGGAGTTAATTAATAATAACATGCTAAATTTACGCATAATAAGAATGACAGTTGTTTGAATAAATGAAATTTTACGTTTTTGTGATGGATTATTTCAAATGAAACACTATTATTGACTACATGTCTACAACTGATATTAACTGTTATCGTACCTAATATAATTAGCTCATAGGAGACTTGCAGTGCTTAAATATGTGTTACAACCGTCAATGTCTATAAGTTTAATCAATATAGTTTAGTTTGTCACAATTAAAGATAGTTATAACAAAGTTGGCTTAAATAATAGATTATTACATATTGATTAATTGTACCCGTGTTTATAAATAAAAGGAGGGTAATCATTTTCGGTAATCATTTGGTAATTCTTTACCTACAACTGTTACTGTATCTAATAACGTTTAAAGTTAGATTATATATACACCTTCATCAGGAGAGTAAAAATCTATATATAAAGGTAGATTATCAAATTGTCCAATAAATAAATAAATATAATGTTTACATTTTATTGTGTATACACCGAAGTCAAAAATTAAATATAGATTGCAATTGGGAAATAAGAAGTGGAAGGAGGGGGGAGGGGTAAGAGTAGGCTGGGTTTATAATAATTAGGAATTACAATATCGTTAGACGGGAAAGACCTCATGTTTCCTCATTTCTAAAATTTCAAAATTATTTAGAGTGAAGTATTTTAATACCTGAAAAAAACAAATAGAATATAACCATAAAACAATATATTCATAAGACAAATAGCATTCGATAACGGTTATTCTAATAAATTGATAGTTGAAATACTAAATAAAAAAAATTAAACATAATCTCTTCAAACGGTCTTTCTAAAGATAGAAATAAACAATGGCGTAGAATTCTGCTTGTGGATAACGATACTTCTAAAATTATATATAAAAACAATTCTGGTACTATTCAACTGGCGTTTTACACTAATAACAATGCAGAAATATATTCTTAATAATGAAGATAGCAAAATTCAAACAAAAAAATCAGGAGTTTAAAAACTCAATTGGGATGAATGTAATTTCTTTTACAAAGGTAGAACCAATAGAAACTTTGAAGTCAGAACTAAAGAATATCGCAGGGCTCTAAATGGAAATAGTGAATTTGAGTTTGCAAATCATCTTTTGAATAATGATCACACTTTCGATAAAAATTCAGGTCTTAAAATACTTCACTCAGGATATAAAGCATCGCAAATAAATAATTTTGAAATTTTACAAATTAGAAAACATGTCAATATAAAATCAGATATAATTAATAAGCAAAAAAATATAAATAATAATGAAAAATGCCATTACAAAGTGATAAGCTTCCAGAAGAAATCTTCTTATTAAATGCTTGTTAATCGTAAGTAGTCAAATATTGTGAGCTGCATATTTAAATATTCGCGCTATTCATTTGGTTCGTTTTTAAACCGCCAAAGGTGCGCTCTGTCGGCCATCTATAGCCGTGAGTATCGACCATATTGAATAAGGAACGCGTGATTTTTTATAAACGTCAAACATAATCACGTAACTGTGGATAATTTTCATTGTAATGTAATTAATCCAATGGATTATGAACTTTCTAAAACATATTTTCTTCGATATTATCCAAAAATTATATGAGCAGAAACGATGCTTTTGAAGAAATTTCGTATTATTATGAGGCGATCCTATTTTAGTATGAAATCGTGTCTTAATTTTCAAGTTGGCTGAATTTACCCGAAACAGACAATTTTAATTCGACCAATCAGAGGGCCTAGATCGTCCAGAAGCTGGCGTAATAATACTATGATGTTCACATACTCGTAGCTTTTTCGGTTGGTAGATAATATAATTAAACATTTTACAATTAACAAAGAATAATTGCGTAATCTCAGTTGCCAATGGATATTTTATTTTATTTATTTTATTGATTTACTGTGAAAAACAGTATAATCCATTTACATTTCACAAATAACAGTTTATAAATTACAGTTTATAATAAGTAAGTACATACCTTTATTTGCGTGGGTAAGTACATCAATACTATCTGATTAACCAGATCAAATCATATTAGGAAGTACGTAACACAATGTACCACGGGAACATAAATAAACCAATCACCACGGGAATAACATCTCGTTTTTCAAGAAAATAGGAGATATTTTTGACGTTTCTCAGAATTGGGAATAGATTTACGTTTTCGAATGAATTCTGACCAATGACGTGACAGCTGTAGTTTCGAATGATATTGTCTCGGACTGTAATTTGATTTTTGACAGAATCGATTTTTCCATAATAATAAATCGAAATATTTCGATGATCAAAAAGATCGAGTGAGGCTAAGGACTCACGGAGCGATTTTTACCCGCGCCCGCTGCGGTGGCGGAATGGAGTTTTATTTTCAAAACTCAAGAGACCGCTCTTTTTTGCGGTGACGCAGCCGCCGCGGTTACGGTTATCGCCCGCAATCTTGGCGGTTGATTATCGCAAGACGGGCAGTTAAGAGGAATCCCGGTAATTCAGAAACTTATTTAATAGGTATTTAGCCCAATTATTGCTATTCCGCTCTGTGCTACGGTCAGTCATCGTGCTGTAGATGTGTGAGTGTGCGAAGAAAAACTCCGCCGAGAAAGCCCGCCAAATAATTATTCCTTTGGCGCTTCGCTTTGTGGTATCATATTACATCGATGTTTGCCGGCCAAACGCAAGTCGCTACAGGATTATCTGCATGTGTGTGGAGTGGAGACAAGAATAAACGATCAATTTCTTGTGACGGGACGTTCCATCCTTAGCCACCTAAATAAGCTATTATATACATATTGTCTAAGGAACTAAATAGGTACATTTTCGTAATAAAATAGGAGGCCTAGGTACATTATTTCATAATTTATTGTATTGCTCTTACTTACTTGACCGGTCAGTGGCTGAGTGGGCATCGTGTTTGGGTCCCACCCGGGCGTCCCATGTTCGATTCCTCGGCTGGCTAAGTTCTCCATCACAACACAAGCAATATCTTCCGCTTAGTGTGGTGGTAGTAGGAGTTTTTCAAATGTTAGGTTTTTCGTAACCCGGGAATGTTTGTCTTTCTTTTAAAAATTAAAAAAAATCTTACTACCCATATAGGTACACCTACTAAAATATGTAGGTGCGTACATTTGAACTGCCTCTGTGGTTGAAGGGTAAGGCTCTTGGCTACGAATCCGCAGGTCGCGGCGTGCGCAAGTAAATTTTATTAAATTAATTTGTGTCGTTTTGCTAAATTAATCAATTAAAAATAATATAAAATACTTGTTTGGACAGATAGTTATCTATTTTGTTTATCAAAACTTAACTAAACCATTCAAGTTGTTTGAGACAGGGAAAAGTAGTAAAATAAAATATTTATTTTTTATTTTAGTAAAATTCCTGAAATCAACAGGTTTTAATTCCCTTGCGATGTTTATTTGGCCAAAATGACCAATTTATACCACATAAACATCGCAAGTGACCAATTTTCGATATAATATTGCAATTTTATTTTCACTATTTTGTTTTACGAATTTTATTATTGTGTTTTGTTAATAGAGCCAACGCCAATGCCATTCGTTGAAATTTGGAAAATGACATGAAAGCCATAACACCCTTGCCAATCACCACACTGCAAATCGGATTATTTAATTATTTATTATTATTATTTTATCTGTATAAACATTGTAATTATTATAATAAAACAAATAATATTATATAAACATTGTAATTAAATAAATGTGGTTAGCTGGAAGAAATGGGGTCTACCCATAAGCTACACCTTTTGTAATTTTTATTTTACAATAAATAATTTTTGATTTGATTTGATGGTGTGGAGGAAACCTCAATTTTTTTCCACTCTACCTCCAGACATGTCGGGGTTCTGAAAATCGGATCATGAGTAAAAATGAACTAGTATTTAAATATCCATGTAATTCGAAAATAATAGAAAATGTCATGAGTCATGACTAAACGGCGCAACTTTTCCTACTGTGTTTTGTTATAACAGATCACCACGCAAATGGCATCTTTTTAAAAATATATATTAAAAAAAAAATTAGTAGCGAACCACTTGGGGTGACCTATGACAGAGGTTATCCAATAAATGGTTCCCGGGGCGGCGGTACCCATAACCACTTCCCAAATTGAAAATTATTATAATACTTGACGTATATAAATTGAATTTGGTCCAATTTTAGTAAGATCGGCAAGTATGGTATACTCGAAATAAGTCACTAAACCAAAAAAAACTAATAAAATATATCAATACCTCGGGAAAATACAACACTAGTGCACCGACACAATTCGATATACTACGCTACATCACTTTGCTGTATATTTATTTGTCGAAATAGAAGTTAAATAAATAAAATAACCATATACATTATAGGTTATTGAAGAATTATAATATTATGCTAGTTACCCAAAAGTTATTTTTAAAAAAATTATCCATTTGAGTGTTTTGTATCCATATTGGCAATACGGAACGAAATCACCTCGGAGTCGGTCTGGCCGTAACGGATGTTTTTTTACAGATATTATTTTACGTAAACATATTAAATTAAAGTAAGAATATCGGAATACTTCACCAAACAAACACAAAAGTGACCAAACGGAAAAAATAATAAAAAAACATCGATTACTCGGGACAACACAACACTAGAATATCGAATATCGATTTATGACTACGTGACATCACTTCGCACAAATACATACGTATTTATCTAAACCCTGTCCCCCCGACCATTACCTCCCGAATACTGAGCGAAAGGGACACATGCAGCTCGGGCTACAAATACCTAAATGAAATCTTCAAAATCGAGGTTTTGTATTCCCCATTTTTCTCCTCCAAAAGTTAACCGATTTTCAATTTTTTTTTTACCTACTACATAAGAAGAAACTATTCTATGTCGGACCGTTTTGCTTTTTTTCAAAATATATTGTCTAGTTTGTAGACTGAACGTCTTTTGACTGCGTTTAAATCAGGCGCTTTATTGATTTTTGGAAGGTCATAACTTCTATAAGAAGCAATTTATCAAAAAAAAACAAAACGTACCGACACGCAAGTCGCCGATATCTATTTTATGTTAAAAAAATATTTGATCTAGGGTTAAAATCCAGAAAAATAAATGGGGACTACATTTGTGTGGAAAAATCAACGCCCGGTTACGTCTTAAACGATCAGTTGAGTTCCACTAACTCGCCCGCCAACCGATCGCAGAGCGCGCGGGAGCAACCCGCCGCGGCTGCGGGACCGCGCCCGCGCCCGCCGGTACAAGATAACCGCGGGTGCAGCGGGCCCCGCAAACAATCGGACACGCCGCGGGCGTAAAACGCGTCGTGAAATGTGCTTTAATTTTTTACATAAATATCTGCATTCTACAAAGGCTGCGGGCCCGCAACCGCGGCGGGCGCGGGTAAAAATCGCCCCGTGAGTCCTTAGCCTAAATCATCGATTGTGCCCATCGCTAAAATAAATCACTCACGTACCAATCATATATATACGGTATATACCACTCACAGTGCCAATGTAGGAGAAATTTAATTTTAAATTTATAAAACTTTTCCCATTTCTCGGAAAATGGGTGGAATTGTTATTTTCTTCTCCTTAATCTGGGGATTTTGACCTCGAGCTAGGAAAGAAAGAAAAAATCCAGCGGGAATGAAGTTATGAAGTAGCTGTCACGAATGGATTGAGTTCAGTATAGGCAACTGCCGGAACAGCTGTTATAACTATATTGGAGACGGCCGCTAGACAGTACCGAGATGAACCACTCGAGACAACGAAAAGAAAATAAATAAATGAGTAAAGACCGACAAAAAGCCGGTAGCACATAGGACCAATGGATTAGAATTTTGCAACGACACATAACAAGGAGCAGAGGGGTACACAACAGTTTAGAATTTGACAAAAAAGATATACCCATGTCCAAATTCTGAGGGCGAGCTCAGAATAATGGTTTGTATATTTAAATATAGGTATTGCAGTTTTATACTTTACCTCCACTCTGCCATTTCACCAATTTTTGTCGCTTGGGTTGGGACGAGGGGAATGAATTTATTTATAAAGATGTATTGTTCAATATGTGCTTGGATTTTAATGTGGTTTGGCCAAATTTTAATACTAAATCTTAATGATACTTAGATCTACTTATATCTAAATTTATCGTCATTGTTAATTAAACGCACAAGATTGTTCACAGTCCATCTTGTTGTCACTGTATGTCAGTTCTCTGCGCGGGCTGTAGTAAAGAAAATTATGGTTTCCTAGAAGACGAATTTTCTTTTCCTCTTTTCCCATATAACAATCTTCTTAACCCTAAACGTGGCAAAACTTATATTCTAAACAATTATATCCGTATCTAAAGTTATGTTCGAAACAATTCAAGATTCTAAATTAAACATACTATATCATTTATAATCTTCATAAACATATTTTGTTCCGACGTTGTCCTAATCTTTTTCATCATACCTCAATATCACACAACAATCCATTTCGCTTCACAGTCTTTCAAAACTATCTCAGAACTCACATCAAATCATGTGCCCCTTTAATATAATAAAATGACATACAAAACCATAAGAATGACGATAAAACACAAACAAAATCAACGATAAATAATAACACCACAACTAACATATATTATACACTTCGTATTTTTATTTTTAATGATAAACTAATGTTTAAGAAGCAAGGGATTTTATGCATAAAACAAAGCATAACGCACTATTTTTAAGCAATAATTATTAGCCTGAAACACATAAATTGAAAAAAAATCGTTATCCTTTGTGCTATGCATACAAAACCTTGATTCCTAGTTTATAATTAAAAATATTAATAATTGACAAGTCAAAATACTTCACCAATAAATGGAGATATAAAATGTCTCGACGCCATCTAGTAGGAGATTTACCATAATCAATGCCTTTCATACAAAAATTAAGTTGGCTGTTTTCTAGTAAAAAATCTAACTAAGCAATAATTGTTGAATGAAAAATACCAATACATATTTGACTAATTTGGCGGGTTTTGGATAAGCTGACGTGGCGTAATCCAAAGGCCTCGGGTTCAATTACCGTCGGCGGCATGTATTTTTTCATGGAAGATTTTTTCAATTTATATGTGTTTCAGGCTAATAATTATAGCTTAAAAATGATACGTATTTCTTATTTTAAACAAGCGATTTTTTTTCATATATTTTTATTTTCCCAATAAACATCTGGACAAAGCCTACCCACATCGCCTCATTGGAAATACCAACACCGCTCCCACATTCACTACAAAATGGTATTTGCTAGATGCGCGGGTCAATGTTTTACAGAACTAAAAAAAAGCACAGCCTACATTCTTATAAGATTATTGTAAGAAGTCGATCCGTATGAAAATTAAAGTAAAAAGTAGCTCCGAAGTTGAGAACCTTTGCTGTAAGTAATTGAAATTTTGCTAGATGCAATAGACATATTTTTTCTGCAAGCAAACATGTTTTCCATTGAGGAGATTGTAAAAGAGTAAAAAATACTTACGTAACTTTGTGCGGTCAATCTAGGCTAGGTAAAGCAATATTCCACCCACATGACCCCGGTCCATTGTGTCGGTGCTGTGGACGGAGGGATATTTTAATTTTGCACATTATCCCGTTACCTATTCAGTTCCATGTCAATCAATTTTTGATTAATGTCTTTATCTTGCGTCAGTAAGATTTTTTTTTAATTTCGCATCATTTGTGAGTCACCCTGTGTTTCACCTGTGTACTATTATTTTTCATTCGTTTCCGCTCTGTCGAGGAGCAAGTGATGTGAAATGTGGAAATTAAAATGCGATACTTAGGTAGGTACCTACTATAATCGATTTCTATTTTACGTGTAATAATATACCTACCTACAAATATAATCATAAATGTATGTATTCCAATATTATCTTTTCAGTTCTTTGGGAAACCTAAACCTCGTTAGTTATAACAGCGCAGCGGTGCTGCGTGCTATTTGCTGGATTCCTGTTGTCCGTAAGTTTTATACCATAACGTGTATTTTATTGAAAATCTCTTGAGAAACCTTAACATTAATAATATTTATATTTCTCGTAAAAGCAGGTACATCGTTTAGTTAGATAAATGAATTTACTAGGAAGGAAGAGGATACAGAAACCCTTTTTAGTCTTCTCCTGAGAAAGGAACATAAAATTACAACCACTAATATAAATAAAAAAACGTCCTCCCCTTACTAATAAAAGTGTTTAAAAATTTACACAACTGATAAACAACCGTTAATGTATGGTAAAAGGGCCCTTGTCGATTGTCAACGTATATTTCAATAAATCATGCCTATCACAAGGGTAATAAAATTACCAAGGTTTACAAACTTTTACTTAAAATTTAAATTTCATCTCTGCCGCCACTGATAAACAATGTTCGAATTGAAATCGATACTTCGATTTGAAAGTAGGTACTAACACGTACGCATTGGCACAAATAAAGTTATATATTATCGAAATAATGTGAACAATTGAATTATCGCATAAGTAATAAAAGTTATGACTACCCACAGATTAACTAGATCCTGGACGCCGAATAGAAGAAATTCAATTGTCTGTTAAATTTTGTGGAAATCATAGTTAGTACCGAACTTAGATGATTATTTAACTATTTTTGCCGATTTAATATTATCGAATCGGCTTAATTGGTGGTTTTCATAAATCAAATGGCTGTTGTTAAGTTTCCGCAACCATCGATAAGTGTGTATGGTGGTCGATGTCCGCAATCTATAATAGGTTTGAGCACACAACTACACAGAGGAAAATATATTTTTGATACTAAAATCAGTAGCCATGCGTAGATTGTCGACTTAAGTGATGCTTTAGTACAGGGGTAGGGAATCTTTTCCCCATCAGGGGTCATTGAAATATTCGCTGGCCGCGCTTGAATTTTGGAGGCAGGGGGGGGGTTCGGAATCCTTGATATATTATTAGAACCTCATTTTACCAAGTACCGATTTTATTTTATTTTCCTAAGAAATCCTAGAATAAAAACATGGGAAAAGCGTAACCAAATGTCACGTTCACAAAACGTTTTCTACTACTAGAAAATTATAACAGCTCTCGGAAAGCGATAATATTTTCCCTTGAGTTGCGTCTACAGAAGTATCCGCAAATCGAATATTGAGTTGCGTTCAAAACACAAAACTGGTTTAAGCTTTACACGCGGAGCAAGCAAATGGTTTTCCTAGCAATTTTGCAGCATTCGGTGTGAAACTAGAGTTTAAAACTCCAATCGGAACATAAGAACGGTCTACTTCGAAATGCGTCAGCAGATGAATCCGCAACTGGAATTTTAACGCATCATTCGGAACACGAAACTGCTTTTAACATAAGATTGAATCTTTGTGCGAATCCAAGCCACTAAACTAAAATTACATCCAGCACATGAAAATGGTTTCCTATGATTTTTGCAGCACATAGTCTGCATCTTAGATTTTATAACTGCACTTCAAACACGAGATTGGTCTCTTTCTTAAATGCGTCTGTAGATGAATCTACAATTTTTTATAATTTGATTTTATGGATTCTTTCGTAATCCTCTCGTAACTAGCTAGGGCTTATAACAATACCCTTTCATGTGTCTAACTAACTAACTAGTACTGCGGCTCATTTGGCCTTATTACTATTACCAACTGGTAACTACTGGTATTACTATTACCAGATGGTAACAGTAATAAGGCCAGATGAGCCGCAGTAACTGTAATTTTATATGTAAGCTTGTCCCCAGTTTAATTAGCATTACATTTTTAATTATTATTTTTTATTTAAACCGTACAATACCCAACTGTCTGGAGCCAGTGAGAGTATGGCATCCCCAATTGGGGTATGTTGTGAGGTTGAAGATAGTGGGGAGGGAAAGGAGATGGGGAAGAGGAAGGTGGTGAATTACCTGGCTATTAAGATCTGGTCACCAAACACCGCCATAGCCATTTCAAGCAACGTTTCAATTCTGAATGGTAGTCTTAGATCAGAGCGAAACCTAAAGTACGAGTATCTTCCACTCTGGAACGTGCCGCAAATATACTATACAGGGTGTATCGGCAAGTACCCGACAAACTTTAACCAGCTATTCCTCAGCACATTTGGAGTAAAAAATGTTATGGGCGCTTTGCTGTCCGGTAACATTTTTTTCCATTAAAAACAAAAAATAAATAAAAAAATCCACACTCCGTCACTGTCATTTGCCTTGTTTCTCGCGTTCAACAGCTGTTATTAGCAAGTGCGTCAAAAAGTGTCCTCGCTCTTTCGTACACACTAAATAATAATAGTTAAAAATGAGACGAATGGTGCTGTGCCATTTCGTTGTGATTGTAAAAGCGCGCCAACGTAGGTACGTACGTACATTATTCAACGAAACTCGAACAAAATATTGCCAGACGGGTTTTCAAACTTTGACAAAGGATAAAACATTGGTGACATGTGGTGAAAATATGAATAATAAATTTTTTAAATAAAATAATTAAAACACTTTTTACCACGATAATCTTTATTTTTTTTATATAAAGTCAACATGTTTCGAGAACGATGTTCTCTTCATCAGGACAATTAATGTACTAAAAACTAAATTGTCAAGTATATAGAGACAGGTGTGGGTAGAAAAGGAAGTAGTGTGTGGGGGGGGGGGGGTGGAGGGGAGGGGTGAGAGGTGGAAAGGGGACGTGCTTAGAAGATCAAAGACAAAAAATTACAATGGAAAGTTACAAAGTTACACAAAAATTACAATGGAGTTAACCAATTGAATTGCAATGATTGCAACCATTTTTACATAGGTAAAACTTGCAGAAATTTTGAAACGAGGATTAAGGAACATTTGAGATGTCTAAATAGCAATAATAATTCGGAATTTGCTAACCATCTAATTGAATTCAACCATTCATTTGACATAAATACTGGTTTTAAAATTTTACACACGAATGTTAGTGATTTTCAGTTAGACCTTTTAGAAATATTAGAAATTAGGAAAAATGTCAATAGAAATTTAAATATTATTAATAATCAAATTAATTTTGTGAATAACCCTGTCTTAAACATATTTCCATTGTAATTTTTTGTCTTTGATGTTCTAAGCACCTCCCCTTTCCACCTCTCACCCCTCCCCTCCACCCCCCCCCACACACTACTTCCTTTTCTACCCACACCTGTCTCTATATACTTGACAATTTAGTTTTTAGTACATTAATTGTCCTGATGAAGAGATCATCGTTCTCGAAACATGTTGACTTTATATAAAAAAAAATAAAGATTATCGTGGTATAAACAAAGTGTTTTAATTATTTTATTTATAAAATGGTGCCGCAAAGTGAATTTGCAAAATTTGAAGAAATAATTTTTTTATTAAAAAAAAATGTTACCGGACAGCAAAGTGCCCATAACATTATTTACTCCAAATGTGCTAAGGAATAGCTGGTTAAAGTTTGTCGGGTACGTGCCGATACACCCTGTATATTATTTATAATTAATAATTTGTGAAATAACACAAGTTAATCAAATGAAAGTTACTTTGAACCCGCGACCTCCTTCTTGCTAGTCGAGAGCCTTACCCCTTAATCACGGAGCCCGTCTTATTACACATTCAATATATTATTAATAAAATAATAAGAAATTAAATTAAATTAAAAAGGAATGTTGGATCGCCCATTTATTTGTGTCAAAACTGCTTTCTAGTAACGTAGGTGCATAATAAGTAAGTACCTGTCATCTATGTTATACCTTTTCCTGGGTTTTGTAATATAATGTAAAATGTATCGTACGACTGCGACTATCGCATCTCCAATTGAGGTATTATGTTAGGTTGAAGGTAGTGGGGAGGTGAAAGAGATAGGAAAGAAGAAGGTTGGGAATAGCCTGGCTATTCAGATCTAGTTACCAAACACGGCCAAAGTAATTTCAAGTAACGTTTCTTAATTCCGAATGGTGGTCGATGGACGACCAGGGCGATACCGAGAACATCTTCCACTCTGGCACTCTGGAAGGTGCCGCAAATAAATATTTACACCTCACATCATACCTCAATTGGGGATGCCATAGTCTCAGTGATTCGGAGCATTTGGAACCCTTGTGCGGTAAATATTCACAAAAAAAATCAAGCAAAAAAAGGTTCTTGCAGGCAGGTGGACTGGTACTTGTACAAAGCAGTTGGCAATATTAATATTATTATAAGTATTGTAGGTAGGTAGGCATGTCGAAATACATAAATAGGTATAATCTCTTTTTCCATCGCGTCATCTCAAATTTACAGTATACAGGGTCTACAAAAATAACGTAAGTACTTACATTCGATACGATACACTCAAGTGAATCAAACACAAAACCCACTTGCGTCAAGTGTTTAGACAAACTCTTGAACACCTTTGAAATAAATATTATGCTAAGTGTTTTTTTTCGATAATGTGGGCAGTGGGCACTTATATCTACAACCAACTTCTGTTTTCACGTATTATTACTTGTAATTTAGTCTATTCTGTTCTGAAACATTAGAATATTAAAACCTAATGTTTAGTATTAAGGTAAGTAGGTACATTACATAGGTATTGAGGTAACTATGTACAGTAATCGAATAATTTTAAAACGTTCTAAAAAATATAATTACGGCACCCTGTATAATAAAAGTTAATTTCCGCTTCGATGGGATTGCGGACAGTCATTACGAGATTTTTTATCCGACTGTTATGACTGAGTAAAATTTATTTGTTGTGTTTGCGAGATTCTATTCACAAATCCGCTCCCCCCATTAGTCGTGAAGGCCAAGAATATCTACTTCTGTATGCGTAGTAAGATGTATACATGTATTTACGAACAATGGACAAAAAATCAATCAAATCCGTTCCACGGTGCCGTGAATAACACGGTCCTAGTGGCAACAGTCGTGATGAGTAAACTCGGTAAACAGTAACAGTTGCACTGCACACAATCACGGGACACACTAACTCACAGTCAAAGACGACGAATCGACGTAAACGCAGTCGAGATTCGGTTTCTCTTCGCTGCGGACGTTTTCTCCCGCCGGAAATTTTGACGGTTTTCCTGGACATTTTGTAAAACCTCCAGCTGAAAATAGTGAGCGTTTCTGTGATGTATTTATTGAGAAGTTACTATGGCCGACAGTGAACCCGTGCAAAAAGAAAAAATTGTACACACCTACCCCCTCGTCAGGGTGAGTTATAATATTATAGTATCTATGAATAATTATAATATATCTGTGGATTTTGAAACATGTAAACAAAGGGGATTACCTATTAAGATTTTCATATGAGCGTTTACGTAATTTAAAAATATGTAATCTGGATGGTAGTTTTCTATATTTATAGCGTTCTGTAATCATAGTGCATAAAATGTACTGATTGGGAAAGCATTGTTTTGTTTTGGGTTAGGTTTGTAGTTAGCATGCGTGTATTTTATTCTATTTATACACATTTCTACACACACACACACACACTTCTTACAACATAGCAATGTATAATATTAAACACTAGCTGTAGGTACAACACAGCTTTAAACAATGTGGGAGTAAAATGATACTTTTTTGTAGAAAAAAATTAGGTAGGTTCCTGATACCTACTGGTACAGGCAGGCACTGGGCACCTAGGCAGTCTAGGCACGTGCGGTTACAGGGGTGAATTCGTTCAAGGACTAGAATATTAGGGTTGCAATCTAAGACCCTTATTTTATACGTTTGAAAACCTTTCCTGTCCTGTAACCGTGCTAATTTTAAAACTTCCATATTTTTAAATTCCACTGCCAGATTAATTGATTTCTTCGTAAAAAACTGTCGGGCCCAACCAACCCGAATATTTATTCCCTATACATATTGATAGTAAAGCGCGGGAATCGTACTGCAAGAGTTCTTGATCCTATCTCAAATTAATGAGCATGAATTTAGCTTGAATAAGCCGCCATCGATCTGACAAGATTCTGAACTATTCAGCTGGATTCAAATGTGAAGAAGAACCGTGAAGTAAAACGTAAGTGAATTACTGCCAACCCCTGCATGATTTTCGTGCCCTGCATTTACATTTCGGTTCGACGGGAATAGCCTTGAATTGTTCCTACAAGGGGCTATCAGCTTGGAGGGAGATATCCGCCACCCTCGCGTCGAAACATGCGAAAACCAACGTTTCCCAACATAAACACGAGTGACCTTTAGAAATTATTCCCTTGTCAAAGCTTATTGGATACGGATTTAGTACCTCCCTCGGATTCCGACATGGAGGTAGGTACTAACTAATGACCGTTCTACCATCGCACAGTGGGCTGAAAATCGCCTTTCATAGACATAGAGACTTGAATTTTTAAGGGTATTTTTTTTGGCTAGAAATGGATTCTGCTGATCATTACTATGCTATAAAATGTCGTACGAAGCAATTGCGTGTACAAATGAAGGAGTTATAATTTTTTTAAGAAAAATTTGTATGGCGCTGACATTAAAAATGAGGCTATCTCTGGAATCATGAGGTTGGCCGTTCTATCCTTACACACAGATAATACTACTATTTATTTGTATTTTTTTTGACATACTTCATATTGTGGCGCAAGGTGCGATTTTTTTTTTTTAAATCCTAAAGTGGAAAAAAAAACTTTTTTTTGTTGATGATTCATTTTAATGCTTAAATTCTTTACATATGAGTATGCTTTGTCTAGTTTACAATATTTTATTTACACTGCAAGCCAAAACACTGTGCACAGTGGGCTGAAAATCGCCTTTCATAGACATAGAGACTTGAATTTTCAAGTGTATTTTTTTTTACTAGAAATGGATTCTGCTGATCATTAATATGCTATAAAATTTTGTATGAAGCAATTGCGTGTACAAATGAAGGAGTCATCATTTTTTTAAGAAAAATTTGTATGGAACTGACATTAAAAATGGTTGACCATTATATCCTTACACACAAATATACTACTATTTATTTGTATTTTTTTGACATACTTCGTATTGTGGCGAAACTTGTGATTTTTTTTTTTTAAATCCTCAAAGTTGAAAAAAAAACTTTTTTATGTTGAAGATTCATTTTAATGCTTAAATGCTTTACATATGAGTATGCTTTGTCTAGTTTACAATATTTTATTTACACTGCAAGCCTAAAAGCATTTAAGAATTAAAATGAATCACCAACATTAAAAAGGGTTTTTTTCAACTTTGAGGATTTAAAAAAAAAAAAATCGCACCTTGCGTCACAATATGAAGTATGTCAAAAAAATACAAATAAATAGTAGTATTATCTGTGTGTAAGGATATAACGGCCAACCTTATGATTCCAGAGATAGCCTCATTTTTAATGTCAGCGCCATACAAATTTTTCTTAAAAAAATTATAACTCCTTCATTTGTATACGCAATTGCTTCGTACGACATTTTATAGCATAGTAATGATCAGCAGAATCCATATCTAGCCAAAAAAAATACCCTTGAAAATTCAAGTGTCTATGTCTATGAAAGGCGATTTTCAGCCCACTGTGCATCGTAAAAAAGACATAGGTACCTTGATTTCCCTTGTTTCCGCTTGGTTTCCGCAACCTTTTAAACAAAACTTTGGTTCATATTTTTGAAACCGAAAATATTGTTGAAATACTAATAAGTACCCACTTACTTACTTACAACTTTCTGAATCTAAATAGATTTTTCTTTTAGGAGACAACCCTTTGACTCCTCATGCTAATGAGACAATTTGTTCGCTTTTCGGAACAGCTCATATGGTCAAATAGTTGTGTCTCCCTTACCTCCATAGATAATATGAACTAAACGGTGCTAGAAAGAAAAAAAATACCAAGCTTTACATTCAAATATAGACCACAAAAATACCAGCTTTTCATTCAAATATAGACCACAAAAATACCAAGCTTTTCATTCAAATATATACCACAGAATAATTAAAATGTACTCCACAATGAAACCAAAGGTTCCGACCGCAATTTGAGATGATTTTTTTAGTAATTATTTTCATATGAAGCGATAAAAAAGTGTGGCAGTAATGTTTATAATACATTTTTCCAACAAAATTTATATTTATTTCCATATCAGTAATTTTAGTTCAGTGTTTAGATGAAAAAACGTAAGGTGAGCCATATTTAAAACTTTATGTTTTAATAACAATTTTTTATATTTAACAAAATTATACGTTCATTTCTAGGATAAAATTTGAAGACGTACTTCATCAACTTTCAAAAACGGTTATTAGTTTTCGGTTACCTTCAGAAATATCACATTTATTTGGATTTTATTGAGAAGCGGAAAATACACAAAAATTCTTCGACTTTCTAATATATAATATATATAATAGCAATTTGTAATTTGTACTAGCAAAAGTGTGCTGTCCTTATTATTATTATTTTATAAATATTGATTTGGACCAGGCAAGGGCGTAGCTATAGCATTCCCTCCTTATATACGCCCTTGGTACCAGGTTAAGTTGGGATAAAGCAAATCCAGAGGCTGTGTGAGGAGTGAGGAGAAGCTGGGCACACTTAGGAAGGAGGCCGCCATGGAACTATCTCTTAGGATGCCACTGAAGCGCGAAGTAACGCAAGACAGGGCCGCCTCGAGGCCTTTGTCGAGGCGATGAGATATTAAAATACGAGATGAAATATTAATTAGTTTGATAGGAACCATTGATGGTCTAACAATTGGCAAATGTAATTGGAGAATTCTCAATAAGTTTTATTTTCAGCATTCAGACATGCCCGAGGAAATGAGGCTGGAAGCAACCGAGCTGAGTGTGACAGCGTGTGAGAAGTTCGCCAGCAACAATGAGCACGCCGCTCGCATGATCAAGGAAACCATGGACAAAAAGTTTGGACCCAGTTTCCACGTTGTGGTTGGGGAAGGCTACGGCTTTGAAGTTTCGTATGAAGTGAAAAATATACTCTATCTCTATTTCGGGGGGAATCAAGCAATTTGCATATGGAAATGCTCTTGAAATGTGAACTTCTTTCGTATTATCTTGTACAGGTATTACAGTCTAACCATCGTTTGCAGCCAATAAGCTATTGAATCTTCTCAGTGGCTGGACTTACGGGCTCACATACCCCTGCGCGCGCTGAAATCCGAGCAAGTTTGAAAAATGGTTGTAAAATGGAGAACATTTATTTATTTACTTACAATTATGAAGAAAAAATCTTTTAATATCAATATTCTTACTTTTACTACTAGTTTTTTTAGTAAATGGAGTACTTCCTCCTTGTCGACATCATAACTTCACCAAAAACCATCCAATCTGCACGAATAAAAACGAATCTTGTAAAATAATGTAGTAGTAATAGTCTAGAAGAATTTTTTTTAAACAAAGAAATTATAGTATTTCAAACTTAAGTATGCAATTTTTAAAAAAATGTTATTAAATTATATTAAATTGACCAACCAAAAATTAAAAAAAAAACTCTCGGACTATTACTAAATTATTTTACAAGATTTTATTTTTGCAGATTGGATAATTTTTGCTGCAGTCATGAAGTTATTTATACCCGTAAAATATACCTTTATAATAATTTACTCTTCCTTTATCATATTTAATTTTCAGCGCGCGCAGACCCCTGGGTACGGGAGTCCTTAAAGAACTATCAGTATTCTCAAATTAATCACCTAAGTCTAAAATACTCAACCAACTACCAAAATTTATAATAATTTTAAAGGAATTTATTTTCACTGTCGAATGTCCAATGTCGAATGTCAAATGTCGAATGTCAAATGTCAAATGTCAAATGTCAAATGTCGAATGTCAAATGTCGAATGTCGAATGTCAAATGTCGAATGTCGAATCCTGCCGTCTTATTCTTATTATAAAACATATACAGGCAAATAATTTTAAAGAGACACTCGCTTATATAGTGGTGTACTGGATGGATAAAAAAATATTTAATTTAATAAGCTAAAATGATTAAATAATGTAGAATTGAATCGCGAGTCTAAATTTAAACGAAATTGAAAAACATTGCTACGCACACAGTATTTTCGGGCATTTTCGGGGTAAGAGGGGATTTGCGGGCGGTATTCCAAACTAATTAAACTTTTTTGAAAATTCGGTTCCACAAACACTTTCAAATGTATCTTTAAATTAATTTGCTTGTAGTTAGTTACCTCGAATACGATTAGCGATTAAGATTTAGAAATGAAATAATATCCAAAACTTCTTCTAAAAAGGGATATTTAAAATTTGCACATATTATTTTAATTTTTTCTGACAAACTTTAAACAAGATTTCAGAGCTTATTTGGAGTAAAAAATGAAAATGGTTTACGGTGAAATTTTAAATTATTTTCTTCCTCCCAAATATATTTTTTCAAAAACTTTAATTTTATCGCTGGTGCGGACCTATTTATAAAAGTGCATGTTTACGGTCATATTTGAATTTGAACTTGAAACATATCATCATAATAATAGCGTTGTCATGCTTTATGTATGAAATTCATTTGACGAGTTTAATGCGAGATACAGATGTAAGCCCATCGTCTCTGTCAGGGCTTGACTTCCGCCTATCCATAAGGCCCCAAACTCGGGGGCCTCGGAAAAGTGCCAAATGATACACGTTAAGGACACAGGACTTGGAAAAAATATTTAATTTTTTTTATTTAAGCGGAAATTTTTCTTGTGCAGTGATGGTGGAAGCTAGCTGTAGATTGAACTCGCGATGCCTTGGTGGGAATCTGACGCATCAACAATATTAATACCAAATATTCAACAATGCTAAATATTTCCATATAAAATACTGAAAGATTTCCGTTTATTGTTGGGATATTGACTTTCCGAAAAACAAAAAATTAAAGCATGTAATGGTTTGCCTCTCGACCTAGGTTTTATGTGTCTCTGTATCCCACAACACATCGGTAACTCAATTTGTGATACCATGTAAAAGAACTATATGAAAGTTGTAATAAATTAAATTAAAGCATGTAATGGTTTACCTCTCGACCTAGGTTTTATGTGTCTCTGTATCCCACAACACATCGGTAACTCAATTTGTGATACCATGTAAAAGAACTATATGAAAGTTGTAATAAATTAAATTAAAGCATGTAATGGTTTGCCTCTCGACCTAGGTTTTATGTGTCTCTGTATCCCACAACACATCGGTAACTCAATTTGTGATACCATGTAAAAAAAACTATATGAAAGTTGTAATAAATTAAATTAAAGCATGTAATGGTTTGCCTCTCGACCTAGGTTTTATGTGTCTCTGTATCCCACAACACATCGGTAACTCAATTTGTGATACCATGTAAAAAAACTATATGAAAGTTGTAATAAATTAAATTAAAGCATGTAATGGTTTGCCTCTCGACCTAGGTTTTATGTGTCTCTGTATCCCACAACACATCGGTAACTCAATTTGTGATACCATGTAAGAAAAACTATAATAAAGTTGTAATAAATTTTCCACCTGTTTCGCTCTTGTCACTTTTCTACTGTAGTTGAGAATGCTATAGTTCCACAGACTAGTGTATAAGTATATAGTGTATACTATGGACTAATTCTTTTTATATCTATGTAGGTACACATAAAAAAAAATTATTTAACCTTATGCAAAATATATTTTGATACCACAATTCAAAATAAAAATATTTGTCGGTATTTTGCAATATTAACTATTAAACGCCTCCAGTAAAATTAAAGAAACATTTTATGGGGTTTCCTGCAGGTTTATGGCTTTCAAAACGTGCTCTCAAACTCAGTGTGTCCATGGGTATGTTGGCATTAAATCGAAAATTATGAAAAAATGCCAAACCGTTCCTACACCATAGTTCCGTTTTTACACAAAAAGCATATTCAAAATAGGCTCCCCCTCCCCCCAAGGGCTCCTTGGTTATGTTTGCTGTCTGCCTTTTGCTTATTAAATCCGCCCCTGGTTAAACTTTGTCAGTTATATCGATTTTAAAATACCCTGTATATTTGTAAGATGATTGATTATTTTTTTGTAAAAAAATACGTTAAACTAAAATACGTTTTTACGCAAGTAAAAAAATAAGTTAAATTATTGAATTTAACTTATTTTTTTACTTGCGTTATATAGCATAAATTCGTCGTATTTTCACACCTGAATATTTTGCGGTAATGGAGGATAATATGTATGACGTGAGAAATAAATTATATAAATTGAGAAACTGAAGTAATTTATATTTTGCACTTGGCTAATAATATAGCCGTATTATGTACCTTTATGTTAAATTAATACTTAGCTGCTTTGCCTATTATATATTAATTTAGCTTATGCCACGACAAGAACGCCTACATTTTCAAAAGTAGTGGAAATGTAAATATATATTCATTAAAAATCGATTCAATACTTACCTAAAAGAAAAGGGGAAGTTGCCTGGCAGCCATCTTGCACGACAAACTTGTGAAATGATTTGTATGCAAAGTGGTGCATAATCATTAATATTATCATTTTATTTTTGTGTTGTTAATGCAGTTATAACGGCTTCTGATTTTTTGGGTACCTAGTCGATTGACGAAATGGGATATAACCACGATATAACATTAAAAAATGTAAATATGTTTTGGCATTTTTCATACATCTGCCCCCTCACCCCGCGGCTGCACATTGTTCTCGAATAGCCCCGTCCAGGGCTTTTTAGGTCCTTGATAAAATGCTTCTAATATGTACCTATGCGAGAGATAGTTGATTTATGCGCGAGAGATGACTGCTTGACAGTGCTCAGTAATTCAGTTTGCAATGTTTCATTTTAAAATACGTAATGTATATTGATTAATTTTTATTGTTTATAGATAACCAAATTAAATAATATTACAAAGCAAAATAGCAAATACATATAAAAAAAAATAATAATAACAATTACTGATGTAATCTAATCAATCATTTTAATCTTCTGATATTTATAAGTTTGAATCGTTTGTTAATTAAGTTTTAATGCGGTGGTGTACAAGGTAGCCTCTAGTGCTCTAACCACTATATATATTAGAAAATGAAAACATATATTTATACAGATTTTCAATCATCTGAGCTAGACGTTAGGTGAAACTGACTAATGAATAATAGGCGAAGGTAAACAGATATATATATATATATACTTCCGAATTTAAGCACAAACACATACGCTCCGGTTCTGTTGATCGGTGCCAATTTGCATGGCACACATACACCGGGCTCGGCCCGGGACTCTGCCATTCAAATTAGCACCGGCCGACGAAAATCGGCCGGCAATAACGCTACATGTGTCTACGCGCTAAATGTAAAAGAGAGTACCGGAATAATAATACTTTCTTGCTCTCGCTCACTATTCACTACTGTACGCGATTACAACAATTTAGAAAAAGCTAATTATTTTACTTTGTTAAAATACCCATTCATAGAATATTTTGTAGGTTTCAGCAATTTCACAATGTAAAAAGTGCCTACTACTGAAAAAACATTAAGATTTTCCAAATCAACCTTTATCTCGATTCTCCATTTGACTTACCGGAACTCAGGGTAAAAGAAAACTATTTAAATTTAATATGTACATTCTTATTTGAAAATATTTTATCTTTGTTTTTGATACAACTGCCCAATAAGTAAATATATTTTTTTTTAAATCCAAGAATAGAAAATATTGTGCTTTCTAGCAAGTAAACAATTATTATTATGTCTCAGTTTATTATCCTGTGATTTAAGAAAATATATTTAGTTCGTAATAATAATTATGTTAGTTCAGGCACACACAAGCAACTTTAGTTGAAGTGACCGTTGGCGACTATTTCAAAATCCATAATTTTTTTTTAAATTCTCCCTAGCAGGGTGTCGCCTCGTGTGCGCACCTCCATATACCGTAATGGATTTTGATGCAGCAACACTATTGCCCGCAACTAAAGTTGCTTGTGTGCGCTTGGATATCTATAGATGTAAGACTAGTAATACACTTACAGCATCTCGCTGCTGCCGGCAATCGCATCTGATTTTTCATACAATAGGAGCTGCAGTGTGTGCGCTCATTATGAGTTTGTATACAGTTTTGAGGTTTGCCGGGATGCGAATGCCGACAGCAGCAAGCAATATTCTATTATTGTAAAGGGTGCATTCCTGGCCTAATTAACAAATGTAATACTTGCTTCCATAAATTGCGTGTAACAAAATTTCAAATAAAATTTATTTGAAGTACTTTAATTTTAATGCCAGATTTTTTTTATGCTTCTCTCATACGGGTCGGTATGAAATCAATATCCGTGTCAGCAAAAATAAAAGGCAATGGAAATACGCAACACCGCGCCGCACTGATTCGTGTACGGGCACCAATAGAAATATGTTTTATTGATTCCTTACCGACCTCTGAGAGAGCGGCCTTAGGTATAAGAATATAATAATATATACCTTCCATATATCTACAGTACATGAAGAAAACACCGTAGCTCAGTAAGCTAAGAATAAGAATCAACCCCATATCGCCAAGCATAACCCCAAAGATAATAGAAATAATGGGAAATATGGCATTGAAGCGTGTCGACTGTCACCAAGCTACGATCAAACTGCACGGACTATCAAAGTTATGGAGCCAATCAAAGTTATGCATTTGGTTAGGCCCGACAGACCCCATCCTAAGGCCCCAACCTCGGGTGGGGGGCCCTGGCCAGGGACTGGTTTTAAAAAAAATTTAAACACTAAAGTTCCTTAGGGCATAAAATATTATCTTGGGAATGCTGTGAAAATGGTACACATTGAGAATACAGGACTCAAAACAAAAATATATATATATATACATATATTGCTTGTGCAATGGAGGACTTAAATGATGGCGAAGCCTGGATGGGAATCCCACTCTGCTATTAGCCAGTTAAGATGATATGTTTTAAAGGTTTGAGTTTTAATACTAAAATATTGTAGCAATACTAACTTATTTAAACATAAAAATTGAAAGCATTTATTGGTTTGCCTTCTGACCTACAAAAATTTTCTCCTGCAGCACTTCTTCATATTCAATTCCCTTCACCAGTACTTCAAAAGGAAAATTTTAGTCTGCGGCACTTTTCCGTGTCGTTGTGAGAGTTATATGTAAATTCCATTCCCTACGCTGTCACTGCAGTTGGGAATGCCATAGTTCCACAGACACCGAGAATATTGAGGAAATGGAGGTAATGTATGGTATTCGCAATTTTATTTTTTACATGCAGGTAATCAATCAGCTACACAACTTTTATTATAAACTTTTGTATTTAATTGACCTTTCTAAAAGCAAAAGAATAGTTTTATACATAAATTGTGTAACTTACATACAATGAACGGTTTTTTGAATTTTTAAAATTATTTTTAACTTTCAAATCACGATTAGGCGGCATAACACTAGTCTTGCACGAAACCATACAAAATTACAGAACCATTTTTTTTTTGTTTCCCTGTAGTTTTTTTTCCTTTTGAAAAGGGCCCCCCAAACTTAAGTGTGCTCATGGGCCCCTTCATGGCTTAAGACGGTCCCGCTGAGATGATAATGAAAACAAAATTTATGTATTAAAAATTGAGAATATTTATTAAAATAGTAATAATAATTGTTTCAATAATATAATTATATTTTAAACCTAAATGAACATTTTTGTTGTAAAAAATTTTACACGCCTACAATACTTTTTAAAAATTTAAATAATTTTATAATTTTTGGCACTCAAGTAGACATTAATTTTTGGGATTAGGATGTTGAATTTTTAAAAACATACATGATTTTAGTAACTAAATGTGTTAAATAACAGGTTCTACAACTCATCTTACAGCCAATACAAAAAAATGTATGATGTTATAAGATGTCTACTTGAAGATCTATAATTCTTTCTTAATTAAAAACATAATGAAAAAAATAAGATGTAAAAACAGAGATGAATCACAGGTATGGTGTGTACACATGTATAAATATTTTGGTTTCCAAAATGGTTACCAGAATTTCAAGAATAACCTTATTTACAATTTTCCATACACAAGCTGCTAAAAGTATTACAAACCATTACAACATAATATTGATTCATCATTTATTTATAAAATAAGTCAATACGTTTAACAATACATTTCCCAATGAAAAAGAGTCTAAAATTAGCAGGCCACAGAACGACATGTATTAGATTTCTAATTAAACGAATAATGTTAATATGTTTAGTATTTAAAAAAGCTAATACTGAGTTCTACACATTGCAAGCATGTATTATAATATAAAGTTATTTACTCACAAAACATACAGTCAACTTCCTGAAGCGTAATTATATTTGCACACATTTATGACGCAGCTTGAAATAAGCAAACAAAACGTAAGGTACATAATGGCAATAGCTTATTGTGACTTGATAAAAATGTGAGATTATGTGGAAGTCAATTTATAGGAATTGTATAAATAACTGTGACCTAATATTTGAATTATTAATTTGTAATACTGAACTGAATAATTCATAATATATATTGCATTATTTTAAATACACAAAAGTCTTATATTATAGTAAACATGTTCTAAATATTACAATTGGCACTTTATTATCAACAAGGATACTTTTTGAAGTTAACCGAATTTAGATTTTAAAAATGACTAAATCACATACTTTTTGTATGCTCAATAAAGTATTTAGGGGTAAACGTAACATACATTAACAATTTTTGTTATTTGTTTTTGGGGTGTTATGCCGTGATGCGCTAATTCCTTCTTTAGCCAGTTAATAATGTGCGCGTTCATAGATGGCATTAATTTAATTATTTTATGAAAATACACTTTCTTCAAGTGATTAAGACAAATTATTTGTTTATGCCCGTATATAAGCAATGTAAATAAATAATTCGTCTTAACATTTTAAAGCATAACTTGCAAAAAGTAAATAATTAAATTAACGCCATCTATGAACGCATAAATTATAACATATGTTACGTTTACCCTGAGCATAAATATAACAACCCTGTTCTGTATACGTTTTGCTTCTAATCTATGTATTTGATATATTGGCTGCATACAATAAATGGTTTTCCATATTATAAAATACCCTGACATGGTAATTGTGTTGTGGTGTTCCCTACCAATGCGTTTTATGAAGAATGTCACTGAAATTCCAACTAAGCACTTGTATGAATAAAATTATCATTCTTCTGGATTGTACACATCGAGGATATGAATGAATAATTTATAAATTTTGGCAATAATAATAATAATAGGGTATTTTCACTGTTTTTCTTTGTTCTCGAAAATAATTACGATAATGAAGGAATTTTTATTTTATTTTTATGTTGACGAATAAATTCTCTACAGCAAATTTAAAATGTGCCATAATTGATTTGCCACCCTTTGTGAATTCAGCAGCGCTGACTTCATGCCGGGCGCCGTTGGTGACAGCCGTCTTACTAAACATTGGCGGTTTCTATGTCATAATGACATTGTAGCCAGTTGGAACCATTTCAGAATGCGCAGTTTTTCAAATCAATAATTATGAATGAAAATATTAAAATTACAAAATTTTAGTAGAATGATCAGAATTAGAAAATCAAACTTTAAATCTTCCACACGTTTTAGTCAGTATTCATAGTTTGTGAAAATACCCCATTTTCAGCAACATTACATTGAAATTTCCGAATATGTAGTAAGCCTACTTATTGTTATTCAGTTAAGCAAAGCCATAAAAATGTACGCTATGTTAAAATTAGAATTTAGTCACAACATTAAGATGAACTTTTAAAATTGCAGTTTTGTGAATGCAACAACACAAATCGTTAAAGCCCAATTTTAAAATCTAAACGAAACTCCTGATAATATATCGTTGATGTTTTGTAGAAAGGGCAAATAAGTCATTTTTACAGAGATGATAAAACACCTATTTTGTTCACATTTCAAGTTGTGAGCCTAGACTCATCCGCGAAGATGTAATAATAAAAGTTATGCAAAGGAGAATAAAGAAGAAAACTAAAAGTGCCTTCCATATATCTACCCGGCTCAGAACAGATATTGTCTAGTGAGTCGGGTAGCGCACATGATTGTAAATAACCCATTGATGTTAATAAACGACCGGGTTGCCGGCAATATAAAAAAATATTTATAAATTTGAAAGGAAACAAATGTTTTCACTGACATTTAGGTTCTAGACTATTTAGAAAGCGCTCTGTCTCTTTTTTACACTTGCCTGACATCTTAGATGTCCATCCCATTTGAATTTGGTAATCATGGCGAAACACAGTTTTGTATTTTAAACTATGGTTTAAAAGCTCTTGTAGAAATGTGATATGGTACTTTCACCTTTTCTTCAAAACAGCAATAATAGGTTGGTGAATAAGAAACATTCCATATAATTAAAGTCAGTCTATCAGGTCATACTATCCTATATAAACCAGTTAAATATATTATAAAATTACTAAAAGTTAAACCATTAAACAGGTATATAAATTTTCAGGCAGCAAAACAATAACAATGAGCATAAATTTGTTCATAACTATGATATATTATTCTGATCCAGTGGAAAGTTTGTGACCAAAAGTTTGGTTGCTTTCGCCAGTTCGTAAGCTGCTGAGGGAATACGGAGCATCGTATCTCCTTCTGATGTTTCACCGCTGTTGCCCCAAAGGCTGCATGCCCTTGAGAGGCCCTCGCACGATGTTGAAAGCTGGCTCAACACAGAGCAAATATTTTCATCTTCGCATTTCTGAAATAATTTGAGGAAATAAAAAATAATGCAAATAACACCATCATCGTGGCAAAACAGTTTGTTAAGAACTTAAGGTTGCATCTGAAACATGGCATATTATGGTTTTAATGGACATACATATTGTCCGTAAATTAATAAATAAATGGCATGAGATTGGCCGGAAGCACCAAATTTGTAGAAAATCAAAATTAGTAAGTAATCAGTAAAAAAAAATTAAACAGGCGCTTACGGTGAATAATAAATTGACTGCATTTATGCAATTACATTATCAATGTAATAATTACAATAATTTACCTCCGGGAAGATGTTCAGTAATTGATGAACTGTCTGCTTTATTTTGTCAGCCTTGAGTATAAATGTATGGCCAAAGGTGGTGGTGTCCTGCATGGCCGCCCACAGCTCCCTGATTCCCTTGGTCACCCCTTCGGCGTAATTGTGAACATCTTCAGCGGGGGGCATGTTCGAAGTCAGATTTTCTTCAGGTACTAAATTTGTATTGCCTAAACTTTGAGCCAGGCCTCGATCTAAACCACCCACAGTCGTTAGCTACAATTACAACATAACATAATATAGGTATAAATATTAATTTACAAGTCACAATTTTAAACAAATATATTTGAAAAAAATAAAAGTTTTATATTATGTGGGTACATATAATCAACGAAACAATATTTACCTGGTGTTTAGTTATTTGCCAATTAAGTTTGGGTCCTTCTCTAGTTTCATACATACTGATGGGTCTTTGATTAGTTCTCCCCAATATTCTACCATCAAATATTTGGGGTTCTTCAGATTCCTTAGTATTGTTGCATTCAACGACAGATTTGAAATGATGAGGACTGTTAAGCAACACACTAACGTCACGGGTTGGGGGGGAGTGCCCCGCCGTTACTCTGTTCTTGTCAAGAATATTTCTCAAAATAACATTCTCATTTTTGAGGTTTTCCACAGTCTTCTGCCACTGTTGTAACTCAGATTTAAGTTCTGATATTAGGTTATCTTTGGAGTTCAATTGATCCTGCAACTGTTCTATTTCTTTAGTATTTTGAACATCTGAGATATTTTCGTGGATGGTTTCATTGTGATTGACAAATTGTGCTTTTTGTACTGGACTGAAAGACTGTTCAATCGGTATGGCAGCCTCGTATGCCTTGGAAACAATTTCTCCACTTTTGGGAGAGTTATTTATATTTAACTCTTTGTGATTCTGAAAAGTAAATTGCTAGTATTATATTTTATGTAAATTTAAAACAATGCTACCAATATGTATTATTGTCAATAACTTACATTCTGAACCATAGGTGTTAATGCAGCATAATCATCATCTGAAGCAACAGAATCGTAGAGAGGTTCATCGTCTGACAAATGGGAAAACTGTTTCAGCTTATTTGCTTTCCTTATATTATTTTTATCCAATGCCGACATGTTTGCTATAACCAAAATAAAAACCATAGAATTAACAATAATAGGAATAATCTTAAGATACAAATGTATTACACTTCCTATGGCAATGCAGCATAAGACCACTGAGGTTCAGGGTCCAAGCGGAATAGCAAATGATAATAATATTTTATTTACTGTGCGGGTTAAGTGTGGCGATATGTTGTCTTCTGGTTGCATCCATAAGGACATCCCTCAAGAGGGAGCCCATCTCTGCTGGTGAAAGTCTGGCCAGTTTCTGTCTACCTTGATTCCTCGGTGCGCTTAAGGCAGGATTGACGGGCAAGAATGCCACGCCAAATCTCTCCAACCCAACTGCACTTGTGTTCCACACTGAAACAATTACAACCTACTTATGTACACAAATCATTTAAAGAATTGTTTGTAAAACATATGTACATACTAATTATTATGTACAGTGAAATAAAATATAAATAATTTTAATTACCTGCTTCACACTCTCTGCGATCAACTTCATCATATATGTCCATAACCAGCTCTTCAAATAAATGATTGGGTAGCTGGAAATTGATTTTTTTTTAAATTTATTGTATGTATAATAAAACAAAGGAGGGATTTAAGATAACGTTGTATGCATATTTGCAGTGGCGTGCAGTTTGTACAGTTTGAAAAGCTGTATAGGTGGGCACCTTAAGAAAATGGAGCGTAAAAATTAATGAAAAATCTGAATCTTCTGCTTTTCTGTTACAGCCTGTCCTGGTTACCTGCACAATAAAAATACGATATTCCTCTGGATGATATTTTTCAGCTATATAAAATAGGATATATTGCTGAAGTCACTAAAAAACGGACCCCATATCGGCCTATAATACTGTAAGGCCAACCAAAATATTCAATGATATGCAATTATAATCAAAGAGACCTGTTTACCCTTGGTCATAAAGCAAAGCATGCCACTGCACATTCATATTAATAATATTGAATAAACACACTAAAAGCCAATGTATGTTTAAAGATAGTCATTTACGATTTAATATTTATGATATTTATAAGTTTGAATCGTTTGTTAATTAAGTTTTAATGCGGTGGTGTACAAGGTAGCCTCTAGTGCTCTAACCACTATATATATTAGAAAATGAAAACATATATTTATACAGATTTTCAATCATCTGAGCTAGACGTTAGGTGAAACTGACTAATGAATAATAGGCGAAGGTAAACAGATATATATATATATATACTTCCGAATTTAAGCACAAACACATACGCTCCGGTTCTGTTGATCGGTGCCAATTTGCATGGCACACATACACCGGGCTCGGCCCGGGACTCTGCCATTCAAATTAGCACCGGCCGACGAAAATCGGCCGGCAATAACGCTACATGTGTCTACGCGCTAAATGTAAAAGAGAGTACCGGAATAATAATACTTTCTTGCTCTCGCTCACTATTCACTACTGTACGCGATTACAACAATTTAGAAAAAGCTAATTATTTTACTTTGTTAAAATACCCATTCATAGAATATTTTGTAGGTTTCAGCAATTTCACAATGTAAAAAGTGCCTACTACTGAAAAAACATTAAGATTTTCCAAATCAACCTTTATCTCGATTCTCCATTTGACTTACCGGAACTCAGGGTAAAAGAAAACTATTTAAATTTAATATGTACATTCTTATTTGAAAATATTTTATCTTTGTTTTTGATACAACTGCCCAATAAGTAAATATATTTTTTTTTAAATCCAAGAATAGAAAATATTGTGCTTTCTAGCAAGTAAACAATTATTATTATGTCTCAGTTTATTATCCTGTGATTTAAGAAAATATATTTAGTTCGTAATAATAATTATGTTAGTTCAGGCACACACAAGCAACTTTAGTTGAAGTGACCGTTGGCGACTATTTCAAAATCCATAATTTTTTTTTAAATTCTCCCTAGCAGGGTGTCGCCTCGTGTGCGCACCTCCATATACCGTAATGGATTTTGATGCAGCAACACTATTGCCCGCAACTAAAGTTGCTTGTGTGCGCTTGGATATCTATAGATGTAAGACTAGTAATACACTTACAGCATCTCGCTGCTGCCGGCAATCGCATCTGATTTTTCATACAATAGGAGCTGCAGTGTGTGCGCTCATTATGAGTTTGTATACAGTTTTGAGGTTTGCCGGGATGCGAATGCCGACAGCAGCAAGCAATATTCTATTATTGTAAAGGGTGCATTCCTGGCCTAATTAACAAATGTAATACTTGCTTCCATAAATTGCGTGTAACAAAATTTCAAATAAAATTTATTTGAAGTACTTTAATTTTAATGCCAGATTTTTTTTATGCTTCTCTCATACGGGTCGGTATGAAATCAATATCCGTGTCAGCAAAAATAAAAGGCAATGGAAATACGCAACACCGCGCCGCACTGATTCGTGTACGGGCACCAATAGAAATATGTTTTATTGATTCCTTACCGACCTCTGAGAGAGCGGCCTTAGGTATAAGAATATAATAATATATACCTTCCATATATCTACAGTACATGAAGAAAACACCGTAGCTCAGTAAGCTAAGAATAAGAATCAACCCCATATCGCCAAGCATAACCCCAAAGATAATAGAAATAATGGGAAATATGGCATTGAAGCGTGTCGACTGTCACCAAGCTACGATCAAACTGCACGGACTATCAAAGTTATGGAGCCAATCAAAGTTATGCATTTGGTTAGGCCCGACAGACCCCATCCTAAGGCCCCAACCTCGGGTGGGGGGCCCTGGCCAGGGACTGGTTTTAAAAAAAATTTAAACACTAAAGTTCCTTAGGGCATAAAATATTATCTTGGGAATGCTGTGAAAATGGTACACATTGAGAATACAGGACTCAAAACAAAAATATATATATATATACATATATTGCTTGTGCAATGGAGGACTTAAATGATGGCGAAGCCTGGATGGGAATCCCACTCTGCTATTAGCCAGTTAAGATGATATGTTTTAAAGGTTTGAGTTTTAATACTAAAATATTGTAGCAATACTAACTTATTTAAACATAAAAATTGAAAGCATTTATTGGTTTGCCTTCTGACCTACAAAAATTTTCTCCTGCAGCACTTCTTCATATTCAATTCCCTTCACCAGTACTTCAAAAGGAAAATTTTAGTCTGCGGCACTTTTCCGTGTCGTTGTGAGAGTTATATGTAAATTCCATTCCCTACGCTGTCACTGCAGTTGGGAATGCCATAGTTCCACAGACACCGAGAATATTGAGGAAATGGAGGTAATGTATGGTATTCGCAATTTTATTTTTTACATGCAGGTAATCAATCAGCTACACAACTTTTATTATAAACTTTTGTATTTAATTGACCTTTCTAAAAGCAAAAGAATAGTTTTATACATAAATTGTGTAACTTACATACAATGAACGGTTTTTTGAATTTTTAAAATTATTTTTAACTTTCAAATCACGATTAGGCGGCATAACACTAGTCTTGCACGAAACCATACAAAATTACAGAACCATTTTTTTTTTGTTTCCCTGTAGTTTTTTTTCCTTTTGAAAAGGGCCCCCCAAACTTAAGTGTGCTCATGGGCCCCTTCATGGCTTAAGACGGTCCCGCTGAGATGATAATGAAAACAAAATTTATGTATTAAAAATTGAGAATATTTATTAAAATAGTAATAATAATTGTTTCAATAATATAATTATATTTTAAACCTAAATGAACATTTTTGTTGTAAAAAATTTTACACGCCTACAATACTTTTTAAAAATTTAAATAATTTTATAATTTTTGGCACTCAAGTAGACATTAATTTTTGGGATTAGGATGTTGAATTTTTAAAAACATACATGATTTTAGTAACTAAATGTGTTAAATAACAGGTTCTACAACTCATCTTACAGCCAATACAAAAAAATGTATGATGTTATAAGATGTCTACTTGAAGATCTATAATTCTTTCTTAATTAAAAACATAATGAAAAAAATAAGATGTAAAAACAGAGATGAATCACAGGTATGGTGTGTACACATGTATAAATATTTTGGTTTCCAAAATGGTTACCAGAATTTCAAGAATAACCTTATTTACAATTTTCCATACACAAGCTGCTAAAAGTATTACAAACCATTACAACATAATATTGATTCATCATTTATTTATAAAATAAGTCAATACGTTTAACAATACATTTCCCAATGAAAAAGAGTCTAAAATTAGCAGGCCACAGAACGACATGTATTAGATTTCTAATTAAACGAATAATGTTAATATGTTTAGTATTTAAAAAAGCTAATACTGAGTTCTACACATTGCAAGCATGTATTATAATATAAAGTTATTTACTCACAAAACATACAGTCAACTTCCTGAAGCGTAATTATATTTGCACACATTTATGACGCAGCTTGAAATAAGCAAACAAAACGTAAGGTACATAATGGCAATAGCTTATTGTGACTTGATAAAAATGTGAGATTATGTGGAAGTCAATTTATAGGAATTGTATAAATAACTGTGACCTAATATTTGAATTATTAATTTGTAATACTGAACTGAATAATTCATAATATATATTGCATTATTTTAAATACACAAAAGTCTTATATTATAGTAAACATGTTCTAAATATTACAATTGGCACTTTATTATCAACAAGGATACTTTTTGAAGTTAACCGAATTTAGATTTTAAAAATGACTAAATCACATACTTTTTGTATGCTCAATAAAGTATTTAGGGGTAAACGTAACATACATTAACAATTTTTGTTATTTGTTTTTGGGGTGTTATGCCGTGATGCGCTAATTCCTTCTTTAGCCAGTTAATAATGTGCGCGTTCATAGATGGCATTAATTTAATTATTTTATGAAAATACACTTTCTTCAAGTGATTAAGACAAATTATTTGTTTATGCCCGTATATAAGCAATGTAAATAAATAATTCGTCTTAACATTTTAAAGCATAACTTGCAAAAAGTAAATAATTAAATTAACGCCATCTATGAACGCATAAATTATAACATATGTTACGTTTACCCTGAGCATAAATATAACAACCCTGTTCTGTATACGTTTTGCTTCTAATCTATGTATTTGATATATTGGCTGCATACAATAAATGGTTTTCCATATTATAAAATACCCTGACATGGTAATTGTGTTGTGGTGTTCCCTACCAATGCGTTTTATGAAGAATGTCACTGAAATTCCAACTAAGCACTTGTATGAATAAAATTATCATTCTTCTGGATTGTACACATCGAGGATATGAATGAATAATTTATAAATTTTGGCAATAATAATAATAATAGGGTATTTTCACTGTTTTTCTTTGTTCTCGAAAATAATTACGATAATGAAGGAATTTTTATTTTATTTTTATGTTGACGAATAAATTCTCTACAGCAAATTTAAAATGTGCCATAATTGATTTGCCACCCTTTGTGAATTCAGCAGCGCTGACTTCATGCCGGGCGCCGTTGGTGACAGCCGTCTTACTAAACATTGGCGGTTTCTATGTCATAATGACATTGTAGCCAGTTGGAACCATTTCAGAATGCGCAGTTTTTCAAATCAATAATTATGAATGAAAATATTAAAATTACAAAATTTTAGTAGAATGATCAGAATTAGAAAATCAAACTTTAAATCTTCCACACGTTTTAGTCAGTATTCATAGTTTGTGAAAATACCCCATTTTCAGCAACATTACATTGAAATTTCCGAATATGTAGTAAGCCTACTTATTGTTATTCAGTTAAGCAAAGCCATAAAAATGTACGCTATGTTAAAATTAGAATTTAGTCACAACATTAAGATGAACTTTTAAAATTGCAGTTTTGTGAATGCAACAACACAAATCGTTAAAGCCCAATTTTAAAATCTAAACGAAACTCCTGATAATATATCGTTGATGTTTTGTAGAAAGGGCAAATAAGTCATTTTTACAGAGATGATAAAACACCTATTTTGTTCACATTTCAAGTTGTGAGCCTAGACTCATCCGCGAAGATGTAATAATAAAAGTTATGCAAAGGAGAATAAAGAAGAAAACTAAAAGTGCCTTCCATATATCTACCCGGCTCAGAACAGATATTGTCTAGTGAGTCGGGTAGCGCACATGATTGTAAATAACCCATTGATGTTAATAAACGACCGGGTTGCCGGCAATATAAAAAAATATTTATAAATTTGAAAGGAAACAAATGTTTTCACTGACATTTAGGTTCTAGACTATTTAGAAAGCGCTCTGTCTCTTTTTTACACTTGCCTGACATCTTAGATGTCCATCCCATTTGAATTTGGTAATCATGGCGAAACACAGTTTTGTATTTTAAACTATGGTTTAAAAGCTCTTGTAGAAATGTGATATGGTACTTTCACCTTTTCTTCAAAACAGCAATAATAGGTTGGTGAATAAGAAACATTCCATATAATTAAAGTCAGTCTATCAGGTCATACTATCCTATATAAACCAGTTAAATATATTATAAAATTACTAAAAGTTAAACCATTAAACAGGTATATAAATTTTCAGGCAGCAAAACAATAACAATGAGCATAAATTTGTTCATAACTATGATATATTATTCTGATCCAGTGGAAAGTTTGTGACCAAAAGTTTGGTTGCTTTCGCCAGTTCGTAAGCTGCTGAGGGAATACGGAGCATCGTATCTCCTTCTGATGTTTCACCGCTGTTGCCCCAAAGGCTGCATGCCCTTGAGAGGCCCTCGCACGATGTTGAAAGCTGGCTCAACACAGAGCAAATATTTTCATCTTCGCATTTCTGAAATAATTTGAGGAAATAAAAAATAATGCAAATAACACCATCATCGTGGCAAAACAGTTTGTTAAGAACTTAAGGTTGCATCTGAAACATGGCATATTATGGTTTTAATGGACATACATATTGTCCGTAAATTAATAAATAAATGGCATGAGATTGGCCGAAGCACCAAATTTGTAGAAAATCAAAATTAGTAAGTAATCAGTAAAAAAAAATTAAACAGGCGCTTACGGTGAATAATAAATTGACTGCATTTATGCAATTACATTATCAATGTAATAATTACAATAATTTACCTCCGGGAAGATGTTCAGTAATTGATGAACTGTCTGCTTTATTTTGTCAGCCTTGAGTATAAATGTATGGCCAAAGGTGGTGGTGTCCTGCATGGCCGCCCACAGCTCCCTGATTCCCTTGGTCACCCCTTCGGCGTAATTGTGAACATCTTCAGCGGGGGGCATGTTCGAAGTCAGATTTTCTTCAGGTACTAAATTTGTATTGCCTAAACTTTGAGCCAGGCCTCGATCTAAACCACCCACAGTCGTTAGCTACAATTACAACATAACATAATATAGGTATAAATATTAATTTACAAGTCACAATTTTAAACAAATATATTTGAAAAAAATAAAAGTTTTATATTATGTGGGTACATATAATCAACGAAACAATATTTACCTGGTGTTTAGTTATTTGCCAATTAAGTTTGGGTCCTTCTCTAGTTTCATACATACTGATGGGTCTTTGATTAGTTCTCCCCAATATTCTACCATCAAATATTTGGGGTTCTTCAGATTCCTTAGTATTGTTGCATTCAACGACAGATTTGAAATGATGAGGACTGTTAAGCAACACACTAACGTCACGGGTTGGGGGGGAGTGCCCCGCCGTTACTCTGTTCTTGTCAAGAATATTTCTCAAAATAACATTCTCATTTTTGAGGTTTTCCACAGTCTTCTGCCACTGTTGTAACTCAGATTTAAGTTCTGATATTAGGTTATCTTTGGAGTTCAATTGATCCTGCAACTGTTCTATTTCTTTAGTATTTTGAACATCTGAGATATTTTCGTGGATGGTTTCATTGTGATTGACAAATTGTGCTTTTTGTACTGGACTGAAAGACTGTTCAATCGGTATGGCAGCCTCGTATGCCTTGGAAACAATTTCTCCACTTTTGGGAGAGTTATTTATATTTAACTCTTTGTGATTCTGAAAAGTAAATTGCTAGTATTATATTTTATGTAAATTTAAAACAATGCTACCAATATGTATTATTGTCAATAACTTACATTCTGAACCATAGGTGTTAATGCAGCATAATCATCATCTGAAGCAACAGAATCGTAGAGAGGTTCATCGTCTGACAAATGGGAAAACTGTTTCAGCTTATTTGCTTTCCTTATATTATTATTATCCAATGCCGACATGTTTGCTATAACCAAAATAAAAACCATAGAATTAACAATAATAGGAATAATCTTAAGATACAAATGTATTACACTTCCTATGGCAATGCAGCATAAGACCACTGAGGTTCAGGGTCCAAGCGGAATAGCAAATGATAATAATATTTTATTTACTGTGCGGGTTAAGTGTGGCGATATGTTGTCTTCTGGTTGCATCCATAAGGACATCCCTCAAGAGGGAGCCCATCTCTGCTGGTGAAAGTCTGGCCAGTTTCTGTCTACCTTGATTCCTCGGTGCGCTTAAGGCAGGATTGACGGGCAAGAATGCCACGCCAAATCTCTCCAACCCAACTGCACTTGTGTTCCACACTGAAACAATTACAACCTACTTATGTACACAAATCATTTAAAGAATTGTTTGTAAAACATATGTACATACTAATTATTATGTACAGTGAAATAAAATATAAATAATTTTAATTACCTGCTTCACACTCTCTGCGATCAACTTCATCATATATGTCCATAACCAGCTCTTCAAATAAATGATTGGGTAGCTGGAAATTGATTTTTTTTTAAATTTATTGTATGTATAATAAAACAAAGGAGGGATTTAAGATAACGTTGTATGCATATTTGCAGTGGCGTGCAGTTTGTACAGTTTGAAAAGCTGTATAGGTGGGCACCTTAAGAAAATGGAGCGTAAAAATTAATGAAAAATCTGAATCTTCTGCTTTTCTGTTACAGCCTGTCCTGGTTACCTGCACAATAAAAATACGATATTCCTCTGGATGATATTTTTCAGCTATATAAAATAGGATATATTGCTGAAGTCACTAAAAAACG
Source organism: Hesperophylax magnus (assembly GCA_026573805.1). Taxonomy (NCBI): domain Eukaryota; kingdom Metazoa; phylum Arthropoda; class Insecta; order Trichoptera; family Limnephilidae; genus Hesperophylax; species Hesperophylax magnus. Next base: position 6,980,679 of record JAIUSX010000006.1, on the reverse strand, counting down.
GACCCCATATCGGCCTATAATACTGTAAGGCCAACCAAAATATTCAATGATATGCAATTATAATCAAAGAGACCTGTTTACCCTTGGTCATAAAGCAAAGCATGCCACTGCACATTCATATTAATAATATTGAATAAACACACTAAAAGCCAATGTATGTTTAAAGATAGTCATTTACGATTTAAGATATGGGGTAATTAACAAATTTATGAAATGGACGAAGTTACTAACCAATTGTAGTTTTCCACGAGCTGCTTTAGCTATATCGGTCATTTCATTGGAGTCTGTTTTGTCAAGGTTAATGTAGTGTTGTCCGGCGGCATGATCAGGCTTCTTGTTGCAGAGGTAGTATGCTAAACGATCTGTAACTTCGTATACTAGTTCCACCATCCTTTCAGCCAGTTCGAAATGTCCCCCTTGCCTGCGAAAATAAAATATTTCAATAAATCTAACAACTTTCAAAATTCGAGATTCAGTAAGGTAGCATTCTTACTAGATTATACTTCTGTTATGGGCAGTCTTAAAAAGTTACCCCCAAGTATGCTATTTTGCTATGTACGAGGTTTGTTCAAAAGAAAAGGTGAATTTTGAATTTTCACGGGCTGTGTACATTCGATTAACGATTTTTTTTGTTGTTATGTTGGTACACATATGTTTATCATAATATGTTAGCATTATCAGCCATTTTGGATGAGTGGTTTGTTTTTGACAACTGGAAAGGTTAGTCACGTTTTTGTGTGTTCTTCGATTTTTTACTTTTGAAAAAAACGGATCAAAGGATATGTATTAAATTTTGCGTTAAAAATGGAATAAAGTGCTCCAACGCACTTAAAATGTTGACTGTGGCATTCGGCGAGTCTACTTTGTCTCAAAAAAGTGTTTATAAGTGGTCCAAGTGCTTTACAGAAGGCCGAGAAGATGTTAATGACGATGAGCGTCCTGGAGTTGTAACCACGTCAACAAACGAAGAAAACATCGAAACAGTGAAGAAAATGATTTTGTAAAATCGTCGAATCACTATTAGGGAAGTTGCAGAGGATGTTGGCATATCAATTGGCTCATGCCATGCTATTTTCTCCAATGTTTTGGGCACGAAACGTGTGGCAGCGAAGTTTGTTCCGAAATTGCTAATGAATTGTGGAAAAACAAATCATGGATTTTGCATCACGATAATGCACCAGCTCACACATCAATGCTTGTTCGTGATTATTTGGCCAAAAACAACACCGTAATCATGCCTCAACCACCGTATTCACCAGATTTGGCTCCCTGCAACTTTTTCCTAGTCCCGAAACTGAAGAGACCAATGAAATGAAAGCGTTTTGCCACAATTGATGAGATAAAGTCAGAATCGAAGAATGAGCTGATGGCCATACCGAAAAGCGCATTCCAGAAGTGCTTCGAGGATTGGAAGAAGCGCTGGCATAAGTGCATTATATCTGAGGGGGATTACTTTGAAGGGGAGAAAATGGATATTGATGAATAAATAAATACTTTTCGAAAAAATTCGAAATTCACCTTTTCTTTTGAACAAACCTCGTAGAAGAAATCTTATACTGTATCTTTTCTCACCTTGCTGCTTGTGAGGGGTTGATCCCTGAGGCATCACGAGTGTTGGGATCGGCTCCCCAGGCCACCAGTAGTTCAGCTTGACTTGAGTGCCCGGCACGGCAGGCCACATGCAAGCAACTTGTACCCTTTTCCTGCACACAAATCAGAATGTCAAACAAAACTTCCAAAAAAAAAAATTTTAACTCGACGATTGGGAATATTTTACTTCGTGTCTCTCCCTTCACCATCGTGGCTATTATTGTTGTCAAAAGCCGTTTCTTAAAATAATGAGGTATAACAACTCAACCAATCTCAAAGATACAATCTAATAATGTGCAGTCCGCAGAGTGCATAGAGGATGTGAAGCTGTGCATTCCCAAAGAGAAACTTACATGCAAATTTATTTTCTGGGCCATGCACAGCTTTACAGATTCGATGGACTGAACACTCCTGCATCAGCGGATACATTTTTCATTTACTATTACTGTGGAAAGTTATTACAAATAAGTATGGAGATTTATTATTTATCTTTTATTTGGTTTTACTCTAAGCTGAGCTTTTATTTGGTTGTACGCCCAGTTGGGCTTCTATTTGGTTTTATGCCATACAACAAAATGTATATAAATAGGAGTATCACTATATGGACAAACATAACCAAATAACAAAATATACATACATAGGAGTATCACTATCTGCATCAAAATAACAAAAGAGGTAAATAAAACAGTAAAAGCACTTTTAATCTAGGGTGCACAAGGTATGAAGTAATAGGTATTTACTTGACTGAAATAATTAGGATCAGCTCCTTGGACTAGGAAGCGCAGCGAGATGTCCAGGTTGGCGCTCCTGACGCTGGAGTGCAGCTGCCTGCTGAGCTCCGCCGCGCTGCACGGTACATCATCGCGTCGCGGTCGGAACACATAAGCCAGTCGACGGTGCTTGGCTTGGATGAACTCAGCCTTGGTGGGACTGGGACAAAATTATCATTCATTACCCATTGTTTTCAGAAAAAAGTGCTGTGATTCTGCTGTTGTAACCTATTTATGTATGTGAGAGAGAGGGTTAGGTTAAAATGGAGCTTATAGAGAAAATATTAATGCATATTTCTTCTATATAAATAAAAAATGTTTGTTTATTCAAAATCTTAAATCTCCAAAAGTTCTTCACCGATTGGTTTGAAATTTTGACACAACGTTGCATTCGAATATGTGTGAGTTTTTATATACCTATATTATATAGATACAGGCTTTTTGGAAAAACAGCCCCATCTGGTGGACATAAAAGCAACATGCGCTATTTTTTCTCTATGTGCACAGACAGACTGAGCCACAGCAACGTGTGGCGGGAAACAGCTAGTTTAAAATAATTGAGTTAGGCTTTCACACATTGTGTATTGTTTGTTTACATTGTATCTTTTTATCTTGTATGTTTTTGGCGGTCGATTTAAATAGGCTTAATGATCAATGTGCTACATCAAGAGTTTACCAAGTAAAACCAAATACCGGAGAATAGTTAGAATACCTCCAACTTCTGACATTTCCCGTACATTATGATGACAATATGCTACACTAGTGCCTCCTAGCGGCACAAGTTATGAGTCTCGTTTTACTTTCACACATATTAATGAATTCTATGCACGCTAATGCAATGCTACACTAGAGCTACCAGCCAAGATTTTACTGGAGTCGGATATATTAATATAGTAAAACCAAAGTGACTTCAATACAGGAGCAAAACGAGCTGAGGGGATGTTGCGAGTATATGACTACATTGAAATCTCAAGGCAATAAATACAGATTACGGAATTTCATGTTTTGATACTAAATTGTTTGTTCCTGGTTGGTAACTGAAAATAATTTATTCTACGCAGATTTTGAGTGCATTATAGATTAGTGTCTTATTTACAAATCCTTATACTTTTTTTAAATACATTGTATTTTACATACTGTAGAGAATCTTTGGGTTGGGGTTTTCTTCTCAGGTGCTTGGGTGCTGCCGGGTCGAGAAGGGAATGTTCCCAAATACTGTTCACATTTTGGGCAGTTAGAGTATTGACCATCTGGAATATATGCATATCATTAATAACGAGTAATCGAAATTAATTAAAATATAACAGTCAATATATATATTAGGTTAGATATAGTTAAAAGCATACTTGAGGTGAATCTTCACAAAACTGCGTTTTATTTATTTATTTATCTTATTTATTAATTTTCTGGAAATCGTCAGTTTACATTTATCAGTTTGTAAGTTTTGAGTTTATAGATATAGATTTCCACCTTGTGACTATATTTCTAATAAAACATATGTAAAAAATAAAAATGATCAAATTTCTAAGAAAATTATAAAAAACAAAAAATCATGTTAAGTAATTAAAATCTTTATTTTATGGACATTATTCTGGTGGTATTGAAAATATCATATTAAGACAAGATATCATATTATTAAAATAAGACTGGATATAAACATCAAAAGTTCAATACAGAATTATATAAAACAACAACAAAATAAGTCATGACAATAATAATCTTTTTTTAGTACATAATTTTGGTCACAGTTGACATTTTTATTGGTAACCAAAGTAGGCGAGGCAGGTTGTAGTCTCCTACCATAACGTTCTTTCATTGTGGTTGTCTGTCATAATGTGTAATGCTTTGTTTATGTGTAACGAAAGATTCATATAGGTAGTGTTTATTATCAGATGGAATATATGAGATCAACTGTTATTATTATTAGACAATTTGAAATAATTATTGACTGACCGTCAATAGCGATGGTGGCCATATTCCTTGGCGTAAAGACTTCACATGGGAGATGTGCCGCCCCATGCTGCGGTGAACACTGCAGCATTGTATGCAAAGTAGAATCCCTCTATTGATTGAAGCCCATGATGGATCTAAAATTAATCACCGGAGATGAGTAAAAGTATGGCGAATCATCTAACATTGAAATAATAGATTATAACTTCTAAATGTGTATGCTGTGTAACTGAAGTTTAAACAAAGGCTTTTCGTATGATTTTGCAGTCAAGAAATTTACTAGCCCCCATCCATTTTCGGACTTTTTAATTAAATATGAATTTTAATTAAATATAAAGAGTTATCAGAAAGCAGTAGTCTGTTATAATAACATAAAACAGCATTTCTACAATATACTTATAATTTTGTGCCCAAAATATATCCAAGAATCTATTGCATTATGACATATCTTAACACTGATTTTTTTTCTAACTTCCTACACGCTTTTTGTACTTCTAAGGCTTGTACTTGAGTATATAGATTATAATGCATTATCATACTTGGTGTTTTGAAAAATTTAAAAGTTAATAAAATAATTATATCCATAATAAAATCTTACTTTGACTGTTTCCAGACGCCACCCATATAAATTCTTAACTGTAGAATGCATTTACTTGGGTCTAACTGTTAGAAAGTCATTTATTTAATACTATCAGAAATATTTTCATACTGCAAACTAAATATAACAGCATTTCAATATGAATCGAATCATCGGCAGGTTTTGCAAAACTTTTGAGGCATCTTCGTGACATGAAAACCTGTAAAATGTATAACCTGCTAATACACTTGGCACATCTTAATTGAATGCTTACCAGAAGATCCACAATCGGCACATATATCAATGGAAGATCGTGATTTTGAACGAGACATTATATTTAAAACAACCAGCTTAATTGAATTTCAATTAACATAAATAAAAACACTCATCGCCATAACGCCATAACATCCAATAGATTGCAATAGATAATCCCATAAATATACCACTCTCTAGATCGATATCTTCGGGCTTTTTGTATGTAACGGAATTATACAGTACTTAACCACAGATATACAAGCAGCATACAAGCAGTACCTACCGTGCGGAGCAGAGCAGTAGACAAGGTAGAGGAAACTCAAGGCCATTTAAAAAAAGATGCGACCATAGACAACATAATTGCTCTCAGCCTACTCTATTCATTCACTAGCCCGAAAAAACTATTATAAAAATAAAAATGTCCTTGAAGCAGAAAAATGTCGAAATGTTTTCTAAGGGCAAGGTTCATCTGACTAAGAAAATAAACTTTTACAGTGCATTTCCTTAAGATGAAACTTGTTGATCTGAGAAGAAGAAACCCAAAATGACAAGAAATTTGCAAAAACACTGAAGAAAATTTCCAAAACATGATTGTCCGACAGTACGACGAAGAATTCCGACATTTTTCAGCCTCATGAACTCATGGTTACATATGTTTAAAAATCTTTAATTTCACCAAAACAATAAGATAATACAGGATAACACTAATCAATAACATGAATAAGTTTATCGATATAATAAATAACATTTATACGTTGTGGAGGAAGACATATGCCAATTATGAAGCATTGTTCAAAAAACCGAACGAAAAACTGTCAATTCACTTTAAACTTGAACTTACGTAGGTAAGTTGAATATATGTTTGTAACTCGCTAACACTATACTGGCTTATATTGTATTTTTATCACGAACAACTTTAACACGCAATATTTTCGACGGAAATGATAGTATTTCGGCAGCAAATGACAACCCTCGTGTATAAATAAACCACACATTTTGTTTGAATGATTTGAACTGTCAAACGGCAAAATTCTGTCATCTCTTTCTGTTACACGAGTCATTATGGTAGAGAGCGAGAGATCAAACCAATCCTTCTTTTCTCACCAATGAGATCTGAGCTTTTAGCCATATTATTCGTTTTCTATAAGAATTTTGAGGTGGGCGTGGCGGTTTCAAATGAGTTTCAAGGCCAAAGCTTAGTTAAATGCCCCTGGATAATCCCATAAATGAACCACTCACTAGATCATAAATATACCACTCTCTAGATCGATATCTTCGGGCTTTTTGTATGTAACGGAATTATACAGTACTTAACCACATATATACAAGCAGTACCTACCGTGCGGAGCAGAGCAGTAGACAAGGTAGAGGAAACTCAAGGCCATTTAAAAAAAGATGCGACCATAAACAACATAATTGCTCTCGGCCTACTCTATTCATTCACTAGCCCAAAAAAACTATTATAAAAATAAAAATGTCCTTGAAGCAGAAAAATGTCGAAATGTTTTCCAAGGGCAAGGTTCATCTGACTAAGAAAATAAACTTTTACAGTGCATTTCCTTAAGATGAAACTTGTTAATCTGAGAAGAAGAAACCCAAAATGACAAAAAATTTGCAAAAACACTGAAGAAAATTTCCAAAACATGATTGTCCGACAGTACGACGAAGAATTCTCACATTTTTCAGCCTCATGAACTCATGGTTACATATGTTTAAAAATCTTTAATTTCACCAAAACAATAAGATAATACAGGATAACACTAATCAATAACATGAATAAGTTTATCGATATAATAAATAACATTTATACGTTGTGGAGGAAGACATATGCCAAGTATGAAGCATTGTTCAAAAAACCGAACGAATAACCTAAAAAATGTCAATTCACTTTAAACTTGAACTTACGTAGGTAGGTTGAATATATGTTTGTAACTCGCTAACACTATACTGGCTTATATTGTATTTTTATCACGAACAACTTTAACACGCAATATTTTCGACGGATATGATAGTATTTCGGCAGCAAATGACAACCCGCGTGTATAAATAAACCACACTCATTTTGTTTGAATGATTTGAAACTGTCAAACGGGAAAATTCCGTCATCTCTTTCTGTTACACGAGTCATTATGGTAGAGAGCGAGAAATCAAACCAATCCTTCTTTTCTCACCAATGAGATCTGAGCTTTTAGCCATATTATTCGTTTTCTATAAGAATTTTGAGGTGGGCGTGGCCTGTTTCAAATGAGTTTCAAGGCCAAAGCTTAGTTAAATGCCCCTGCACTAGATCAATATCTTCGGGTTTTTCGTACGGAGCCCATGGGTCCTAAAGTTTGCCATAGATAAAAGTCTGTTCCTGAAAAATATACGTCACTAAACGAAATACTCACCATCGACTAGGATAGAAACTATAAAAAAGTCGTAACCATAGACAATATAATTCTCATTCGGAGCCAACCACATTCGTTAGCCTAAAATCGGCCAATGACAGCGGCCTATAAACATGCATGAAGTGCGCACTGGTTTGTGGAAAATATACGTCACACGTCAGCCATAGAGATTACCGTGTCTTTTTTTCTGACCCACTTTTTTCTCGGAGTTATACCCCCCTGAGATAATCCAATACGTACATATCCAAGCCAGTGTTGCCAACGGATCTTGGCCTAATGTCGCCGTTTTTCAAACATTGAGTAGCCTAATGTAGCCGAATTTCAGTTGCAGTAATTCTAATGAACTCGCATAAATTCTGCCCACATATTCCACACAAATATTCAACGTAAGCTTGATTCCCCCTTTTATTATTCGAAATTATTCGGGGGGGTTGTTAGATAATTTCTGTAAAACATAATATTTGAAATCCATCCATGGGGGGGGGGGAGGTTGTTACAGAACTTCGCTGAAAAAAAATTCCGCACAGCTAAAAACATCATACGTGATTCCCCACAACAATTTTTCGAAATCCATGGGGTAGCTACGGAATTCCATTTCGAAAAATTCCTCACATTTTTCCGGTCGCAAAAAATATTATATCAAATACCGGTGTATTTTTGTTTAAAAGGTAAATTCAAGAGGTTTTTGTTATGTTTTGTATTTTTTTAATTATTATTTGTGATTTGGCTGATTTAAATAACTTGTCTCTGAAGTAGCCTAATAGGCGACCAGTCGCCTTTTAGATTATTTCGTCGCCGATTCTCGTTCTGAGTAGCCTAAATGGCGATAAATCGCCTTCGTTGGCAACACTGATCCAAGCAAGTAGGAAAGTAGGGGAGTCGCTATATGCACAGCGACTAGTCGACAGGGGGCGTGGACAACATATCCGAGCATACCCGAGCTGTCCCGAGTTGTTTCCCACTGCCTGTGATGCAAAATCAGTGAAATGCGGTGGGCGGTGAAACGAAACGTCAGAAATCATCAGAAATGGCGTCTTTGAGTGCCGGTTTAGACCGTCTTTTAGAAATTTCGTTAAGTAATTTCAAAAAGAATTCGGAGACGGGTGTTATCAGTGGATACATTGACAATGAAGCAAATTATGAAGCATTTCTGTGTTCTGTGAACGCGTTGGGGCACTCTTTTTCAACGAGAGACAGTATGAAAAAGAAGTTGGGAGGTAAGTTCTAAACCTTAGGGCCTAGGTCTAGGGTAGGCCTAGTTTCTTCAGTTCATAAGCAGCTGCTGATATTTACGAGTTATTCGAAATTAACATTTCCAATCTTTCAGATGCAGTATACACGTTCTGCCCGCCTACAGTGGAGTTCTTTGGGATGCCATTTACATTCGGTATGAATGCGTACAGAGAGTGCGCCCAAGGCCCCCGACTACACCGCCCAAATAACAGCAAGGGAGAGTTGAGTTGGTATGTTAATACACCCTAGAACCACATCAGCTAGGCCTACTCCCCCTCGACTTTCAATAGTCGCATTGACAGAGCACCGAGGACTCGGTGGTCCAAGATTAAGGTCTATAACCCCAAAATGATCACCGTATCGTCGGTGATGTGTTTAAAATAAAAATAAAAGCGATGGGCCTAGGTAAGCTAGGACTAGATTACACCAGGGGCCTTCCTAATATGGCAGTTGGAGCTCCGTCTCATTTAGATTAACACAACAATCACACCAATCACAATTCATCTTTGTGTGTTAAAAAGTGTGCCGGTGCTCGTAACACGTCCTCATATCGTGTTAGTTTAAGGAAGACCGTGCTCAAAGTGCCAAATTAATTAAAACCCCTGCAGCTATATCTCATTTCACAATTTTAATTCATATCACACTGGATTATAACCACACTTGTAATTTTATACTAATGTCAACATTGCATAGGCCCTAACAACTTTTGTAAAAGTTAATCATCTGCGTCAAATAAGTTAACCATGGGCAATTTATTTGCCGCACAAATAATAAGCGTCTTATACGTATAAGCCTATTAGACCCTATACCTTTAATTGTTCTTTCAGGCTGATCACCCAAACCATAAGAAGAAGAGGTTTCGGGTTTTGGACTCCAAGAAGCTTGGTTATCCCGCAATGATAAGTGTGAAACAAATAAAATATTTTCCAGAATTACCTGTTCCACCTCAAATTGCAGAAAGAGCAAAAACAAAGGTATGATAGTTTCTTTTCTCTGCTTATCCCTACATGGGCAATCACTTTAAAACATTATTTTAATGTTTTCACTATAGTAAGATGCAGTGTTGTGTCAGTTACTTTTTAAAAGTATCTAGATACAGATACAGATACTTGGCAAAATTTGTAGCTAGATACAGATACAAGATACATTGTAAAATTGTATCTGTATCTTGATACATATACTTTTTAAAATTATCTCACAGATACATTTCTTCTTTTTTGGGGGAAAACTTAAAAAAATATATATATTATCGAAAACAGCGATTACTTTAATTTCTTAAAGACGGTAGACGTAAACGCTTGTGATTATTTTACATATTAACACTTGCTTGTTTTATTCATTGCCCAAAAAGATATTGGCAAATGGGCCTGCAAGCGGTGATATCATAAATGCATTAGGGGTCCTCGCGAGTACCCGGGTAGCATATTACTACCCGGGTACCCGACGCCCCTTAGATAAATAAAAAAATACGTGAACTATGTGCAACTTGATTAGGGTTCTGATGAAAAATTTAAAAAAATTAAATTATTCATTAATTTTTTTTTTTTTATTCCTTTTTTTTATATAGGGGGGTACTCGGTTACTCGGTTACTCGGGTTAGGACCCCTAAAATGCATGTATATAAACTGCTACAAAATATTATACACTAGATGGACAAAGGTACCCACTAGCTGAATCTTTGAGAAAACTTTAAAATTAACTAAAGAAAATCGGTAAACTTCGAAAATAAAGAATCTGAGTATCTGAGGTGTCAGATACTAGTAAAAATGTATCTAGATACAGATACAGTTATAGTTATACACAAAAATGTATCTAGATACTGTATCTAGATACTGTATCTAGATACATGTATGTAGATACTACGCAACACTGGTTAGATGCAAGGTTATACAAATACCGTTTTGGACAACACACATTTTTTTAGAAGGAAATGTGGTGGGAACATGTGAGAATACGCAACTTCCCATCGCTTACTTAAACACATTTTCAACATTCTTATCTATTGAATTTTACTGTAAGGCCAATGGTAGATGTCAGCACAGTACCATGGCCGGAAATATGATTCCCAGGGCCTCAACACTGCAAAATAGAAGGTATTTATTTATTTATTTATTTATTTAACGCCCAGAGGGCTTTTACATGTGGGTGGTACAAATTAAATGACAGTTTTGAAACATAAGAAAGAAAAGAAAGAAATAATAAAAATAAAATTACATAAGTATATGCGAGAAACAAAATAAAAAATAACAAGAACATAAATTAAAAAAAACAGCGATTTGTCTGGTTTACAAAAATATAACTTCCATTTAGGAATAGTATTGAAATAGGTCTTTTACGTAATCCACAAAATTCGCAAAGTTAATATTAAATATATCGACATCACCTAAGTATTGGTTTCCCATAGTGTGAAACCGTTGTATTGGGGAGTTCGCAATGTAATTGCGCTTATGTGTGTTGCAGTGGAATAGTGTATTTTGTCGTGTTGTTATTGTAGGTATTCGTATGTTTATGAGTTGCAGAAGTTCGCAACAGTCGAATTTAGAGTTTAGAATCTTGAATAAAAAAGTTAAGTCGTTTATTTTACGCCTGTCTTCCAATGTGTGTATTTTTAGAGTGTTTAATAAGAAATGATATTGTAAGTCTTCTAGTGGGATATTTAATTTAAAATTAATAAAACGCAGAAATTTTTTTTGTATTCGCTCAATGTTATTAATGTGAATTTTGTAAGAGGGAGCCCAAACTACTGAGTTATATTCAATTATGCTTCTAACTAGAGATATGTATAACAGTTTAATGGCTTGTATGGAGTTAAAGTTTTTAGTTGTTCTTAATACGAAGCCTAGTGTTTTCATGCCTTTGTTTACAATTTGGTGGATATGATTGGCGAAACTTAGTTTTTGATCCAAAATAATTCCGAGATCTCTCATTTCCGTGACTCTTTCTAAAGCTGTATTGTTAATGTAATATTCAAATAAAACAGGATTTTTATTTCTGCAGAAAGTCAGGGTTTTGCATTTGTCTACATTTAAAAACAGATTATTTTGTACGCACCAATCTTTAAACTTATTAATATTTAATTGTAGTATTTGGCAATGATTTACATCAGTTATTTTTTTGTATAGCTTGATGTCATCAGCAAAGAGCAATACCTCGACATCGTCGAAGCAATTTATTATATCGTTAATGAAAATGAGAAACAAAACCGGACCAAGGTGACTACCTTGCGGTAGGCCACTGGTCGCACAGAAAGCTTTCGATAGCAAAGATTTTATTTTAAAAAATAGTTTACGATTAGTTAAATAGCTAGTAAACCATTTTAGCATGTTGTCTCTTACTCCTAGGGCAAATAGTTTTCGGGTTAGTAGTTTATGGGATACTTTGTCGAATGCTTTTGAAAAGTCAGTATATATGCAGTCGACTTGTTTATTTTTTGCAAAAGATTCTAATATAAAGTTTTGAAATATTGTTACGTTAGTTGCGGTTGATCTACCTTTGATAAAACCGTGTTGTTTTTGGTCGATTAGTTTTATTAATTTGGGATAGATTTCATCAAGGACCATTGATTCAAAAAGCTTAGAAAGTACTGACTGTATACAAATGGGGCGATAATTGGTTATGTCAGTGTCGTCTCCTTTTTTGAAGATAGGTGTAATGAAGCTCGATTTCCAACGGCTTGGAAAATATCCAAGGAACAAGAGGCGGTTGAATAGTACTGTAAGCGGTTTAGATAATGCATTGGAGCATTTTTTAAGGAATATTGGTGGAATGTTGTCTGGGCCAGCAGATTTGTCAGTGTCTAAGTAAAGTAATTTCTGTTCGCAAGATTTTTGTGTGATATGGCAATTTGTTAAGTGTGTAGTATTACTAAATTTGTATTCGGGTATTTTATCATCGGGGGTTTCGTCATCGTATACGTTTTTGAAGAAATCTGAAAAAAGGTTTACAATGTCTTGTGTATTGTTTGCACTGATTCCATTCATTTGCATTATTGGTGGGTAATCCGTGTTTTCAATGTTTATTTTTTTAAGAAATTTCCAGAGATTTTTGGATTTAAAAACATTATTCTCGATGGTAGTTATGTACATTTTGTAGCAATGTTTAGAAAGATCTTTACATTTTTTCCTAGTTTCCCTAAAGTTTATATAATCAGCTATGGATTTGCTTTGTTTGAATTTTTTGTGTTGACTTTTTTTTTGCTGAAGAGAGGCAGTTAGCTCCGATGAGAACCAAACTGGGTAAGTATACTTTTTCGGCGTGTAAAAAGGTACATAGGATTTAATAGTGTTAGAAAATGTAAAATAAAGTATGTCTAAAGATTTATCAATATTTTCATCAGACAAAAAAGACCAGTCTATATTTGAGAGATGAGAGAGGCAGTTAATTGAGTCAAAGTCTGCTCGTTTAAAGTTCAGAGTTTTTTGTTCAGGTTTGGCATCGTTATCACAGGGTATGTTTAATTTCGTGTATAGGGGAGGATGGTGATTGTCGGCAGGTAGGAGCGGATCATTAGACAGTTCTACAGATATTTTAGGGATGTTTGATAGTACCAAGTCTAGTAAGCGATCGTTATTATTATAGATGAAATTGTGCTGGTACAGGTTTAAAAAATTTGCTGTGTCCAAGATTTCTCGTGCCCGGTCATTTTCGCTTTCGTTTGTGATGTAGCCGCTGTCGTTGGATTCCCATTTTAGATTTGGAAGGTTGTAGTCTCCAAGAATAACAAGTTTTGAGTTTGGATATTTTGACAGGAGATGTTCAACGTCTTCACAATGGTTTCTGTATGTTTGAATATCGGAGAGTGGTGGTAGGTAGGTGGTTCCAATAATAATTTTTTCCAGTCCAGTAGAGATTTGCACAAATAAATGTTCAATGTTGTTGTTTTTCGTCGGTAACTTCCTAGATGAGTACTTTCGTTTAATTGCTATTAAAACACCTCCACCTCTTGACTTCGAACTTGATCTGGCATTTCTGTCACAACGAAAAATTTTGTAGTTAGTAAGTCCAAGTTCAGATGATTTTATTGCAGAGTCAAGCCAGGTTTCCGTAAGTGCATATACGTCATGATGATGGGACGGAAGAGCTGCGTGTAGATCGTCTAGTTTTGTTCGTAGTCCACGGATGTTTTGGTAGTATATTTTCAGCTGGAATATATTCGGTTTATGGGGGAAATTCCTAAAAATTAAAACTAGTTATTTTTATACTAACTTTGGGCCGGGGAATCCGAATCTGGAAGAATTAGGTGGCGGCAAGCAATATTAACTGAATTACACGACTTTAAAATTTCGACGCACAAACAATTTAACTGGCCATTTTGAACGCTTTCTGACAATAAAACTAGTTATTTTTATACTAACTTTGGGACGGGGAATCCGAATCCGAAAGAATTAGGTTGGGGCAAGCAATATAAACTGAAATATACGACTTAAAAATTTTAGATGCAAACAATATACAACGTCATTGCCGATGCGTTTTTTTGACAGTAAATCCATAGAAAAATTACCAAAGATATATAAAATTAAGTGTTGCTAGTAAGCAATAATATCAATAACGTAAAATAACATGTTTATAATTTCAGTAATATTTCATATTCAAACAGTTAGATTTAGGTTTATTATCACGAAAGGTGAGTTTTTATGTCGGGGGAGACGATAAAATATGCATTTTATATTTTACTCTCAAAAATATTTATCCCTAAAACTAAATTTAAAAACTAAAGAAACGAAAGTGCCCCCTTCGTAGCGCCTACTCGCGTCAAGGCAAGAAAACATCCCAGTTTTCAAGTAGTTTAGCGGCTACGCTAGGTTTGTGTAACATGGTTTGTGATAGAAAAGAAAGTGCCCCTGTCGTAGCGCCTACTCGCGTCAAGGCAAGAAAACATCCCAGTTTTCAAGTAGTTTAGCGGCTACGCTAGGTTTGTGTAACATGGTTTGTGATAGAAAAGAAAGTGCCCCCTTCGTAGCGCCTACTCGCGTCAAGGCAAGAAAACATCCCAGTTTTCAAATAGTTTTGCGGCTACGCTAGGTTTGTGTAACATGGTTTGTGATTGAAAAGAAAGTGCCCCCTTCGTAGCGCCTACTCGCGTCAAGGCAAGAAAACATCCCAGATTTCAAGTAGTTTAGCGGCTACGCTAGGTTTGTGTAACATGGTTTGTGATAGAAAAGAAAGTGCCCCCTTCGTAGCGCCTACTCGCGTCAAGGCAGGAAAACATCCCAGTTTTCAAGTAGTTTAGCGGCTACGCTAGGTTTGTGTAACATGGTTTGTGATAGAAAAGAAAGTGCCCCCTTCGTAGCGCCTACTCGCGTCAAGGCAAGAAAACATCCCAGTTTTCAAGTAGTTTAGCGGCTACGCTAGGTTTGTGTAACATGATTTGTGATACAAAAGTGAATAAAATGTATCTGAATACTTTACGTAAATGAAATAATGTTAGCAAAATTAAAAAATAAAATGCATATTTTATCGTCTCCCCCGACATAAAAACTCACCTTTCGTGATAATAAACCTAAATCTAACTGTTTGAATATGAAATATTACTGAAATTATAAACATGTTATTTTACGTTATTGATATTATTGCTTACTAGCAACACTTAATTTTATATATCTTTGGTTATTTTTCTATGGATTTATTGTCAAAAAAAAACACATCGACAATGGCATTGTATATTGTTTGCATCTAAAATTTTTAAATCGTGTATTTCAGTTTATATTGCTTGCCCCAACCTAATTCTTTCGGATTCGGATTCCCCGGCCCAAAGTTAGTATAAATATGTATAAAGATAACTAGTTTTATTGTCAGAAAGCGTTCAAAATGGCCAGTTAAATTGTTTGTGCGTCGAAATTTTAAAGTCGTGTAATTCAGTTAATATTGCTTGCCGCCACCTAATTCTTCCAGATTCGGATTCCCCGGCCCAAAGTTAGTATAAAAATAACTAGTTTTAATTTTTAGGAATTTCCCCCATAAACCGAAGGTTACCCTTTCAGCTTAGTTATACTCGGTTTTTTGGATGGATGTTGACTATTTTAGGTGACGAATTTATATACTTTATAGTTATGTCCGTTTCTCCATTGGCTTTACGTTTTTCAAGTTCCGTCCGTAAGTCCATTAGGTGCTTTTGCTGTGCTGGGGTCGAGTCAGAGTAAATGCGTACATTATTCTTTAAGAGATGTTTTTTTCCTTGTAGTATTCTAGCTGTCTGGGAGTCTTCAAACTGGATTTTAATTGGTCTTGGCTTGTTATTATTATTATTACCAAATCGGTAAACTTTAATAATTTTATTTTTTGCAGGTATATCTATATTGGAAATTATTTCCGTTACTGCAGTTTGGTCATCCAAGATTTTGTCAGTAGCTGTTACCTTTGCACTTTCAGGTACATTGCACAAAATTATATTTTTCGACCTCTCCGTAATTTCGTTCATTTCGTGGATTACCTCACAGATATTAATATTGTTTTGAGATGGAATAATTTTTTGAATATCTTTGTATGCCCGCAGTTCTCCTTCCAAGGCACCAGTTTTGGCAGCTACCGCTGCGGACATGCTGCCAATTGCTGCTAAGATTTCGCATGCTATGGGTGTAATTTTAGCGATTTGGTCCTTGTTGAACTTATTTCCAGGGTCAAGAAGCACTTTGTTTATGGCGTTGACTGCCCTTTCTGCATTTGAGATATATGATTGGACATCCATTGTATATTATTATAATTATTATTTTTTATTATATAAATAATTGAACTCCGTTTCAGAACCACTGGTTTAAATACACTGATGCAAGGTAGAGTGATATGTATTTTGTATAGGCGTATTTAATTTCCGTTTTTGAACTTTTGGCACTGGGACACTAAAAAACTGCAGTTTTAACACTTTATTTTAATAAAGTTAGCACTTATTATTAATATTATGTGTTGTTTTAGTGTTCAGATTTACTGTAAGAACGTTATTTTTATTATTTTGACTGGAGAGGAATTGTTGACGTTTGCACTGTCAAATAGTATTGTTACTCTAGGTATAATAGCATACTTCCCTGTGCCCTTCAGGAAATCAGATATTTTTTGTTGTAAATATTATTTTATATTTTTTACTGCCTACCAAACCAATAATTACTGTTTTTGTAGGGTTCTGTTATTTTTATTTATAGTAAAACATTGTGGCTTGTTTTCAGATTCTGAAACAAGTGAAGGCAGCCCTTCAATCCACTAGCCCACCTAAATGTGTGCTACGTTATTACGTCTCGGCAACCGGAGAAGCGAGCCACAACCACAGGAGAGACGCGGCCAAGATGACCCATCAAATTCATCCTGACCTGATACAGGAGATCAACAGGCTTGTTGAAGCTGGAGTTTCCTCAGTACGAGATGTGTCTCTATTGTTGGAGCAATTTATTAAACATAAATTTCAGGATGGGGCAGAACCTGATCGGCTCAATTCAGGGTTTGTCTGTCATGTTTTTAAAGGGGTTTGTTCCCTCAATGTTTATATTTCCTTTGTGTGGTGTAATGTATTATTTTCCATTAATAAACTAATATCAAATATGTATCAATGAATTCTCCAACTTCCTTCATTGCTCACTTATCCTTCAACTTGCTATATGGCATCCAAATTTTCACATAGACTCCAAATAATGCTAATTTTACTTTCCCATAGGTGTACTGTTTTGTAATGTAAAAAGATTAGATACTCTGAGTACGTACACTCTCTCTACTTATAATTATTCTTATTTAGATCGAATGTTTTTTATTTTTATTTTATGAGTCATAACACCACACGTATTGTACACGAGATATAAATTGTTCTCCTATAATCTATCAAGCATGTTCATTAATGTTTGTTTTATAATATGTTTTTATCCGTTATTCAATAATAGTCAATATGTATTCTTACTTTCCCTGATGGATAATTTAGACAAGATAACACATACTCATAATAATGTACTCGCTCTCTACTTATAATTATTATTATTTAGATCGACTGTTTTTTTATTTTTGTTTTATGAGTCATAACACCAC
This sequence comes from Hesperophylax magnus, assembly GCA_026573805.1. Classification (NCBI taxonomy): domain Eukaryota; kingdom Metazoa; phylum Arthropoda; class Insecta; order Trichoptera; family Limnephilidae; genus Hesperophylax; species Hesperophylax magnus. The sequence continues at coordinate 6,962,914 of JAIUSX010000006.1, read as the reverse complement.
CATGATTTTGTACACGAGACATAAATTATTCTTCTTTAATCTATCAAGTATATACATTAATGTTTGTATTATAGTATGCTTTTTTTCTTTCGATAAGAAAACACATACTCAATAAAATGTACTCGCTCTCTACTTATCATTATTGTTGTTATATAGATCGATTGTTTTTTATTTTTGTTTTATGAGTCACATTTACTTTCACATATTTTTGGTTCTTTGGAACGGGCAATTTGCCTAGTTAGGAACCAATAATTTCGACAAAAAAAAAAAAAATAAATATAGGCCTAGTACGAATCTGTACAAAAGTTGAATATAGGGCCTACCACAGGTCTTTTATTGTCCAAAAGTTAATTATATTTGCAGGAATTAGAATGTGGTTGCCAATGTTGCCATACCAAACAGTCTTTATTAAGGCTTTGGAATCGACTTCTCGGCTGCTCGGCAATATTCGGAAATGCTCGGCCGTGACGTCACAAAAAAAATCTGAGCGGAAAACCAATTTCAAATAAAGCGCCGAAACACTTCACTTCGGGTATGCTCGGATATGTTGGCCACGCCCCCTGTCGACTAGTCGCTGTGCATATAGCGACTCCCAGGAAAGTAGAAGTAGACAATAGACAATTTGAAAATTGGACATTGAAAGCCAAAAGCCATGTCTACTAATCTGTGGTTACGGATGTCATGGACGAGAGACAATTTAGATAATGGATGAGACATGGATGAGGCGTCCTCATAAATAAACCATCTACTCTCGGTAGTTACTACTATACTCAAGGGAATTTAATATTAATACTATGCATGTAACAGAAAAGGAGAAACGAGTAAAAAAAAAGAAGTTACTTAGTTACAAACACTATTAAAAATTTATTTAAAAAAATATATAAAGTTAAGGGTTAGTCTTAATCTAGGCTTAATACTAGTCTTAACACTTATCACCGATAACACAAGCCGCAACTTGGGTTGGATCCGAAGGGCGGAATTAGTTCAGCCTGGGCCAAGGCTCCGAAGGGCGGAGTCGGCAGGCAGCGACTCCTGAGAGGGCATCTTCCTGGGCGGAAGAACCTTGGCGACCGCTCCAAGGGGGAGGGCAGGAGGTTTCTCGGCGGAGGCGAGATGGTAACTCCTGAGAGGGCAGCTTCCTGGGCGGAAGAGCCTCAGCGACCGCTCCAAGGGGGAGGACAGGAGGTACCTCGGCGGAGGCGAAATGGTAACTGCCGAGAGGGCAGCTTCCTGGCCGGAAGCGCCTCGGCGACCGCTCCAAGGGGGCGCGAGATGATGTGGGAATAAAATCCGTCTTCAATTGCGCGATCCGGCGACCGTAGCACGCCTGTGGTAGTGTGCTGGAACTAAAGTGGTTCCGATTTACACCACTTTGGTACGTTGTTCGGGTCCATGGCGCTGGCATCGCCATTCTCACCGCTAGATTTATTATTATTTTAAAATATGTTTAAATTACATTTGTACAAAAGACCTTCAAACAATTGCAATATAGTCTAGCCTTGGGCGAAGGTTTTTATTGCCGGGTCGCTGGCTTAACAATTTCCCATTTCAGATTAACGACTTTATGGGTGTATTTCTAAGTTGGCTTTCTAATTTTTTATTGTGGTTGCCGGCCAAGCTATTTACTAAATATTTAAGGTCTAATAATGCGAACTGCCGCCTCAATCTGCGTGCAAAATTACAGAGACATGCGAGCGCACGTGTTCAATGTGGTCTTTCTGTGAATTCAAGTCACATAGATACCTAGGGACATATCAAATATTTAATGTTTTTGGGGGAGAGGAGGGGGGTGGCTAGAGAATTACCTCTACAAAATTTCCTCGAAACATTTGAAATTTCCCCAGAATTTGAAGTCATTTCGTTAACATTTCAGAAATTCTCTACATTTGTGTGCTTTTTCCCTAAAAAATATTTTTTTCGCCTAGATCTCGGGATTTCTCTATAAATCACATAAGTGAGACCTTGCCTCCTAATATTTCTGATTTTGTCTTGATATGTCCCTAGGTATCTACGTGACTTGAATTCACAGAAAGACCAAATTGACCACGTGCGCCCGCATATGTCTCTGTGATTTTACACGCAGATGGAGGCGGCAGTTCGGATATTATTAGACCTTAAATATTTAGTGAATAGCTTTGCCGGTCCCGCAATAAAAAACTAGAAAGCCAACTTAGAAATACACCCATCAAGTGGTAAATCTGAAATGGGAACGTTAAGCCAGCGACCCAAGGGCAATAAAAACCTTCACCCAAGGCTAGGCTATACTGTAATTGTTTGAAGGTCGTATTAAAAAAAAGTAATTTTAAAATATTTAAAATTATGAATAAATCTAGATGTAAGAGTAATTGTCAACTTAGATTAGAAATTTAATTGCAACCAGATACTAATTAAGTGTATGCATGCATAATGTTAAGATACTAAAATATATTTTAAGATTTTGAACCGTAAGTTAATCAGAATCAGCCAGACAGCGCAATCTAGCGGTGAGAATGGCGATGCCAGCGCCACGGACTCGGACAACGTACCGAAGTGGTGTAAAGCGGAACCACTATAGTTCCAGCACCCCACCACAGGCGTGCTACCGTCGCCGGGTCACGCGGGTGAATACAACTGATTCAGCTCTCGACAGTCACGCTCAATATGTAATAGATAGTTGATTTATGGTAACGATCTCGCCTCTAAGGAGTCACCATCTCGCGTCCGCCGAGAAACCTCTTGCCCTCCCCCTTGGAGCGGTCGCCGAGGCTCTTCCCGTAACCCCGCGAACTTCCGCCCAGGAAGCCAGAGTGGTCGCCAGACTTCCGCCCAGGAAGCTGCCCTCTCAGAAGTCACTGCCTGCCGACTTCGCCCTTCGGAGCCTTGGCCCAGGCTGAACTGATTCCGCCCTTCGGAACCAGCCCAAGTTGCCGCTTGTGTGTATCAGTGATATGTTCGAAAGTGGAGATCCGCGGTTCCAGAATCATCGTAAAGGGAAGTGCCTGAACAATTTTTGCATATTTATCTCGTAACGTGACCCAACTTTTAAGACATTGAATGAACAATAATTTAGGATTAAGTAAAAGGACAATTAATTTTAAGAATTACAATTTAAGACTAGTATTAAGCCTAGACAAAGACTAACCCTTAACTTTATACATTTTTTTAAAAATAAATTTTAATAGTGTTTGCAACTAAGTAACTTATTTTTTTTATTGGTTCCTCCTTTTCTGTTACATGAATAGTATTAACATCAAACTCCCCGTGAGTATAGTAATAACACTCTATTAACCCTCCGTCGGGCGCAGCCGGCCTCAGAGGCCAGCGAAAGACATTTTTTCCCTCTCCAATTCTCAAAGGCGGCCCCCCGCCCCTTCCCTCATTTTACTCGCCTAACTTTAGGAACCTCACACGGCGCCCGTCTTTAGTCAGTCGTCGGTCTTTACGCAGCTCACTTACACCTTCCCTGGCTTCACAGGCCCCCTGCGCCCGATTACGCCACAATTTTGAAGGTGGGTTTTTTAAGGATATTTTTATGTGCAGTTGTTCATTATACTCAATTATGCCTGTTCTGTATGAAATTTATCAGTATCTTGAGAAATAAGTGCTGTATTGGACCCTGGCCTTTCAGGCAGGGTGCGCCCGATTGAATTATAATTTCAGTTTTTCTCTTTTCTGGCATTTTATATACATATGTTTCTGCCGAAATGGCTAGAAAATATGATCTCTCTTAACGCAATGATGTTGATGATATGGTGAAGTTTCTTCTCGATGATGATGCTTCTGAAGATCCAGCTTTGGTTGAAGATTTAGGCGATGAGAGCGATATCGGACAACTAGCTCGGCGAAGTCTGAATACAAGTGGAATGCCGATTCAGTTGAAAATTCGCTTGAAAAGGTTTTTTCCTCACGAGAAAAAAAAACCCCACATCCCCTACAACACCTCCCAAAAGGCGAAAGTGTGGAATATGCGTGTTTGAATTAGGATTTAGGAGGATGACGAATTACGAAAGTTTAGATTGTCATCAACCGATCTGTTTACTCCACGTAAACGCGCTGTCCCAAACTTGTTTTTCGGCTGCTGATTTAGGAACCTCATTGTCCGTATCTGGCTACGGCTGCAGTCAATAGAGACTACCACCTACCTTACCTTTAAATTTTTATTACTTTAAAACTTTTATTACTTTTATGGAGCTCGGTTTGACCAATTATTTTGAACACTGTTTTCGAAAAATTGTTTAGTTTGATTATTTTAGTTTTTGCTTGGTAATGTTTAATAAACTGGTTATTCTGTGTTATATTTGGTTTAATTCCTTTCTATAGATCCTAATAAAGACTACCCGGCAAGTATTTTGTATTAGAATTAACATAGTGGAAGATGGGGGCTAAAAATACATGGGTGGCCTCTCAGGCCGGGTGCGCCCGATTTCGGTTCGCCCATAGGTGCGCCTGACGGAGGGTTAAATCAATAATAAAATTTCCTCTGAAATCGTAAGATTTGTGTGTAGGTCCGCCACGGGTCACCAGCTCACCGGCTCACTCGTTCGTGAACCACTCACTTCTACATTACACACGGAAGTTTTCCTGTTTGCACATTAATAATGTAAAATTTCGCACGAAATTAGGATGCATCGTAAACGAACGTTATGTGGACAGGGCTACTGTTGAACTGAAAATTATTTCTATAGAAATGGTAATCGAAATTTACGAAACGTTGAAAATCCAACTACAAAAAAGTTACGAAAAGTTTTATTTTCCTTTTTCCTGGCAAAAAATTCCAGGAAGACTATTTTTTCCTGAACCCTTTTCTTTAGGCTCTTCCACACGTACACTTCGGAGCGATGGTACCATGCGCCGATCCAAGCCGCCGCACGCAAGTTTCACAATCGACAATGCTGTAAGCCGTTACCTTACTTTAGGAGGTTTTTTTTACCTCCGCTCCGAAGTGTACGTGTGGCAGAGCCTATTGTGATCTTTCACTCCTATAAATACATAGGTAAGTTCAGCTTATATCCCTTTCAAAACGTGATGATATAAAATAGAGTTAGCGAAGATGCTGTAAAAAAATAGTATATTATTTAAAAAAATCATAGTGTGGATACAATTCTATAACATTATTCGTGAGTGGTTTATTTACGCTTCATTATTTCTGTTGTTGTCTATGCTCTTCTTTTCCTGTCAAAGTACTGTCAGACGTCAGTTGTCAGTTTCAGTCAGTTTCACGATTGACAGGAAAATATTTAAACTTTATTATTACTTACATTCATCTTTATTTACATATCTCTTTTAAACAATGGCCTCTCGTTTTAGTGGAGCATTACAATTGACAGATTTGGATGATTTCATCACACCATCACAGGTAATTTATTATGTTAATTTTAACCTTCTGTTCAAATTTTCTAAGCTTTTTTTCTTATCATTACTAAAGTATAAACCTATGTATATATATTTTTAGGAATGTATTAAACCGGTGAAAATCGAAAAGATCAAGAGTGAAACTGGAGCTAAAATTAAGATTGAAAGTGAGGGCTACTTTCAAATATCAAATGGCTCGGAACACAAACTAAAAAAAGTTGAGATAACTCTTGCCGATTGTTTGGCATGCAGCGGCTGCATCACGTCTGCTGAAAGTGTGTTGGTGACAAAACAGAGCCAGGAAGAACTACTGAGGTAACTATAATAAACTCACTTGCACAACCACTACTTTAAAAATTCTACTTGGTACTTACAAAATCCTTTCCATCAATAATGTGAGATTTTCTCATTTAGTGCACTAGTTGTCTGGCATTCAACGTTTGAAATCTTATAACAAGAAATTGAAGATTATCAGTATCTTCGATGAAGTTGCCGAATGTCGCCTCACGCTAATATATATATTTTTTTAAAGTAACACTTGATTTCAACTTAATTAATAAAGAAACAACTATTTACATCGGGAGAGATGGATGTAAATATTTCCCTGCACTTCCTTGCACTTTAATAGGCACAGATCATGGAAATTACGCTTCGTTTCAATAACCTATTTGGTGCATTTAAATAGTTGTTTCTTGAAGTAATTGTTGAAACAAAGTGTAATTTCCATAATCTGCACTGAAAAGTGTGGCGGTTAGGTAAATAATCACAGAGATGGACAAACATGCACAACATAAGTTATTAGGTTTTTAGTTTGGGTAATTTTAATCATTTATGCAAATTCAACCTTCAAACTTAACTTACTCAAACATCAGATGTACAAATAAGAAATAAACATGGTTGTTACATATGACATTTTGAACAATCATCTCCCCAGATATAAATATTTGTTTCTTGTAGTAATTATGTTGAAACCAAGTAATAGTTAAAAATATATATATATATATTAAGCGTGAGGCGGAATTCAACAACTTATCTTCTTTAAATCATATCCTTTGTACCTATTATGGCAATTCACGTGATGTGTTTAAAAATGTTTTCAGAGTATTCAGTCAAAGGAAAGTTATCGAAGAGGAAATTGAACATGAAATAAAGTTGATAGTTGTTTCTGTCTCCGTACAGCCTGTATTATCGTTAGCTGCTAGATATGATTTATCTCCCGAAGATACTTGCCAAAAATTAACTGGTAAATTTGAATTGTAATCAATATTTATGTGTTTTATTTTCAGTATTGAATCACTTGAGACATAAAACTACCATCTTAAGAAGTGAATATTACAATTGAATGCAAGTTATGAGGTGCATGGCTATAAAAAAAGTGAAAAGAGTTTGTGTTTGTTTTTGTATAAAATTTAATCTTCTGCTTATACCAATGCTTTTAAGTTTTTAGTATTAATGTTATGTTTTTAGGTTTCTTGAAGAAAAAGGGAGCGGATATGATTGTTAACATGCAAGTAGCAGAGGATTTTGCTTTGCTGGAATCACAGAAGGAATTTGTGGAGCGTTTCAAATCACATCTTGATAACTCTACCAATAAAAGTTTACCAATGCTGGCTTCTTCTTGCCCAGGTAAATTGGTGGATCATTTCAACCAATTTCTCGTTTTCTATAATAATAATTATTATTATTATGTAATGAGCAGGCAGCATTCTGCTGATGCGCTCATATCCGATTTCACAACAAGTTTGACAGTAATTGAGTTGTTTTAAGTTTGAGCTAAGTGCTTTCTTCTCTCCAAATGTGAATCCAATAGAGCTTTGAATTGATTTATATTTGTTGCATCGATGACATGTTGTGGGAGTTTGTTCCAAGCATCCACTACTCTATTTGCAAGGAAGTGTTTTCTAGGATTAGATGCAAAAGGCGTTTTGGTAATTTTTTTTGAGTGTCCACGGAGATTTATATTTTTATTAGTAGTGAAGATTTCTTGGATGCAGACTGATAATGGTAGACTTTGAACTTAAAAATGATGAATAGATCCTGCAATTATGCACAATGGGAACACGGGACGCATGCATGCAATTGTTCATCTTCAATGACATCTTTTGTCATTATAATAAATTATGTTAGGTTAGAAATGCTTTATGACATCGAAACTTCGATGACCTGCAGTACATCGATGCATTTGAACACCTTATGGAATAGGCTTGGTATGACATGAAACTGAAGTGCCTGTTTAAATAATAAAATAAGGTTTTATGGTATATTTATTTTAGGTTGGGTCTGTTACGCTGAGAAGACCCATGGCCACCTATTGCCTTATATTTCTACAACAAAGTCTCCACAGCAAATTATGGGATCACTTGTAAAGCAGCATTTGGCAAGCACAAAAGAAGTTCTACCAAATAACATTTACCACGTGACGGTGATGCCGTGCTATGACAAGAAACTCGAAGCTTCGAGAGAAGACTTCTTCAGTGATGTTTACAGCTGTCGAGATGTGGACTGCGTCATTACATCAAGTATGTAGTAAGAGATTTGTTTTGGTTCTGCTTTATTCATAGTTTTTATAATCTCTCTTATTAAGTCTGTTCGTCATTGCTGAGGATCGTGACGCCGACTCCAATTTCCATAGTGGAGAACTGAACTACCGGACGCTAGTGATACTTGTTCACTTCAGCGCGTTGGTGACCTTCCTATGCTTCTTCTGCCAATTTGCCAGTGACCATGAGTTTCTCCAGGTTGGAGTCCTCAGTTTGGCGAGTAACATGTCCAACATATCTTAAAATACCCTGCAAGCAGTCAGTTGACAGACTATTGTGGATGTATAAGCTGTTCCAGAATACATAATTCTAATAATTTCCTATAATCAATGCAAAAGCATTTCTTCATATTTTTTGGTTGGCATTAACTTTTTAAAATTTTGAATATTGTTTTAATCACTTACAGTTGAATTAGAACAAATGCTTACTTCAGAGGGGAACAGTCTGAATGATTTTGAGTCCGTACCCATGGATTGTCCCTGGACCACCGAAGAGCCACAGCCAACTATTGAACAGATGACGGCCCATATAGGCTCTGGATCGGGTGGATATGCAGATCACATCTTTCACTATGCTGCCAAGGAATTGTTTGGTGAAGATAATATTACCTTGCAGTACAGAAACTTAAGGTGATTGAAAAAACTTTTAGAGAGAATCTTCTTCTTTAGTCGTTTCCTCATTGCAGAGGATAGTGACCACAACTCCGATTTCCCTGGTGGACAAAGCTCCTCCACTCCTCGCAGTCCTGCATTGTGTGGAGACTTTCCGGTTGCCAGTGATATTTGATCACCAATGCATCTGTAATCTTCCCCTGCTTCTTATGACTATGAGTTTCTCCAGGTTTGAGTTCTCAGTTGGCAAGCAACGTGTTCAAAGTAACTTAGGATACGCAATTATTATTATATGGTCTTATTAAAATATGTATATTGTTGCTGATGTTATTTGAGGCACCGAGCGCCAAAGGAACTCAAGCGCTAATTTTGTGATTTTTGACATTTGGATGTAGGTTTTTCTATAACTTGAAATGCATCATACCACAAGGTCTCATTGCTCAATATTAATAGATATTTTCCAAAAGACATTATTTTTCTGTGTCATCATTGTTTTGGCCGTTTTGTCGGCATGCCACAGAAGCTTATCTGCCATTATTCCATGGAGAGCGCGACACCAAAACAGCTGTTAGATTTGTATAATTTAATATAAGTTCTCAAAAGTGAAATAAACTAAAAATGATTTCTAGAAGGGTTAGAAGAATATTTAGAGGTGTTGCACAAGGAAACTCTAAACAAGGAAAAGTTTAACATGATTTATTGATTTTTCTTAAAAACGCTGTTGTTTAAAACTTTTACTTCCATGAAGAAAAATAAGTCTTATTTCTAATTTCATCTGGTTTTTTATCCAATTATTATTTATATACACAAAAAGGTGTTTAAAAAATCACCCAGATCCATTTTTATACATTAACAGCCTTATTAAAAAACTGTGGTGAAAATTTTATTCCGTAATTGTAAAAAGCATTCACTTTGTGGCTCATCATAATTTATAATAAAAACACATAAATTTGTTTTTATTATAAAAATTTTTATTCAATTGAAAACAAAACGTGTATGTGAAAACTCTCTTGATATGTAAAATAGAAACTGACATAAAATAGTTCAATAGTTCATGGGAAAAAAAAACTTTTTTCGAAATTTCAAGAATTTGCGAAAAAGTTATGTTTTTTACAAAATCATCTTAAATTAAAATTACGATTTTTTTAACTTGAAAAAAGTAGAGAAAAAAGCTTACCGCAAACATTTTTAATCAAAACATCGAAAAATTTCAGAGAATTTAAAATTCGAAAACCCAGTTTATTTAATGAATTTGCAAGAAAACTCTCACTTCGCCTTTTACCTCATTCATACATTTAAAAAAAATTCAAATTGCTTTTAATTCCCAAAAACCGAAATTTTGAACACATTGCTTGCACATCTTAAAACGATTATTTCTTCGATACATGTTTACCAACACGTGCAGTAGTCATTTGTGTTATAAAAAAGCATAATTTTGATGAATATAGTACATACAATTCAATTTGAATATTGTTATAATTCTACTTTTTTATATAAAATGAAATTACATTTTAAAACATGCAATTATTGTATAATTACAACTGATGAAAAATAACACAAATAAGTTGTAAATATATTGAATTATATGAATATAATAGTAAATTGACCATTTTATTAACAATACTTTACAATTTACAAACAAAACAGGATTTATGAGTATATTACAGAAGTCATTGAAAAAACTGTCGCCCTCAATTGCAAAACACATCTTAGCGGGAAAAATAAATATAAATGCGCATGTATGATTTCATTGTCAGATGCGAAAAGCGATGTTGCCAGGTTTAAAAAATAAAATTAAAGATTTTTTTATTAGTTTCAATTCTAATCTAAACTTATTATATAGTCTTTAAAACAATGTGTAACAAAAACACCGTTTAACGGTTGTGAAGTGATTTTTTATTAGTAAGGCTGTTAAAAAATTATTTCTTAACTTGCTGTACCCCGCCAAGCGTTGCTGTGGCTCAGTCTGTCTGTGCAGATAGAGAAACAATAGCGCGTGTTGCTTTTTCGTCCAACAGATGGTGCTGATGTTAAAAAAAAAACATGTTTGTCCAATAGATGGCGCTGTTTTCCAAAAAGCATGTTTTTTCCTGTCACAGGTGACATCTATATAATATAGGTATATAAAAACACACACATATTCGAATGCGACGTTGTGTCAAAATTTCAAAGCAATCGGTGAAGAACTTTTACATTTTAAGAAAGATTTAACCAAGCGAATATTTACATTTATTTAGGTAATTTAACGCTTGAAACGTTTTATTTTCAGAAATCCTGACTTTAGAGAAGTGTCACTAGAAAAAGACGGGAAGGAAGTTTTGAAGTTTGCGATAGCAAATGGTTTCAAAAATATACAGAATCTTGTACAGAAGTTGAAAAGAGGCAAATGCGGTTATCACTATGTGGAAGTAATGGCTTGTCCCTCAGGTAAGTCCTTACAATGCAGTACTTTAACATTCTATTTCTTCTGAATAAACGTTAGTATAACTTTCAGGGCCGGCCTTATTATCCGGCACTCTGGGCACCGACTTGCTAAGGCGCTGATAATACCTAACACCTAATAAGGCACCTTTGAGGTTTTTGCTAGCGCCAGGTGCCGTTTGACTCAGGGTAGGCCCTGATAACTTTATATAATATGAATTCTTTCTTTACAGGATGCTTAAATGGTGGCGCCCAGGTGAGGCCGCAGACAGGAGAAAATTACAAAGAGTTAGTAAATAACTTGGAAGTCATGTATAAAAAACTTCCAGTAGTTTCGCCAGCTAGTAATACTTTGGCCAGTAAACTGTATTCTCAGTGGCTCGACGGACAAGATTCTGACAAAGCACAAGCCCTGCTTCACACGGAGTATCATGCTGTTGAAAAGATGGATATGCCGCTCAATATAAAATGGTGAAAAGTAGTAATATGTTTAATATAACATGTATACATAAATAATATAATAGATGTATACAATGATAATAAATAGAATGTGAGTATTTTTTATAAAGTTGTTTTATTTTTACTTCCACCATAAATTACATTGTAAAATAATTAAAGCACACACTTATGTTTTTATTTACCTTATTCACATTGAAATGAACATAGTTTGAACTTGATTATTTGAAATGCCCCAAAATTACAATGCTGGACTCAACAAACGTTTTGTGAATAATTATTAAATCATGTTTATATTAACCATGGCTGACGACCTTTGACACGCAGAAGTGTGTTTACTTAATGCCCTGCATTAAACAGTCACACCGGAGTCTAGAGACTAAGTAGTTAATTTGAGTTGTTGCGATTGAAAACTCCTAGTTGGTAGAAGATATTCATGATTGTGTATGAATCATGTTACTCCACTGTAGAGGAAAAGTTTTTCACATTATTTCTCTCATTTCCATAGTTTTTTTACATTCAAAGTCTGTTTCATGTTCAGGCCTGGGAAAATGTCCACGCTTCGCTTCACTTCCGAAATTCGACATCAATCGAGTAAATTTAAATAACATTCAATTTTAAATATGATATAAACCAGTAATTGAGGCTATTTTGAATGTTGCTCTGAAAGTTTGCAGGTCAATGGTTTGAAGTGGAGAGATCATTTTATCTGATGGAATTAGCCTCGAGCTGCACATTTCTAAACTTAACCCTTAACATGAGAGGCAGCCTGAATGTTGTTGCTTCTACAACTAACAGATGGTGAGCGCTGATACATATAAATATGTATTATAAAGTTATATTCAGGTATTATTTATTTTTTTCATTTGCAAACTATTGTATTCCGTAGTTGCGTAATTATTTCTTCAAAAATAAAGTCGAGACAAATTATTTTAAAGAGTGCATGTTTAAGGTACATATTTGTGTAACATAAATAAAACCCGCTCGCAGTCCCCTTTAAAATTATTTGATACTGTAATAAACAATTGTCCAGTCAGTGGAAGAGTTGGCATCGCATTTGCAAGTTTCAATTCTCCGGCTGGATAAGTCCTCCATCACAACACAAGCAAAATTTTCCACTTACTGTGGTGGTTGTATGAGATTTTCAAATTTTGTCATGATATTCGTAACCTGGTCTTTCTTATAAAAATTTAAAAAAATAAATTGAAAAGATGTTGATTTACTTTTCAGGACAGAGACAGTTTCCGTGAAAAGTGGAATGGCAATCCCAATGATTGAGGAGACACCTATCTTAAGATTTAAATTTAAGACGCAGCTGCCATTCATGGTGGCCCGTATGATTCCTGGTGCAGGCATTTACCACATATTATACACAGACTATGATAATGTCGCTATTGTTTGGTCATGTTCAAGTTACGCATTGATGTATTCAGGTGTGTTAAAATTAGTGTTTCCCAAACTACCTACCTTCCTTTTTGTAGCATATATTACACCAGACCCCCACCCCCCATAGAATATAAAATTTAATACATAAGTATTTGAAAAAAAGTAATTGGATGAGCCTGATGCAATGATACTTTTTTTAAATATATCAATTTGAATGAATGAATGGAAATCTTGGAAGCAGAAATTAACCCACTTCCTGACGTCCGATTGATCTGTAACTCGGCAGATAGACTCATTGTCGATGACAATGCTTTTGAATCAACCTTTAGTGGCAAGAAAGCATACACATGCGAACATATATGCATTTCTCTGAAATTGGATGACATTACAGCAGTTGATGTACGAAATTAATGTCGGTCCTACCCAATCGAGATTTGGTTAACTCCAGTCCCCGAGGAGAAGGGTTCAATCCCAAGTGAAACCAATTTTTTTAAAGTTTTGAAGCTTCAAATTGAACGCTGTTGAATTATGAGCATTTTGTTTACTTTATGAAACCGACCGAAACAGTTTTACTTCCCATAAATAAACACCCTTGCGTATCTCTATTAGTTATACATTTCGAGAATAGGTACTATAATATCACTCTAAACTGTGCCACCACAGAGTACAGAGGGAATTTGACAAAAGAAGTGGGATGCGGGTTGAAAATCAGGCAATTGAAGGTGGAAATAAGCATTTCATCATTTATAAATGCATTTGTAGAAGATGAGATCTCAATAAAAGTACCTAATAAAGGATCCTCCCAGACTCAGTGGTGGCATAGGGAATTACTGGTCTAAACGCTGTATGTAATAGGTAAAATTCTTATTAAAAAATGTTTTATTTATTTTGATTATGCACATTCACTACAAATAAAGGCAATGATAGTTTTATTAACTACATAATCCAGACACTTTTAGTTTAAAAGTTACATAGTACATTTTACAAGTTTCTCCGGTCTATAAACAATTATTACCACTTAGTGGACCCAGCCTGATGTATACAAAAATACTCTGTCAAAGTACTAAGAAGTATATGAACTACAATACATTTATTGATGATATTATGTTAATTTTCAGACAAACTTTGGATTCTAGGAAGATCTCAAGATATTCCGGCCCCGATGCGCATTGAAATATACAACAAGATAAGGACTTACGATCTGGATCCAGAAAGACTTATAATTTCCAAGAATCATAATTGTGTCTTTCCTTATGAATGAATTCTAACATTTATATAATATTTTACTAACATTTTTGTACAATAATGTAATACTTTCTGGTGAATATTAATTTTAAATTGAATTGAGCATGTAATTTTTTTAATAATCAATAAAAACATCTGCATTTTATGCATTGAATCCTTTGATTGAAACAAAACAAGCTACAAATAAACATAATATTATATCTTCATTTATTTGACAACATTTTTTTATCATTTAGTAATTTGCAATATGTATTAATAAATAACAAAATAAAATAAATACAAAACATAACATAATAAAAGTAACAATATTTACAACAGTATAAGTTCAAAAGTTATTATAATGAACAATTCATGGCTTATCCTATGTGGTTTCTTGCAGAGAATTATTACAATCTGACGATTCATTTGTATTACCTTCGCTTGTTTCACTTCTTTCTTCACCTTCCGGTTTTCTTTTCGCCATGTCATAATTATCTTCAGGTTGAATGGTTGTTGTCTGAGGAGACTTTTTAGAATGTTTGGGAAAGCAAGAATCTGCTTGTGACGTGTAATGGTGTTGCCAGGATTGTGTTTCTTCAACTTCTTTGCTGACCACTATGAATAGTTCCTTGTCTTTGCACTGCAGTTGCTCTTTCAGATACAATATTAAGTCACTACCCTGGAGAAACAAACAAATATTACACATACCATTATTGTTACAGTACAGGGGTTTAAATAAAAAAAAAACTCAGTTTCAAATGCAGGCATGTTCTTGCTTAGTATAAATAAAATCATGTGGGTACTTACTCTTCCAATTAATGCAGGCCCGTCAAGTTTAGAATCCAGATTATAAAAGTTTCCATGTATTTGTCTGAGTGTAATCCAATGACGCCTCTTGAGTGGCAACATGACAAATCCAAATTTATATTCCGAGGGCACATTTAAAATAAATCCACATATATTAGTTAAGTCCAAACAGCCAGGATCTCTGAAATAGCCAAGCGAATATAAATAAAATATACAAACATAATATAGAGGTATGTATAGTATTTATGTTCAATGTAAAGTTTGGGTGCATACTTTCTTTTGTCAAACCAAACAGCTTCACATCCTTTCTTCTGAAGAGCCGCCATTATGACGTTAATATCATAATTTCCAAGTCCCAGAATGGACCTATGCGGGTTAATCCACACATTTGGAGATAGAGAATTGCAAATTATATCCAATTCTGTCTTTGAGTAAGAACCTCTGGCCTGAAAAATAATTTAATTACAGGTATAATTGTTAAATAGTAAATTATCACATTCAAAAGGTTTTCAAGAAAATACCTAAACATATATGCATTCAAATATTGTCTTTTCATTATATATAAAAGTCAAATACTATATGAAAATAAACATAAACACACATTACACAGAAAGGACGCACCTCTGCAAGCAAGAGGTTGTCTAAATATATAAAGTACGTATTAGTAATTTTAATTGTTATGAAAAAAATGTGAGCGCGCAAAATTCAATATTAAAAACATTATTTATTTTTCAAACTCACTTGAAATAGATTATTAAGGGCATGAAGGGCGCAGAGTTCCTTAACTTGCTTCTCGTGATAAATACGATCTGCCTCATTCATTATTTAATGAACATTAGACAACGGGGAACGATTCATAATAAAATATATAATACAGTGATAAATTTATAGTGTTTCAATTTTGTAAAATAATGAAAACATCGTGCTGGCTGTCAGAACGTAGCATAGACAATCATAATCATCGTTGAATTACGAAATCGAACCAGCATTTTTTGGGAATGTGTAGTTTTACGAGTTAACATTTTTTTACTACACTAAACACATAAAACAACTTGAGGTATGGAAAAAATTGAATTGCTAAATTAGAAGATAAATTTCGTATAATAGACAGCGCATATGTCTTATAGTGTGTAAAATGTTATGCATGATGATTAATGATAGCATCAAATTACATAAAATTTTTCACAGATGGTTCCAAACTCAGTCAGACTCCCATTGCGGGGCCAGTGTCTATGTTCCTCATAGAAAATTGTGTTTCCCACACAAACTTCCCAAAGAATGCTCCATTTTCTCTGCTGAATGCATAGCTATCATAGAAGCTCTTCTACTCGTCAAATCATTAAATATTAAAAATGCACTCATCCTTTCAGACTCGCTTAGCTCACAAAAAATAAGCGCATCCCCACTCAATTCCAGTAGCGACTCTCTAATCTGCTCGATCAGGGACCTACTGCATTCCATGTCACTGGTTCTTGCATCAGTGGTCCTAGCCTAGATACCGGGACACCTCGGTATTACTGGAAATGACATGGCTGATTATATTGCTAAGGAAGCCACTGCCCATGGTCCGTTAAGTGATATCCCTATTCCGGTTAGAGACCATCTCTCTATTCTAAAAACTAAGTACCAACTCCAATGGTCTTCTGAATGGAACAAATCTTCTCTGATAAAAGGTCACCAGTACTCATTAATTCAACCTTCTATTCCTGTTAAGCCCTGGTTTCACAAATACACTACCATGCCTAAAAAATATATTTCTTCCTTAACCCGAATGCGGCTGGGTCACACTTGTTGTCTTAGCCATCTTGCCAGGTTCCACATAGTCAGTTTGCGGTACTGTGATTGTGGGTCAGAGGATACTCTGGACCATAATTTTTTTGAGTGTCCTATCAATGACCAATTTCCAAACTTCATGCATGAATTGGTAAAACTTGATATTAAATTGCCTACCAGTATACCCTGCCTTCTTAGTCTAAACACTCATGAAATTTACCATTTGTTGGCAAAATTTATTTATAAAAATGGCCTTATAATATCTGACAATAATAATAAATATAAACCAAATTTCTTTCACTTTCATTTGTATTCATTTGTTCAGGTTCCCATTTTCATCTTTATTTTCATCTATTTTCACTAATCCCAACTCTGCATATTTTGACCAAGTTAAAACACTATTCTTTATGTATTTGTATATTTTTTCTTGTTTCTTTTAATGTATTTGTTTATATTTATTTCATTGTACTGTTTTTTAAAAAAGAATTCTTCTAATTTTGGAAAAATCTGTTCTTTTAAATAACAAAAAACGCCCATTACTATTGTGCACAGGTTCCTATTTTTATAATTTTGTAATTACCTATTATTACCAGCTCTGCATTGTTTTTGTTAAGTTATGTTTATGTTATGTTTATGGTAGGTTAAGGTTTATGTTTATGACATGTTATGTGTATGTTATGTTATGATATGTTTATGTTATGTTTGTGTTATGTTTATCTTTATGTATTATAATCACATTTGTTTACTCTCATATGCTGTGTTTGTTTATAAGATTGCCAATTTCATAGTTCTGTTTTTAAAAAAAACGCTACTAATTTTAGAAAAATCTTTGGTTAAATAACGAAAAGCGCCCAATTGTACACAGGTTCCTATTTTTATAATTTTTTGATATCCTACTGTTACCAACTCTGTACCGTTTATGTTAAGTATGTTATGTTATGTTTATGTTATGTTTGGTTTATATATGTTACGTTATGTTGATTGTAAATGGCCAAGATCACCCCTAATGGGTGAAAGCCAAAATAAAGAATTTAAAAAAAAATAATTATTCCATTTATGGTTTATGGCTGCGCAGAAGAGCACCATTTCCTCTTTAGAGAAATAACATAAATATACACGAACACGTATGTAGCTTCGTTGTCTAGAAAATTTCTGACAGCTGTCACAAAAGATTCGAGCTTCGGTCAAGTGTAAATTTAACCTAATGTTGTGCAATGAGCATAAGGAAAATATTGACTGAATAAGGGTAGTGTAAGATATGGATATCATCACCGGTGTTAGCATTCTACTATTATCACCACCTTTACGTATAAACCATTCTTTGCAGTAACCTTGATTCACCCTGAAGAATTGATTATTGTATCGAACTTTATATGATTTGAATAGTGGTTTTTGATTTGTGACTTCAATCTCCGGTGTTACATTGACTGTTTTAAAAGTATAGCTTCACGTCAGTGGCCAGTGACAGTCGTGTAAGTCATTTCCACAATGGAGGCCGAAGCAGAATCTCCTTCTGCCTCTACACCACTCACACCAGATGTGGCAGTGGAACCAGAAATTAATAATGGAACCCAAACAACTGTTGACTATTCAGCGATTCGTGGCAAGGTATGTATTTTTTTCATAATATTATTATTTTCAAAGATATCTACAACCTCATTGAACCTAAATATTTTTATCTTCTAGATTACTAAATTGATTTATCATTTTTTTTACTTTTAGGCAGTGTTAGTTAGCCCCACACAAGAGCAATATGATCTATTACAGAAACAACTAGTAGAGCAAATAGAAGAATGCCATGGAGAGATTATTTATGAAATAGGACTTGGAGAAGGTAATCTATTAATGTGAAGAATTATGTTTAATGTTTATTTATTTAGCTCTGTGTAATTTTTTGTTATGTAATTTGTAAGTAGTTATTGAATCATAAAATTACCTGCAATTATAATTTTAATGCTGTAAAGGAATCAAATCAGATTCAATTCTTGAAAATGAATTACTTACTTTATTCCTTTACCGAGAAATAATGCCCGAGATGTGCTTCTTGTAATTCTTTGATTTTATTTTATTCATATAATTTCGTAGTAATCTGATAGTATTATTACGCGATTGTCTGGACGATGTAGGCCCTCTGATTGGTCAAATTCAAATTGACTGTTTCGTGTAAATTCCGCTAACTTGAAAATTAAGACCCGATTTCATACTAAAATAGGATCACCAGATTTCTTCAAAAGCATCGTTTCTGCTCATATAATTTTTGGATAATATCGAAGAAAATATGTTTTAGAAAGTTCATAATCCATTGGATTAATTACATTACAATGAAAATTATCCACAGTCACGTTATTATGTTTGACGTTTATAAAAAATCACGCGTTCCTTTAATATGGCCGATACGCACGGCTATAGATGGCCGACAGAGCGCACCTCTGGAGGTATAAAAACGAACCAAATGACTGGCGCGAATATTTAAATATGCAGCTTACAATACTTGACTACTTGACCATTAACAAGCGTTTAATAAGAAGATTTCTCCTGGAAGCTTATCACTTTGTAATGGCATTTTTCATTATTATTTATAATTTTTTTTTGCTTATTAATTATACCTGATTTTATATTGACATGTTTTCTAATTTCTAAAATTTCAAAATTATTTATTTGCGATGCTTTATATCCCGAGTGAAGTATTTTAAGACCTGAATTTTTATCGAAAGTGTGATCATTATTCACAAGATGATTTGCAAACTCAGATTCACTATTTCCATTTAGAGCCCTGAGATATTCTTTAGTTCTGACTTAAAAGTTTCTATTGGTTCTACCTTTGTAAAAGAAATTACAATCATCCCAATTGAGTTTTTAAACTCCTAATTTTTTTGTTTGATCTTTATTATTAAGAATATATTTCTTCATTGTTATTAGTGTAAAACCCCAGTTGAATAGTACCAGGATTGTTTTTATATATAATTTTAGAAGTATCATTATCCACAAACAGAATTCTACGCCATTGTTTATTTCTAAATTTTGAAATAGCGTTTGAAGAGAATATATTTAATTTTTTTATTTAGTATTTCAAGTATCAATTTATTAGAATAACCGTTATTAAATGCTATTTGTCTTATGAATATATTGTTTTATGGTTATATGCTATTTGTTTTTTTCAGGTCTTAAAATACTTCACACGCGATATAAAGCATCGCAAAAAAATAATTTTTGAAATTTCAGAAATTAGGAAACATGTTAATATAAAAGTAGATATAAGTAACAAGATTTTTTTTATAAACTCAACTCTAAATATTTTCCCACCTAACTGGTCTTTCCCGTCTAACGATATTGTAATTCCTAATTCTTATAAACCCAGCCTACTCTTACCCCTCCCCCCTCCTTCCACTTCTTCTTTCCAATTGCAATCTATATTTAATTTTTGACTTCGGTGAATACACAATAAAATGTAAACATTATATTTATTGGACAATTTGCATAGTGCCGCTTTTGTGAGATATCACCTCAGGGGCGCTATATTGTAATAATCTACCTTTATATATAGATTTTTACTCTCCTGATGAAGGTGTATATATTATAATCTAACTTTAAACTTTATTAGATACAGTAACAGTTATAGGTAAAGAATTACCACCAGTTGGAGTAAAATTAACACCTTTTAATTAAACTGACTGCTAATCTCATCGCACAATTACCCTCCCTTTATTCATAAACACGGGTACAATTAATCAATATGTAATAATCTATTATTTCAGTCAACTTTGTTATAACTATCTTTAATTGTGACAAACTATACGATATTGATTAACTTATAGACATTGACGGTTGTAACACATATTTAAGCACTGCAAGTCTCCTATGAGCTAATTATATTAGGTACGATAACAGTTAATATCAGTTGTAGACATGTAGTCAATAATAGTGTTTCATTTGAAATAATCCATCACAAATATGTAAAATTTCATTTATTCAAACAACTGTCATTCTTATTATGCGTAAATTTAGCATGTTATTATTCATTAACTCCTTCCTGTTTCGTGTTTTAACAATATATACTCACCCTCTCTCTGTGAATGACCTAATATCTATCTATGTAACTGTTGTTAGTATCACTTAAAATGGGCGAAGTGCCGCCCGCAGGGCCTAGCAGAAAAAAACCTGCGGAGCGGGTTTTTAACTGCTAGTATACACGAGAAATTCAATGTTGATTAAGAATTTTTGTTTAAAAAAATACTCTGTTAAAAATATTATTCTATGAGTAGGTACTTACTTATCGCTTGACTGAATTCTTTACACAATCTGAAATTAGTTTAACAATTATTTTACAAGCAATAATTATTCGCCTGAAATACTCATCCACATTGAAAAATCTCCTGATAAAAGATACATGACGCCAACGGGATTCGAACCCGTGTCCCTTCGATTTCCGGTCGACAGCTCTGACCACTGAGCTATGGCGGCTTATCTCTTATCCGCGAAATAATTCAATATATACTAGTGTTTCATTCAACAATTACTGCTTGTTACATTTTTTCACCTGAAAACAACCAACTTTATTTTATATGAGAAAGGCATTGTAAGTGCTAACTCTCTCACTAGATGGCGTCGAGACAAATTGCCTACATTTTTAGGTGAAATACTAGAACTTGTCAAATATTAATTATTATTTTTTTGGTAAACTAATGTTTAAGACAAGATTTTTTATGCATAGCACAAAGGGTAACAATTATTTTACAAGCAGTAATTGTTGAATGAAACATTAGTTTACCAAAAAAATAATAATTGAAATTAGTTTGTTCGATAATAATATAATTATTTTCACATCTTGCCACCATATTATAATATTCATTAAATGCTGAAATTGAATAATCAGGAGACAGCGAGGGTGGTCTGAATGAAGATGACTACAATGCCTCCCTGGCGACCCTCCAGTCCCTGGCGGCTGCCCTCGGAGCCTCCTGCGTAGAGCTGCGGAAGCGTGCCAGTTCTGGCCCACACCAATCTGTCACAGGACAGTACCTCATCAGAAAGAAGCTGGAGGATTCTGACTTTATGGAGATAAGGTAAACTTACGTCTAAAATCTAAAGATTTACAGTCTTACTTATTAGATATTTACGCCCCGGTTCAGCTTTGGGATACTTAAGCCCGGTTTAGTGCCAGTTTAACCATACCTACGCTGTGTAACGTCAAGTTTTTCATTATATTATGAACCTATATATAAATATTATGACCCTACATAATATTATGACCCTGCATAATATTTACACCACTTTTAGTAGTAAGGCGGTTATAGTAAATACCTTTTACTAAACTTGTTTTGGAAAGGGAGTATTGTGGCAGCTTCTGTGATGATCGAACTCGGTCTGTCTGATAACCAACAAGCGTACTTCCCACCGGGCTACCTGTACCAAACCTGTTTACCAAATTTTTTATTATTTTAATTATGACTTCAGTAGGAAAACGCTGTCGCATCTTGTAGCGGAACTTAATTATAATAAATGCTTATAAAATTATTAAAGAATGTACAAATAAATATTATGTGTACTGATGCTCCTTGTGTAAAGAACTTGCTTGTTTCTAGAAAAGAATAGAAGTAAGAACTTAGAGGTTTATTTTGTCGTAGTGATGTCATAAATTTTCGTGCTGTATTTATATTTGCAATTTCAACACTAACCAATGCTAAATATAACCTTGTTTCTTAGAAAAGTTATGATGTTAAATTGTTTTTGGCAATTTAAGAAATCTGATGTTATTGCACAATATTATGCAATAATGAGAAGTAATTGAGCAAACCTAGACAATACTTCCACAATTGAAATTAAGATTGAAATGGCGCAACAATTTTGATTTCCTATTAGCCTTGACCACAGGATAACAATATCACAACATTATTATTTATATTAAAATCCGTTACATGAATGAACAAAGTGATATTCAACAGAATAAATAATTATAGGATCCTAATAAATAATTATAGGATCCTAACAAATAATTATAGGAATCCTATTATATTTTTGGTTCCAATATCAGATTTATTAACCCCTCAGGCTAATTTGTTCAGTTTGGCGAACAAATAGCTATTACACGTAGAGTCAATTTGTTCGCTTTTTGGAACAGCTCATACGGTCTCATAGAAATCAGATCTCCCTTATTGTCATGGTGAGAAACATGAATTGAGGTTTCGAGGGCAATTTGAGGAAGAAAGGTGAAGAGTTTTTTTCCTAATTATTTGGTAAATATTCAGGGTCTTTGGCCACGGCTAATACGAAATATTTTTTAATAAAACCTTTTGATTCACCTTAATTATATAATCATACAAGGAAAGCGAATTTTTACTTTACGTAATTAAAAATTAAAATGCTAAGATTTCATATTAGCTGTGGCCAGCGATCCCGAATAATTGCCACTATTTTTATATGAAACAACAAAAAAGTAAGGTGGCAATAATGTTTAGTAAAATAATTGATTTTTTTTCGTTATCAGTAATTTTAGTTCAGTGTTTAGACGAAAAACTTAAGGTGAGAATTTTAAAACTTTTTTATTAATTTTTTTAAATAAGTTTCAATGGCAAATTTTTTACATGACGTTGGTATAAAGTATAAATTCAATTTTTTTCACAGGCCTGTAGTTTTTTAAACTTTTGTATTTAGTTTCGAGTTGTCGATACATCGTCTTCATAATGTTTGTAAGTTGATTATCAGTTTGTTCTCTCAGCCATATTTTTACTTTTGTTTTAAATATATTCATTTCTGTTATTTTTTTTGTTTGTTTTGGTAGAGCATTGTGTAATTTTGTAGCATAGAATTTGATATTTCTCTGTCCAAAAGATGTATTCAAACTGGGAGTAACCAGTATATTTTGGCTTATTGCTCTGGTTGAGTATTTATGTTGGGCAGTGGAGTATTCAGATATTTTTTTTTTTAGTTTATAAAATTTATTTTGAATAAAGTTTTTGTACATTGTAGACTTGAAAGTTTTTAAATATTTCTCCTGTCAGAGTTCTAACAAGATCTTTTAGAATTGTCTTTAGTTCTCATTTAGGGGCCGCTCTGTGTGAGTGCTCAATACAGACCCCAAACCAGTTATCCCATACTCTGTTAGTGAGTGACACGAAGCATAGTACACTTTTTTAACGTTATTTACGTTGAGGATATTACGGATGTTTCAAGAAGTATATGTACCTGCTGAGTTTTTTGTAATACGTCAATGTGTGAGTTCCATCGGAGATTATCAAAGATTTCAATTCCAAGATATTTGATGCTTTTGGAGTGTGCTATAGTGGGAAATGGGAGTGTGATATATCGGGACTGAGGCATGCTAAACCTTGATTATATTGATAGATTCCTTGTCATGTGTGTAATTTGAGAATAAATTTATCCGACTGCTGTCCTCTGGCTGTTATAGAAAATGTCAGATATTTTGTTTTATTGACACTAAGCGTGAGGGGATTTCTTTTAAGCCAGATTTGCAGAAGATCAGGTCCATGTTCCGCTTCTTTGTAGGTACTTAACCAATCTCTTTCTTTAAATAAAATTACTGTATTGTCAGCAAAACTAATGATTTTCCCCTCGTTCCTAGATTACAGATATCATTGATATTTATTTATTTATTCGACAATTTGTATAGTGCCGCTTTTGTGAGATATCACCTCAGGGGCGCTTTACATTTGATGCAGGTATTACAAAAAAATATATAAATATTATAAAAATAAATTGAAATTAAGTTAAATAAAATGAAGTACAGGAACAGGTGATGAAGTACAGAAACAGGTGACACGAAGATGGAGACTCTGCAGCAAGAATCCTGGGATGTTGCCTCATTTCCCTTGAAAATACTAAATAAAAACACAAAGCCGTTAAAATAATAAATACTAAATAAAAACCCAAAGGGCGCTACAATACTACATATTAGAAATAATATCGGTCCTAGTATGCTTCCTTGCGGTACTCCATCGTTGATTAGGAAAGGTTTGCTTCTCTCTTGTTGATTTGAATGCTCCATCATTTAACTTTTTAGTAAGTATTTTTGACATAGCAATTTTGAAAGTAAATTTTTTGTTTGTTTATTTGTTTGTAAAATTTGGATTAAAAAATTTAATATTTTAAAAACAAGCAGCCTTACTAAAAAAAAAATTGCTTCACAACAGTTAAACGGTGTTTTTGTTACGTTTTGTATAAAGATTTCAAAATATTAGATTCGGGTTGGTACTAATAAAAAATACTTTTAACTGTGCTCCGAAAGAACCGGTAATGTTACATTTCAGCAGACTGACACGTGAAATTCCCATCTTGAAGAAGAGAGGTTATTTCAGACATATTATTTTTTGATTGACTATTGCCGAATTTAATAAGCATTCTACGTAATTGGTGTATTTTAATAACATAAATGTTTTATGTATGTGTAGGTAAATATAAATCATAGAAATCAATGTTTATTTCTAGCTAACAATGAATTCAAAATCTCATTTATTGCTGTTATTATCTGGGAATTATAACAATTTTTTTATGCAACAGATAAACAACTCTCTGTGGGCGTGTAAACAATGTATAGCCCGGAGTGAAAGAGGTCGAAAAAAATTTTTCTTCGAATTTCAAAAACCCTATATCATTTAATGTTGTTGTAGATAAATAGCTGTTGAAAAATATTTTTTATTTTTTTTTTGACATATGATCTTCAGGTGGCGCAGAGGACCTGAAATTTTGAAAAAATGATCGATTCTAGAAATTTAAAAAAAATTTAAAACAAAATTATTATCATATTTAACTTTATTATTTGCATTAAAATATAAGGAAAATTAAGAATATATATATTTTTTAATCATTTCAGCCTTCAGTCGTGTCATATGCTTATGGGGTAGCTCCCTGAATTCCAGAGGAAAAGTGTAATTTTGTTTCGAATTTCGGGATTTCTTTTCTCGATTTTATTCTTGCTCGAATATATCCATCGCGTGCTGTACTTCCGCAAACAGCCAAGCTAGCTTCAGTGACCAGCTTCACACCTCTCTCCACAGCCTGTGTGTGACAGGGAAAATTTTCAATCCGAATATTTATATCTTTGCTCATAATTTTGTCCCATAATTCACTGTCACCGTATTTTTTTGTGAATGGTGGCTCGAATATTTTTTCTGTCTTCCAGTTTATCAAATCATAATAATCGTTGGCTTCGAAGTTTAGTTTGGGAGTCAAGAATGTCCTTACTTTTTTCTCCTTTGCATTTTGTCGGGCTTTAAGAATTCTTCTTAGTGCTAATTCTTTTATATGCTGTCTTTCGTCTTGTAGCATCGCTAATAAAATATTTTCAGAATGAGCGAAGAAAGAGTTCCGCTCGATTATTCGAAAAACAATTGTTTTCAGCTCATATTTTAAACAGGAGCATCTTTTTATCATACTAAGGACATGTTTCGGACAATCTTTACATGAATGTTTTGTTTTTATGGTGAACCATATTGGCGCATACACTTTTATCACAAACGTAGCAATCTCAACCAGACTATGAGTTGGAAACTTTGTTGCTACATATAGTCTCAATATTCTATTTGCACAGGTTAGCCAACGAGAGTGTGCCAGTTTTCCTGGTTGCTTATTAGCCAAATCAGTTTTTACGCTGCCTTGTGTTACAGCTTGACAAATTTCATACAGATATTTTTGATCATTGCTTAGAATTTTCACGTCGATATCGGGTAAGACTGTCATAATTTTATCAAATTTCACCACAGGGAGGTCTTCACAGTGCTGTAACATCTTGCCAATGACTCCTGCGAACGTATTGGGACCTGAAGTACTGCCATCCAAAGTATTAAAAAGATGACGCAGTGGTAATTCGTTGGCATGCAACAAACATATAAACCAGTGTAATGGTCTATTTAAATGCTTTCAATCAATGCGATTGCTCCATTCTTGAAGCCGTGTTTACAGCCGTTCCATCGCATCCAATGGCTACAATGGTTGATAAATCTCCGAGGTGCAAATTTAAAAATTCTACATTTGAATCTTTAATAGAATTAACGGTTCCAGAAGGAGGCGCGACGTGTCCAATGTACTGAGAATCTGGCTCGGAGAGCAAAACAATATGTTCTTCAGTAATGGTTCTCCTGTGGTACTTGTTATCATGTTTTTCCTGCACAATGGTCTTGTCTTTCCGACCATCAAAATATAACCCACTTATTTTACCGTCAGAACTCCCGAAGCTCGAAATCTGCCTTCTTTGCAACTCTTCTCGAACTTTTCGGCGCTCGCGTCGTAATTTACTTCTATCTATTACTTTTGAGAAATCTTGTTTAGAAATAAAACCAATATCTTGAAGAACTGCACTGGCGATGGTTGATGCTGATTTGTTGGAGACACCAGTCCTGTCACAGGCAGTGGCAAGATTTTTTAATCGATGCCTCATCTGATTTGTTTGTGATTTCGATGTGGATGGCGTGGAGTATGCCGGAAAAAGTGTATAAAAGTCTGGATCTTGATTGCTGTCTGATAATCTTACACTATCATCCGAGGTCTCTGGTGAGGGGCTCAGAGGTTTCTAAACAGTCTGTTTTTGAAGTAATTTAATTTGCCTCATCAGTCGCAATTGCCTACGCTCCAAAGCCTTGGTTGCCACTATATCTTTTGAGCCGATATACATTTTGTGGCTACTTCTCTGATCTTGCAGGAATTCTAGCTCCTTCTTGGGTATTTTCACTAAACATTTACAAAAATCGATACAAATGCACTTGCAAACAGCAATATCAAAGAGTCTTTTTGTTGCATCTTCATAAAATTCAGTTTTATTTTTAGGTACTCGACATTTCTTTAAGCATTTGTACTTGTGATAATACCCGGTTAGTTTAGTTACAAGTTGACGTTCAGTTACAATACGAATAGACGCTTTATTCCACAACGTAATTAGATCAATTGCAATTATTTCACATATATCTGTCACAGAAGGATCTTTTCCATTTGATAACCACTGCAAGTCATTTCTAATCCACAGATAATACTTTATTACATCCGAATAAGTTGGCAACACATTGTCTTTTAATTTTTCTGGGCCACCAAACATAGAACACATTGAATTTTTTCTTGTTTTAGGCATATTACAAAGAAATCACAATCAAGTTTTCGCAGCTGTTCCAACGAACGTGCTAATGTCTGTTAATTACTGATTGACTGCAGCTGTTTTTACGCAAAATAGTGTCAAAGGGTGGGGGGAAGAGGGGTAAGTTAGATGGCTAAAACTAAAATACATTTTGTGACGTTTAAGCTGGATTAGATGATGTGCTTGTTTACTAACAAAATCTGAAAAAACACAATTTTTTGTAGAACTTTAGGGTCAGTGCGCCACCTGAAGATGAAGTTGGAATTTGATGATATTTTGTGTACTTTATAGGGTACTACCAAGGCACCCATTGGTAATATAGGAAACACGAAATTTGACAAAAAAAGTTTTTTCACTCCGCCCTAATGTATATATCTTTCCATGAACTATGAAGTATGTCAATTTCCATATTAGTAATGTTTACACATACAGTCATTTTTCAATTGAAAATATTTTCACAACATTTAAGGTAAGGCTGTATATGTTTTCGAAAAATAAAATTAAACACGGCGACATAGAAAACATTCTAACAACTCCGATGGCGCCGCAGCAGCGACATTAACAATAGGTAAACATTTTACTGTTTAAAAAATAAAAGGGTCCTTTACAGGTATAGACACGTACTATTCAGTTGTGTACAGTACCCACTGGCGATAGGTTGTCCTTTTTGCTCTATTTTTCATTCATAACAATAACTACACATTCATTTTATTTGAATAATTTTTACTTAATATTTTTATAACTTTTTTGTTATAGGAAACGGTTGACGTAAGGTTCCCGTGAGTACTTAGCCCATAGGCCCATTGTGCTATCTCCCATACTGTGCAATAAATATGGAGGAGAATTTTGAATTCAGTGGTAGTGAAGACGAGTTTGTTTTCGAACTGCAAAGTAACTTTTCCGATGAAACTTCGACAGATAGTATATATATTATAGTGATATCATAAGTTCAAGCAGTGAGAGTGATTTCATAGTTAATAGTTGAAACGAATCGCATTTTGACATCAGTAGCGGTTCAAGTATTTCAGACGTAGATAATCTACAGGAGGAGGATTGGGTAGATATGCCCGAAGATGATGACCTTATGGACACTAAACTTTGAAATTGGCTTACAAACAACAGGTCCACAGGTTCCTGCTTCAATCTCAGAACCTATTCAATTTTTTGAATTGTTTTTTACACTCGAGCTTGTCAATGAAATTGTTAAAGAATCCAACGTTTACACCAGAACATAATTGCAATCAAAAGAAATACTTAATTAATCCAAATTCCATTTGGCAGAATTGGCGTGATATTCAAATAGATGAATTTTGGATTCATTGGAGTCATTATGACGAATTGAGAAAAGGTCCCAAGAAGGACTGTGTGGTCTGCTCGAAGAGGGCAGAAAAAAGTGGCAGACGGGAAACAAGCCACGTATGCATTTGAGTGACTGATCTCTAAAATACCACATGTTAAAAAATTATAAAGATTAAAAAATGCAAATTTTTATTTTATTATCAATCTTATATGATAATAAATATATATTTCTTAACATAACTATGTATATCTTTTAATCTACTGCCTTACCAAAATTTATTTTTCTAATTTTCTAAAAATATCGAAATTTTTCCTCATATTTTTACATTACACTCTATGGAGTAGCTGGTATACCATATACAAAAAATTGAGTACAAAGGGTTAATAATGTTTGTGTGAACAATTTAATGTAGAGCACAAGTTATCCAAATATTATTATTATTACATATTTTTCACAATAGGACCACTTGCATAGTCTGTGTATAAAATAGGACCACTTGCATAGTCTGTGTATAAAATAGGACCACTTTCATGGTCTGTGTATAAAATAGGAATGAAGAATTTTCAATTTCCAAATCAACAATATGTTAAATATATTTACAAATACATAATGTTATTAGCTCAGCTAAATATGTAGTTTCACACCATTCATATTATTTTTATCTTGTTTTGACTTAGTATTTTTTCTTCTGTTATAGAGTGGCAGTGGTTGGTAATGTCGACGCTGGAAAATCAACTCTTCTTGGAGTACTTACCCACGGTGAATTGGATAATGGACGAGGGTATGCCCGTCAAAGGTTATTCAGACATAAGCACGAATTGGAGAGCGGTCGAACAAGCTCAGTTGGAAATGATATTTTAGGATTCGATAGTCTTGGTAATTTATTATTTTTATCTTATTTAAGTATTGTTTTTAAAAAAGACAAACATCCCGATTTACAAACAACCATAATAATAATAATATTAAAATTTGAAAAATCGTGCTACCGTCGTTATAAGCTGAAAATGTTGCTTTTGCAATGATGGAGGACTGCTAGAAGAAGAATTAGACTCACTACATCTGGGTGGAAATTTGATGCATTTATCCACTCGGCCACTAACTGTTCAAATCTTATACACAAATACGATTGGTTACTTCTCTTTCCACATAAATAAATAAAATCCGTATCTTTTGTTGGGTAACATTATTTAAAGTGCAATTTTGTTTTCAGGAAATGTTGTGAATAAGCCATCTCATGGGACATTGGATTGGGTCAATGTTTGCACAAAATCATCAAAGGTTGTGACGTTCATTGACCTTGCTGGACACGAGCGATATTTAAAAACTACTGTATTTGGTATGACAGGGCACGCTCCAGACTTTGGAATGTTAATGGTAAGGCAACTTTTCTTTAATTATTCATTCAAGAAAGTGCAGTGAAATCAGAATGTAGAGTTTTTTGTAAAAATATTATTTTGTACATTGAGATCTTTTTAGTTTCTAACTTACCTGTGAACTCTGGCTTGTCAAAGTATTGTAATTTTGCTAGCATTAAAGAACCTCAGTTCTTAATTTATTTGCAATATGTATTTCAATACTGTTTTTGATGTTGGAGATTTTCACTTGTTGACCTTCTCAGTATCTTTCAAATCGTCTGTGCGGCCGGTTTAGCCACCTCACAAACCCATATTAACCCTCCCCTTACGGTGTTAAAAAATTCCTCATTCTCCGGTGCTATACACTTGCTAAATATTTATATATTGTAATTATTTAACGCAATACATAAATGTATTGCATGAAACAATACATAAATGTATTGCAGAGGAATTCCTAAAATATAAACTCCGTGGTTAGTATATTTACAGAGATATTTTAGTAATTATAGACACTCAGTTGATAGCACTGTTAACCCGAAAGATACAGAGTAGGCCCCTGTATTATTCAATAAATATTGTAAAGTATGTATCATGTAAAAGCCCATCAGATAAGAAATAACAATACATAATAAATTAGTACGGAGCCAAATTGAGTATGGCTCACCTATTTGGTCACCACATTGTAAGGTTCTGTTGAAAAAATAAAGCAAAAATTTTTAAGGATGGGTTGTTTCGGAGAATCTGAACAATTCATCAAATTTCAACGTTAATTTTCAAGTTCTGTGAAAGATTTTTTCAAGTTCTGTTTTTATTTCAGTTTTGTCAAGTAACTAGCCTACAATGATATAAAAACAGAACTTGAATAAGTCTTTCACAGAAACCGAAAATGAACGTTGAAATTTGATGAATTGTTCAAATTCTCCGAAACAACCCATCCTTAAAAATTTTTGCTTTATTTTTTCAACAGAACCTTACAATGTGGTGACCAAATAGGTGAGCCATACTCAATTTGGCTCCGTACTAATTTATTATGTATTGTTATTTCTTATATTATGCACGCCCTGATGGGCTGTTGGACAAACATGCTTTTTTTGAAAAACAGCGTCATGTGTTGGACGTAAAAGCAACATGCGCTATTGTTTCTGTATCTGCACAGACAGACTAATCCACAGCAACGCGTGGCGGGGTACAGCTAGTTAGTTTATAAACTCCCTTATACCACACATACACAGCTTAGTTAACCAATATGCAGAGGTAGCAGATATTTTTAATAGCACCGAAATAACTTACAAAAAATCATTTCACATATTTTTTTAACTATGATTGTATTTTAGATCAAATTTAGTTATTATATTAGTATGTAGTATATAGTTGTGTATACACTGTATATGTAGTTGTTTTGTAATCCTTTTTAGTTAAAAATGTTTTATTCTGTATTTAAAGGTACTTGTGTCGAAAATAAATAATTAAAATAAATCAGTTTAATGCTTGTTTTACAGATTGGAGCTAATGCGGGAATTGTTGGAATGACAAAAGAACATCTAGGTTTAGCCCTGGCGTTATCAGTACCAGTTTTTGTGGTTGTAACTAAAATTGATATGTGTCCACCAAATATATTGGCGGTAAGGATTATTTTAATGAAACTATAACTTAATGTCACTAATAGAACTCTGATAAGAAATTTATAAATATATATTATATCTATAATTAAACTACCCAGATATTCAAAAATGTGTTTAATTATTAAAGTATTGATTGGTTTTTGTAGGAGAATTTGAAGTTGTTGGTTCGGTTACTTAAATCTCCCGGCTGTCGCAAGGTTCCAGTTATGGTAAAAACCAGTGATGATGTCATTATTACGGCTACCAATTTCGTATCTGAAAGGTAATTTACATGGATATTTGCTTCATTGCTATTATATTATAATGAAGCGCTCCGGTAGTGATATATTTTATTTGAAATCACTGTTTCAATTTAGAAGTTGGCAGTCGTACTTTAATTTGAATTTTGGTTTCATAACATCGTTGCACTATTATCTGCAGACTTCTGTCTGTTTCTTCTGAAAGCTTTACTTTATGACTTTTGCGGATTAGAACACCTTTACAACTCTCTTCAGCTTTTTTTATTATGTCCGGAGTGGTTTTACGAAGGTTTATGTAGGGCATCTTCAGACTGGTCTGACCCAGTTCTGCTATCTGAAGATGCCTGTCGTATATGTAGGTGAAACCGGTCCGGTCATTAGTAATAAAGTGGAAGAAAATTATTATAATAGTGTTTTAATCTGTAAAAGTCACAATAAAATGAAATTCCAATATAAATAATTAAAGGTTTTAATTTTATATCTTTATTTTTATTATATTTTCAGATTATGTCCTATATTCCAAGTATCAAATATGAGCGGCGAAAATCTTGACTTATTAACAATGTTTTTAAATCTATTAAACACGCGAATGCCATCTCACGATCAAGAACCTGCAGAATTCCAAATTGACGATACTTATTCTGTCCCTGTAAGTTGTTTATTAAATATAATATTATGCATAGTAGAGTTTTCCGTGGTGTTACTGACGAGAAAGAACTAATTATTTCTAAACCAGTTGTTACCAGTGAAAAATCATGGTATTTAACTTGACTTGCATAGCACTTTTAAAAATGGCCTACAAAAGTAAGCCACCACGTACACACATTACAAATATATAGAATTAAAGTAATGCCAAGTTCCTACATCATCTATTTTATATAACGAAAGTTGATTCAACTTTTATTTCTATCAGGCATTCTATCAGAAAGAAAGCCTGTTCTCATTGATCTATTTAAAATATTCTATGAAACAGATCATAGAATAGATTAGGTGGGAATCCAGCTTAGTAAGGAACTCCAGTGAAAAATTTTAGTGAAGAACATATTACAATTATTTTGAAGTGTATGGTAAACTTTTGGATACAAGTACAAAGCATGGTATTGCCTCTTATTAAACACTGCTTAAATCGTATATCTCACCATTATACAAAAGGAGATAGAATGACTTTCATAAGTTGGTCTCAGTTTGAGCTAGTACACAAAAATAGCAGAGGAGTTAACTAAATGGAAACATTTAATCGACTACGGAAATGGCTGAATTTTAACATATTGGTCCTATTCAATAACAATAGTGATGAGATGTCGACATTTTACAATGTGTTCTTCAATTGATAGCGGTTTATTTTATGAAAAAAAACTCTTAGTACTGAGTAAGAACAGTTATTTAGTTACTAAAATTACCCTATTGAAAATAAAAGTAAGCTCCTTGTGACTGGTGACGTGACACAGACATTCCACAGATTTGGTGCTTTTTCTCTAGAAAAATGAAAAATTTGAAAATTATTTTAAATATTAAAACCAACTATAACAATTAAAAATAGAGTGGTTAGAAGATCATTATTGAGAAAAACTATGCACTGGAGGAGTTCCTTATGTTCTGATAAAATATACATAGGCATACATTCCTTGATACAGGAATACCCTTGTGAGATGTGCAGATTATGTTTTTTTATGATATAAACTATTTTTTTAATAAATAAATAAAATAGGTAGGTTCTTGCTTCTCTGGATTTAAAAAGCTTCTTTTTTATAATTTTCTCAATGCATCCATCAATTCCAATTTTAAAAAGTTCACCCTCCTTTCTATGTACATACAAAGAATTTATTTCTCCCAAAGGAAATAAAGTTATTAAATAATGTGTTCAATATATTTGTTTCAGGGTGTAGGCACTGTAGTATCGGGTACCACGTTACAGGGAACAATAAGATTAAACGACACTCTCTTACTTGGACCAGATCCCCTCGGCCATTTCATACCCATTGCCGTTAAGAGTATTCACAGGAAAAGAATGAATGTGCGAGAAGTTAAGGGAGGGCAAACGGCCAGCTTTGCCCTTAAAAAGGTATCAATCTTACCGTATATTATTCTTTTGTACAGGTAAATCATTTTAAAGAGACCCTTGCTTATGCAGTGTTGTACTGGATCAAATAAAAAAATATTTATTTTAATAATAATTTTGTTTTTGTTAGGAAGCTGAAGAATGAAATATAAAAAAAACATAAGCTAACATTGTTGAATTGAATTGTGATTAATCGTAAAT
This sequence comes from Hesperophylax magnus, assembly GCA_026573805.1. NCBI lineage: Eukaryota > Metazoa > Arthropoda > Insecta > Trichoptera > Limnephilidae > Hesperophylax > Hesperophylax magnus. Next base: position 6,928,512 of record JAIUSX010000006.1, on the reverse strand, counting down.
TTTAACAGAATTGATAAACTTCGCTACGCACCCAGTATCTTTGGACATTTGCAGAGTAAGAGGGGACTGCGGGCGGGTGTTCCAAACAAGTTCAAAAAACTTTTTTGAAACTTTCGATGCTATCAGTGCGCACAATTACTTTTGAACTTGTCCCTTTTAAAATGATTGCCCGTACGTAAGTGTCAAATGTGTTGAGTTTGAGCTACTTCTTGTATACTCTTCATTTTTAATTGGGTACGTTTCATTGGGTATTTTTTTAATGTTGTTTTTAAAATTTTCAGATAAAGAGATCACAAATCCGCAAGGGTATGGTAATGGTATCACCGTCGCTAAATCCACAGGCTTGTTGGCAGTTTGAGGGTGAAATTCTGGTTTTACATCATCCAACCACTATATTGTCCAGTTATCAAGCGATGGGTATGTTTTAAATAAATACAAATGATTATCAAATTTAATTCTACACACAATATTTTTGCAATTACATATTATTTTACATAATTTTCGGACCTTAAGTGGTAAATGTAAAGAACTTTTTCCCCTGCTAGCACTATAATGGTATTTCTATCTGTGTCCACATTAAAATATGTTTATTTTGTGTTTCAGTACACTGCGGGAGCATTAGACAGACAGCTTCCATACTTGGAATGTCTCAAGAGTTCCTTCGAACTGGTGACAAGGCTATTGTGAGGTTTAGGTTCATTAAACATCCAGAATACATCAAACCGGGGCAGAGAATGGTTAGTAAAGAATTTTTATATTTTAATCATAATATTGATTGACCCATCTTCTCAATCATATTATACTTCACTGACCACTCGACTATCGAGAAGAGTGCCTTGCATGCCCACTAGTGAGATATGTGGCGAAAATTTCCAAGGCCTATTGCCTACTGCTGATCTAAATAATACAGGGTGTCCCCCGCTAAAGTGCGCTAACTTCGGGGTGGTGATTCTACATGATAGTACAAGTAAAAAAGACAAATAACTTTTTTCGAAATTCCTACATTTTAAGGTAGTTTTTAGGTTAAAAAATTAAATTGAGTGTATGGGAAAATAAATATTCTTCTATGGAAAAATAATTTTGAATGCGAAAATATAATATAACATTGGAATTTCGAAAAAAAGATTTTTTAATTTTATTTCTATCATCATGTAGAATCACCTCCCGAGGATAGCGCACTGTAACCTCGTACACCCTATATAATCATTTAAGTTTTAATAAGAAAGTTAGCACCAAAACAACAATCTAATGCTAGTCTCACATGTACGCTATGCTATCACAATATATATGAGCTAGGCCTGCTTCGTCGTGCCTTCCCAATGGGAATGTATGGTGAGCAATATGATGAAATAGGCGAAGCCAAGACATATATTTATTTATTCATTTTCTGGAAATCGCTAGTTTACATTTAATCAGTTTGTACGTAAGTATTATATAGTAAAATAAAACCGATTATGGATTTCCTCCTTGTGACTTTAACTGAGACAGCATAATATGGAATAAGTTATTTAAATTTGTAAGAAAGGAATATGAATTAAAAAATTTATACAAAACAAAATTATATAAGATGAAAAATTTACAAAACAATACATTTATAGCCATGGAGAGAGGTTGTAGATATAAATCAAATCATAATAGAGATATAAACAATAGAGACATAAACATTATTCACAAACCATCAGAGAAATATTCTTTTATGGACCTCTTGCATTTGGTAAGTTCGCAACTGAAAATATCAACCTTAGATAATACGCTATTGTAATTATTGCATAGTCTGTTCAGGCAAGAATTCTGCTTAGAGTTCGTTTTGCTTTGATCAACCCTGAACAGGACACAAGAGCGTGTTGAATGCGCAGGTACATTGAATGGAATCTTGTTTAGCAACTCTGGGCATTGAATATTATTGTTAACTACTTTATACAGGAATAGTACATCCTTATGACAGCGTACGTGTGAGACTAGTTTTTCGTTACTTATTATAATGTTTAATGTATGTCTTTTACAGCTTTTCCGTGAGGGTCGCACAAAAGCAGTTGGCAATGTGTTGCGATTACTCCAGTCCACGACACTTCTCTTTCCACCGAAGATGAAGGCCAACAAAATGCACGGGAGAGGGCAACAACAACAACAGCAACAACAGCAACAGCAGCAGCAACAACAACAACAACAACAACAGCAACAGCAGCAGCAACAACAACAACAACAACAAGGAAATAATGCAGTGCCCGCCACAGCTTCTAACACTTGCTCTCCCCTGGCGCACGGAAGCATGCCACTGGTAATTATTCTAATATATGCTATATTTCATCTGTGGCATTACCATGATGGTGGTTAAATCCTAAGATCATTCAGTTATTTTATTGAGAGTTACCACCGCCTGCCATTCTATATTTGGAGTACACTCGTAGGTTAAATATTGAAGTATTTTATTGGCTAGTGTTTTAATTTATTTATTAGGACATTCATAGTAAATTTTACTACAAGATATATGGTTCCAAGTATTAAATTTTACAAAGTTAATATACCTATTACATATGTCCTTAAAATGTCATGGTAATTTTGTCTGGGATGAAAATTATAGTTCTTGATCCTTTAATCATAATAATAACATCTTGTATCTTAATAATGACAAAGAATACTAAATAACTATAGTGTTCAAATAATTTATCACTCCAAAAAAATTATAAATTAGATTTAGTTTAGCAATTTTTCATAGTGGGTATAATTTGTGGTTGCGCGAGAAATTGGTGAGTTATTTGCTGTAATAGTGTTGTTGGTTTCTATATGAAAAAGCGTAGTGTGCCTGGTACCTTCACCTCATTGGAACATTTAAACCAATGACAGATAGCAAGCAATTCGAAACTATCTATTTTATTATTTAATAGATTCTGTAGAAACAATGGATCTGACAATGTACATCTGTAGTTATGTTGTATTTCTTGAGTAAATGTTTCGAAAATTTATTCTGTATACTTTATATTGAGGATTCCATATTATGGAAGCATTCTCCTGTGGACTTCTCTCTGACCAATGAAGAGAACAACATTTCTAGAGTCTTAGCTCTTTTGACAACTTAACTTATTCTTAATAGGAAATCTGGCCTCTTGTAGGGTTTTGATATAATTTGTTCGATGTGCTTATCGAAATTTAATTTGCTGTCTAAGTAAACACCTAGATCTTTCATGTATGTATATTCATGGTTGTAGAGGTTTATTGTTCAAGTTATAAGGATAAATGATTTTATTTTTTATTTTTAGTAAACATAATCGAGTGACACTTATTTTTAAGGACAATAAGCTTGATTCACATTGTGCGCACAAATGATCAAGATCGCTTTGTAATTCCGTACAATTGGATAATGATTGTATTGGTTTCAAAATTTTCATGTCATCCGCATATAACAACTATTAGTAACTTTAGTAACTATTTTGAAAGCATGCATAAATGTAATTTAGGTAAATTTTAAATAAGAGTGGTCCGAAATGCGACATCTGAAACAATTTTCACTAAGCAAGATGCGAAACCATTAACAACTGTGATTTGGTGCCGATTACTGACACATAATGCAATCCATTTATAGAGATCACCGTGAATTACTAGACCTAGTAACTTCTGTAAAAGAATATGGTGATTAATAAGGTCAAATGCCTTAGAGTATTTATTCGTATAAATGGTGTCTTTTTTTTATTTTTATTTATTCTTTAATATATTTGTTATACAATGGTATAGTATATTGTCCTCCACGCTAGGAGTTCACCTGTGTTGTGGAGGACTTTTTCAATTGTAAAGTTATATAATTCTAAAACAATACAGTGGAGTTGGTTACACAGAGAAACATTAAAAATTAAAATATAAAATCGATTTTTCCATAGTTATAACAATAGGTTTTCCATAGTTATTCCAAAAAAAAGTGAAATATAAAAAATTAAATATTAAAAGGATTGTAGCCAGTTCCATATTTGTTTTTTGTATTCTGTAAGATTAGATGTTTTATATGTATTGTGTTGGAAGTGAATTGTAAAGTTTTATAGCCTGGAATCTGTAGTGTTTTTGTCCAAAGGATGTGTTGGTTTTTGGTATTAGTAGTTGGTGTGCATGTCTTGTTCTGGTATTGCGAGAAGTTTGTGAAGTTTTAAATGTGTTTAGGTTCTTGTAAAGGAAAGTAAGTATTTGTTTAGAATATAATTTTTGAATCTTCAACACTGGGAATTTTTTAAATATGGTTGAAGTGGGTGTTAGTATTGGTACTTTAAGTATTACTTTTATTAAGGTTTTCTGAGCTTTATACAGTGTGTCTATGTATTTTTTACTGGCATAGCCCCAGGCAATAATGCCGTATTCCATTATAGATTGTGCTATTGCGAGGTATATATTCTTAATATCAAATATGTTGAGTATATTTGTCACGTTTTTGAAAAAGTAAATCAACTTGTTTATCTTTACTTTAACCGACTCAATATGTCTGTCCCATTTTAAATAACGGTCGAAGTATATACCAAGATATTTGATATTTTCGGTTTGTGTGATTGGAGGACAATTGCATGGGGTGCTCGCTGAGTGACAGGAATGTATTTTAAGGTAGATGTTTTTGGAGGGTTGGCCTCTCGAGTTTATGCTAAAGGTTATGAATTTAGTCTTATCTATATTTAAAGTTAATAAGTTAGAGTCAAGCCATTTTTTTGTAATATTTAGGCCAACTTCAGCTTTTGTGATTAGTGTGTTCCAGTCAGTGGCCTTAAAAAGTAACACAGTGTCATCAGCAAAGCTTATAATTTCCCCGTCTATTTGGAGGTGACATAGATCGTTAATATAAATAAGGAATAGGATTGGGCCAAGTACGCTGCCTTGTGGTACTCCGTAGGATACTTGTTCCTTGTCACTACATGTGTTTTCTATTGAGGTATATTGGGTGCGATTTTCCATGTAGCTTTCAATTAATTTGAGTTCTGTTCCCGTGATTCCGAAATATTTAAGTTTATTGAACAGGTTTTGGTGGTGAATTGTGTCAAACGCTTTTGCCAGGTCTAGGAATATTCCAAGGCATTGTTTACCCTGATCTATATTTGTTTTGAGGAAGTCTGTTACTGAGGCTATGGCATGTGAGGTACTCATATTTTCCCTGAATCCAAATTGATTTGGTGATAGTATATTGTTTTTGTTTAGTAAAATTAAAAGGTGATTTTTGACATGTTTCTCGAGAATTTTTGAAAGCGTGTTTAGAATTGTAATTGGTCTGTAATTATAAATTTCTTCCTTGTTTACTTTTTTGTGGATTGGAATTACTTTGCCCGTTTTCAAAATAGTTGGGAACACTCCTTCTTTAATGGACCGATTTATAAGTATGGTAAGTGGGATAAGAAGTGCTGACTTTATTATTTTTAGTGTCATCGGTGATATTTTGTCGCTACCCTGAGAGTTTGTATTTTTTAGTTCGTTTATAAGTTTTTGTGTTTGTATTTGGGTAATGTATGGAATTTTAAAGGAAGAAACACTAGTGTGTGTATAGTGGGTTGAGAATTCTGGGATATCGTCATTTGTAGTGATTCTGTTTGCTAATACCTTGCCGACGTTAGCGAAATAGTTATTCACAAAATTACATACTTTTAGTGGTTGTTCTGATGTCTTAATAATCTCGTTATCTATTTTGATCTCGGTTATGGAATCGCTTTTCTTTGAAGATGTGTGGGATATTTCTTTTAGAATTTGCCAAATTTTTTTGGGGTCCTTGTTGCATTTATCTAATTTATTTTTATAATATATTTCTTTCGATATACGTGCAAGTCGTGTGCATAAGTTTCGATATTGTTTATAGAAATTTATGAGATAGATGTCATATGGGTTAGATTTGCATTGTTTGTGGAGTTTGTCTCTTTTACTGAAACTTGTTATGAGTCCTTTTGATATCCACGGTTTTAGAAGTTTATGTTTAGTTGGAGAACTTTTTTCGGACGTGATGGTATTTTTTTTAAATTCGTCTTGAATACATTCTATAAAAAGTGACCATGCTTCATTAATTTTATTATTTTCTACGAGTTCTTCCCATTTTTTATTAAGTAGTATGTCATTTAGTTTTATAATATCAGTTGTATCGTGGGTTTTTGTGGTTTTGGAGTGTATTTCTTGTGAATTGTTTGTAGTGTTTATTTTCAGGATAAGTGTATAGTGGTCTGTAATTGTCGAGTAATGGATTGTGGATTTGTATGATCTTTTTGTTTTTAACATAATGTGGTCAATACAAGTTTGGGTGGGTAATAGGTTATTTTGTTTAAAGTTGACTCTTGTGGGTTCATTTATGGTGCTAAAGAGTCCATGGAACAATAAAAGGTTTAAGTAATCGTCACTTTGTGGATGTTTTTTATTTTCTAAAATGTTTATATTCATATCTCCTATTAAGCAGATATTTTTTTTTATTTTTTCATTTTGATAAGTTGACTGTCTAGGGACCTCAGAAAGGGAAATATGTTTTTTATAGAAGGTGATCGATACATAGCTAAAATACATATGTCATTATTTATGATTATTTCAAAGCCGTTTGCGTCTGTGATATCTAGCTCCGTTATAGTTGAATGTAGATGTTTTTTGCAGTAAATAACAATACCGTCATTTTGATTTTTAATATTTTTTGAATGAGTGACCGTATAATTAGGTAATTGTATTGGTGTGAAGATTTTATCTAGCCAACATTCTGTGAGGATTATCACGTCAAATTCTGTCTCCAATAGTTGAAGTACGACAGTGAAATTGTCAAAATTTTTTGAGATACTGCGTATGTTTTGGTGTAATATTTTTAATTGTTTAGCCATGGTAAGATTAAAATTATCGGATGGGTGTGTACGATTTTGGGATAGTAATTCAGATCATCTTTATTATATGTACTTAATATTGTATAATTCATCCAACAAGGGATAACCACGATAATTTGTTTATTGATTTCACAGCCAACTGATGTAACAAATTCAGGGTCGACCTTTGAAATTCAAAATGACAAGAGGAAAGAAAACTCCCAGCAAAGGTCGACTGGTAGAAGATCACGAGGGAAGAAGCCTGACCAAGGAAATGCACCGCCAAAACATGAAACCCCTCCAAAGACATCTTCAGAGCAAATTCCTGTTACAAATTCAAATGGCAGTTTACCAACTCAATAAGTTTAATCTCAGATTACATATATTATATTGAATATAAAATTTTATTTTCCAATTATTATAAATGCTTTATTTTCGAATGTGCATCTGTCCAAAAAATCCCCCCCTCCCCCACCTCCCATGATGTTTCATGTAAAATATAAATGGATATAACCAACTTTCATAAAAAAATTCTATCGTTCTCAAGAGAATTTATTTATATACGAGAATTTCAAGGAACTTATTTTTTATAATGTTAAAAAAGACACCATCCTGCATAATAAGTTATAAGTACCTACTTACATAGTTTCTTATTGTTTGAATTTACGAAAATTGAATCTTCAATTTTTTTTTCATGTATTATATTGCAGATGAAAAACTTATGTGGCATTAGTTTTATTTTCGTTTTTATAAATGATTACAACCCTTTATGAGATATATTTTTTTAAAATAATAAATAACTTTGTAACACCACTAATTTAATCAAACGGGATAAAAGATTAAAATATGTAAAAAGGACTTTTAATCGAAGTCCCTTTTGATTAAATAGTGGTGTTTGCAAAGTTATTTATTTTATTAAAATTTAAATGACGCCACAAAGTTATTTTGCAATTATTGAAGAAAATATTTTTGCTTTGCTATTTTTAATGTTTTGTTTGTTAATATTTATGTAAGTAGTTTTGCCAATAATAAGCACAATATACTTTAAAGATATTTTTCTAACGGCTCGCGGATTGTTTTAGTGGGTATTGTTATAGTTAACAATAATTTTAAGGAGCTCTTAATATATGTAAGAACATATTCCGTAAAATAATGTATGTATTGACAAATAACATCTCTTCACTTTCTGTGTGTGACTATTTTTTGTGATTTATATTACAGTTAGCCAATGGCTGTGAGGAAAGTTGAAAGTAAAATTGTGGCATGCACGGTTAGTTCTTGTTGGCTATAGTTATACCTACACCTACTCCTAAAAGTTGACTTGCTATTCACTTAGTATTTGGAATCAATGAGGGAGTACACACGGGATTGAAGAGTAACGCATTGTGCCTGAGTGCCGCAGTTAGCCAATGGCTGATGATTTTAGCCACCTTGGTGAAGAGGAATTAAACTAAATAATAAGCACGGTCATACTTTAGGGAGCAAATGAGGCGATAGACTAGTGACCAAAAGTCAGTAGATTTTAACTTAAGAAAAAATATTTTTCACATTATGTACCCCTTTTCAGCAAAATGACCAGGGTAATTTTGGCAAGCTCTTCAGAGGAACTAGTAAATTGTAAGACTAACTAGACTCCTAAGAGAGCTCCCTGGCTCCAATCAGGAGTGTTCTCTTTGTTGTTCATTAATTTCCTTCATTATTTTCTAATGCAACCACTAAACTTGGCTGATGGATGCCAGTTTTTATATGCCCGGTTATAGTTTAGATTACTAACAGAAAGCTAGGGATGGAACCTTTGGTGAAGTCTGTAAACCATTAGCTGTGGAATTTAACAACAAAAGTTTAAAAAAACTTTTTTATATTACAGCAAATAGTTTTTAAGACGTAAATCTGTTGTTCGAAAACAAAAATTCAATTTAAGATTATCAGGAAAAGTATTAGATGTTAGATAATTCAATATTTTTTAATGAAACAATTTAATTTAAGACCATTTCGATTTTACATTATTACTAAGATAATTACAAATATACACAGTTACCTTTGCGTCTAAACATTCAGGATATTGAAATACAGATATAAATAATTTATTCTTACAAGTGTATATTTTTGTAATGTTAAATAAATTGTGCGTTTTAAGTTCGCTGGTTCAGATTTAATTTTAAATTCCTTGCGATTGAAGTACCTAAACATAATTATAGTTGAGCTAATAACTTACTTCTTTTTTTTCTACACGACTTTAAAATATAGTTTAGTTTACTCAAATTTACACTAATAAAATAAATCAAGAGTTAAAAACAAAACCAAGTGAAACTGTTGTTATCTAAATCAGTTTTTGTGTTCTAATTACCAATGTATTATTTTGATCACTAGTTTTACTAATATTTTTCGTAGTGTTTTTCAATGCTTAACAACCTTGCAATAAATAGGTACGATATATAGAACTATTCATATCATAATAATTATAAGATAACTATTTCACAAGAAAACATTGTGAAAAGATAAAAAAAAAAGATATCTGTGAAAATTCAGATCTTTTAAGTGTCAATATAAAAAACATATTGTTATTAAAAATTTTGTATTGAATATGGATTTATTACAAGATGTGAAGCTCCTCACTTTTCTTGGCGAACATTGTACCTCTGTGTTGAACTACAAAATAACTGTTTATTTTATGTAAATGATTATGTATTGTAATTACATAATACTAATAACATGTGACACAAACTTTCCACAAAAAGAATTCAGCGCTAAAGCAATTTTTGCAGGTGTATGTCACAGGCAACAAGTATAAGGACGGGTTGTTTTGGAGAATTTGAACATTTCTTCAAATTTCAAAGTTAATTTACAAATTCTGTGAAAGATTTTTCCCAGTTCTGTGATTATTTCAGTTCTGTCAAGCAACTAGCCTATAATGATATAATAACAGAACTTGAATAGAACTTTCACAGAACCCGAAAATGAACGTTGAAATTTGATGAATTGTTCAAATTCTGCGAAACAACCCATCCTAACTGTTGCCTGTATCATTCATCTGCTTCAGCATTTTTTGAAATTGTAAAGTAAACAAAATACATAATATTCATATAATATATATTTATATTATGTAGGTATCGTATTATAATTTATTTCCTTCAGTGTAAAATTTTTTTCACTAAGAATTTTTACTGGTTTTATCACTCAAAATTCACGAGCCACCACTGCATACAAGCTCAGCCCAGAGAAACTAATTTCAAAATTTCAACTTAAGTATTTAATTTTATGTTTTACTAATGAATGGTAGGTGTAATGCCGAAATAGTTAGGTGTGATCTTTTGAAGTGTTTGTTTCTATCAAAATAGGATAAAAAATAATTTTCTTCTAAAACTATGTGATTTTATTGAATAATAATAAATAAATGTTTGGTATTTTATTTTCGAAATAAACGGATTAAGAATTAATGTTTTTAAATAATTAGTACCTTCCTTGTAGTATTTGATGATGATGTGCACAAGTATTTACATTTAAAATTAAATTTTAAATGAATGACAAACATTCGCAGGTTACGAATATAATAATAACCTGACAATATTCTCCTAACACCACCACAGTAAGGGGAAAATGTTGCTTGTGTTGTGATGGAGGACTTGGCCAGCCGAAGAATTGAACACACTACGCCTGGGTGGGACCCAAATTCGATGTCAACTCAGCCACCGACCGACATAGCATGTCCGTTTGAAATAGATTAACTAACTAATCATCTTGCTATTTCAGCTGGCAGAGAGATTGACCGCACAACTCCAATGAATAGAATCGAGATATACCTTTCCAATGAATTAGTAATCGAAATAAAACATTTAAACATAAGTTAATTGTCTGAAAGCACAATATTATTATTAAAAATTATTGTGGGTATGTAATAAAATAATATTTTGAATGAATTGCTTTGGTAGGAAGGATAATATTATTCTTAACAATTATTGTGGGTATGTAATAAAATAATATTTTGAATGAATTGCTTTGGTAGGAAGGATAATATTATTCTTAACAATTATTGTGGGTATGTAATAAAATAATATTTTGAATGAATTGCTTTGGTAGGAAGGATAATATTATTCTTAACAATTATTGTGGGTATGTAATCAAATAATATTTTGAATGAATTGCTTTGGTAGGAAGGATAATAACCAGACAAATGATGCATTTGCACGTTTGAGCCTTTTTGGTCGATAGTTCATAAGCTTATTTCATCGTTAAGGCGATGCCATACGTACTAATGCAAAATCATGTGTTTTTGGTTTGAAAATTTGGTCGCCTAGAAATGTTTCAGATGCTTTAATTAAATACTGCGAGTAGAATACATCTTGGCCTTTGAAATAATCGAGTATTTTTTAAATAAGTATTTTTATAAGCCCAAAAAAAAATAATGTAAAGCCTATGAAAACTGCTTTAAAGTTCAAAATCTCCTACTTACGAACCCATTTTCGGTTATGATTTTATTGTATAATGTGGCAAATTAAGTTATTTATAAAATGATCGAAAAAAAATTAAATGTTTATGCCTGAATAATAATAACTATACAAAATAAAATAAAAGGCACTTTTTGGCCATGTTTTTTTCTTGCATAAATCAAAACAGGCAGATGGTGTTAAGCGGGAATTTAAACCTTATCGCCATCTACGTAAAGGTTGTTATTGATAGCGGCTCAATTTAAAATATTACACGACGTAGTGCATCGCCTTAATGCATAGTTCAGCTGTTTTATTTTATTTTTATTATTTTTTTTTTTTATATTAACTCCACACAGGAGGCCCTGAAGAAAATAATTTCCCTCAGGGCCTATGTCATCTTTGGGGATGCTGTGTGGAGGAAATTTAAATTGGAAAAATAATTGCTTTGTAGCTGTGTCGGAATTTCGCTCTCACCTCATGTGAAATCAAACATTTATCAAAGAACTGAGTTTTAAAAACAATATAATTTTTTTTAAATTGCTTAATTTAGGCATATATTTTGGTACTTTTAGCACATATTTTGGCATTATTAGTGCAAACTTTGATATTGATAGTGCATATTTCCCCACTTTAAAAATGCATATAATCCAATGTTGAGTGGTTTATTTATGATCCAATGTTTAATAACAATGTAAAATGGGGTGAGAATGTGCTAAAAGAATGTTTACTAGTTATTTAAATATGGTGGCTTTGTGTTTGCACTGTTCAACTTCGCACATTTTTCCAATAATGATACTAGTAACACCAATGACTAAATAAAATACCCTAAGAGAGTATGTAACACCATCAAAGATGATCTGTAAAATTGTCAATCAGAAAATCTGTTTGATTTTAGGATTTACAGTTAGGTTATTTTGGTTCTATCCAGTTCTACCTTTATTTAGATCAGAGGTTCCCAAACTTTTTTGCCCCGTAGACCACTTGCCAAATTTTTTTTTTTCCTTAGACCCCCTGCCTGCCGAATATTGAATTTTTCTAAAACTATTAACGTCCCATGTGATAATCATTTATTTTTTTCGTAAAAAGATTCCCTTGCCTGCCCAACAACCTTGTGGCGATATAGTTCCTCTGTTTTTGCATTGTGCAGACAGGGGCGCCCTTGTGAGAAATTACACCAAATAAAAATGGAGCAGGATAAGCAACGGGAATTTCTTTCTGTAGCTGGCCCTACAGAACTGCCCCTTAAGTTCTTTGTTAGCGCTTATTCCGATAAGTTCTTCTTGTCATATGATATCCGATTATTCAACATTCCATTTCCACAGTCAAAATGTCCTCAAACTTAGTTTTGAAGTCTGTGTGAAGTACATCTAAATGTTGAACGTCATTATTACCCTGGACGTTTTTCAAAAACAAGTTGGGGAACTAGGAAAATTTGCGGCTTCCAATGTGCAATGTTTTGGTTCAATATATTAATTCTTACGAGAAAAGCAACGTAGACTCTATTTATATACCTCAATAAACAACTTTAGGATATATAAACATACAAATATCAAATAAGTAATTTCTCAGTCTATTATTAGGATTACGTAAACTATGTTATTTGTGTTAGGTGTATTGTGTCATTTACGGAACTCCTAAATATTGAGTTGAGGTAAATGGGGGTCCGCTCGTATGTACCCCCATTTGAATCTCGGGGACCCCCAAATTTTTTTCTCGCTGACAGACCCCCAGCAAGCCGATATCGACCCCTGGGGGTCCATATAGACCACTTTGGGAACCTCTGATTTAGATCATAAAAGAAACTACAGTTTTTGTGTTTAGAAATTGTTGGAAATCATAGACATCCATACAAAAACAGAGGGTGACTAAGTGCCACATCATTCTTCACATCACATCAACCTATTTTGTGGAGATTTTATGGAAAATTCTACTTTATTCAGAATGCTCACCATGTCCGGGCCCTGGGTTCAAAGTCTTGTAAAAATTACCAGCCAGAGACAATGGAATGCGTTCAGACGAGTAAAAAGATCTGCGCCATCCGTTTGAAAATATAATTATACCTACCTATTTGAATATGGTGATTTATATAAACTACTAGCTGACGTGTACCGGTGTTGCTCGGGGACTTACGAATTGGCGTAAAGTTTTGAGATTGTGAATTCTAATGTACCTTTCAACTGGGTGCATTTTAAAAGTGGAAATACTATTAATGTATTATAATAAGTATTTGTTTCACTTGATCGTGCCACGTATTCCTCAGATGTCCCAGACTTCTTCAACCATTCACTTCCAAGTCATACATTGTCCTCGCACCTCTTTCTTCGTTCATCACTTACACCTCGTTTTACCACAAATAATTATTTCATTCCTGTCTTTTATACCATTCACTTTATGTAATATGTATTATGAAATCCACATTTTTACTCTTAAAAAACAATATTATATCAACTATAATTCGACTCCATATCTCATTCCAGTGCTAAGTCTTCCTTGGGCGTCCCCAACTTTTTCTACCGCTCTCTACTGTATACCACATTGTTACTTTTAGAAAAACTACATTATATCGACTTTTATTTGACTCCGTATCTCATTCCAGTGCAGAGATTATGTGCTAAGTCTTCCTTGGGCGTCCCCGACTTTTTCTACCGCTCTCTACTGTATACCACATTGTTACTTTTAGAAAAACTACATTATATCGACTTTTATTTGACTCCGTATCTCATTCCAGTGCAGAGATTATGTGCTAAGTCTTCCATGGGCGTCCCCGACTTTTTCTACCGCTCTCTACTGTATACCACATTGTTACTTTTAGAAAAACTACATTATATCGACTTTTATTTGACTCCGTATCTCATTCCAGTGCAGAGATTATGTGCTAAGTCTTCCTTGGGCGTCCCCGACTTTTTCTACCGCTCTCTACTGTATACCGCATTGTTACTTTTAGAAAAACTACATTATATCGACTTTTATTTGACTCCGTATCTCATTCCAGTGCAGAGAAAATTCATTAAGTCTGTAAGGTTGTGAATTCAAGTGTACCTGAAAACTGGGGAAATAAAATTATTGTATTGTAATAATTATTTGATTCATGTCTTCTTTGGGCGTCCATCATCTCATTCGCAGAGATAATGTGTTAAGTCTTCCACAGGCGTCCCTGACTTCTTATATTATTCAAACCACTTTCTAAATACTCACGACACTCATAAGAGCAAACTTTGAAATTTTCGGCGAAATCGGTCCAGTACTTTTGAGTCTATAGGGGATAAACAAACAAACATTCAACGTCATATAAATATTTCACGTCTTCTTTGGGCGTCCCCGACTCTTTCTACCTTTCACTACCGTATACCATATTGTTACTGTTAAAAACACTACATTATATCGACTACTTCTCTCATTTCAGTGCAATAACAATACTACAATACTCTCGTGGGAGATCCAATACACTTTTTTCACTGCTGCCTTTCAGAACGCGCCAATCAACAGAGCGAATCAACTGCTTAACGATTCTGTGTTGACCATCGATATTTGCAACGTCACTTATAGACAGTTCAGCAATTATCTTTTGACGCATGTCACAAAATAGTAAAACTACCCCCATGACCTCTTTATAACTTCATGTACCTCAAATTAGTTCTCTTCTCTGTATTGTTTTATGAAAAATATATAATGCAAAATCTGGTTATCATTTTAAAGAGCTGGAGGCGAAGTGACAATCTTTTGGACACCGGGAGGATTCAAGCATGTCTTGGATGAACTACTAATGAGGTGAGAAAATCTTTCGTGAAACATTTGTAAAATTGCCTCGCCCTTACGGGCAGATCTGCATCTTAAAAGTTACTCTATGATGAAGAGGGTTTTTTTTTTAAAACAGTTAAGTTTTTCAGATGATTAATGAAACAAGGATAAATGACAAAAATATATGATTTATTTCATTTCAATTTGACACAATATTATAATTTAGATGAATTAAAAAATCAAGGGCGGTATTTTGTTGTAACAGAATCATTATAGAATACAATAATTTTACTAAATGAATAGGAAATTTTTCTAATTGTTGTAATTAAAATCTCTGAATGTACCTACACAACAATTCAACCCGTTTGGCCACATTGAAAGTAAGAGTTTTGGTTTATAACAAATGAAATTGGTTACTCTTTGGTGTTTCTAAGGGTTTATGGGAAATTAAAATCCGTTTCTCAATGAATTCTATTTGTGTTTTTGTTCCTTCTCCTTGGCTTCCTTTAAGCCTTGGATTACATTTTGCTTAAATCGATTAAAGAATGAACCGAGGTTCATTTTGTCCAATTCCGGTAATTTATCTTTAGCTAAATTTTGTGATCGATAAAACAGAGAGACGCAGAATCGAGCAGTTCTTCTTACCGGGTAGGATTCGGCAATTTTTTGCACCAACTGTTCATTATTCGCTAGATATCTCATGATAAATCTGAGAGGCATCTTTGTAGGTTTGTTTTTCGCAACTTTAAAAAATATATTTATTTAAAAGGAGCATCGAAAGAACACATATTCCTATACTTTTGCAGTAGTTCACGTTTTAGATGAAGTTGCCTTCGAAGGATTTCGAATTGACGGAGCTGCTCTTGTTTGTTGTAATCTATTCCTGGTAACCTCTTAATCTGAAAAATAAGTACATACAAGTAAGACAGATGCCTAGATAATGTGACAAATGATTACATAATATTTATCAAATTAAAACTGATGATTACAGAAACTAGAATGTCCAACAGCACAAGAAATAAAACTTTATCAAGACTCCGAGAATACAATAAAACTATGTACAAATCACCATCAATGACCATTAATAAATATGTAGCTATTGATAGTGCTGAAAAGATAACCTACGTTTATATGCCAAACATTTAAGTAGCTGAAACTAATAATTATTATAAGAATAACGTGCTTTGGTACCTGAGATCTCGCGGAGTCCAACTTTTTCTGCAATTCCAATACTTTAAGACTGCAATCCTGACTCTCTCTGGCTTTGGCAGAGTTGTCATGCACGTCACGCTCGACACTAAAACAAAAAATAAATATTTTTATCAAACATCGAATGGAAAAACTACGCAACCAATCTGAATTATGATAAAATGAAATGTGTTAAATTATGTTTACCTTCTAATTATATCGTATACAATTGGCAAAATATCAACGTCTACGTCTTGAACTGTAAGGGGAGAAAAATTGTTTTGTGGCTCATTCAAGTCATTATTTATAACATCCATTGCACAAGGCCCATATCTTTTTAAGCTATATAACAAAATATACTTTAGTAATCGGTGTAGTCAAAATAATCCAAAAGAGAATGAATGAATAAATGCTGCATAAAATGATTAGTTTCTCTTTACGAATTTGACTGTTTGACAGTTTCATATACCCATAGACATACCACCATTCAATCGGCATAGATAATTGGATATATGCATAAATATACCACTCTATATATACGGATATATGGATAATGCCATAAAAAAACCACTCGATGACTCGATATACCATTAACAATAACATGGACATAAAAAGCCCTGGACCCTGATGCTCTGATTAGTGCGATTTTGTATGAATGGCATTGAGGGGAAATTGCCTGGCTGGTATGGATTATTTTGAACGGTATGCAAAGTGGAGTGAATGAAATATAATTATTTTATTTTTGTGTTGTGAACGCAGTTATAACGACTCATGATTTTTTGGGGTATTTGATGAGACAAGGAATGGGAGGAGTAATCAAAAAAATACGTAGGTTTTTCGTTTTCATACATTTTCCCCCTCACCCCTATGCTTCAATTTTTTCTCGAATTGTTCCATCCAGGGCTTTTTATGAATCATCGATGATTCTTCTTTATGTGCCGTATAAGGTCCCCCCGACGTTGGCGATCACTCTGGAAAATGTCTCTTTGTCTTGCGCTGCCCGGAATAGCTCCTCCACACTTCTAATGCCGGTCCACTCTCGTATATTTCGCAGCCAAGACATTTGTCTCCTACCAGGCCCTCTGCGACCCTCTATCTTGCCTTTCAATATTAACTGGAGCAAGTGATACTTCTCCCCTCGAAGTACATGACCCAGATATGAAATTTTCCTGATTTTTATTAATCTAAGCAGTTCTCTCTCTGATTAACGATGATTAACTAGATCTTTTTAATCATCGAAATATTTCGATTCATTAGCATAGACAAATCGACTCTGTCAAAAATCATCGTTTTGTAAATCATTCGAAACCACAGCCGTCACTTCATTGGTCAGAATTCACTCGAAAACGTAAATCGATTTCCAACTCCGAGAAACGTCAAAAATATCTCGGATTACTTGACAAACGAGATATTATTCCCTTGGTACATAGTGTAACGTACTACCTTATATAATTTGATATCCACTAGGAACTGGGATTACGCAATTATTCTTTGCTAATTGTCAAATGTTTGATTATGATATTATCAACCAACTGAAGAAGCTACGGAATAAATTCGGTTTAGGGGAGTCACTTGAATAACCGAAATTGAACTTGATTTAGACTAATTTAGGGCTGGGGAATCCGAATCTGTATAAATTAGGTGGGGGTCGGCACTATTAACTGAGTTATAGGGTCTTGAAATTTCGTACGTGACACAGAAACTATGAAGAATCTAGGGTTGACATGTATCTTAAGGTTATCTATGCAATTGTTGTTAAAAACTTAAGCAGCCGATACATATATTTATTTATATTTGGTTTTTGTTTAGTGTCCAGGTTTTATGTTTTTTAAGTGGGGATGAAATATTTTACCATTTTTTCTATCGAAGAATGACTTCGAGGAAGTATTAGCATTCAAATCCGTAGTAAAAAAATGGGCATAAAGAATAAACTATAAACATATCGCTGTCAGTATGAAAGCATTGGTTTGGCCCATTTTTTGAAAATGAATGAAGTAGTTACCTACCAAAATGTTGCCATACGAATTAACCATATTTATAAACCCCCCTCCCCTCCCCCCGTGAACAAAAAACGCCGCCTCTGTCCGCAGCTAATGTTCCCGCTGAACTTGAAGCGATTTAATCGACTAATCACTCGATTTTTTCGATATTTCATTTTATCATGTAAATCAAAATGTTTCGATCCTACCCATCACTAACGTACCGTAAGGGAACATTCTACGTGATTTGATTATTTCCCATCTTTTTAGTAGTTTTCTCTGGTTTCCGTATGACAATATTCTGACATAAATGCGAAATCTGTCAATAAAAATATTTTATATATAAGAACGGTACCTTGATTATCAGATAAATGGGAGCATTAACTAGCAGACAAAATGCAGGAGTTGAAGAAGTTGATGTCATATCGAACCATGCTTATAAATATCCACCGAGAACAGGTATGACGTTGATTAATATTATTTTATCCTACAGTGTCATCGAATTAAGTACCTGCTTATGTTATTTTACTTGTTTTGCTAAATCTTGTAAAAAAAATTTACCCAAATATATTGTTATTCTATTAATTAAAACGCAAATCCATAATTAATGCTTGTAATATCGTAAAGTTTTGGATAAATATTTTCAAATTATAAAAGGTAATTGCTTTATACAATAGACAACAATATAAAGTGAGATAAATAACAAGAAACTTTATTGAATAATATAGCACCAGGTTTTTCTTTTACAACCTCATTTTTCGTAGTAAATTTAAAACAGATGCATAATACAAATGTTTGTACGTTCTTGAATTGACATGTTTTAGGAAATTATTTTGGAAGTCACTTCATAATGGGGGGCGAAAGGTTTGACACTCCTCAGCCCGAGGCTTATTTGTTTGGAGAAAACGCTGACTTAAACTTCTTAGGAAGCCGTCCCACACCAGTTAGTACATTTTATGTATCGTAATATTCCTTTTAAAATAAAATTATCGATCTTAATTAACATGAAAGGTAAAAATACAGAAAATAAGTACACATTTAATAAGAACTAAAAAAAAAAAAAAAACTTTGTAGTAGTTAGATAATAATGAGAAGTAAGTATTTCACTTTCTAGGAATAGAAATTAATGCATCTTAGTAGTTATTTTGTCAAAAATTAAATCGATTGTTCACTTCGGCGGCCATTGTTCGGGGGCTTAAGATCACAGCAGCCTAACTACAAAACTGTTGTTTTGAGTTAAGGTTGGTTTCGGTGATGCCATAATCATATTTATTAGTATCTTTTGAAAGATATAGTTGGGAATATCAGTTGGGCATATAGTTGGGTGAATGAGCATTCCAGTCTTTATTTGCGTTTATTTCAAAACAATGTTTTGGTAGATAGGCCCCTGTGATCCTAAACCCCCATGTTATTGATGCTACATTTTTTCTTATTTTGAAGCTGAAATATGAACCATTGATCCTAAAATAGGTTCTTAGTTTGGTTTAATTAAGAAATAAATATTTAAAAAAAAATTTAGCTTAATAAAACAATTTTAATAATATCATCTTTTCATATTCATGTCATGTTTTGACATGGCATGAAGAAAAGACGTCAAATTATCCTTTTTTTAAACAAAATTGTTACTAAAATGCATTATTTTCCATTGCTCAAAACTGAAATACTTACTTCTCATTATTATCTAACTGATAGAGTGTTTAAAATAAAATGTAAGCATTCAGCGTGTCCCTATTTTATGTATATTTAACAAAAGAAAATATTGTTCCCTTTTTTTAAAAGATACTGATTTCTTCTTTTTTGTTCAGTTTCCTTACCCACCACCTCAAGCCAATGAGCCAACCAAGACGTTGAAGAGTTTGGTGAATATCAGAAAGGAATCCTTGAGATTTGTTCGCTGCACGGAAGCCATGGGGAAGATTCCAGAGCTCGCTGAAGGAGACAGCCCCACAAAGACAACTCAGTTCAACATTGAATTCACATTTGATTGTGATTCTCGCTGTGCAATAACTATTTATTACTTCTGCACTGAAGAATTCACACCGAATGGTGTGGTGTTAGTATTTTAATATTTTATTTAGTTTACCAATTCTTGTCATTGCTTTTAAATGAATAGATTTTTATTAGCTTTACATGCACTTAATTCAATAATGTACAAAAACTGCTTGTTTCAATTTCAATACAACAGAAACGGCTAAAATTCAAGAATCTAAAATCGTATAGATTTTAAAACTAACAAATAAGATGATGATCACAGTACTTGAAAAAGGATTAACTTTATATCATTTACAGTCATAAATACAAGATGGCGGTGGCAGCAGCTTCCTTGTTGTTGATATTTTGGTGGGTATATACCCACCAAAAGATTGGCATACGCCAAGCTCTAAAATTTGTATATTTTCAAGCTTATAATGAAGCGTGGGGCTAATAGGAACCAATAAAAATGTTTGTACAGTTGGTAAAATATTTGTCCTACAATCCACTGACCTACAATGACTGAAGCACTATGGAATACATTCATTATAACTTTGTTTATGTTTGTTTTGGTCTTTTATTAATGTTGCTTGTTGAATAATATATGTAAACTGTTGATAATGTTTTTTTATTAAAATACATCAATGTTTGTAGGTATCATCCACGCGATTCATCGATGAACTCTCACACTTACCGGTACAAGCGAGGAGCAAATCAACAGTTTTGTCAAGCCACTCACATATTTGATCCTAGCAAATACACCGAGGAAGACCTTCTCTTTAATTCAGAGAAAGATATGCTGCCCATTGCAATTCATTGTGTGGTCGAAGAAGGCATCGATGGTATAACTTTTCCCAAAACAAATACAAAACATAAAGAATTTTTTCAACTGCAAAATTATATAATTTTATTTTTTATAGATGTGCGTCAGTCGCATACTACAATAGCTGTGGTGGAGAAGCATTCAGATGGGACGTATGTATTAAAAGCCCTCAAACAGAAGCTGTATGTTGATGGGCTATGTTATCTATTACAAGAGATATACGGCATTGAAAATAAGAATGTGGAAAATAGTAAGGTATGTTCATTGATCAATCTGTATTTCGAATATGGTTTTCTTTTTTTATTTTTTTTATTTGTTACTTTATTTTATACATTTCAAAGTTTTCCAGTAATGTTGGCCTCACTGGGTGGCTTGCCCGTGCTGAGGCCTTCATTGTATGATATTAACTATCGACATCAGAGAATCCGATTGCATATATTGCTACAAAATATTGACATTTAAAAAATTTACAACATTTAAGAAATGTGTACATGTATAATATTATTATGTTTATTATTATTTTTACGGGGATAGTCCACATATCTCCAATAATAATCTTATTCTCTTGACACCACACCATTATTTGTTTTGGGCTTAATTTAGTCGACTTGAACTGTTGTTTGTTTGTTTGTTTGCGATCTGCAGTCGTGAACAATGACAAGTTACCTACATTGCCGACAAAACCTTTATCGATGTGTTCATGCTAGGGGGCCTGATTTAAAAAAACAGTTCTCCAGACATTTGATCCTTCGCATTAAGGCTGTATATTCCCATCAAAAGCCTAACTAGATGTGTATTGAATTCTGTCTCATATTTTCAGAATAATAGTGACGAAGATTGCGAAGACAACGGTAGCGAGTGCGTGATCTGCATGTGTGATGTGCGTGACACTCTGATCCTGCCGTGCAGACATCTGTGCTTGTGCAACTCGTGTGCCGACTCGCTGAGGTACCAGGCCAACAACTGCCCCATTTGCCGGGCCCCCTTTCGCGCCCTGCTGCAGATCAGAGCTCTGCAGAAACAGTCCGGGCAGCCACAGGCATTGCCGGCTAGCCCACCAGACGTAAGAATATATTTTTATTATTAACCTGATCTATGTGAATGTTGTATAATATGTGATCCATGAAGTTACTTTAAAAAACATGTATTGTGTCAAAATGTGCCGCGTGATGTGTTAGACTGTGTTGAAACAGTCAGCATTGTAAAGGTTAAGATGAATGTACCTATTTTACTAAGTCAAACTGCATTAATTTGTGAGTAATATTTCTCCACAAAAAGTGTTTAAACCTCTCAACCTCAAACCTTTATTTAACCAATGACATTATAATATTACAAAATTTTTTGTTAATGTATAATTTCTATATTTTAGCCCACAAGTACCCCAGATAACAAAACTTACAATTTTCGATTGCATTACGCGTTACAGGGCAGTTCAGAGAACATTCCGGCGGGATACGAGGCCGTGTCCCTGATTGAAGCCCTGAATGGCCCGTGTCCGGTGCGCGTGGCGCTCCCCCCACCTACCCCTCAGGCCAACCACCAACCGCTCTCCACTGTGGCCAACAATACTGTCACCGAGGTTGATACTACTATTTCGGTACTATACAGTGTAATGACATTAATAATTCTATTTGGATGTTGTGTATAGCGCTGTTATTGTGAAACATCGCCTCTAGGGCACAAATCGCAGATGCTCACAGAAAATTATGAGTTAAAAATATACTATAAACATTATAATTTCCATGTCTGTTTGTCTTTCCATGCAATGCCTGCAAGTATTTTACATGAAAGGGGTGGACTTAGGTTGGAAGAACTTTTGCCTGGTTGTAAAACATTTTATAAATAAATATTTTTAATAAATCTTGAGAGTAATTGGGCACCTGAATAACATTACTTTCAAATTTATTTAAATTCTTGAATTTATGTGAGTTTCTTAACCTCTAGTGTGGCAAGAAATCTACCGTGGATTTTGTACCCGTCGTGTGCTGGCGAATCCACTAGATTTGCAAGTAGTTCATTGTACTTGCCTCGATTTTATGGTATTTTGAACCTTAAAAAATGTTCCTAGTATACAAAAATATATTTTATTTGCTTGGCAAGGAAATAATGTATCTTAATACTATATTAGCTTATCGTTTCGTCACTTAAAAGCGCATTGCAAAATTCCGTGTCAAATGTAATAATTCCTATTTTCAAAACTCATATTACTGTATTCATTTACAGGAAAAACATAAATTAATTTTATTATGAAGAAGGCTTATTTAACTTGAAAATGATAGTAAAAGAAACAAGTTTTTTTTTGACGTCATTATACTATGACAACTAACATTAGAAAGAAAAAAAACAACATTTCACTGAATATATTCCCAGGACAGCTTGAAAACCACATAGGATAGATATACACAATTTTTATAAATATATAAACAAATTATCTGGTAAGATGGTACAATTTACAACACTTTGCAAAAAACAAGTAAGTTATTATAAATACAATAGTGTCAGCTGGCGTACGGTTGGCGATTGGCATTTTAGACCTAGCATACTAAGAAGTACTAGGTCGCGGAAGGATGGCATCCCAAGGGTTAATGGGTACAAACACATTCTTCATAATAAACATGTATGTAAACAATTATTTGTAAGATTCAGGAGAAGTGGTACCTTATTATTACTTTAAATTCTTCCATCATTCTTTTCATATGCTTTATTATTTAATATTTATTTACAGGCAGCAGAAGCTCTCAACCGTTGCAACTTAGAAAGGCATTCATCCGGCAGTATTGTCAGTAACAACAAGGTAAAGAACACCTCTGGAAGTGCGTACAAGCAGAGCCCCAAGGATATTGAAGGGAAGAGTCCTAGAGATAGGGCCCTCTCTCAGGGTAACACACCAGAGGTAATTTAATGATTATTGTTTTACTTTGAGAATAATTAATTGAGTTCTTAAAATAATAATAAATTTATTTTTTAAATGAAAAAATACTTACTTTTAAACCACTTTATTACTTCATAATTTTACAAATAGTCACAACTAGTTTCGGTTATAACTAACCTTCTTCAGGACCGTAATAATATAAAACAGTTTTATATTATTACGGTCCTGAAGAAGGTTAGTTATAACCGAAACTAGTTGTGACTTTTTGTAAAATTGTGTGATAAAGTGGTTTAAAACTAAGTAATTTTTCATTTAAATTATAATATCAAGCCACAAAGATACATATTGCTTTTTTCGATAATAATTTATTTATTTACTATGCCTCATTACATTATTTACAAAAACTAATCATGTCCATAAGATCTTTCTCTTTGATTCAATACCCGTTCACTCAACTAATAAATGTCTCCATCTGCTAAGCTATCAGCCTCTCATATTTTTATGTTTTTAGTTATGATTGGACATGTAATCTAACGACCAAATATTATGCTTACAGTTCCGCATGTCGGTATTGTTAGCCCGAGAAGATGAAGAAAATAACAAAGTGCTAAATAACAAAGTCGCTGTCAACAGTCCATTATTGGCCGGGCAGAAAATAAAATCTGAAAATATTCATGACAAAATAATTATTAAAGTATGTGTACTTATTCTAAAAAACGCACATTATGCATGTGTAGCTAGAAGCATGTTTAGAATTAATAGAAATAATGATTTTTTGAGATGTATTTACCATGCCTTCACTAGTCTGTAGTTTTGCAGGATAATATTTTATTTATATATGGAATGAATGAAATGAATTTTATTACATATATGGAATGAATCAAAATGGACTCCGTCGGTTGGTGTTTACACATTGACCTGTTGCATTCCCCAGAACTTATCTCTACTTAAACATGCTTTACCATAATCATTAACGTTATGTAATATGTGTATTTTGGCAGTTCTCACCTTCAGAATTGTCCAAGTATGCAGTTAACCCAATCGCTGCCAAGTCTGTATCTAGGGTAAACGTAACGTACATTATAATCTGCACATTCGTACATGGCGTTAATTTAATTATTTTGATGAAAATACACTTTTTACAGGTTATGCTTTAAAATATTAAGACAAATTATTTATTTGCGCCCATGCATACGCAATATAAATATGAATAAATAGTGTTATACATATAAAAACTTAATTCTTTTTAGAAAGGCATACATACAATATTGGATTGAATCAACGATACAATATTCTATTTGTTCATAAGACGAAAAGTGAACAAATTGACTCTATGGATAATAGCTATTTGTTCCCAAAACCGAACAAATTAGCCTGGGGAGATAAAGCATAACTTGCAAAAAGTGTATATTCATAAAATAATTAAATTATGGCCATCTATGAATGCGTAAATTATAACATGCGTTACATTTACCCTTAACTAAGTTTTGATAAACTAGACATCTAAATAAAATTTTGATTATTATGCTTTGCGGAACTAAAATGATGTTAAAAGACATATTTTGAATGTTGTTCATTGCAAGTATTATATGAGGGGAATGGAAACAAGTACGGCTATATACACCTGTTATTTGTACCATACATAATATGAAAATGGTTTTATTTGTTTTTCATTGATTGACTTGAATATGTACTATGTACATATTTGCCGTATGTGTTCCTAGCATCTTGTTTGTATCAATCTTTTAATCTGTTGCTCTTTACCTGTATCATAAATGCAAAAAGCACTTTTACCAAAAAAATATTATAAATGTTGCATAAAATAACGCACATACATTTTTAGATGGCCGAGGATTTCAACACGGATGATTTGGACGCGGAAGGAGACAGCCAAGGGGGGGAGGTGGATTGTGAAGGAGATAGTGATGCGGAAAAGCTATCGCCACTTTTGACAGAATGCAACAACGAATTGTCCAATCGGACCAATGGCATCAAAATCAGCCCTGTCAGTAGCTTGAGCAACGGGCAGAGCACCGTCAGCAGATTACCGCTGCACCTTGAGGCTGTTCTAGAGCCAATTGATGATACTGATACAGACGAACCTGAACAACTCTCTAGTGCATGTATGTCATTAGTTTTAGAACTGTTTTTTTCAAAATGTTTTACATACATTTTCCTTACATTGGCCAAATAGATTTTGCCAATTGCTTTGTTCAGGCAAAAACCGACTCAAAAATTCTATCGCATCTTGAAAAATGTAATAGTTTTATCTCAAATGTAAAAAAAATAATAATCTACATCAGGTACTTAAACTCCAAAACCAATAAAAAAATATTCCCTTTAATTCAATAATTTAAAATTGCATTTTCTGAAAAATGTGCTTCCCAGGTTCGTGACTTTTGCCT
Organism: Hesperophylax magnus; assembly: GCA_026573805.1. Taxonomy (NCBI): domain Eukaryota; kingdom Metazoa; phylum Arthropoda; class Insecta; order Trichoptera; family Limnephilidae; genus Hesperophylax; species Hesperophylax magnus. The sequence goes on along the minus strand of JAIUSX010000006.1, from coordinate 6,902,327 downwards.
TAGTGCAGACTTTATGCTGTATCATAAAATTATTATTTTTATCTTTTGTCTTACTGAACAACCTGCAAAGTGATCTGAAGAGCAGCTAAATTATTTATTTTTACCTTTTTGTCTTACTGAACAACTGTAAAGTGATTTCAGAGCAGCTCAATTATGTATTTTTACCCCTTTGTCTTACTGAACAACCTGCAAAGTGATTTCAGAGCAGGCCAATTATGTATTTTTACCCCTTTGTCTTACTGAACAACCTGCAAAGTGATTTCAGAGCAGCTTAATTATTTTATTTTTACTTTTTTGTCTTACTGAACAACCTGCAAAGTGATTTCAGAGCAGGCCAATTATGTATTTTTACCCCTTTGTCTTACTGAACAACCTGTAAAGTGATCTCAGAGCATCTCAATTTTTTTTTTTTACCTTTTTGTCTTACAGTTCTTAGTTTCTAGTTACATATTCAGTAAGAAGTAGAGTAGAGTGAATCCAGAGCAGCTCAATTATGTATTTTTACCCTTTTGTCTCACTGAACAAACCTGCAAAGTGATTTCAGAGCAGTTTTTTTTGAATAATTATTGTTGTAAGATACTGTTTAATTTATTTGTAGTTAGATTTAAAAACATGATTGATTGTGTATTCCTATGTATGTATTGATTTTCAGCAGTTGGTGGACCTCCAAATGCTGTGGAGAATGAAGCAGGGATCCCAGCAGAAGATTCAGACTACTTCACTCCTGAAGACACTCACACCACGATCCTGACCTCACCAATTCATCAAAGCAACAATAAACATGTAAGCATATATCATTATAATTTTTTTTTAACTTTTGGTACTTTTATTTATTTAGGTAAGATCTGGGCATTTAACCTCTCAGAAAATGACTTTTATTTACTTTGTGTTCCTTTGCGAACTGTCAAAACGCGAAATTTTTTGTGTTATTCACGAGTTTTGTTAAAAGCTTCATAACTTACGTTTTGGGAAACGTAGCCTCATTCTAAAAAATGTTTTGGAAAGATTATGAAATTCACTATCGTATTGTTTTGTTACACGTAAATATTTGCGTGTCTAAATATACATTTTCTGAAAACGTCAAAAATATGTAAAAATCGCTGACCATTATTTCAAAGCTGTGAAAAATGTACTTTTTTCTGAGTATCATAAAGAAATAACACTTTATATATTGAAGAAATATAATTAAAAACTATTAGTCACCTCAAAATATTAACCGTCCAAACTAAAATATTTTTAATAAATTATTTAAAAACGCAATAAATTATGAACGAACAAGATGACAGATTCAATCGACTCAGATAATCCACCTCTAAATTCCATAGATATTCTTGAATGCAGACGCGTAGCGTTATTCATTATCGATACTCTGTTTTTTAAATCATGGCAATCCGTATACTAGTGATGGAAATAAATCGATTTTTGTAAAATCTCGCGCGTTTACGTGAAAAGACGTACTAATGTCTTGACCGCTATTATCATATTTACGTCTTTTGACGTTCTAATGTTCCGAGTGGTTAATATTATGTGTTTGAGAGATAAAAATAATGAGGGAAGAATTAGTAATATCTTTTGGATAAAGGTAGTTTTAGATTGATCACTAGAAATATGAATCTATATCAAGCATTGTCTCATTTTTGAATGGTAAATTTTCACCGAGGCGATTTTTAAAGTGTTTACTGTGTTGATTTTTAAATTGAATTTTGCATTTTAAAATGAATATTTTAGGATTCATCTACCAATGGAGTGACAATCAGTTCAGCAGAAGGCACACCACAGCGTTGGGCCATTCCTCACCATGTTACATCACTGCCGGGTAATTATTCTAACAAATTCTCACCCTAAAGTAGCTTTACCTTCTGTGTTGACCTAGCGTTGGCCTTGTATGTACTTAATAAGCGAGGCATATCACTAAATATATTTAACAACATTAGATACGGGTGATTTTTTCCCCCACTGACCAATGGTAACTATTTGTGACAACATGGTGACATTTTTCAGTACATACTTTCATCACTTTTGTTCAGTTTGCAATGTTTTCTGTGTATTTCAAATGTGATATACACATCTTTTTTTTAAAATTTTCTGTAAAAACAAATACTGTCTTAGAAACTAGATAAAATTATCTTTCTGCTGTATGCTTTTAAAATAAACATTACTATTTATAAATAATAAAATTTTAATATCAAACGTGAAAAATGTTGTCAAAAACGCTAACCAAATTTTTACTTAACTTTTTACTCCAATCGTAGAAAAATTGAGAGAACTCGATTTCGAAAACACATTCGTTTTGTTTGGGGAATCTGTAAGAAAACTGTAACTTCACTTTTATCTTTAATAAAAAATAATTTTTAAAGTTAAAATCGGTTGTTACGATAGCAGCGCGAAATGTGAATTATTGATTTTGGCTATTTTTAGGATTTTATTAATGGCATCCAGTATTTATATTTGAGGCAAACTGGAAACAATTATTATTTCTCTTTCCAACGTCAAAAAAATTACGCATTTCTACCATGATAGAAAAAAAATAAATTATGAATACTTTCATAAAAAGTGGACGCCCGGTCATATATGACCTTAAAACAAAGGATGGGTTAAGTAGATGACTAATGGGCAAAAAAAAAATCTCCCTGTATTTTTCAGTTAATCTGAATGCAGTTTAAATGTATACATACATTGGTTTACATACTTTTCCATTTACATAAAGCGCTTTCATTGATTTTAGTTTTCTTTTCTTGAAACAATAATTTTTCCAGGAACTCCCCTCAGTCATATCAGCAACCGTTCTTCAGGGGACTCCTACAGTTCCTCTTCATCCACAAGGCAACTATTGGCAAATGTGAATCCTGCACAATCAATAAATAATATTGGCACAGCAAATCACCAACCCAGCATTGTCCAAAATAATATTAACTCTGACAAATAGGATTACATTACATTACATAATTTGTTGTACATTCCATTTAATTTATAATACATATGTATACATATTATTTTTCCTATCTCACTCTAGAATCTCTTTTATGATATTACTTGTATGTATATAGATATTAATTATTTTTATTATATAATACTAGTGTTATTTTTAATTTAAGAAAGAGTGTAACAAGTTGTTGCATTAATATTTGAAACTAGAAATGTTGTTTCTGTGTTCTGCATCTGAACAAATGACAAATATTTCTGTAATGTAAATGTGAGGCCCGCTTATAAGACATATTTGAAAATGTATTTTGTTGATCTTTTCTAGCAATGCTGCTGAATAACTATTGATTTTTTTGTTGTAAAAGAACTGTTGAAATAACTTTCGTATTTAGTACCTACTATTATTATAAATAACTTGCATCATTCTTATTATTGGTTGGCTTTAACCCATGTTTTACTTAACCTCTAGTGTGCCAAAATGCTGTAGCAGATTTCTGACTTTTGTACCCGTCGTGTGCCGGCAAATCCGTAGCGGATTTGCTAATAACTCACCGCACTTGCCCTGATTTTATTGTATTTGTACCTTAAATGCTCCTGATATATTAAAATACTTTTTATTAGTTTGGCAAGGAAATAATGTATCATAGTTTTGTTCTAGATTCTCGTTTTTTTCTATATATTTTATGTTTTTAAAACATTAGAGAAAAAACACATTTCTCGGAATATATTAGTTAGTACATAATAAGATAGATCATTGTAGAAATATATTATATATTTGTACAGCGCCCTTGAGGTGATTTTTCACAAAAACAGCGCTATGTTAATCATCCAAATATTATTATTATAAATAGCTATCCTGAAACTTCATAGTATAGATATTTACAATTCTTATAAATATATTAAAAAATAAATTATCTGGTAAGACAGTACAATTTTAAGAGGCATAATTTTGCAAAAAAAATCAAGTAAGTTATTACGATAATAGTGTCAGTCGGTGCACGGCGAGTCGCTCGGCATTTTACCCTGGCACATCAAGGTAGTAATAGGTTGCGCGAGCTTGGCATTTCAAGGGTTAAATGATCTTTTTGCCATGTCAAGTAAATGACCAGCAGAGACACTGAACAAAAAACGTCACGGTTCCATGGAACATAAAATAAATACACAGTACATTTAAGTTTATTTAAAAAAAAAATCAAAGACCTTTGCATCACATGATTATGATTTATTTTTCACTATTGTGGAATATTATGATATTCAGACAAATCATTTTAAAGAGAGCATGTTTGAATGTATTTTTATGCACATCAAACTGGTTCAATCTAGTTCAGACTTGTTTCTGTCCAACTCGGCTACCAAGACACATTGTGGAATCAAGAGTCTTAGCCGAATATCTAATGGCGACCATGGTGACCATGATCAAAGTGACCGGGTTACTGTTAATTTCAATTAAATGGGATATAGCACAGTGATATACACAATAGAACTATGTAAATCGTCTCCGTATCATAAAAAAAATATATGTATATATTTTGTTCGGAATACCTGCCCGTAGTTCTATGATACAGTACACCACTACACAAGCAAGAATCTCTTTATTCTGATTTACCTGTGCCTATGAGTATTTTTTTTAATTACCTGTCATATAAGACAATAATTATTGTATTCGTCGATGCTTTATTATTTTAATGTTTTATTATAAAGGTTGAGGTGTTTGGGTAAACTGCATTTTATTAACATGTATTTAATAAATATATTTACTGAACATGTAATGCTGCGTGTAGACACAAGAATTACGTGAAAGGAACGAAGCAACCGCAAGCAGCATTTCGCGCCGTTTGCAGTTGCTTCGTTCCTTTTCCATTAGTCATGGTTCAGCTCTTCAGTTTATAAGACAAAAAATGTTTCCTGCCTTTTTGTTTATATTGCAACATAGGCACAAATAGAAGATAATTTTTTTTCCAAGGATAAATAAAATTATTTTATCGTAGCTGTTTTATCAAACGGATTATCTACTAATTATGTAACGGTATGGTATGGTGCCACACTTTTATACCTGTACTATTGCTAGAAATTAAAAAAAAGGATCCTGGTAGGGTTGGAGATTATTTGGTCCAATATTTTAGCATGTATTTATATAGATGAACATTTTATCAAATCTGAATGTATTTAATAAAATGTATTATTTAAATAAATTAAAGTATACCTATTTTTTTCATGTCCAAACCAATTTCCCAAGATTTTCCTCAAGTTAGAAAATTCTTAAAATACAAAATAAGCAAAGCGTTCAGCCAGAATATATTTTTATTCCTGAGATATGGCCTAAATAAGGGCAAATTAATAATATTCTTGGAAAGGGACAGTGGTAATAATGCAAAATAATACAGGGCAGTTGTATGTTTGCTTTGCCATTGTGTACGAATACCGATAATCCAACTGATTCATAACATTCCTTACTCATGAATGTTAGGCCTTTCCTCCCTTTGCGTTTCTAATCGCACAATTGTTCAGTCACAAAAATAAAACTCATTGTTTAGTATACACACACTTGCTACTCAACAATCGCAGCAATTAAAAATTGCAACAGAATCTATTTTCGCTGCAACGCGACTGTCGCTCTACCCCAATGAATCACACAGACAGGCATTGACATGCACCCACTTGCGATAGTTTAGTTGCAGTTCTGAAGCTGTCATGTTCTGGTCTCTGTTTAAAACACTCGTTTAAAATGTCTGACAATGAATCCGGAGGTGATAATAGACCAATTATTCCCAAAAATTAGTCAAAACTGCTTTTTGTCATTCGGTAATACTAGAAAAACTTAGCAGGGTTAATTAAAATTTTTAAAATTATATTTTCAGTACATATAATGAGTTTACTCCGCTATTCTTACAATAATTGTTGCAATGATATACAAGTAGTTGATCGGGGCAGGATTCTAAGCCGTGGCAATTTTTTGAATTTAATATTTTGATATTTTAATTTTAACACATTTTCTTGTTTCATAACCCGGTCTAAGTGGTTTATTTATGACCCCGGGATTGTTCACGGGTTTGCGCTAGTTGGAACGTTTTTTATGAACCAATCAAAAGTAGGTACTTTTAGAATAATTTTCTTGGTCAGCTTGTAATCGTCAAGTGAAATCCATAGATTATTCTTTTTTCTACTTCTACGTATTCCATAGAAAATCTCTTTCCGGTTTGACGTTCACCGACTCGCTGCGAAATCGGTATGTTTGTATTTTTTAATCAGTTTTAATCCATCCATAAGTGATATGTTATTAAATATATGATATAAATATCGGATCTCACTAAAGAATCATTTTAACCTGTGTATTTATTTTTTTTATAGGCCAAAATGGGTCGACGGCCCGCGAGATGGTATGTACCGACTGTCAAATATTTTTATAACCTATTTTCAACAACATGCCTCTCTGATACAAATTTAACTAATTCTTATTTCTTTTTCACAGTTACCGCTACTGCAAAAACAAACCATACCCCAAATCTCGGTTCTGTCGAGGTGTCCCTGATGCGAAGATTCGCATATTCGATCTGGGAAAGAAGAAGGCGTCTGTAGAGGATTTCCCTCTATGTATTCACTTGCTTTCTGATGAATACGAGCAGCTGAGTTCTGAAGCTCTAGAAGCCGGACGTATTTGCTGCAACAAATACCTGGTGAAGAACTGCGGTAAAGATCAGTTCCACATCCGTATGCGAGTACATCCCTTCCATGTCATCCGCATCAACAAAATGTTATCGTGCGCTGGAGCTGATAGGTACGTCCTGGTTTTACCATTCTGATACACCGAAGTTATTGTGATTCAATGTGCGCGTTTTTCATTGCCAACATTTGTACTATTGTAATATATTATCGATTGTAAGAAAATTACCTCAAGGTGTGTAGGTGTTTATACGTTTATACTATCGCTATGTTTTTTTGTTTTGGTTCAAGGGTATATAATACAATGTGCTAAAATTAATTGTGCAATTGAGGAACTTGACAAGTGTTTTTTTTTGACGTGCTTCCATTATAACCTATACCTGTTTTTCTGGTCTATGAATCATCATAAGTCAAAAAATAACTCAACAATTTATATTCTTGTGAAATTATGCATGACTGGCAAAATACGAATGACAATAGTATTAATTATATTATCATTATAGATAACACCTCTGGGTACTTTTGAAAAGTGATTTCAAGCTAAAACAAATGAACCCGTTTCTACTAAAGCTCCGTTCATCAAAATTTTACAATGTTATGTAAAAGTGTCAATGTGATATTTATTTTTACAAATTTAAGAAATTGAGTTATTAATCATTGTTAAAAATGAATCTGGCACAACACGGTGACTCACAATTCAATGAGACTAATCATATTTGTAACTTTCAGGCTCCAGACAGGGATGAGAGGTGCGTTCGGAAAGCCGCAAGGAACCGTTGCCCGAGTTCGCATTGGACAGCCCATCATGTCCGTGCGTTCCAGTGACCGCTACAAGCCCGCAGTTATTGAAGCGCTCCGTCGTGCCAAGTTCAAGTTCCCCGGTCGCCAGAAGGTAACACAATTTATATTTAGCCAGACACTGACTACTTTTCTAGTACTATTTTAAAGTCACTTACCCACCACCTGGCATTTCAACAAAATGCATTGTTCATATATTTAGCTTGATCATAGTTTTGTCGAAGGAAAAAGGTTAAAGAATATCTTTATTTTGTTTATTTCTTCAAGGCCCTTACCCACCACATAGCATCCCAAAGATGATATAGTGCGCCCCCTGTGTGGAGTTAATGTTAAATAAAAGTGTATAATGATGAATTTTGTGCAGTTTGCCATTTATTTAAAACCTCAAAAAACTTACTAATGGTGGGTTGTTTCACAGAATTTTAGCAATTTGTCAAACTGCAGAGCTAATTTTCAAATTCTGTTTAAGTTCTGTTATTACTATATTAGTTCTGTGAAGCAACTGGCCCACAATACATAACAGAATTTGTAAATTAATGTTGAAATTTGATAAATTGTTCAAATTTTGTGAAACAACCCGTCTTCAAAGTTAGGTAATTTTTTTTTACCTACAACTACATTTCTTACATTACACTCATAAAAAAATAAACCTTTGATTCAACTTAACCTCTAACAGAATGAGTTTTTGAGAGAAGAAAGTGTTCAAATGGGAGTTGAAATATGAATAATAAGATATTATTTTTGTTGTTTGTTTTTGGGGTGTTATGCCGTGTTGCGCTAACTCCTTCTTTAGCCGACGTTTCGGACAGCGTTGCAGTGTCCATCATCAGGGCAGATCCGGTAGATCCGAAGATGTGTGTGCCGGATCTACCGGATCTGCCCTGATGATGGACACTGCAACGCTGTCCGAAACGTCGGCTAAAGAAGGAGTTAGCGCAACACGGCATAACACCCCAAAAACAAACAACAAAAATGCTTTTGGCCGTGAGAATCTAAAAACTTACCTGAATAAGATATTATATCACAAAGCACTCTCTCTCTTTAGGGTGAATTAATTTAGGCCTAATTTAGGGCAAAAAAGATATTATATCTAGTAAATAGAAAACAATCAGTTTTTATTCCGATATTTGAACAAAACTCATTGAGGTAATTTCTGCACAGTTCTGCGAATTCTCAGCCGAAAGGTTAAGGGTATTTTGAGGATTTTCCGCTGATTTTCAAGAGGTTGGAAACCATCGGAGTGAAGGGACCTGAACCACCCTAAAAAAGACAAATAAAATTATGATAATATATATTATAATATACATATTCTGTTTTGCTTTCAGATCTACGCTTCCAAGAAGTGGGGATTCACCAAGTACGAGCGTGATGTGTATGAGAAGCTCCGTGACGACAACCGCCTGGCCCAGGACGGTTGCAACGTTAAGTACCGCCCCGAGCATGGACCCCTGACATACTGGAAGAAGTGGCAAGCTGAACTTGCCAATGCTCAGTAATCATTTCTTGGAAAAAAATAAACATTTTTAAAACACACACAATATTTTTTGTTTCCTTTTCCAGAAACCTTTTGTCCCATCCTTGCAATCTGCTGATTGGAATATGTTTGGACATGCTGTTCTGCCGCGGTAACTATAAACACAGTGTCTTCCTTGTGACTCTCAAGACAGTATTGTCCTTGAGGGTAGAAACCTAAAGCTGTCTACAGACTTGTCCCATTTGGAGGAAACGTCAAAAACAGGCAGAGCCTTTCAGCGTGGTTGTTCCTCTGGTTTCTGCAAATGAAAACGCAAGTTTATAGGTACTACATACTGGATTATTAGATCTGCCATATAGACAAAACCCTGTCAAGATCGCTGGGTAGTATGGGAGGGTGGGCCTGCCCCTTCAGTGAAAAAACCTATTGCTGGAGAGCCTAGCGGGGAAGCACAAACCATTTTTTTGATAAAGATTTTTTGATATCAATAAAAATAATTGAAAAATAACTTGATATGATTTTTTATAAAAACAGTGCTGCATAGATCGTCTAATTATTATAGGTAGGATTATTTGACAAAAACTGGTTTGTTTATTTTTCAGAAATTTCAAAAAGTTTCCCATAATTACTTTTAGACTCTAAATTCGATCAATCAGTAATACCGAGAAGGTAAAAATAGTATCAATATAATATGATGTGCCTAGCAGTCAGATCTCGGAGCGAGCATGCAGAACAGGAGTTGGAACTTGGAACGGTACAATACAGCCTGCGGGTGGTCGAAAAAATTACTAACGGTTTCAATTTTCGCTAACACAGTAGTCCTCTCCCTAGACGTCTGCAAAGCATTCAAAAGAGGTCTCATTTATAAAATGTATCTCCTCGGTATTCCCCTGCCAATGCTCTAACTCATAGCCAATTTTATCAAAGACCGTAAATTAATCAAATTAGATGGAATTTTTTCCAATGTGAGATTGCTAAGGGCCCATTCACACCTCCGTTTTAAAATCGAAATACGAAAACAAATAATTGTCGATTCAACCAAAACATTTTATTTGCACATTCTTCAGTAGACGATCATGCGCAATGGATGACGATGAAGCTCTTGTTGTCATGTGGTACTTATTAAAAAGAAGGAAAAAAAATGAAATGAAAATTTTGGGTACACCCATAGCTGAAAGATTTTCTGTAGGAATTTTCCAAGTGTTAATTGGTGAGTTGAGAAGTGATGAACTAAAGTTCTTTAATTATTTTAGAATGTCTATCACCTTTAACCATCTACTGGAACGAGTTTCAGAGAGCTTAACGCAAGGCTGCCCAACCTTTTTAGCAGTTGGGCGAAATTGACGATTTTGAATCACTGGCGGGCCACTGAATACCTGACGGTTCCTATTTCCATGGGGGGGGGGGGGGGTTGTTAGAGAATTTCCATAAAACATAATTCCCCACAAAATATTTGAAATCCATGGGGGGGGGGGGTTGTTACGGAACCCAGTCTCTTCCAATCCAACGTGCCAATGTCAGGTGTGCAGAGAAAAAAGTCAACTAAGTTGCCTTAGTTATAGTCTTTGGGATGGCCTCACACATTTCATACAAACATATCTGTGGGAGGACATTAGCCGCATTGACAATATTCTCTATGAGAGATGTAAACTTTTATGTTTAATTATTAAATGTCAACCAGCAGAATATAATAAAAAAACAGCAGTTAACGTTATTTAAAGATATATTTAAAACATTTTATATTTTATTACACAAAATGAAATGTTCTAAAATAAAACAGTAAAAATACAGAGCTATAAAATATATAATGTCAATTGTTGTTTGTTCGTTGGCGAATCATTCATTGACTACAAACATCAATATAATTTGTACAATTATTATTTAACACAAACGGTAGAATATAAATATGTAGACGCGTATCAACAAAATAGGAATATCCCAAAAATAATTAATTATATTATTATTACCATGAATAAGGTAGCGCAGGCAAAATTGGATCACAACTCCAAAAATTACTGTTCTCTAAAAAAACTACTTATGTTTGGTTTATTACCATCTTTTTTATTCTTTTTCAAAGTATCTTCTTTCGGGTCCCGTTTCCTTTTACCGGCACTAGTTTCAGTGGAATGAATAAATAAAATGGGTTTGTTTATTTCTATAGACAATTTCTTTGCTTCGTGATAATCCAAGTGTTCTGAAAAATCTGATAATTTGATATTTTTTCCACATTCAAAACATTTTTCGGTTGGGATATCATCACCTGTTGTCTTTTCAGCCGACTTTCCAAAGAAAGATGCAATATTTCCTGTCTTCTTTACATCTATCGGAGAACCTTTCTTTTTCTTCTGCTCTTGCTGCACCAAAGCAGATTGAACAATAGGTTTCTGGATTGATCTTCTCTCTTCTTGTCTTAGAGCTAAAGCAACATGATAATCACTATGGACACTGAATTCTGTTGTGGGTATATTTTTATTACACTCGTTACATAGAATAAAACTTGTATTATGCTCATCTGAAATTTCTTCATTTTTATCATCACTTTTTGAAAATGTAAAAAAGTTTCTTGGAACTGAAGGCCTTGCAGTAATAGTAGTGCGTGCTTCTTCACAATTGCTAAGAAGTTTACTTCGACTTATTTCAAAATCGATAGTACATTCCGAGTCGTCAGAGTTACATTCTTCGTCAAGAATAGATTCTTTAAGCGGAAGACAAACACCGGGATCATCTTTATATTTTTTAGGTGATTCTGAATCTTCTACCTCAGAAACAACATTGCCCGTTTTCACATTCTCACCTTTGGAATCTAAGTTTGTAACTGGATCATCTAATTTATCACTGCCTTTGAAATATTTTACAAAAAACGATTCCTGTGTTGACAATTTCGATGTATGACTTGTATTGAATTGTTTATCAGTCATATTTAGAGAGCTTCGTTTTAATATTGGAGATGTCTGATTTTGATCACCATCTACTGTTGGTAAACTTTCTTCTAAATTCTCTGGCAAATTTTGTCCAAAAAAGTGTACAATATTTTTTCCTTTCTTACAATCGTTTAATTCTTCAAACTTTCCAACACTGATGCCGAGATATTTTATTGGATGTGTGAGGGTCGTTGTTTCAAGATCTGAAAAAAGGGAATCTTTTAGTTATTATGAACCTACCATTGACTAGAGAATAACAGGAAGTGCCCTAATAATATGGAGAGAGAAAACAAATAAATTAGTTGTTAGCATCGCATTGTTGCACTCTTCCCTTGCCATTGCGCAACCCTTGTTAGACAGACACTAGAATTTGTTCTTTTTTTCAAACTACATTGTCAAATTTCAATTGTTTGTCCAGTATTACGTGGTGATGCCATTGTTGATAGTCTATTTCTTTCCAACTGTCAGTCGGTTAATTATAAAATATTAGCTTAAAAACAATATTTAACAATGTTTAATAATTAAATATTCAAGATGCCGCGAAGTGTTCAACCAACGAGTATAAAGTGTTTCTTTCAATAAAAAACTGAAGGAGTATCATTTCAAAGGTAAGTGGAAGATTAGGAAAGCATTCCTGTCCAACATTTTTTTAATTTATTTGTCTGTTTAGACATCTTTTGGTGTACAATATTTAAGTATATTGCTAGTTATGTAATTGGATAATAATTTATTTTAAAACTCATACCTTGATTTTCCACAGGAGTAAATGGTTTGGAGTCTTTTTTGATTAAAATTAATGAATGTTCTGCAAGCATCTTTCCGCAGAGGTCATTTCCTTTTTTAACATTTATAGATCGAGAGCAAGAAACGTCTTTCCCATTGGTTAGCTGTTTAGTAAAACTGACAACCACTTGGGTAGGATATCGATTGTTTTCTAGGGAATCCGTTTTCAAACGTTCTTCAATTTCATCACCGAGTTCACCTAGCCAATGGGTTAATGAAGACAATGTCAAAATGGCACTTTTTCCGGCAAATTTTTTGCAGCATCCTATGCTTTTTGAAGTAAATCTTGGAGTTACTGGTTCATTGTCTATACCTCTGGCAATATTATACAGCCAAGATCTAAAATAATAAATCATATCATTATGTACAACAAGCATTTTGATGAAAAATTAGAGATACACTCAATAATAAATTATTCAATGCAACCAATAATACAAAATAAATCTCACCCATTTTTTTCTTCAAATAATTTCTGCAAATCCTTTTCAGAAAAATGTACGAGGTCTTTCATCTTAGATATCTTAAGTACATCACAAACTGTTACTCCAAACTTTCCCCCCAGGCTTTTAATTTTATTTAATGGTAAAGACCTAAAAAAATGCATGTAAAACAAAAAGATAAATGCTTCATTCATTTTGTAAAACAATAATACCACCGGATTCATAAGTTTATGTATAATTAAAACAACTTACTCATAAACTGTTGTGACAGCATTCATAGGTAAAAGAGTTTGCTTGTTTGGTTTATTCATTCCACATACTAGCTTAGACATTATTTTATTATGTGCTATACCGGCCGAACATCTGTAACCTATTGACATGAAAATTCATTAAAAAATTTCGTTTTAAAACCTAAGCCATTCAATAAATTAATAATTTTGAAGAATCTACTATTTTTGGAAAGAAATAATGTATCTATGATAAATTTATTGATTACCCGTTGCTTCATAGACTGCCTCACGGATTTCACTGATCACAACTGCACCGACCAAAAGTTGCATTGAATGTTTTTGGTCATAGAATAGTTCTTCATCGCAGCTATTGTCTTTGTAAACTTCAGAAATAAAGTCTTCGACGCTTGAGTAACCCAGCACAAAGGTGTTAGGTAAGTTTGCAGAAGTTATTCTTTTTGTCTGACTACTTGAATTCATGCGGTCTTTGACCTAGAACAATATTGTGTAAAGAGTTAGTTTGAAGTTTGATGCTAATTAACTGCATTATTAAGTAGGTATCTTACGACTTGTGTAACATCCAAATAGGCTTCATCAATGGATGCTCTTTCTAGTAATGGTGTGAATCTTTGTAAAACAAGTGCCACTTCTTTGCCTGCATCACGGTATCTGTAAATTAAGATGGCACCAAGGTTTCATGTATACTAATGTATAAATAGCAGTTAAAAACCCGCTCTGCGGGTTTTTTTCTGCAAGGCCCTGCGGGCGGCACTTACTTGGGCTTCGCCCAGTTTAAGTGGTACTAACAACAGTTAACCTATAATAACCAAACCTAACCTATCATTTTATTATACATATAGGTACATGTACATTTTATTATACATATATGTACATGTCAGATTAGAGATTTGTTGGCTAATTTTACAATCAACGAAGCATTTCTAGCTTCCGATTGTGTTTCATGTTTTTTTATTGGGTTGGCAGTGCCTACACTTCCTTCAATCAAAAGCGTATTATGCGCGAACTTCATATCGTTGTTCTGTCAAAATGGTGCAGAATTATTATTTACGTAAATATCAATATTTTTTTAAATCGTAAATGCAAGTTGTTGTTTATAGTCATTAAGTTGAATGAAATGTTTGTTTTCTTTTTAAATGCGTATTAAAACTGTAGTTTGGAATTTGAATAGATGAAATTGTACGTATTTGTTATGGATTATTTCAAATGAAATTAGAGGTGCGCTCTGTCGGCCAATAGGGAAACTACTCCAGCGGCCGGTAAAGGAGGGATTGACATTTTCAAGGAACCTTAGATGAACCTATGCGGAATTTACTCAAAACATATGATTTGAATTTTTTATTTTTTATTTTTTTTTTATAGTGAATACCTCACAAGAGTCCCAACTGTTCCCGTCTGGAGCCAGTGAGACTATGGCATCCCCAATTGGGGGATGTTGTGAGGCTGAAGGTAAGTGGGGAAGGGAAAGAGGAAGGTGGGGAAGTACCTGGCTATTCAGATCTAGTCACTAAACACGGCTAAAGCCATTTGGAGCAACGTTTCAATTCTGAATGGTGGTCTTACACCAGGGCGATACTGGTAGTATCTTCCACTCTGGAACGTGCCGCAAATATACTATATATTATTTTAATTAATTAATTGTGAAATAACACAAATTAATCAAATAAAATTTATTTGCGCACGCCAGGTTCGAACCCGCGACCTTCGGAATGGCAGTCCAATGCGTTACCACTGGACTATGCCGGCCGTCAATTCCACCAATCAGAGGGCCGAAACCGAAACCGTAAATATACAGAATATAGGGACACGCTATACGCACAGTTTATTTTAAAAACACTTTGTATCAGTTAGATAATCATGAGAAGTAAGTTTTTCAGCTTTGGGAAAATAATAGATTGGAGCAGCTATTTTGTTAAAAAAAGGATTATTTTAATTTAAATTTAAATTTTCTTCATTCCATGTTTTGTCATAACAGTAGTGACATAGTTTTTTTAGGCCATTGTTTAAAAATTAAACCAAAACTAAGTACCCAAGAACCTATTTTAGGATCATAGGTTCATATTTCAGGTTAACAGAAGAAAAATCTAACTTTAAAACTTTTGTATCAATAACAATGGCTGCCAAGTGAACAATCGATTTTAATTTTAATGAAATGACTAATAAAATGTGTTATTTTCCTTTCTGGAAACTGAAATATTCACATCTCATCGTTATCTAACTACTAGAAAGTGTTTTTTTTTTTAAATGTGTCCCCAAGGTTTGTAGAAAACGTATTTGACAAGGTTGGCTCATACAGGCACTTTTAGAAAATAAAAACGCATCCTGTCGCAAGCTCATGACGTAGCTCGAAGACCCCAAACAAATGATAACTTTGACAGCCGGCCATTGTCTACCACGCCAATACTCCACTCGTTGATTATTTCCTCCGTGGATGTGCCGTTTCAGTGTTCTGACACTATAAAGCACATTTTACATATGAAGGAATTACTGTGAATAAATAAAAATAACTTTTAAGGTAAGTAGATTTTGTATGTTGAGTTGACAAAAGTAAATACCTAGGTATTTTTTTTTTTTTTTTTTTAAAAAAGAAAGACAAACGTTCCCGGGTTACGAATAACCTGACAATATTTGAAAATCTCCTACTACCACCACAGTAAGCTGAAAATGTTGCTTGTGTTGTGATGGAGGACTTAGCCAGCCGAGGAATTGAACACACTACACCAGGGTGGGAAAAAAACCCAAACGCGATGTCAACTCGGCCACCGACCGGTATACCATGACAACAGAAATCTTCTGTCAAAGTGGGCTTAGTCTGATTCTCTATTCTATAGCTAAGCGGTTGTAGGATAAATTCTAACCATTATAAATAATAATATAAAGCTTTTAACGTTAAGAATTTATCAATACCACAAAGTCCTTAATTAGCAACAAACTTAGGGCCTTTTCTGTTTGTAGATGTCTGGTATGAGATGTGCAGTCGCCGTGTGCTTTCATAGTCGCTTGACGCCACTTGTACAGCAGTAAATTCAAATCTCCCAGTGGAAAATGGGCTTCTGTCTACGTCACAATTTTCTAGCCGATCATCGCTCTACCCCCTCGATGAGCTAACCTTGTTAAATACGTTTTCTACGAATCTTGGTGTGTCCCTATTTTCTGTATACACCTATAATGGAAATAAGCAGGTACCGAAAAAATTACAATTAAATTAAAACAATTAATATTTTAATGACAGGACAGAAAAGGAGGGTAATTAATTCCCTAACAGCCGCAATTTGAGACACAGATTACAGAAATTATACTTTGTTTTAGCAATTACTACAAGAAAAAATGATTTACGTGCACAAAAAGGTTCTTAGTTCGGGTTATGCGTATTTACATTGAAACGAAACTTTCGCAAGTGTCACTCCATACAAAAAAGTCCAAAATGGTAGCAAAGGGATCATTTTATACGGTAAATTTTGAATATTAATTGAATAAAATAAAAATAGAATTATAATGCATCAATGTTGTTTCTTGTAGTAATTAAAATGAAATGAAGTGTAATCAAATTAAAAGTGCGGCTGTTAGGGAAATATTTACCAAAAGGAAATATTTACTTGGATATATCGGCTTTTCCCCTGACACAGGGCACTTTGGGAAGCGCTATATCGGGACATAACTCTCGAGCTTCATCGCCTCTCATGGATCTGTTGACCCCCTTGGCTCGAGCTAAGTAGTTTACTGCTATAATCCTGAAAATATGAAAACAATTGCTACAAATATCCAAATACAAAAGAATTTCAATTTTGTGATAAGGGCATCGTAAAATGCCTATCTCACAAAACAGGTTACTTACTGTTTACAATAAAAAAATATGGCAGCAACAGTTCTTCGCATTATTTGACAACTATGTTCGAAAACCACATAAAGATTTGTCGTCAATTGTATACGGTCAAATTATAAAAAGTTAAAAACAAAATAAATTAATCATTTTTATTTACCCTCCGCCTTTCCATTCATTGTATTGCACAACCGCTATAGGTTTGCCTCTCAGATCAGGGTTGATTTTTTCTTCTACTTGACAGTAAAAACAATCCATGTCAATCAGAGCTACGATTCTATTATTCTCTCCCATTGTTTAAATTTCAATTATTTTCATAACTTAAAAACAAAATCACATTTGGCGCGATATTTGACAGTAGTTATCCATTTCTGTCAAACGTATTGTTTTTAGGCAAACGTCAAATCCTCATGTTCTTTTCTATGAACATCCGGTTCCTGAGTTAATGACTCCCAGTTCTTACTTACCATTGTTTACCGGTAAAAACGGCTTAACCCACAATATCAGTAAAGGCTAAAATCGGATGCATAAAAAAGAGCCACAGACATGGATTACAGCTCGATGTTTTTATCAATTTTCTTGTTGGCATCCCTGCCCTGCGCTGTCAAATATTAATTAGTTTGGTAAAATTTGAGAAAATGGCTGATTGTGAAAAGGAAGAAGCGATGAATTTGGTAATTTTTAATGATTTCTTTCAAATTCATGGAAGGATTGACTATCTGGAGAGTTCACACGTCAAGATTTTTTTTTCGCCATTTGTTTCCAAATGGTCGCGTGACAACAGTTTTAAAGCTATTGATTGTTTTTGTCCATTCCCTGTAAATTGACATAAAAATCATTATTTCTACTCGTTTTCTTATAATAAATGTTTATAGGTTTGTACGTGTGAACTGCAAATTAATACGTTTCTTTACTATTTCATGATTGACCTTCTATTTCGCATTGTGTTTGAAGTATGTAGGTATGTACATACATACTTACGTACCTATTAGTACTATTTTCAGTACCTGCAAGAAAACAATGTGTATGCAAATTGGTTCTGAATCTAATATTTAGCTGAGTAAACCTGTATCATATTAAATTTATATTCACCTGTATCTGCAGATAATATGCTGATTATTTCTTCTGTGTGTAAAGATCTTTCAAAAGTTTATAATCATATTTGGACGATTTGTAATTATAGCGCCGTTTTTTGTGAAAAATCACTCAAGGGCGTCGTAATCCTAATAGTAATTTGATTTAACTGATAGCAACATTTTCATTAAATTTTTTAAATTTAAAATTAATTTAGGTAAAATTCTAGAATTCTGCCTCTTGCTTTATATGCACAAATTATTGGAATAATACTTTTTTTCAATTTAATTACTACAAGAAACAACTATTCAATTTGGGGGAGATTGAAAAACATGTCCAAAATAGGTTTTTAAGTTCATAGTTTGGTTTATATAATATGTGTGTATTTAGATTGAGGCGAAGCCGTTCAACAAACAAAACATCATACTAACAAGAAAAAACACGGTGGTCAAAACATTTAAAATTTTGAATTTTGATTGAAAGAAAATTGGTCTTTAGTGCACATTTTACCATCTCCCGCGGTTCAAATAGTTGTTTGTTGTAGTAATTAAGTTAAAACCAAATGTTATTTCAATAATTAGTGCATACAAAGCGTGAAGTGGAATTTTAGTATTTTACCCTAATTAATCGCTGATTTAAAGTATTTAACGTGTCGTTCATTGACTGACATTTCGTATAATATCAGATGATGGTGGCTAAGCATTACTGAGAGAATTGTTTCAGTCCTTCCTGAAGGATTAATGGTTTTCTAAACGGGATATTTGGTACTTATTGTTTTTATTTTGCAGCAAATGGAGTTCGAATGGGTTCTTCACGAAGAAGTTCATGCAATTTTACATCAACTACATTCTGTTTTAGTAGTAAGTATGCTTCTTTATTTCTGTATTTAAATTACATATTGCTAAACCCTTTGAATATGTATATCTTTTATATTTCTGTAATTAAATTACATATTACTAAATCCTTTGAATATGTACATATTTTATATTTCTGAATTTAAATTACATATTGCTAAACCCTTTGAATATGTATATCTTTTATATTTCTGTATTTAAATTACATATTACTTCTAATATGTATATTTTCTCTAAAAATGTGCATAAATTTGCCTTTACTTCTTTCCCCGACTGTTAAAGATGCTTAAGATATTTGGTACCATTTTACTATTCCTCAATCCTATTAATCTCGTGGAATATTGAAATAAATCTTCTTTTCAACTTAATTACAATAAGAAGGATAAGAAAAAAACTATTAACGACAGGGGAGAGGCAAAATAATAATGGATTTACATAGTTTGCCATTTTAGCCAATACACTCATAGTTTGCCATTTTAGTTGACACAATGTTGTATTTTAATACATTTTATCCTAATAACAGTGGACAATTCTACCAACTATACACATCATACTAACAAGTTTAAACATTATCAGATTTCAACTTAATTACTGATGGAAACAACAATTTAAGTTGTGAGAGATGTAAACATGTACAAAATAGATTTTTAGTTTGTTAGTTTGTGAATATTTTAATAATTTATGCTTATATCCTCACCTTCAAACAACTTTGAGAAAAAATGTGAATGCATCCTTTACCAACTCCCCCAACATAAATAGTTGTTTATTATAGTAATTAAGTTGAAATCAAGTACTATTTTTTTGTATTTTAGCTTGAGGTGGAATTCAACATATTTTTTTTCCAATATGAATTTAAATGCATGTTTTTCCATAACAAAGTGTTATTTCAATAATTTAAGAAGAATAAGGCGGAATAGTAAAATTTTACCAATATATTCATACTCTATGGGTTCATACTTTCATTTGTTATCATTTTAGGAATGTGCACACCGTTTTCCTGTTCCATTATACGGCAATGAAGGTCAGAAACAAGATAAATTCATTCTCACGTCTCCGCCAGAACAACTGAAGTGCGTAGTAACTCTGACGGGGGACAGCATTACACACGCAGTAAGTTATATTTAACTTATGATGTTTGGTGTTACTGTTTTATTAGTTATGCTGCTGAGACTTTGCGAAGAGTGGTCCTTATTTACTTCTTCTATTTGAGTATCCATGGTATAGGTAGATAATTTTCTGTGTAAATAATAAAATAACCAAGAAACTCAAATTACTGCTAAATATGTTTGTTATGTAACCATAACAAGGGTCAGAAGACATTATTCTTCAAACAGTTTTAACATGCATATGTAGCATATTGGTTTATATATATTAATTTGACTGTTTGCACGTTGCTTTATGATTTGTTCCACATAAAAAATGAATATAAGAGTGAAGGACAAATGTGCCTCGCATGTCTTTAGTATCCAATCATTCTATAAATAGAGTATAGGTAGTAAAACAAAACTTTGTTATGTCAGAAATGAAGCAATGTAATTCTTTTTAGTGTTCTTTTTGCATAATGTGGATTAATCAGATGATCATTTGTGGAAAAGTGTGTGGAAGGGTTTAGTTTTTCCTGTGGGGAAGATTTAACCCGGACATAAAGTCGGAAAAGAAGTATTATATCATCATCAGTTTGATAAGGTATCTACCTAAAGTGTTCCAAGAAATTTGTACAATCAAAAAAGAGGAATGGGTCCTTTTGTTTTTGTTTATGTCTTTTTTTTGCTTATATGATTTAAAAGCTGTTGATTTAAAAATTGAATTTTTGACAATATTAATCCCCAGATTATAAATATTATATTATATTGGCCAATGTAACAGCCTAATAAATTGATATCCACAATCAATATAAAGTAAACAGTTGTGGTACATAATTGGCACATTTTTATAACTCTATTAATCCTCGTTTCAATTGTTAGAATAATACAAATCACTCATTTTTAATCTATTGGTAATTTATATACTAGCTAGGTATTTAATTTTGATTGACATATACGGAATGTAAAGATAATTATTATCATTGATCGATAATAAATAAGTCTTAAATAAATATTGACATTGATTATTTTTTAAATATTTTACTTGACATGCTAAAACCCATTACACTTTATAAGG
The DNA here is from genome assembly GCA_026573805.1 of Hesperophylax magnus. NCBI lineage: Eukaryota > Metazoa > Arthropoda > Insecta > Trichoptera > Limnephilidae > Hesperophylax > Hesperophylax magnus. Next base: position 6,881,173 of record JAIUSX010000006.1, on the reverse strand, counting down.
ATATTATTTAACACTAAGCTAACATTTAATTATGAGTAAATAAAAAGGCTCCTTTCATATTCCAACACATTTTCTGTTACCGTTTAGATAAAAAGGAAGCTCCAGTTCCGACTTAATGCTTTTTTAATGAATATAATAACACAAAAATTTCAATATGTAGTTAGATTGTTATAGTTCGATTAAAACGAAGCGCGGTGCGGAAGGCGATTGCTGTGTAGCAAGTCACCAATAAACGCTAGCGAACTACTAATAAATCGCGCCCTTTCTGCGCATAGCAAGAGATGTGCATCTACGCACCTTCTTTTGCTTGCGGTCTAGCTAGGTCTATTTTGAACACATTTACATATTTTAATTTGTTGTCCTGGATATTTTAACAGGATATAAGTTTCAAAGTGATGCGGCAAATGCACACGGTGTGTCGCACCTCCATCCAACAAGACAATCCCTGGAAACTGCAACAGATCCAGGACGCTGCCAACCACCTGCAGCAGGCCATCGGGCACATTGACAATGTTGACAAACATTACATCTTCAGGTACTAACTACTCGCATTGAAAGCTTACAGTCTGCAATAGTAATTACCCAAAAATATTGCACATCCATAATCTTCCTTTATCAGCTTGTCTCCATTGCCCTATCGATGTTATACCACTATAGCCTGATTAAAATATGACTGTAAACTACTGTATTGCTGGAATCTTTTATACAGCCCGTACCTAGGTGTAGATGTGCAACACGCGCCCAAATACACAAAGCAATTTGAATTTGTTGCCACCACAAAAATAATTTATACAACTATGTAGACATCTGGTGAGGGTCGACGATAAAAACTTACCCGGCCCGCACACTGCTGTGCAAGGCAAGAAGAGGTGCAGAGCCAGATGTGTTTGTTCATTTGTTGAACTGCCGAAAGAGAAATCTCAGTTTTGTAGAGACCCACCATGTGGCTAAACGGTGAAATAGAAGATATTATGTAGTGGCAGTTTTCTATACAGATCCGTACAGAAAACACAGGGATTTTTGATCTGCACCATCGACCACAATGATATACCGTAAACTATATATACGAGTTTAAATTATACGATATATACTGTAAACTATATATACGAGTTTACAGTATACAATATATACTGTAAACTATATATACGAGTTTACAGTATACGATATATACTGTAAACTCGTTATTCGGCAAAAGTCCATTTTACATCTTACCGACCATTCTCGAAGATGAATAGGTATGTAGACAGGGGAGGAGAAATAGTCAGGGGTAGTTTTTTTGATTTAGTTCGGTTATTAGTTGAAAGCTCACATTTTATTTTTTTATTTTATTTTATATTATAGAAACAAACAGTACATGATTTACAGAGATGAAACAATATACAGGAATAAGATACTTTGTTGGGTACCTATGATATGTTTCCTTGTAATGTCTGCTAAGTGGTATGTTTATTCCTTAATTACTAGGTGACGTGTGTAATATATAGGTGTGTGTGTGTGACGTGTGTAATGTATGTGTGAGTGTTTGGGTGCGTGTGTGTGTCTGTATGTATGCGCATTGAACAGTTTAAATTATTGACATGATGCCACGTTTGAATTTGGGCAGTGAATCCGAAAAAATGTCAATGTTAGAGTTAAGACAAATATTATTTAGAGTATGAAGAGCTTGGTTAATTGGCGAATTAGATGCTGCATTGGTTTTACAGTTAAATGTGTGGAATAGCACTGTATGTTGTGTATGTCTCAAAGGTATGTTAAAGTTAATAAGGGACAGAAGTTCGGTGCAGTCAATGTCATTGTTTAAATTTCTTTGTATAAATATTGAGTCAGCTTTAAATGTTTTTGAACATGTTTTCATTTTGGCACGATTTTAGTGATGATTTTGAAGATGATTTCACCCGCTTCTTACGTGAATGTAATATGATATATTATGTACATGTACAAATATAATTCTCCAAAAGAGTTGAAATGAAGACATTCAGTTCCGCAAAGCCAGTTTAACATTATTTCATTTGTGTACATCTAAATTAAGAGTGTTAAATCAGTTCTTTGAAATATAAGTAGGTACACTAAAAAATATCATCGCACACTTATCTGTGAAAATGAAGAGCATTGTAATTCTCAACAACACATTTGTTAAAATGCAACTCGCCGTTTTGGAAACATTAGACATTCTGTATCAATTAAATGCGGGCTGTCGCACATCGGAAACAATTTAATTTGTGGATTGATAAAAATGTATACATACTCCCAAGATTAACAAAGGCCTTGCTACACTCCTCCAGATGTTATAAAACGGTGGTAAAATTGTTCTTTATAACCTTTGCATGTGTTTTTCAGATCTGCCGATGAAGTTCTTCACATTGTGGGTTGTCTACTGGGAGCTTTACAGCGGGCGCGCTCTGCCCTCGTATTGCCAAAGAAAAAAACCATTGATGAACTCATGAAAAGCCGGAACATGGTAAATATGCTTTTGTTTATGTTAAAATTGACGGCATTGATAATGTTTACAAATTTCTAGTAGATACCCATTAGAGATAATTCTAATATCACAGATCTGTGATAATGTCACATTGATTGCAAGTGAATGGGCGCAGGTTGTGACACGTGATATAAAATCACAGATACAATGTTATACACAATATATTAAACAGTACATCAGTATCCAAATCCAGATCCGGCCGAACACAAGTCTTTTCATGATTGATCCAAATGAGACAGTCAGCGTAAAGTAGCGTATGCCCAATAAGTTGAGTTGAGATATTATATGCCTTTAAAGTTTGAAGGAGAAGTCCATCACAATGAAATCATTTTTCATTGGCTTATTTACCCATTTTTCTTTAATGAAATCCAAAAATTCCAAACACCTTAATACAGATGTTTTTGAGGGTTCGCGGGAATTGCACGTCTAAGTGGCGTAGTTCCTTTTAAGCACAGATCATTTTCAGCATGTTTCATTCATAATACACTGTTTGTTGTAGGTACAAATTATTATCTCAGCTCACCTGATTACAGATTATTTTCAGATATATTAATAATTTAATGATTTATTATATGGTGTTTTCAAACAGAAATAAGATAATTTTTTTAGTTAAGGATAATTTCTTGCCAGTATCCCTATTTATATTTTATAACATAATATAAGATCCCTAAGATAATATAATGCCATGACTTTTATCTGCGGATGGTCACACATGATTTTATCGGAGCCGGTTTAAAGGAACCCGTTCCGTCTTCCTAGCAGATTTTTTTGACCTTTAGTATCAATTATTTTTGATTTAGTAACTTGTGTTTAAAGCAATTTAGTTCTTAATCCAGCTATGCACTAAGTACGGTTTATACTCAAGAGATTTATACTCCTAATATACTATAACAAATTAATAAATTGACTATGGTGATTTATAGTAAGAAAATTTCAAATATTGTCAGATTATTAAAATACTAAATCTACATTTAATTTAATGGAACTTAATTGGTCTAGAACATATGAATGTTTATTGTTATAATTTTTTACTGTACGACTGTTTGCTTCCTAAATAAAAAGAAATAAAATAAAAATAAAAAATTATTCATAACCTGGGAAAGTTTATTTCTTTAAAAAAAATAAATTGTTTTTAAAATGATTTATTTCAGAAATCATTGTCACCCAATTTGCCCGAGGACCTAGCGATATCCTTCTACATCCAGTCTCACAAGCTGGTGTTTGCCGCCTACCAGCTGAGTTCTGTGCACGGTACCATGGGCTACGATTCGTGCCAGGCGGACTGTGCCGTGCCGTGGCTAAACGAGGTTCTGTGGCTGCTCACGGCAGCCCTGCAGATGTGCCAACAACTCAAAGACAAGGTAAAATTGCATTATATATAATAAAACATTAAAATATTTAATAAATGAGAGAAAAAATGATTTTTCTTAGTAGTTATTCTAGGAAAACTATTTGGTAGATTGTATACTATTTTTATAAATATATAAACCACAGACATATGAATATTAATAGACGAGAAGTTAAGGACTAGGGGTTAAAACAAGAGTTGCGGGACGCAGAGAGGAAAGCTGACTGTGATTCGTCAATAAATCAATCTGACAGTAAATAGGCATCTCGCATTATAATATCACCATTTAGTTCTTAAAAGTAAAATCTGCTTTTGAATGAATAGACATTTTTACATGGGAGCGCAAATTACTCGCCACGTTATGAACAAATTTGCGAAGTCCAAATTCGGCAAAATAAATTTCTTCTATTTTCAGAGTCGAATATTTCGTTTACGTATTTAGTTAAGACACTTTTATAAATGTTCATAATTTACTTCCCAGCAACCAACCAGCTTTGTGTTTCGCGTCCAGACGTATCTCGATGTGATAGTATATGTTTCTACAACTGATCCATATTATACGATGTGAATTAGCTTAAAATAAAGTAAAATAATGCTTATATATGGAATGTAATACGAAAATTGAGTTTATTCTCTTTTTCACATCTATTTTTACAAGTTTTCATAGCACAAGCCACCATTTTGCTGTGTTATTTCGTACAAGAATGATGACGTCACGTTTTCTAAATTCACTTGAGGCCATACGCGAGCACAGCCGGCTCCAATGGAACCGGTATGGGGAGTGGGGAATAATACGCTTTTAATCACTTATGGCAGGTCTACTAATATTCATATGTCTATGATATAAACATATTTTCTGGTAAGATGGTATAATTTAAAAAACATAATTTTGCAAGAAAACAATTATTACAAAGGTAGAATTTCGGTGAGCCGCACAAAAGCGGCTGAGCTCTGCTTTCCAAAGACTAAAAAATTGTCTAATTTGGAACCCACATAATGAGGTCCCCTGAAAAAGAGACGCTGTATATTTTATGTACGTATCCTAAAAAGTGTTATTTTATTTCCAGATTTGCGTATTTTCACAGTATAAAGACTTTACAGTTGGGTCCCGATCCGCTTCAGCCATATTCTACTAACCGAACGGAAGTACTGCCTTGCGATGGAACCACTTCCCTCTTCTTTCATCCTCGGTCAACCATTACAGGCCTGAATGCCTTATGACTGTAATGTCTGTTGTTAATTTTGTTGTAAGTTATTGATGAATTAAGTTAAGTAATAAACTAGCACTACTAAGGATGGGTTGTTTTGCATAAATTCAAATGTAACATTATCATCAAATAGCCCATCGGCACTATCAACGCTGATTCTAGTTCTGTTTCTGCATTAAACAATTTTTGATCAGCAAAAAAGCTCAACTGTCATGTTGTTATACTTGTCAGCTGATCACAATTGCACAGAAAGCTGAAATGGTCCTAAAATCGGCGTTTAACGGTGACCTTTCAAATGTCAAAAAAATAAATGCTGCAGATTGGCCATTTGATGACAGTGTTACATCAAAATTTGTATGAAACACCCCAACCCAACTGTTGTATGTTCTTGTTACAGAGTTTAAATTAGCAAATGAATAAAGTTAAATCTTTTATATTTATGTAATGGCGCACATGTGGCGCTTTATTTAAACCTGTAAATTATGCCATGTTCTAAAACTGCCAATCTATTCGTACTTTATATTCTTTGTGTTTATGATGATGTTTATATCAAACATTGTAACACTAATAACTATGATCTGAAGTAACTAGGATTTTAGCCGATAATATTTTTTGAATAATAATAATTTATTATAGAAAATAATAATTGATGATTATAATTTTTTTTGTTTTTTTGAGGTGGCACCCCCTGAATAAAATAATCTCCAATAAACGCTTGCTTCTTTTGGTCAAAGAAAGAGGCGAGAAACCGAGACAAATTGTGTTTTCTAATTACCATAACTTTGTTCACTGAAGTTTTGTACAGTAGAACTTCGTTAGTTCGTCTCGTTAATCCACGAGACATCAAAAATGAAATTTCGATTTAATAAATTCCCACAAAATGAAAAATTTAAATAAAAAAATATATATATTGCCGAAAATCGAATTCCGCGGCTTCCCCTTCAAATTCGGGTAGTATCTTCTGAGTAAATTCGTAATAATACTACTTATTTTCGTGTAAATTGAATTTTCGCAGCCGATTCCGCCGCAGTTATTCGAATTGAATTCATAAAAATACTGCGTATTTCCGTGTAAATCAAAATTTCACATCCGTTTTCTGTCGCAGCCGGCCCTTAAAATTCGAAGTAAATTCGTCAAAATAGATAAATTTCCGCGTAAATCGAAAATTTGCAGGCGATTTCCTCTGCATCTGCCCTTTAAATTCAGATATTAGAAATAAATTCGCAAAAATACGACATATTTCCGTGTAAATCGAATTTTCTCATTGCGGTTAGGCCTTGAAATTCAGATATTTGATGTAAATCTGTAAAAAATTATTAAATTTAAATTTTCTCGGCCTATTATACTCAGGCTGGATCTTCAATTTCTGATATTTAAAAACATACGTCATTCTAGTGTAAATCGAAAAAAAAAAAAATAACCATATAAAAAGACATTTTACATCGTTTTACCGCTACGGCTGTCTGTTTCAAATTCTGATTTACTAAATTATATGATAACGAACACATTTTGTGAGCGAACAAAAATAAAGTACGAATTAACGAATTTCGAATAAAAAAAACATTTTGTATGAAATTTTTCTTTTGGCTAAAATTTCAAATAATGCATTTCTTAGAATTATCGGGGTTCGAATTAACGGGGTTCTTAAATGCTTGTTTCTGTTGCACGGAGAAAGAAGTGAGAAACAGACAAGTTTTGTTTTTCAAACCACGTTCGTGAAATAGGAAATTCACGGTGCTACCACTACCCTACTCATCTATGTTTTGTGTTCCTGTGAATCGAAGCGTGAATTGATTGTTATGCCTGATTAAATAGAAAATATTTTCCCAATTTGCAATTTTCTTATTGTTCATAATTCAGCATATTATAAGATTGTACATGCTTACTTATTTTTTAAAATTATTAAAACAGGCTTAGCCACTTTTGGTTGCTGGAGGTAAATCAGGCAAAAATAACTTTAACCAATGATTCCTGGGATTGTTTGGAGTAAAATGTAGATATCGTTTTGCTGTCTGGTGATCATAATTATTAATCTCGACTAAACTAACTTTTGCTGAACTGCCAATTGTATATAGATTTATTTACTTTAAATTTATTTTCATCTGACATTCCCGGTCCTGCACTCCTGCAGATATGTGTACAAATTTTACCATATTTCAATTATTCCACCTAAGAATGTTTTGATTGTTATAAAAAATTGTCCAGTCTGGTTTATGATGTGTTGATATTAATATGTAATGATTATGATAATGTGATTGTTTTTCGTTTCAGTCACATATAAAACATATATTCTAGTAATATTTTCTGCTGGAAGTAAAATAAGCTTTAAGGTAACCTTTATGACATAATGCAATTTATTAACTTTATAATCTCTCTGTAATATTACAATTATCTTGCATTATCAATTATAATGCTAAAGAAGTTCACTTTATTTCTACAATATTTATTTTTCGTGCCTTGGAGAGTTGCATCTTCAACTGTCAATTCAACAATGTGCAAAAGGTTTCTTCTTAAAATTTACATTAATCTTTTTCTGTTTTTGGTCAGTCTTCAAATTTTTATAACGACGGGAGCTACCCAAACTTGATGTGATGTAAAGCACATAAGATAAAATTAATTGTGTTACAGGTTACAGATGTTGTCTATTTTAAAATAATTTCTATTTTCTTGAAGTTGTAGCTGCGAGGAAAGAATATCCTGTATTAGCTGCCAATATCAACCAGCACTTTTTGTGGGTTTTTAAAATTTTACTTTTTCTGAGAATTTTTTCTAACAGAGCACATTCTAATACCTTTTAAAACAAATAATGAATATGTCAATTTGGTGTCTATTGTAGGGATTTTAAATCCCTACTTAATGGCTAATGTAATGTGGTAAATGTATATATCGATTAGTTGTTAATAAATTAGTTTATTTGACCCCTAGTCCTAATCACAGGTGATCACTTAGACGAAGTATCAAATGATTTATTAGCATGACACAAGCTTTGCAAAAAATGTAATTATCAATGATATGTGAGCAACGATTCTTACTTGGATGGATATGTTTACGTCCAGATACTTTGATTAAGTAAAATTTAGTTTTATGTGTAATCAAATTGTTAATTATAGAGATAATAAATGATAGTTTCATGTACATGGCTATTAGTTACCAGTGGCAGCTAGCCCTAGTCTAAAAATTCTCGAGCACCGAAGAACTTACAAAATTTCCAACATGACTCGTTAATTTTATACATTATGCATGTTTTATATTATATTTGGTTATAATGTAATGCTTAAAAATAGGTATCAATGTGCGTAACAAATGAAAAGCGACTTGTGCCTATATTCGGAGCAGTAGTTCGTTCTAGATATCGCCCGCAGAAGTTTAAGAGAATGTTTGCATGTTCTGTGAATAGTAGAAACCGTGGGTAAGTACAGTTGCCTTTAAAATATTAGAATTTCATGACCGGTACTCGGGAATTACCACCACATCGGAAAAAACGGTTTGTTCAGTGGCATGATAAATGGGAACGCGTTTGTGTGATATTGTGTCTCCAAATTAACATGTTATATTTTTCAGCCAATGTTCCGCTTACAGCACTTTTGTGTTTGTTTATCGTATGTATTCAATATGAGTGTGATTAATGTGGAATGTATTAATAAAAATAGGTCGAGCTTAGAACACAAAGTCACAATAAAATATGCCCGTCCTTCTAAACTTTGTCTAAAAAGGTTACTCGACCATTTAACAAGACAATGTAAATCATGCTTCGTGGCTCTGTGGATGCGATTAATTTAATAGGTTATTTTGTTTTCCGTGCCTAATTCATAACTCACTTTTTCGAAAGAATTTCAAAAAGTATTCCTGTCTTTTGTTCATCATGACCGTCATAATAGAGGACTTTGCTGAACAAAATGATCAGAGAGTGGAACTTCTTCATAAATAGATATGTTCATCAGTCGCCGCTGTTACTTATAGTTAGTATTGGAATCGTTGCTTCACTAATTATTAATACATTTTCTGTTGCATGAATCATATTATTAATTTCATTTGCATTCAATCTAAAAATTAATAATATGTATTTGGTTTTTAATACAAATTCTTGATCTGCTGCTTCAATTATTCTACTTCATTTGAGATTTTACGTAAAATATATTTATGTATTACCTATTTAAGACTATAATAATTTACTACCTATTAACTCAAATGTAACGAGGCCTCAACTTTCAAAATCATACACATTATTTATGATGTATTATTCAGAACTGTTAATTCCCAGCTCTTTATTATTCATCAGATTGTTTATTTTTTCAGCCTCATCTGCATTAGTTTTTGTTGTAATATTTTCTTATTCTTTTTGATTGCTTATTTTATCAGCCTCACCTGCCTTAGTTTATCTAAATACTTTTTCATTTCTAACTAATGAAGATTATTTTTCTCTATAATGTAATAATGTTATAAATTTTTGTATTTAAAATTTTTGTTTTAAGCAAAAAGATTGAGAATGGCAACGCACTCTCTACAACTTCTAATGACAGTGTATCATGAATAATAAAGTGACAGTAATTTATAAAAATATTCGATTATTACTTGGTCTTGTATCTTTATGCAACTTCTCTTTGATTTTTTTTTCAATAAGACTATTGGGCTAATATGGTAGTATGTATTTTTCTTTTAAATATTAATTTTTTTTTTCTCATATTTGTTAAGTGTTTTTAAAGCTATGTTAACTGTTTGTGTTATTAATATTTTCATGTTAATCTTAAATAATTGATGTTGTCGATGTTGACATAATTACCATTTTTGACAATAAACTGTTATTTGGTAGGTGTAAGTAGATTTTATTCCCTAGCTTAATCACTTTCCACTAATTTATGCAATTTTCAATTATTATCGATGTATTTTATTTTAATGTATGTGGTTCGTTAGAATTATTAAATAGATAAATGTTTATTATGTATATATTTTAATTTATTTATTAGGCCGTGCCAAAGTGTTCTCAAATTAATTGGAAGTAAAGTCTTCAATGAATGCGATTTCTGTCAGACATATTTCATTTTGTCTTAAAAATAGTTGCATATACAATCATAAAATTATATTTGTGCAAAATATTAATTTTCATTAATTGTCAAAACAATTACTACTGGTTTGACAATTTGCAAATCAAATCTTTTCAGGATTTTGGCTTTTTACATTCACTTTACAATTAAAACTGCTTACTGTATTTTAGTTTCCATATTGTGTATTGTATCCTGTAAGATAGATGTGTACTTCACTCTTAAATAACCATCAATTTTTACACACTAGCCCCCTTACTTATAAACGCGGCGTAAATTTATTGCGGCGTGTACGGTCAGAGCAGTGAAAAACTTCTCTTATTACTATGGTGTTTGTTTGATTAAAACGGTCATAAACCAGGCTCAAGGCCGGCTTTACCATACTAATGTTGAACTGGCGTGTAAGAATCTAATTAGTAACAGCCCAGATGTGCACTCACTGGTAAGCTATTAAGTATTGTTTTTTTACACTTACGGTCTCACTAAAAACGTGGTGTAAATATTACTCAGCCCGAAGGGTCAGAGAAGTCAAAAACTTGACTTATTACCATGGTGTTTATTTGGTTAAAACGGTCTTATACCGGGCTCAAAGCCGGCTTTATCACATCAACGTTGAACGGGCGTGTAAGAATCTAATCAGTAAGACGGTAGATGTGCACTCGACTCAATTATTGTGTTTTATACACTAGATGTGCACTCCTAGTAAGCAATTATTGCCTTTTATACATGTGCACTCCCCTAGTAAGCAATCGAATGAATTTGGTTCCACCAACCTCTATTTCAGTAAAAATAGTTATGTATTATTCTAAAAAGAAGTATCATCTTTCTTTTATTGAATGTTGAACATCTATTAACTTCTATTTTTATAGTGGCAGCTTGAGGTCAACATTGAAGTTGCAAAAAGGTGACTAGTGATGTGGTAGTTTGGATATCATGCCAGAATATTCTATTTTGTAACATTTCTTGTGCTGTGAGCTATTCACAAATGACATTACTTAGCGTTGAACCCGAGTGAGAGCGCCAATTCATATCTTGGTGAACTGTGAGCATTCAACTATTTTAACCGATGGTTGCAGAATATAAATATTTCAAGTGTTGATAAAAACATATGCAATAACATCTTGTAAAGCATTTTTGTTATGTTATTATTTTAAATATACATAGTATGTTATCATAGTACATAAGATTATTTTTTAAATGTGTACATTGTTGAGTACAAGTATTATTGAATAAATATTGGAAAATCTATTCCTATTATAATATTTTTTTATTCATGCTTTCCTATTATTTACCCCCACTAACAAAAAAACAATTATCAGGTCAAATTAGGATCAGGAAAGAGAATCAGGATTTTGAATCTTTAATGCTTCACAAACAGAGGCTTTGTGCATAAATCAAAAATATATCTAACTATGTAAAAGTATATAAAAATAAGTTTTCAGATGAAAAAAAGATTTTGTTTTGTTTTTCAAAATGATGCCACATTCTTCGAAAAAGTAAATAACAAAATAAGGGGAATTTATATTTTTTTATTGTTATCAAGTTTAATTTATACATATAACTTAATTATAATATACATTTAATAATATTGTTATTTAATTTAACCCTTTCCCTGCGGGAGACGCACGCCTGCGACGCACTGTACATGCCCTGTACGCGGGTGGCACATCTGTGCGATGCAAAGTTTCTTCGGCGTTATGGGTATGAAACATGCTTGAGCACGGTAAAACTTATACTCCTAAAAAATCTCACATCTTTACACTACTGACATCTTACGATATTTATCCATAATACGTATCCTAATCATCGATACAAACATTTGAAGGGATCTTCCAACTCAGAGCGAAAAATGAATCAGTTTGAATTCTTCCCGCGTCTTTACACACGTTATTGCGCAGGCGCATTTTATAAGATTCTCAAACAGAGACGCTCGCCGTGTAGATTACATTGTTTTATCGAATTATTGTTTGCTTTTTCGTGGATATGAACTATTTTAATTACAGTGTACATTAATCTGATTTATCATATTTTAAAATAAGTTCAGTTACATACATTCATTCAAACTATTGAAGAAATATAAAATTTCGTCAGTGTTAGATTATTTTCAAATAAAGATACGTGGTTAAAACTTTTTTATAGTGAAAAATCAAGTGTAAAGTTGTACAAGTTTGACTTTTTATCAATTTTTGAAAGTATTTTTATTGCCAAAATACAAAATGTCGGGTCGTGGTCTTAATGACGAAGAAATATTTGGTGCTACTTTAGAAATAGATTCAGATTTTGAAATTAGTGACAGTGACGTCGATAATAATTGCGAAGCTGCTGAAATACATGAAAGCCATGATTCTGCCGTTATGCGTTGAGAACTGTTTCAAAATCACGATAAAAAAAATATATTAAGTGATACATATTTACGGTGACATAATAACAGAAAAATTATTTCATTATTTTTGTAAATTTAAGTGTAGTTATTTTTTATTATATGAACCTTTTTAAGTGTGTCAATATTTCATGTATCCAGTCAAACGCGACATCGCACCCATAAATCAACCACTTACATCGCACCACAGTTGAAGAGCTCTACTCCGGTTTGTTTATAATCATGTGTATCGTTATCCTTGAAATATTAACATGGCCGCCCGGGCATACCATATCAGTTACATTATGAATATATACTTCGAATTTTTATCAAGCCCCATTGATGTTCAGATTGTTTATTTATACTTGAAAAAATAATTCAAGACATAAGCGACGTATTTTTAAAAACAAATTTTAAAATCCATGCGTGATTATTGTTTAAAGTCATAAATTAGATTGATGATAAATAGCCCCGCGTGTGAACGAAGTGATACAAATTAATGACGCATAGAAAAGGTTAAAAAAGAAAAGTTTATTTGTAAATAAGTTCTATTAAACTTTCTTGTTTATAAATAAACTGTTTTTTTTTTTGTAAACTGAATAAAAATATTATTGAATGTAAGTATAAAAGAAAAACTTAAAATTGGAATATTAAATACATTCTGACTTATGTATACACGGTTTCCGGAAGCAAGTGGTATAAGTGAGAAAAGGTAAATTAACATCATGTTTGGAGTCCATTTAGTATTAAACTTTTTTGTTTTGAGCTTTCTTTTTCAAGTACACAATTAGAGTCCGAAGTTGGATTTTCAAATTCAAAATATTCCGTCGCCACGGGGTCAATAGTCAGCTGTTTGTCCTCTTAAAATGCACTGATTAAAATAGTGTCTTAAACCCTTAAGTTTTATAATAATTTTTTTGGTTCTGTATGTGATGTAGATTCACATCACATGCAGATTTAAAGTTTCCCGCTTGTACAACTAGTTTCCGGACACCATGTATATGAAAAATAAATAATTTGAATAATAATCACACTCTTCAGGGTCTGAGAGACGAGAGACTAGAACCCTTATAATTTTAACATTTAAAAAAACAATTCAACACTAAGGGGTTTCACAGAAATTGACCAATTCATCTAATTTCAAACTTAAAATTAAAGTTCTGTTATTGTATCATCATGGGCTTGTTGTTTCACAGTACTTGATTAAAAACAAAACTTGAATAGGACTTTCACAGAACTTGAATATTAACATTGAAATTTGATGAATAGTTCAAATTCTGTAAAAAATACCAAAATAAATAAGAAGTTCTAAAATCCTCCCTTCCTGTGATTTCATTGTTTCTCAATTTACTCGTGTTACATTTAACTACATAGGTAAATAATAATAATAGTGGGTAAGCATATTTGATTATGTGACACAGTCTGCATAAAAATTATTATATATCCCAAGGTCAATATAATATAGTATTAGGTACGACGGCAGCAAACAACAAACAGGCCTTAGGGGGATTACACACTTATTATATCACAATTCACAATGGTGCCAACAATCGCGAGATTGAAATTTCGTAAGAAGCATGACATACCGCTCTGTAATAATGGTCATATATTGTATGTACATAATTGATTATTTTACTATCATGGTGGAAGTGAAAGTTTGCATCTTGGCAATTTCGACAGCGTTGGGTGAGATATGCCGTTTATATCGCAAACTTCTTACAACTTGTGCAGTGTTTGTTTATCGTTTGGCGGGGAAAGTCAGGAACCGGAATTCAAACAAAAAATAGCGCGTAATCAAAAGTTTGCCGGAAAGTGTGTCGCTGCACCGCCAAGTTATTATGTGTTTGTTTTAATTCGGTGTCATCTTACTTGTCTGTTTATGAACAAGTTTAATCATGAATAATAATAGCGATATTGTTTTGATAACTGGTAAACAAAAATAATTTTCAAATAGTAGCTTTATTAATTTTTATATTTATTTTTCGGAATAACTTTATTGAGTAAAACCTCAAATTGTAATATTTAAATATTGAAGACAATATTAGTGATTTCTAAACGAAAATCTGAAACAGAAAAATCAGAAAAGGAAACGGTCACATCTGAGCTTTATTAATTATTCCCTAGTATTATTATCGGTTTGTAATAGGGAAGATTTTTGAATACAAATAGTTGTATTATATTTCATTATCTTTTTAATGCATTCCAGCATTTTTTTTGCAGAAAGCAGCATGCTGTAGTATTATTCTACGTATACATACGCGAGACGAACTGCCGAGCTGAACCTCAAATTATGCGAATAGAACGAAGAAACCCCAGTGGCGCGAAACGCCGCTTGCAGTTGCTTCGTTCCTTTCCCGTAATTCGTGGTTCAGCTCGCGTTTCGTTTTTTTATTATTTTATTCTTCCAATCATGCCAGCAGGTCATGTTCACAATATTAATCATACACTAAAGCACACATATAACGAGAAGCCACAAAATATATACAGAAGAATAACATTTCAAGTGACTACAATTCAAAGACAAAAAGACATTCGCAAATGTATACGTACCATTACATCATAAAAAATATCACAGTAATTTTTTTTGTATATATTTTTGCCGCCAACCTGGTTTCATATGGACTCAAGCTTAATTAAAGCTTTTGTCAACGATATATTACCTTTTAAGTCTTGACGAAAATTGTGTTAAAATGAAACCATGTTCGCATAAAATTATATATGTAGAAGAATTATATAAATAATTATGTAAAAAAAGCCACTGCGTTTTATTTTATTTGATTACAAGGATTTGTGCCTGCCCGAAACTTGCCAGAAATTATCTTTGAGCGCTTGATAGGTTTTTAAATCAAGAATTCTTCAATGTGAACGCCGATTCAAATAATTTAGCATTTGGTGGAATTATTGTGTAGAGAAATATCTTATTTATTTCTTTGTTGTATCATCAACGCAATTCGGCTTTTACATAGTATAACTTATAGACGTAAACTATAACATATTATTGGAAATCTTGAATAGGAGGTGCGGGATTTGTGGGCCAACATATCGTTCGGGAGATCCAATTGAAGCAGTCAAGTGTTTCCGAGATAAGGATTCTGGATCTGAAACCATATCGGAATTGTTTGAGTAAGTAACTGGAACTAGATATGTAGGTAATGTATAGAGCGTGGTGGTTGGTGGCTGGTGGCGTGCCTGTTCCACTGAAAACAGCCGATAAATTTAATTGATAACACAATTTAGACGTAAACAATATTAACCCGTGGATACTGTTTTATTCTGTTCCGAGCTGAGAATTTAATCATAGAAAATAGTTTTTCATGTTCTGTTTCAAATATTGTATTGTAGGCAGACACTTACAGAGTAACGGGGAGTACATAGGTAAGTACCTACCCCGATAATCGCTAAAGCCGCCTCCACACACATTCGACTTGTCCACCGATTATGAAAACATATGGGAAGGGATCGAACAATGTGCTTGAGGCTTGACTTTATATAAGAAAAGGACGCTTGGACGGCCGAGCCTTTCTACCAATGACTAAATAAATTTCGACGCGGTGTGGGGCAACCATAAGCTTTTACCGAATAGTTTTGATTTGTCAAGTTGTCGTTTGAGAGCATTTTCCCCTAAGTTTTTTAATGTATTCTATTCCGTTACCCGCGTTTACGTTCCAATTACAAATTTTCACCAATATAGTTCCGGAATGGAAGTAACGGATTATATATCAGAAACGTTTTTTTTTCAATGTTGGTCTAAATTTACGAAAAACTATAAAATCAATCAAAATTGTAGGGCATTACAAAAACGCAATATGCAAACTTTGGCGAAAATGCCCTTGAACAGTATTTTGGACTTACATATCCATGAGACAACATTTTACTTTGTATTTTAAAAACTTTAATAAAGATTGACTTATTCCCCAGACGTAAAAGGAGCAATACCAGTCGTATCGATAATAGGAGACATAAAGGATCGGACATCGATGGAAGAAGCTTTTCGTGGAGTGACATGTGTGATCCACTGTGCGGCACACATATCCTATGAATACCCCCCAAATAAAGACGAATTACACAAAAATAATGTCGAAGGTACCCATGTTATAATTCTTCTAAAAAAGTATTGTGAAAACCTTCTGGAAACTCAAGGAAAATTGCAATAACTTCCCTGGCCTAATACTACTAATAGATAAAGAAAAAAAGTAGTGTCATAATGTACTATTTGAGTTTTATTGTAATAATATTGCATTGTGAATCCGAACATTGAATTTCTCCTGTTGAATTGTTTTCAGCCGTGTTACTTTAGAAGTTTTCTTCTTTTAGGAATGAAAGCTCATGTTGGGTCTATTGTGCTTTTGACACTAGGCCATAGAAATCAATGACTACATAAAATTGTAAAAATGATCGGTCAAAGAATGAACAAAATTCCAGGAACCCAAACGTAATATTATCTCTCTTCCAGAAGCTTGGTAATTTTAGCTTTAGCACTAGGTCATAGAAAAAATGATCTTATAAAATATATTAACATTTTTCAGGGACCCTAAACGTAATAGTTAGTATCTTTCTACCTTGTATTTTATGTAGTACGGTACTTTTAGAACAAGGCCACAGAAATGATTCAATCAAATGTTTGAACTTTTTAAAGGACCGAAAGCGTAATATATGCATATTTCTGCCTGGTACTATGCGTGGTATGGTACTTTTGGCACTAGGCCACAGAAATGATCTTTTCAAATGTATGAACTTTTTCAGGAACCCAAAACGTAATCTCTCTCTGCAAGGAGCATGACGTGACCAGGCTGGTGTTCACCAGCTCTGCCGAGGTGGCGATGGTGCCCTACCTGGGATCCACCTGCATCACCATCATAGTCAACCAGACCGAGCAGAGGGCTCTTCCCCCGGCTAAGGGCGGTCGGTTTACGATCCCCGGATACGCGGCTTCTAAATTCGAATCGGAACAAATGGTCTTGGAGGCTAACGGATCTACGACAAGTACGATTTGTTTGTATTGAAATTAATATTTTTAAATGTTTTTTTTTAAATCTGTGAGTGTTAATAGCTCGTAGCCAGTGGAAATATGGGATTAATTATACTTCCCAACCTTCCTATTCTTAATCTGCTTTCCCTTCCACTACATTCTGCCTCACAACATACCCCAATTGGGGATGCCATAGACTCACAAGCTCTAGAATGTTAGGAGCTGTTGGGTCTCTTGGACGGTAGGCTGAAGGAAGTGGGAAAGGTATGGAGAAAGGTTGTAAAGTATCTGACTATTCAGATCTAGTCACTAAACATTGCTGAATCCATTTCATGGGCGATACTAAAAGTATCTCCATCTCTGAAACGAAGTGCAAATATACAACGTATGCTTCATTTTATTTAATTTCTATCTAGTTAATTAACTATAAATTTTTCATTAGCACTTTCCGAGTTTCAAACCTCATCTTATGGATATAATACCGAGGAGATAATTTTGCACGGAGTGTAATATTTACGTGTTTTGTAAGTTTTAATTAAAAATAATAATAAATAATGTTTTAGGTTTTAAGTGAACAATTTTATTGTTTGTAATAATACATTATTTGACATTTGATTTGATCGGAAAAACTGTACATTTATCGTTTTTCAGAAAGCGGCTTAAAATTAAAGACCGTAGCACTGAGGCCGCCTTTCATTTACGGCGAAGAAGATCCCAATTTTATAACTTCGTTAATAACTATAGCTCACTCGATGGGGGGGAAACTACCCCAAATAGCCGGCTCCGGAGGAAAACAGCAAATTGTTTATGCAGGTAAGCCTTACTAACTTATTATTTTATAAAGAAATCTTCTTTCTTCATAATCAAGAAATGATGCATCAATATGCCTTGTTTTCTAATCACTGGAGAGTAAATTTTTCCAATCTCTTGGTGATCAAAGAATGGTGGTATATATTTGAAATTTAAAACTTGAAAATTTTTGGATTTTAAACATGCAATTCTTAGTTAAATGTGAATCCACGCCCAAGCATTAGTTCCACTTTTAAAAATGGACTACAAAGGTTAGTCGTATGGACGCACATTTTATATCTACATAAATAAAAACGTAAATGTTAGTTTATTCAAAATCTTAAATCTCTGAAGAAAGTTCTTCACCGATTGCTTTGAAATTATAACACAACGTTGCATTCGAATTCGCGTGTGTTTTTATATACCTATATTATATAGATGTCACCTGTGACAAGTAAGCGATTTTTTTAAAAAACAGCCACTTCTTCGATGTAAAAGCAAAACGCGCAATTGTTTCTCTATATGCACAGACATACTGAGCCACAGCAATGCGTGGCGTGGTACAACTAGTATAGAATAAAAATACTTGTCTAGTTAAATATAATATCCTTTTATTTAAGAATGTTGGTAGGGATTTTATCACTTCTCTGGATTTCATAAGATTCTTTTTATAATTTTCTACGAGTATATGTAACTACATTAGTTCCAATTTTGAAAATATCAATTTGGAAACAGTGTTTTGGACAACAATTTGGAAACAAAATGAAACAACACCACACACAACCTAACTTCTTAAAAAATACTGCCATCGAGGATTTCAATTATTAGAAAGTTTTTAAAAATCTTTGACTCAAACTATCACACATACTTTAACCACCCGGCTTCTTCCAGGATTTTTTTCTGCAGATTTAGAAAATTTCTTTTGGAAGTATTTTTTTCATTGAAACAATGAAAAAGTATGTTATTTTTTTTATAGTAAATGGATATTTCAAATAATTTTTTTATGATAAACTAATAATTATAAGACAAGGTTTTTATGCACAGCACAAAGGATAACAAATCATTATAAGCATCAACTACTCGCCTGAAATATCCACACAAATTGAAAATATCTCACGAGTAAAAATAAATGCCGCCGACGAGAATTGAACCCGCACTTTCTGATGTCTGGTCAGGTGCTCTGGACCACTGAGCTACGTCGGCTTATTCCACACCCGCCAAATAATTCAGGATGTACAAGTACTTCAATCGATAAATAAAAATATTTAAAAAAACAAACTCCAGGCCGCCCCAGAATAGAAAACCCTAGAGAAACTGTATCAATATTTGACCAGTCGGTGGTCGAGTTGACATCGCGTTTGGGTAGTGTGTTTAATTCCTCGGCTGGCTTAAAGTCCTCCATCACAAAACAAGCAACATTTTCAGCTTACTGTAGTTGTAGTAGGAGATTTTCAAATATTGTCAGGTAATTCGTAACCCGGGAATATTTGTCTTTCTTTTAAAATTTTATTTTTTATTTTTTTTATTATATTATGCATTATTCTTACATCACGTATAAACTTTGCCATAATAAAAAAAACTTTATTTAATGACATAACCTCCACACAGGAGGTCCTGAGAAAAGATATGAGGATGGGTAGGAATCTAGGGATCAGTGTGTCCGGGAGTGACGGTCGAATGATCTATCCCTCCCGCTGCGGCGCAAGGCCATCGTCTTGACCCATCGGTCAAGAGAGACTAGTTGGGGAGGTCAAAGGGTCTCCCCAAACCGGTCTCTCCCGATCGGAACGCCACGCAGCTGGTGGACAGGCTCATCCTGAACACACCTCACCCGATGAACCCGGGCACCCCTGCTAACCTCTTGGGGTGACCTATGGCAGAGGTGTTCGTTATCCAATAAATGGTTAATGGTACCCAAACCCGCCTCCCAAATTGAATATGCAGATGCTAGGTTAAAAAGTTTTGCTTTCAGGAAACGTTGCCTGGGGACATATTTGCGCCTTGGAAACCTTGCTGAAAGATACTGAGGAAATATCTGGCTTGCCCGTTTTTATCACTGATGATACAACTGTGGCCGACACCACTAGACTTTGCGAGAGACTTACCAAGGGTCCAAACCGCGAGGAACCCCTGTGCCAGCAGACCTGGTGGTCCATCCCCCTGCTGCTCTCCATGCTCCTGGCACTGGTGCTCCAGAGCATCTCCAGCATCACAGCCATCAGGCTACCAGTCAGTCCCTGTGCACTCATCTCCTACCTCGGCTCCTTCATATTGTTCAGTAGACTAAGGGCGGCTATCCACATGGCCTACACCCCCAAGTATTCAGAGGACGATGCAGTCCTGTTGTCAGCCAAGTTTTATGTACATCATTATAAGATGTTAGATGATAAAAGTACTAAATAGAATCTTTCTTGCTGCATCATTATGTTATGTCATAACAGAATAATTTTACTACGAATAATTTTTCTTCGGCACATTCATTATATAAGACATTAATATCGTGTTGTTTTAATATTAACATAATATTTCGATAATGAAGTTGTAAAAGTTTTTTTTATTGTGTTTGATACACGAGCAAATAGTTAGTAATAAATAATAAATTTCGTGATGATTTGCTGTTTATAAGAAAATGTGTTATTTTGATCCGTGAGAGTTCTATTTGGAAATTTATTCGTCAATTGACGCCCCCAACCATTGAATTATTATATTACATTTTGAACTGTAAATTATTCAAGAATCAACAATAGTTTTTTTGGGGAAGCCGTCATAAATAATACATTTGCTTCATAAATAATGGATCAGTCAGAAGCAAGAAACAAAACTTAAAGTTGCTTAATTCGGAGAAGTAAGTTTTACGAGCTAAAGAAAAAAGGAAGAAATAATGCTCACATCTGTATTTGTAGATAAATTTATCATGGATTCTCTTTTTATAACACTGGAAAATTGATGGCCAACACTTTATAAGAGTATTATAGCGAAATTATAAAAGATATGGGGAACTATCTAGAAGAATAATATAGAAATGGTGATTGATTGATTTTGTATAAACCGTTGTTCAGGTAAAACATTGTATTTTTACTATGACCATGATTTCTTTTCTACAAAATCAGTTAATTTATTCATTTAAAATATCATTTTTTGTCTTTGCTTACCGTTCAAATGATTTGTTTTGAAAAACTGATTAAAAGTGTGTACTTACCTATTTAAAATATATGTAATTTATAAAATTCAAAACATGTTTTTTTTTTTAAAGTTGAATCCTCAAACTACCACTCTAAGTAAATAAACAGGTACCACACACTTACCACTTTAACTGAGCTAACTAAATAAATAGGTATCACATACCACTCTGACTGTGCTAATTAAATAAATATGTATCACACATCACTCTGACTGTGCTAACTAAATTAAATAATAGAGTTGTGAAGTATTTAGATGCTCAGAAGCATAAGCATATTTTTATAAAACTTCGATTTGAGGATGTTATGAGTTGTGTGGTGGAAGGAAAGGTGAGTGAGGAAAGGCCTCCCCCGACGACTTCTGTAGCAGAGCGATAAGCTCCTTGGCTTTGAACATAAAGATTAATCAATTTTTACAGATAAAATTTTTGAACCCACGTAAATTTAAAATAAAGCATTTCTTTGCACATCGTTCCAGAGCGGAAGAAGAATAAGTCGAAAAGTTTCTTAAAATGACTTTAATCGTAACCTTTCTCTTCGCTTCTCCGTATGTTTCAGACTCACGACACCATGCACTGGTATGAAGTTGTTAAAATGGTATGAAGTTGTTATTTTGTTCATAGAAACTAAAATATACCTACTAAAAAACTAACTGAGTATAGGTTTGGTACATCAATTGACATTTAAATGTAGGTGAGATTATGCAATTTCCATTTATCATCTATTTAAATGTAGGCAATATTATCTAATACCCAAACCGGTTTCATACACAAGCAGGTTCTAAGAAAGTAGACCAAACACTCGACACGATTTCCTAAAATTACAAAAAATAACTTGGCCTGTGTCACTGTAAGTACATCACCATCACGAATTCAATAAGTAGAATAGCGTTCCGATCGATTACTTCACCACGGAAAGGCCGCTCTCCTGGGCATTATTTTCATGCCATTTTTGCTTACATAATAGTTAATTCGGGACATAAATCCAATTTTCCTTAATCGTAATATATTAAGCATGCCCAAAAGCGTGATGACATCTACAGCAGTGGAATACCAGAATACTGGAGGCAAGTCGTGAGGATTGTGAACGTAAAAAGAATTGAAGAATTATTTTAGAATCACGCACGCCTGCATCGTATATCAGTTTTTACACGTAATAGCATAAATTACTTCCGTTTCTCCATCCATATTTAATCACCTCACCTTAGGTCGTGAGGTGATGTTATGTGCGAGTCTTATGTCAGAGTTATTGAGAGATGAGAGGCACTCAGAGATTCTTGTGTAATACTTACCTACTATTTATTACCTGCTTCACACCAATAGGAGGGAATCTATTTTATAACAACTTCCATTAATGTTTTATTGCATAAATACGTGTGCTCATTTCTTACGTTATCTTCTGTTTGGTTATGTATGATATCAATCACAACAATACATATTCAAAATCGAACGAAAGTTCCCTAGTTTATTAAATTTAAAAAAATTAAAAGTATCCAGGAAAACTATAAAATTTAACAAAATATATATATTTTCAAATAAAATTGCTTCCCGGCTTTGCCAGAGGCATTCAAACGCTTTCTTAGAAATATTTTATATTATTAAACAATATGGAGGAACAATATAGCGTCTTGTTGATATAAAGTTTAATTAGTATTGGAAAGCTTCATCCCTCTAAAGGAAATTATGTTGCGGGCTGCAGAATTGTAAATGGGGGTGTAAAAAAACACGCTTTCTTAATAACATAAAATGCGCCACGGTACGATTTTTTGTTCATTCATCTGTATATATTATTTTTTATTCTTTATGATTGTTAAGAATTTGAGCCCCTTGAAAGCCTGATCCGATATGGTTATCGGCAAAACTACCCTTCGGGCTATTCTATCGGTCTACGCACTCCTGGCTGGTATGATGCCATAGCAGGTTAAACCAAGTTCTAGAAACCTGTTGTTACGATGTCTTAATAAATAAACTAACATATGACAATAGATATATTATGTTTTATTGGTGATGGAATACTTTAAAGATATCCAAAATGTAAGTCAGATCTTAAATGGTAGCTCGTTCTTGGGCCTAAATGCCGATATTGAGTGCAATTTGAGAAATTGCAATCGAAGTTTGACGCTTGGTGGAAAAATGCGGTATCGCTAAAATTGCGATCTGAGATAATAAATAGCATTCAAAGTATTTAGCGGATTATTCTGATAGTATTATTACGCCAGCGTCTGGACGATCTAGGCCCTCTGATTGTTCGAATTAAAATTGTCTGTTTCGGGTAAATAAAGTTAACTTGAAAATTAAGACACGATTTCATACTAAAATAGGATCGCCTCATAATAATACGAGATTTCTTCAAAAGCATCGTTTCTGCTCATATAATTTTTGGATAATATCGAAGAAAATATGTTTTAGAAAGTTCATAATCCATTGGATTAATTACATTACAATGAAAATTATCCACAGTTACGTGATTATGTTTGACGTTTATAAAAAATCAGGCGTTCCTTATTCAATATGGCGGATACGCACGGCTATAGATGGCCGACAGAGCGCGCCTCTGGCGGTTTATAAACGAACCAAATGAATGGCGCGAATATTTAAATATGCAGCTCACAATATTTGACTACTTACTTACGATTAACAAGCATTTAATAAGAAGATTTCTTCTGGAAGCTTATCACTTTGTAATGGCATTTTTCATTATTATTTATATTTTTTTTGCTTATTAATTATATCTGATTTTATATTGACATGTTTTCTAATTTGTAAAATTTCAAAATTATTTATTTGCGATGCTTTATATCCTGAGTGAAGTATTTTAAGACCTGAATTTTCATCGAAAGTGTGATCATTATTCAAAAGATGATTTGCAAACTCAAATTCACTATTTCCATTTAGAGCCCTGCGATATTCTTTAGTTCTGACTTCAAAGTTTCTATTGGTTCTACCTTTGTAAAAGAAATTACAATCATCCCAATTGAGTTTTTAAACTCCTGATTTTTTTGTTTGAATTTTGCTATCTTTATTATTAAGAATATATTTCTTCATTGTTATTAGTGTAAAACGCCATTTGAATAGTACCAGAATTGTTTTTATATATAATTTTAGAAGTATCGTTATCCACAAGCAGAATTCTACGCCATTATTTATTTCTATCTTTAGAAAGACCGTTTGAAGAGAATATGTTTAATTTTTTTTATTTAGTATTTCAACTATCAATTTATTAGAATAACCGCTATTAAATGCTATTTGTCTTATGAATATATTGTTTTATGGTTATATTCTATTTGTTTTTTTCAGGTCTTAAAATACTTCACTATAAATAATTTAGAAATTTTAGAAATGAGGAAACATGTTAATATAAAAGCAGATATAATTAACAAGAATTTTTTTATAAACTCTCTTTTAAATATTTTCCCACTTAACTGGTCTTTCCCGTCTAACGATATTGTAATTCCTAATTATTATAAACCCAGCCTACTCTTACCCCTCCCCCCTCCTTCCACTTCTTCTTTCCCAATTGCAATCTATATTTAATTTTTGACTTCGGTGTATACACAATAAAATGTAAACATTATATTTATTTATTTATTGGACAATTTGCAAAGCGCCGCTTTTGTGAGATATCACCTCAGGGGCGCTATATTGTAATAATCTACCTTTATATATAGATTTTTACTCTCCTGATGAAGGTGTATATATAATCTAACTTTAAACTTCATTAGATACAGTAACAGTTGTAGGTAAAGAATTACCAAATGATTACCGAAAATGATTACCCTCCTTTTATTCATAAACACGGGTACAATTAATCAATATGTAATAATCTATTATTTAAGTCAACTTTGTTATAACTATCTTTAATTGTGACAAACTAAACGATATTGATTAAACTTATAGACATTGACGGTTGTAACACATATTTAAGCACTGCAAGTCTCCTATGAGCTAATTATATTAGGTACGATAACAGTTAATATCAGTTGTAGACATGTAGTCAATAATAGTGTTTCATTTGTAATAATCCATCACAAATACGTAAAATTTCATTTATTCAAACAACTGTCATTCTTATTATGCGTAAATTTAGCATGTTATTATTAATTAACTCCTTCCTGTTCCGTGTTTTAACAATATATATACTCACCCTCTCTCTGTAAATTAACTCCTTCCTGTTCCGTGTTTTAACAATATATATACTCACCCTCTCTCTGTGAATGTCCTAATATCTATCTATTAAATGTAACTGTTGTTAATATCACTTAAAATGGGCGAAGCCCAACCAAGAGTCGCCCGCAGGGCCTAGCAGAAAAAAACCCGCAGAGCGGGTTTTTAACTGCTAGTATTTCATGAATCTTTGTATTAAATTATTGAAAATGATTCCAAAAACGGGAAAACTATCTATTATTCGATATATATATATTTAATTAGTACTACGCCCCTATTCCACCAATTGAACAAATTTAGCTAGTAATTTAACTAGTAATAATATTGTTTTATTAGAATGAAAAAAAAAGTGTACAAAACTTTAGGATATATTATTGATTGGTTAAAAAAAAATCAAACATATGTTTAAAAAATTTAATGCTTCTAAAATGTGGACCTATTAGAAAGCTCGTGTTCAGGACTTTTGCCTTAGGGACAGATGTGAGAATGGATATTATCTGCTGAACCAATATTTTCGCCGAAAGATAATAATAAAAATAATAAGTGTTTATTATCTTCATTTTTTGTAAGAACTAGAGAAAACGATATCCTCACTGGGATCTGCTAAATATATTAAACAGTTTTTATATGAAATAATTAATACAAGGTGTATTTTATTCAGTTGATTGGTTTCGGTTTCAGTCTGTATTTGGTGTCAGTATATTATCTATTTCTGATCTCCCTATGTTGTGTATCCAGATTTTTATAATATTGTTGTGAGTTTTGAATTTGTCGTCGAGTTTAGTACAATAGTATAGGAAGCTTTTTAGCCCAAATGTTGAATTTGTAGTTGCTTATTTGATATGTTTTTGACCCTGATATTTAGTGTTTCTAATGTACGTGATAGTTGTTATGTCTTGTGTTTTATGAATATTTTTTTTTTTTTTTTTTTTTTATTTGGTGCATTATTTTGTTACAATTTATGTTTTCCAGTAATGTAGGCCTCACTGGGTGGCTTGCCCGTGCTGAGGCCTTCATTTTATAATATGAAAATCTAAGATAGTAAATTTGAAAAGAAAATAATAAATTTAAAATTAAAAATTAAAAATAAAAATACATAATAATACATTTAAAATTAAAAAAATAATACAATGAAAATAATCTTGTGTGTTTGTGAGTGATGTGTGTTTATGTTGGTTTTGTGTGTTACGTGTAGGTTTTATTTTTATTTTATGCTATGACATTTTGGTAATATTGTCTTTTTTGTTGTTTAATCCAATATAAAGGAGTATTGTTTTAGAAAAGAGTCGTTTAATTGACATGATGTTAAGTTTATTGAAATTTCCCTCAGTGCTGCTTTTTACGGGGACTTACAGAATAATTTTCAGTATGCCTTTTTAGATTTTAAAGAGTGATTTTAGTATATTGTAATTTGCACTGATATTGCACGGATATTGTCAAAACCGTATTCAAAGAGTGATTAGCAAATAACTTTAGCAAAGATGGAGATCTTCATGAAGTTTTTTTTACAAGACATTCCTGATGGTTTTCAAGAAGTGATTTAATTTTTTAAATAGTTAATATGCTCAGTCCATTTTAAATGCTGATCAACACTTATGTAAGTGACTTGGTCAAAATTTTCCAACGAGGGACAGTTATTACAATTCCTATTTAAGTGATGGCATATTCATAGTATATTTTTAAACCGCACCATATGGTATCATAAGAATGGTGTGAGTGACACTATATATATATATTTTCCTCAAGATGAAGAGGTGGGTAAAATAAAACTGTGTTTTTAACACGTCTCAAGAATTCAATAAAATGAACTTCTTCCAATGTTACAGCAATGGATATTTAATTTTTCGAAGAAAATTTCTTCTGAAAGCTTATAACTTTGTGATGTCATTATTTATTATATTAAAACAGAAATAACTTTGTTAACATCACTTTAATATATATAAAACATCTCATCAGAACAAAGTTCACCTCATTTGAGTATGTACTCCTGATGAGGTGAACTTTGTTCATGAAACATGTAGAGGTTATATATATATAATTCTTTCTATATAAATATATATATATATATTCTTTCTATATAAATATATATTTATATAGAAAGAATCATTATAGAGAGTAACTCCATTAATGGAGAACTAATCGCAGTTGGCGTTAACCTAAAATTGTCCAAAGGAGCGAAGCTAGCAGTCAACAATGGAGTTAACTCTGATGTGGATTAAAATATTCCTCTTGTTTGTACTACGAGTTACCAGAGTTGTATATATATATTTATATAGAAAGAATTATTATAGAGAGTAACTCCATTAATGGAGGACTAATCGCAGTTGGTGTTAACCTAAAATTGTCCAAAGAAGCGAAGCTAGCAGTCAACAATGGAGTTCACTCTGATGTTGATTCAAAGATTCCTCTTGTTTGTAGTACGAGTTACCAGAGTTGTATATATATATATGTTAAAGTGATGTAAACAAAGTTATTCGTGTTTTAATATATAATGGATATTTATTTACTAACGAACTTACGCCCAATTTACAAAGTCATTAACACGAAATAAAATATAAATGTAAATTATGTCTTGATTTGAATTGACAAGTCTACACATTCTGGACATTCTGAATAAAATCCATAATTAGTCGAGTGTTGATTGAGTAATAGCAGTTTATATTTCTGAGTCTATGGAAGGGGATATTTACTGGGTAGTAAAGTAGGTGAATCAATAATATAATTAATAATGTTGAAGAAAAAATATGATCAAATTTTTTCTACGGTCTTCTAAAGGAGAAAGATAGAGTTAGTTCATGTGAGTAATTTCTTTCTAATCCTAGCCGAATCGATTATGAACGAATTCAATATGACATTGAAGTTGTTAAACCATGGTAATTGTCTGTAATTGAGATATATTTAGTTTTAGCAAAGATAACTTTTGAGCGTAATCGAACTCGATGATAAATGTTTGGTTTTTTGAATTCTTAAGTATTAATTTATTACTATTTCGAAATGATTTTTGTTCTCAATTTGCCGTAATATATGCTTCAACTTTTTGGTAGGTATGTAGTAGAAAGCTATGTTTACGGTGTAAAAAAACTGTGCTTTATTTTTATACGCATATTGTTCATGAAACATGTAGATTTATACGCATAGAGTCATGTACGTTATACGCATTGAGGTATGTACGTCAGAATAAAATGAGTTTTTGTGAGGTGGTAAAACAGAGAACAGATTATCGGTTGGACTATTAGAAAAAAGGGCTTCAGGCCGATAATGCCCTCTTCTTCCCGACGCTTCAGTTTCTATGCCACCGTAATGACCAAAAATAATAATCTTTAAATATATCGGGATGTTCTATATTAGCACCGTCCGAGTATACATTTAGGCACGATCAAGTTTTAAAAATAATTCACCAAAGTTTGGTAATTAAACATAACTTGATTGACTGCCGTAATATACCATATTATGAATACGAACCAAATTCATTTTTAGAAAACGAATTTTATAAAATATATTATGATAAAACTATACTAACAGACCGAAAGATTAGTCATAATAGACCCGATATAGTTTTACATGACAAAATTTAAAAAATAACTTATATCATTGATGTCGCTATTCCAAATTCCTGTAATATTAAAAAATCTGTTAATGAAAAAATACACAGATTTAGGAAATGAAATAAAAAGAATTTGGCATTCTCAGACTATAAAAATATTACCATTCGTTATTTCGGTAAAGCGCGCTCCACACTCGCGGCGCGAACGGCCGCGAAGGCCGCGAAACGCGAGTGTGGATCTTGTTCACGCCTTCGCAATCTTCGCATTCGCGCTTCGCACCATTCCCCGATTTTTGTCGGTTTTTTGGCCCGCGACAAAGGGTTTGCGGTTTAAAGTCGCGAATAAGACTGAAGCTTTGCGAGTGTGGATGGACACAGTTCACGCGCAGATCGCGGCGTATATTCGACTTCGCGCGCGAGTGTAGAGCCAGCTTTACTGGCATTATACCTAGCTCTCTCATAAAAAATTTAGGCGTATTAGATCTATCAAAAAATGTATATATAAAGATGCAAAAGTCGGTCATTTTGAATACATGTAGGATAACGAAAGAATTTTTAAATATTTATGTTGAGGGATCAGTAGGATTTATAGGCCCTGTTAGGAGTTCTACCGAGCCGAACCCTCTGATATGAAAATATCTGGAGTCGGTGAATTATTTTCCCATTTGATCTCTGGTGAGTTGACGTGTTGTTCTTGTATTTATTTTGCTTATATAATGCACTTACATAATGTTGATTGACTAGATCAAGGCTGCCCAACCCCAGGCCCGCGGGCCACAATGTGGCCCGCGAACGAATTATAAGTGGCCCGCGTGAAACATTTTCAAAAAACCCGCCAATCCGCCAATTTGAAAAAGTGTCACGGGCCCGCGGTAAAACAAACAATGCAGCTTGCTCGCGGTCACCAGTGTTGCCAACGACGGCGATTTATCGCTATTTAGGCTACTCAGAACGAGAATCAGCGACGAAAAAATCTAACCTGTTGAACCTACTTTTGAAACAAAAATACACCGGTTTTCGACATAATATTCTTTGCGTCGAAATGGAATCCTGTAGCCACCCCCCCCCCATGGAATTCGAAAAATTGCTGTGGGGTATCACATATGATGTTCGGGTGTGCGGAATTTTTTCTCAGCGAAGTTCCGTAACAACCCCCCCCCCCACCCCCATGGATTTCAAATATTTTGTGGGGAGCACTTATTTAGATTTTTTTTGTGGGGAATTATGTTTTATAGAAATTCTCTAACAACCCCCCCCCCCATGGAAATAGGAACCGTCAGGTATTCAGTGGCCCGCCAGTGATTCAAAATCGTCAATTTCGCCCAACTGCTAAAAAGGTTGGGCAGCCTTGGACTAGATGATCATTTGTGGAAAAGTGTGTGGAAGGGTTTAGTTTTTCTTTGGGGAAGATTTAACCCGGACATAAAATCGGAAGCATAAAAAAAATTAATAATTGACTTTTTTTATACCACTATTTAATAAAACATAATGACACATTAACATAATTTACATATTGAGTTATTATGTCGTTTGTACCTCATGTAAAGTTATTGCACGGAGTGTTTGCGTTAAAAAGTATTTGGTTACTCATTAAAATTTTTAATTTTGGTTACAGATTAAAAATGATAGGTAACTGAGCAAAAATAAAATAACAGTTAAAGAGTTCTATTCATCAGCTGGCTAAGTCCTCCATCACGACACGTCGTTGACAGGCAACATTTTGTTTTGTTGTTATAGATTATTTGTGTCACCACCTTATAGGTAGAAACATGAATATATAAACATTTACTTTAAGTGTACACAAACATTAAATAGTAGGTGTTAGCTGCGGTGGAAAAATGGTTTATGTAATAACAGAATGTAGTGGAAGGTGTTTAATTGTAAAGCAGTTGTTACGATATTTGGTCCTGTGGAAGAACTCTTTGGTAAATTATTATTATGGTAGCTAATAATATGACACGGGAACTCACTGACTCGAAACATAAAATTTATTTATATACATCTGAGAATAAACTGGCAGAGCAGGCTGTCTTCGAGGCAAACTATATTTATATCCTGAAGCTGAAAGCACTCCGTTTCCCCGTAATGCAGGTTGATAGCTGGGTATAGTGGGTATTCGCTATTCAGGGGACATAACCATTTATAACTCTTCGTCCGGTCCGAATACATCATTATAATGGCAGAGCTGTAACGATCAACAAGTAAAGGCAATTTCCTTTTCTGTACTTGACTTCAGACGTACCTACCTCTACCTACATCTTGTACGTGCTTATAATAATACTAGTTGAAAACCCGTCATTGACGGGAAAATGAGAATTGTTTTCAAATATCACAGCTGTCTCTCAACCTCCTCAACTAACACTTCAGAAATTCGTTAAAAAAATTATATCAATCTTAATTATAATCTAGAAATTTATAAGTTTATATTCTATATATTTATCCGTTTTCCTGACGACCGGTATGGAATATTCATATAAATAATTTGTAGTAAATACTTGTATTACTAATTAAGAGCATATGAATTATTTTAATCAAAATAAACAGCTTTGTTTACACCACTATTTAAAGAGTGGTGCACATAAAGTTATGTTAGTTCAAAGTTATTTGCATATTTTCATTAAATTAAAATGACGCCACAAAGTGAAGTTGCGTTTATTAAAGAAAAAAATACTTATTTTGTTCAACGTTATTATTTACTTTTTAGTTTTACGCTGATAAGTTTGATAATCATTCATAGTATTTATACCAGTAAGTTTAAAACATGAAAACTTATTATATTCATGTAATTTTCGTTACTTATTGGGAAATCGAAATAATAGTAAAAAAAATTGTTGTTCTTTCAATTAGCACCAGCTAAAATGTTTAGTCGTTAAGTAACAGTTGGACCCATGCAGTAGTAGTTCTATACTCTTTGGTAGTTACTTTCGGCGTCATTATATTGCACAGTAGTTACTGGTTATGCTTAAAGCTATGCATTTGAAGCAAACTTTGTGCCGCACTTCTGTGACAGGAAACAGGACCAACAGCACCAACTAATTAAAACGTATTACTGCTAAGAGCACTGAGATACTATTTTCTACACAATTAATCATTATCACGCCTGAAAAAAATTGACCATTTGGACCTATTGACTATCGTTGTTCTTGTAAAATGTGTATATATGCCCCAAGATTTAGTTTTAACGACCAGTATTGTTTATTAAATATAATTTTTTACAAGGTACTTATCAAATCACCCAATGTGGTACCTAACTACCCGTATGTATTAATGGCTCCCACTAGCATAATAATGAGATTCGCTTAGTGAAGAATATCCAGAAAAAATGTAAATGATATTTAAACACGCCAAAAATAACAATCATATTCAAAGGTTAAATTGATACCTAGAAGCTACAAGCTTTCAATATCCTTTGATAATAATTCTGGGCCACTAATATTTACAGAACAGTTTTCTTGATTTTAGAAGGAAATAAGTTTCTACAGGGCTCACTTCTCATATAATATGTGTGTGAAAAATGATGCCAAATCTAATTGTGATTCTTAATTTTCATTTCATGATACGACCGATTTAGTAAAATAGTGCATGTCATCAGAACTTGTATCCATTTGCCTACTTTACTTCCTGATAAGATCACTTGTGATTGATGGTTGGCGTCGTACACCCGAATATGAACACCGTGGTTATATTAATACAAATATGGCAATAATAACACTTCGTATAAATAAAAATAGAATTATTTTAATCTGAAGGATTTAATTCACTATTTTGAAGATTATTCACAATGAATGTTTCAAGTTGTGAATACTTTTTCATACATAAATCGTGCGAAAGAACAGGGATGTCTGCATAAATTCCCAACTATTGTTACCATTATACGGGTCCCTGGCCATTTTCTCTCTCGTGAAACAAAAACATGACCCTCTTTGACATTTATTACCAAAAGGATAAATGTAAAGTCGAAGGATAAGAAGTGATAATGGGAAGCTGCAAATATGTTTTGGTTTACAATTTAGTTCCTTCGGGGGCGATGCGATAGCCCTGGGATCGATTGACGTCGATTGTAAAACACGCAAAAAGTATGCCTGAAGCCTCTCCCGCATACATAGTGGATACTGGGTAGTACCTACCACTATCCGGAGATAAATTACCTCGGCTGGGAGCCACCCGGAACTTTCCCGCATTTACGGAATAGGTAATATCAGGATTATAGGGTTAGCGATGGTTAAAGTTGCCACGCCTATTTGCCAGGTACGTTCTTCGCATCAATATCTTCATTACCAATAACTTCTAGTTAGGATTGGTAAGATTGGTAGAGTGCAACTTGTTTCCAGACTTCAGAGAGTAAACCAAACCCTGTTCAATTCTTAAACAGTGTTTCCGGTGCATATAATTCCGATTTCCTACGAATTCGTTTGTCTTCAGCTTTTGTTTAGTGGGGCCTGGGTCGCCTAACCTAATAGGCCTGGCCCACTTTGGCCGCCGCCCAAAATACCCCTAATTGTGGTTAGTGATGTATGTAACAATCGCGGCACAACTGTTTATTAACCCTCCCATAACGAGGCAGCACAGTGCAAGTGCATGTGCATTTCCTGCCCAGTGTTCATGGAGCCCAGTGTAATTTCTTTTTTTTTGCCCACCAAACGATAGTATTATTGGCGCATCTCGCCCCGGAAGCCGGATCTACTAGAGCCCCGGCGTTTACGCGTTCGTGAAGCAATACACACTGAGATAGGACGCAAGATAGGAGTATAAAGGAAAACCCAATGTTTACGAATGAGAGTTATACGAACCATTATATTGACAAATTAATGTCACTATCAAAGTACCTTAGTGCTCGAGAGGGTTCGGCTCGCGATGTTACAATTTCAAGTACCTACCCAATTTGAAGATCTATACATTAAAATTCCGCAATACAAATAAAAAATGATATATACCATTTTTTAACTGAAAACCGAACTCGACTTATATAATATGTTTTCCATGTCCACAGCACTATTAAACTAACTAACTAACCATCACGCCGTTTCCCCGCAGGGGTAGGCAGAGTGGACGGACCGCCAAACAACTCGGTCTTGGCACACACTTCTTGCCTCATTCACATTCATACACCTTTCATTCCTTGGGCGTCCCCGACTTCTGCTACCATTCGCATTTGCATCATATATCTTCCTTACACTCCTTTCTTCGCTCATTCGCTCTACATGCCCAAACCATCTATGCGTCCCTTTCTTAATTTTACTCATTACGCTTACATCAGCCTTGCACTCTTTGCGCGGATTTCCACATTCCTCACACAATCATACATGGTTTTACCACACATACGCCTCAGAGATCATTCAATCTACTTTCATCCTTTCTCTGCCTGTTCCATGCCTCACTTCCATACATCAGGGTAGTTACCAGAACTCCATTGTGGACTTTGCTACTTTGGACAATTTTGCACTATTATACAATTAATAGGTTTTCCATGTCCATGACACTATGACACTTAAAAAGGAATATCCTTTTTCATTCGACTTTTGAAATAAATTAGATAAATAGCATTAGTGATAAAATTCAAGAATGTATTGAACTCTGCAAATATTTTAAAGACATTCTTAATGAGAAAACTGCTTACGCCTGAATTAATCTTACAAATATCCCACATTAGATTTATTTTAAACAGTTAACTTAGAAATTCTCACAGTCTATCTAATAACTAAGTCACTTCGTAATACTTCCCAGTCAGAGAGAGAGAAAGAAAATTTTAGACATACCATTCACATAAAATATAAATGTATCTTTATACAAACCATGTTTACTATTCATATTGTTTTTACTTTATCAAATTGCAATATACTTACTGAGTACATCACAAAACATAAACACTAACTATAAACAAATTACTGCATTAAAGTACAATCCTCTCCCAACCACAAGCACATGCTTCTGATGGAAGAGTTGTATAAAATAATCGGATATGTAAAATAACTATAATGTAAAATTGAAAATGTACTTAAAAATTGTATTAAAAAATCTGTTCCTTACCTGTGAGCGTTTGCATATATTATCTGCGCTATTCGAGGACACTTCTTACAAGCACATTAGAGTAATTGAAAATTAGCATATTGTTTATGGCTGCTAGTATTCGGCGGTGAATGCGGTAGTCCCCAGCCCCCGGTCCTCAGTCCCCAGTCCCAACCCCCGCGCCCGTCTCGCAACTCGCATCTCTCGGAGTTCCACAATTCCACAGTAGCGAGTCGCAGAGGCGAGGCGATAAATTAAAGCAGCTTTGTGAAACCGTCAAATAGCGCTAGTCCAGGCATTTTACCTTACTACATCTTCCCTTCTCTGCTTGGAGTCTCGGAGAGAGCGGCGAACACCGTCGTTTAAAGCGATGCCCTACAAATTAAGCGACCCTTTTAAAATGCAATTTTTATGCGGAAAATACATTTAAAGTCGCGATGCAGAAATTACGGTAAACGAGATTTCAGCTTTTATAAGATCTGGGACCCTCGAGACAAATATTTCCATTCGATTGCGTTGAAGACGTTACAATTTGTCATGTCGAAAGTTTCGCGGGAATTTTTCAAAGTTTTCGTATAGAAGCGGGAGGGATTTCGCCATGCCGGATAACAAAACTTTAAATGCAGTCGTCGCAAAAACTGGCGTTCGGTCTCGGGCGCCGTTTAAGAATTGAGTTTTGAGTTATAATTCGGCGCATTTGTTTAAGAAAGATCTCGAGTAACGTCAGAATATAAATGATTATACTGATAAAACTTTCAACAATGGGGAATGTCTCGTCGGTGCGTGTAAAGTATAGAGTGCGGGTGGGAGTGGGAGTGGGAATGGTAGCGGGAGCGGAGTGTGAGTGTGGAGTGCGGTGGTACGCGATGTGCGGTGAGTGGAAAGAGGTGTGAGGTCTGCCGGCACCGTACCTGGCCGGAGAAGAGGTCTTGCCTGTATCCACTTGGAATATAGTCGTGTGACATGTCCCTGTAGCCGGAGCTGGGACGCGGACGGAGGTACGCTAGGAAGTAAAGAGAACACGTAGAGAGTAGATACGCGATTGTCCCCCCTCTCAGTTCTTGTGTATCGCTATTTTTGTAATACGGTTTTCTAGAGACATTGCAGTAGTTTTGAAGATGAAAAATAAAATTGCAGTTTGCGCAGCAAGATTACACTTGGTAGACGGTGTTTTATGCAAAACTTACGTGATTCTGCCTCCATGATTTGAACGTATAAATCACAATATTCAGTTTATGGCAGAAAATAAATATTATGCTAATTTGAATATGGAAACTTGACACAGCGGAAAATCGGAATCAAAATTAATTTCTCAAATATCTAAGTAAATAATTTTACTTTCAAAGTAAAAAAAGGGTTTTCATGATAATTCCGATACAATATTGGTAACTAATGAAAAAAATTATAGAAAAAAGTACCTTTTTTCTAATTCTCACAAAAGTACTTTTTTCTAGTTCTCACTAAACCTTTTTTGTGACTTTTATAACAGTAAATAATTATTAATATTATGATTGACGGCCTCCTGGTCGCGGGGTAAGGATCTCTACTAGCAAGCTGTGGGTCGTGGATTTAAATCAGGGCGTGTGCAGGTATTTTTTATTTCATTCATTTGTGTTATTTCACCATTTACTCATTTATTAGTTTAGTCTTAGTTTTAACTAGAAAGTTAATTCCCCACCTTTCTCTACCCCATCTTCTTCCCCTCCCAACATACCCCAATTGGGGATGCCATAGTCTCACTGGCTCCAGACGGTTGGTAGCAGTTGGGACTCTTGTGCGGTTTCATATAAAGAAGATTTACCTCTCTTTGCGTTTAACATTATCGATTATGTGTATTCCCAATTTACTATTTTATGCATGGTGGAGTATTTTGTTTTTGTGGTGTTATGTTCATTTAGATGTTCTTTCTGTTAAAAAACATAATAAACATGTAAAATCCCAGCTGGGCGTGATATTCAAAATAAATAAATAACATTTACGCTTTCACGTCGGCATAAAGTTGAAATTATACGGAAATATAAAGTTTTGTATTTTTGCCAGCAGTGATTTAAATTAAAAAAAAATATGGCATAAGATATATCTATACCTACATTCTTGCTCATTTTCCATGGGAGAAGCGTCTTGACATATTGTGGAATTTCATGTGGTGTGATTTACAATATATCCACAGTGAACTCACCTTTCAGGTTTGAAAGCATATCTTGCCGTACGGAATTTTCATTTTTACATTTCTGACACAAAATTTTGAATAGATTCTGGCGATGGATTTCTATTACGACATCAATACCATATGACAAGTTGCACGCCAGAAATTGCGGAAGTCTTTGTATTTCACAAGAAACGGAAATAACGTACGGTAAATATTGGTAGATACTCTTAGTACAGCCGTGACTAAAGTTTACCAATCAGAACTGAAAAGTTGCTCTAAATGGTTTTAGACCTGTTTTGCGACTAGATATGAATAGCCAGGTATTTTACAACCTTCCTATTTCCCAGTTACGTGCGTGTCGTTCCCGGGTATTTGCGTAAGGTAATCATTTAAAAAAAAACAAATATAATGCCAATATAAGTAACGACACGATTCTGAATGGTGGTCTAAGGCTATAATTGGGATGCCGTAGTCCCAATGGCTCTGGGTATACACATAAAAAAGAAGGAAGCGATGTTTGACAAACGGAGATGACGGTATTTTAGGACTTCCCGGAGGAGAAACGGACTCGCAGCTGCTAATGTGACACGTGACGAACACCGCTAATTGTAATGGACAGGGAGTTAGAACAACAGCAACAGCGACATGATCCGCAAATCCTACATGAAGGTATAGTCCACCAATCTAGTGATCCCCACCTTAACACACCTGCAGTCCCTGTACGGTCGACTGCACGAAGTACGAGGCATGAGGTACTGCGTAGTAACTCGGCCTGCCTTACGTCATGTGGGCAATTAAATCCATGTACCTAAATCGGATTTCGCATTCTCCCATATTGCCGGAAAACCTTGTTCAAATAAGGATCATCTTAACGTTCCGGGAATTGCCAAGTTCAACAATGTTCACAAAGTTACGCCTAACAACGGGTATCTAGTTATTGCTTTACTGTTTCGCCCAAATTTCAATAATCTTTTTTTCTTATGGAATTTATTTTATTTTAATGGAGAATTATTTTTACAAGTAATAACAATACAGCAAACATTACAGAAAAACCCAATAACAAAATAATGTTCACCTTATGAAAAAAAAAATAGTATATATTCAGTGAAGCGTGGCTAGAAAAAAATAAAATTGAAATACTAAACATAAAAAAATGAAACCA
Source organism: Hesperophylax magnus (assembly GCA_026573805.1). Lineage (NCBI taxonomy): Eukaryota > Metazoa > Arthropoda > Insecta > Trichoptera > Limnephilidae > Hesperophylax > Hesperophylax magnus. The sequence goes on along the minus strand of JAIUSX010000006.1, from coordinate 6,842,779 downwards.
TCAAATACAAGAAAAATAACAAAAAAAAATTATAGAATAAATGTATAAGATACGTACCTGACTTAGTAACCAGTTATTCTTGACATTATTTGGAGTAAAATATATTCTCCGGTGACATTTTTGTGATTGATTTATTTTTGTAAATGTTCTTTTTCAAAAACCAACAAAATCAAATTTGTTTCCTTACTCAGCCTAGTAACAAACCAACCAACCACTGGATAAAGTCAGTTAGGTACGTCTCTTAGAACCCAGTACATCTAAGCCCGTCGTCCCACTGGCTCGGTAACGGTACGAATTCGATAAAAACCGGACACCGTGCACAGAAAAGTAAGGTTCACTTCGGTTTGCAGAGCAGCCATTATGGGATTTTTATTCGCAGGTTTTCCGGTTTTTGTCGATTTCGTACCGTTACCGAGCCAGTGGGACGACAGTCTCAGATTGTCTTGTCAAACAGTATTTACATAATATTATGTCTAGTGGACTAAATATATCTCACTAGGTATATCCTGTTCTTAAAATCCATGTAAAAGCCCGGCTGGGCGTAAAACCAAATAAAATAAAATATTACGTAAAATTAATAGAAGTTGCTCTTTTTGAAAAACTCTGTAAAGATTAATACACGACGCGTAAAATTTGGAAATCCAATGTATCTATCTATTTATATAAAGAAGAGTACAATTTAAACACATACATTTGTTTTAGACCACTATATTTTTAAAACACTACCGGTTTCGGAAGAACCCTTCCTTCATCAGGAGAATATTAAAACTGGATACGCAATTCCGACAGATACATATTATATTAAGGTGTTGGAGAGGTAGAGGGAGGTGACCAAAGGGAAAAGGGTAAAAAGAGGATTTCTGGAAAGAACAGAGCGGTTTAATGGAAATATGTCTAGAACTGAACTTTTTAATTTCAGGTTTATGTTTCAGTTATCTATTTTTTTGCCTTTATTATTACGGTGAAGAATTTAGAATATTAGTTTAAATTTAAATTTAATGTTCTCCTGATGAAGGCAGGGTTCTTCCAATACCGGTAGTGTTTTAAAACATAAAGTGGTTTAAAACAAATTCACGTGTTTATCTTGTAAATTATGGCGAGCCACAAAGTTAATGCTTTTACAAGAAGAGTGTCGGTGACAGGCGGCGCGGATTTAATTTTATACATAAATTTACAGTTTTATTACGAGATTGATGAAATTTTTCATAACACGAGGAAGGTCACTTCTATATGAGATGTCGAAAAAACAATCCCCATCCCTTTAAGCAGAATGTTGATACCTCTTGATGAAGTTTTGGACAGTTGACGTTCAAAGTAAGAGGGAAATTATTAACTTTCTACATCTGATTTTAAAAAATTGTCAGTTTAAAGCCCCGGGGCAACGCCGTGGACTTGAGACAGTGTCTTATAAAATGCGAAAAACACATCGATAGTTTTTCTCGCTTTTCATTACAACGCTCGTCTCGAAGCGTGCAGTATATTATTTATTTTATTCCAGTGGTGACGTGGAAATTCCTCCGCCCCCCGGTGACCTTCTCATGGCATTTGAAGCGGGTCCCCCGCCCGGTGTACCTACAAAATGTATTATTGTTATGAAATTTGTTACAATAAAGTCTATAAGGCCGGGCCTGAGGGGGTGGTAGCAGGAGGTGGAAGGGACGGGGGCGGTGGGGGTCGGGGGGCGCTGAGTCAGCCCTCTCGACTGCAGCACAATGGACGGCTCGCGGTGAAAACGGAGAGAAATGGAATATATTTTATACTTCGATATTCAAATGAATCCGAGAAGAAACATTATCTGTTGTGGGGTGCATTATTTGTCCAAACCCTCGGAATATATTTTCATAAATTTTGTATTATTTATAAATCCAACGGAAATAATTGATTACTCTCCAAGTTATGTCAAATGACGAAGTTTGGTTCTTGTTTTCCCCACGTCGAAGGATGTTGCAATTATTTGACCTAGTTATGAAGAGATCAACCGATAGCACCGTGTTGTGGGCGTGTACGTGTGCTCGAAGAGGGATCCATTTTGTTTCGGTTCAAATGATCATTCAAATATTTAAATTCTTTCTTGAACACATCTGGGGCTTAGGTGAGGTTAGAATTAGACCTTAGGGTCTAATGTAATTTGGTAACAGTTTTTTTCCAAATCAATGTAGATAACACTTGTGTGTATTTTCAGTTAACCGGGGTTTGAAGGCATTTTTCAATGATATGGGTGACGAAACACGGAGCTTATACTATTGCTTCTAAAGCCGAGGGCTCCTCTCTCGGAATGACAAAAAGCTGTGAATTGTGTTCAAATTTGGTGTCAAATGAAGTATTTATTTAATTATTTATATCAAAATATATCATAAGGATAAAAAGAGATTGTAATTTCACGGATGTGAGTATTATGTAAATTTTTTAATGTACAAATATTGTCTAAAATCAATATTAATGCGGTAAACTATGGATCAAAGTTGTAAATGTGGGTTTTGTTGTGTAACAATGTTTTAATTATTATGGTTGAATGCCTACAATAATTAGGAAAAAAAATCTTTATTTGTCAATCACGTCTGGGATAGTTTTAGCAGTTTTATTTCGTGTTTTCTATCACACCATTTTGTCTATGATATTTCCACATTTTCCAGTTTTGAGTTAGGATTATCATAAGTTCTTAAAATGAACAAAATCTTTCTCATAAAATAACTAAACTTATAACATAACCCGTTTTAAAAGAAATAAAGACTTGGATTTCTTTTAGAACCACATCATACACTTCTTTACCAAGAATACCTAGAGGGAGGAGCATTGAATTGTTCAAGTTCACGGAAAATAGTAATAATATTATTTTAGGTTAGTGCAGGATAGTTTGGTAAAGAATTAAAATAAATTACGTTGTAATTTGCTTATCAACATAGAAACTGATAAACATCGTTTTATTTTGACAAACGGTGCGGGTTTGGTGGTCGTGAATCTAATGAGTACGATAGTACGCTGACCGTAGATTGTCATCACAACAGGAATCATGCACGGGCAAAAACGTTATAAAATGAGTTAAAAACAAAAACAAAAATGAATGAAATGTTATTAAAGTTGCAGAATGATTATGAATGTTATTCAGAAATGGAATCGGGCGATCCGACAGCTCCCCGAGTAGGTCGCGACTCGAACAAAAGATGCCACCACTTGTTCTATTCAGCTCGCTGATGAGATAGAGCCACTCGAGCTTTTTTATTCTTCACCACAGATACTGGCGGTAGGCAGGAACACTTTTTGTATAAAAGGAAACATGCTTCTCCCTTCCTCCTATCCCCCCACTCCGCTACTCCACCCCCCGCCCCACCCGCAATAACCCCCCACCCCCCGACCTTATTCTTGCCCGGTATTTGGAAGCAGTAAGAATTTTCATATTATTATCAATTCTGGTGGAATTTAAAGTTCACGCGTACGGGGCTACAGTAAAAGCTTAATGGGCTCATTGGAATATTATTAATGACCCGGGTAAGGTGTAAATTGGCCCTTGCGTAAAATTAGCCAGACGTAAATTAAGAAAAAAAGTGTTTTACGGATGATAATTTTTCCGCGAAACGAATACCCATGTAGACGTGCAATATTCGTAATTTATGGAGAACGAAATTCTACGAACGTTTTATTATTTGTACGAACATTTCACAATTTTTTTTCGCTTATCGAGTGTATCGAATATATAGTATATAATACGTCTCGAGGCGGATGAGGCGGATTAATCATACTAATCTTAGTAAGTGCCGAATGACGGAGATTTAAGTATACGATCGCCTTGGATAAACTGTAAAATATTAGCCATAAGGCTGAATTATAGTCGAAATATATCATTCCGATACTAGCCAGGCTTTGTCAGATGCGTACAAATTATAAAACTTTCAATGGCATTTTTGTTCGGCTTCATCATTTCGAAGCGAGTTGTTATTTAGTTCTGGGCCTGACCGCACAGGAAATTACTACAGAAATAATGTCCGTAGAGATTCCGCGGAAATCTGAGGTTCGAATCTCGACTAGTTCAACAAACACACAAAAGATTCACGTATATTTTTTACCATCCGTTCTTTATACTTACACCAGTCGGCGTGATAACGGATACAGATGACCCTATAACCCACGCAAGGACTCTCCAGTCTCCAGTCACACCCTTATTTCCACAATGCCACTCGTACTCCTTACAGAATATTCTCTGATATCGAAATGTCATCTATTTAGACACGTCCAAATTTTTCTATGATTTTCTTATGAACTGCTAGAAAGACGAACTATTACTAGTATAGATTGGCTGAAAAACAGTGTCGAATTCATTTTATTTTATTCAACATTAATTAGGCAAACTAAAAAAATGGCGTTTTATTAAATTGTAACCGATTAAAAATAACAAAACTTGTATTTCAAAGATTTTTCAAACTTAACCACTTTGTAATTTTCAACAAAAAAACTAAACTAAAAACTATAATAAACTTTATAAGTTGTGCTGGTATATTTAACGTTTGTAAAAATACGGTTAAAATATTAATTTAAGAATTTTGTGCTCTCATGTATTTTTATAACTATAATCCGTAAAAAAAGGAGGAGAAAATGGAACTGATTTGTAGGGCCTAGATTTGGATTGTGATAACGAAATACACCTCAAGATTTTCACGTCTGAAATCAATTTTGAAACTATGTATTTTGACACTAGTAAAAAGTTCCACCAGGACTAATGACCAACTAATATAAGTAAGAAATAGATATAATGTCAGGTGTAGTAAGAATGCTTGATAAATTAATGTATCCAACATACTTCTCTACGCAGTGTAGTTCAGAACATGCGCAATATAGCCTTTTTCAGATTTTCACGAAAGAGTTATTATGACTTCAGCTGCGGGTAGATACGCCGAAGAGTTATCTTGTTCGTTGTTTGCCGTTCGGCTATCCCAACATCCAACACACGCTTCCTCGGTAGGTAATCAGTTTCAGCAAGGTCGCCACCCTTGTTGCATTGTTCCACTCTTGACGTTTTTTGGTGTATAATTTATGGATGTTTGCTAAGAAATGTGCCGCGAGTAATTTCCCAAGAATAAACCGACAGAGAAGAGAACAATGGGTGGATTTCCTCCCCGTGACAGTAATTAATGGTATCGCATGTTATATTATTATAAACGGTGTGTTTCGGACTCTTGCCACCTGTCCGGCACATTTGGTGTTGGGATGTCAGGAAGCCATCTGGGATAATAATAATCCTCTCAAACATTCACTGACCGTTGAATTATATCACGTTAAGACACAAAACAATCCTCATCCAGAAAGATAATGCCCTGAAATTTGACCACCGCGTCGAAAGCTTTGAACTCTCCCCTAGAAATGGACCAACAATCAAGTAATTGTTCTACGTCTTCCATAAGAGACTGTGCGCTGCCTGCCTGTCAATAAAATACTGTGGTACAGCCGGGATTTCATTCGAGCAAAGTGAATTACGGAACTCTGAATAGGATTTTATTTGATTGCGCCATTATCATGAGTCCCATTTCCACCATCAAAACTTTATTGATCTTATACGAATATGGGTATACTTGGTTACTCATTGTGATGGATAGATTGAAACAATAGTTTACGTTCTGGACCTGGAGCATTACTTCGTATCATTGTTACACTTGTACCCATGCAGAAATATCAAGTTTTTAAAGTAAAACTTCAAGATATAAAATAATGGAATGGATTGACTTGTCAGTTCATCCAACACCTTCGAATATAATTACCTAATCATTGATATCACCTCTAGAGACAGCAGTGTTGGTGTCGTGTCGGAATTCATAAATATGAATATTTTAAATATGCATGTAGAAAGGTTTAACCACTATGCACATTTATATTCCGGTACCTATAAACAGGTTATGTATTCCTGTTGTGAACAACAGCATTTTTTAAATGAACACATGAATCTATTCGTGATAAGATGAGGATATTGGCAATGTCGGTCCTAATTGGTTAAATCCCAGCAACTCCCTGTGGTACTGTACATAGTCAGACCGCTTCCTGCCTCTGCCCACCGCGCCAGCGCACCCGTCAGACGGTACTATTTACCCCGCGAAGATACGTAACAACTTTCAAATGGGATTTAGATAAATGTTTGGATAAAGCACAAAGCATGTGAACAATTAACCAGTGGGGAACGGTGGAGACAACCTAACCAATATTAATGGTTGGCCATACTCAAGTAACTGGAAACTTCGCGGAGATCTTTTTATTTACCCATCGACTAAGTACCGAACGGAATGGCACAATGTAATGTGAAAGTAAATAATGATTCAATGAAAAATAAAATCCTTCTATTAAACACATTCGACCCCAATAGTGGCGATGCATTGTGGCAAAGGAAAAACCTTGTTTGACTTGTCTCGGCTTTGAGAGAAGTGAGAAGTGGCAGTTGAATGAAATATTCTACAACTAGGTACTATATAAAACATAACTATAAAGCAGAAATTAGTCTTTGAATCGGAAAAATTGGTTCATAGAAAAGCGGCCGGTAAAGGAGGGATTGACATTTTCAAGGAACGAATGCGAGATATTTTGCGCGAACGCTATGCGGAATTTATCCGAAACATAAGATTTGAATTCGACCGTCCAGACTGTACAGTAATAATAATGATCTAATAAATCAGATTCTATTTTGAAACAAGATTGAGAAGACGGCCAAATGGTGCGTAAACATGTAAACAATAACAAAAGATTGCGAATGGATTTTTTTGTGATGTTATTAATGTACCTTCATAATAAATTTTTACGAATATTCTAAAATCATTTTTAACTAAAATATAATTTATCCAGAAACCTCTCCATTCATTCGTCAAGGGCCTGCAATCCCGTTTTTAACCGGATTACGAATAATTTGAAGAGATTCTTGTGTTTTTTGTACAATTCAACAAATGAAGCAAATAAATTAGAATTTTTTTTTCAGTAATTTTTCTCCGTTAACGTCTATTGTTGCTACTTCTTACTAACTTTTTTTATTTTTATTTTTTATAGTGAATACCTCACAAGAGTCCCAACTGCTCCCGTCTGGAGCCAGTGAGACTATGGCATCCCCAATTGGGGGATGTTGTGAGGCTGAAGGTAAGTGGGGAAGGGAAAGAGGAAGGTGGGGAAGTACCTGGCTATTCAGATCTAGTCACTAAACACGGCTAAAGCCATTTGGAGCAACGTTTCAATTCTGAATGGTGGTCTTACACCAGGGCGATACTGGTAGTATCTTCCACTCTGGAACGTGCCGCAAATATACTATATATTATTTTAATTAATTAATTGTGAAATAACACAAATTAATCAAATAAAATTTATTTGCGCACGCCGGGTTCGAACCCGCGACCTTCGGAATGGCAGTCCAATGCGTTACCACTGGACTATGCCGGCCGTCAAAAAATATGAGAATGTCAATAAATTCATATCAATATGTGTTATTTTGAATAAACCGTAAAGTCTTGATGCCATAAAACATATATGTCAATCACCTCCTTTACGTCCATTTAAAACCTCGTTAGGTACTTTCATTTTATGGGAACCCTATTTATCGAGATACGTCGACGTCTTAAAACTTATAATATAAAGAAATTGTAATAAACTTAAAACTATAAATCGTCTTGAGATATGATTAAATGTGAAAAAAATGCAAGTAGGTAACCACTATTTAATGTAGAAATTTTTTCTATGAGAGGCGAAAACTTAATATCATAGCAAAATATTAATGCATTATAGTAGCGAAATCAGTAAACATAAAATGAACCATCCTGTTTATAGAAACCGTTAATTAAATAATCGGTACAGCGGAACTATTCGATAAGCAATAAGCTATTTTATAGTAAACAGACCCATTGTTTGAACCCTTTTCAAGAAGGATTTGTGGTTTGACATAATTAAAAGATCAATGGGGCGTGAATTTTCGCAAAGGTTATCTGAGATCCACCACCATTGTTTCCGTTCAGCTGTCACTATCTCATTTATGACTATTTGTTTTCAGTTCAATTCACACAATGGCCGATAATCAATGGTTATATTGGAAAATATTCCACGTTTATCTAGAAATTTAACACTGACAACTTTACATTACATGCTTCAGTTGGGTAGGAAAAAATATTCATTATCAACTAATATTTTAGAAATGTTTAGACATCCATTTGAAAATATTAAAAGTTTATCAAATCTGTTTTATATGAGAATACCTATATCAGGAGCATGTTGCGTCTTTTTTTTAGTTTTTATGATTTTCGTAAAATCGTTCGGAAGGATATATTATTCGTCAAAAAAGTATTAAAAAATTGAACAAGCACTTCTACCCAGTTAAAAATAATCATTGTAGATCATTAAAAATATAAATTTCTGTTATCATCTGTGGTTCAAATTTGCTTAGAACTTAATTTAATTTTTAGAAAAATTGGAACTGATTGTGTGAATAATTTAGACTCTCCCGTGATTTATCACGGGTCTTAGTTAGTACAGAAAATGTTAAAAGAAATCGGAAATCACAAAAAAATGTCACGAAGCACTCCTGTTGGGAGTATACCTATAACACTGGCGTGAATAGAATAAATACAGAAACATTATATGATTAATTGAAGAAAATAGAGTAACACACGAGTATTGGAGTAGTATAATATAGGAACGACAGACGAACAAGTTTTAAGTGGGTTAAGTGTGTTTTGAAACATGATCGAAATAAATATCGAAGTCGAACACAGGAAAATTCCAATATAAACCGTACGAGTGCGATTATGCGTGACACCAAAAGCCTCAGCTGTAAATTATTTTCCTTCTCCATTATCGGGTAAATCAAAATAAATTCAAGTGGTGCCGGGACCCTCAAGGTCCTGCGTACAGCACTCGGCCGGACACGGGGAAGTGAAGCGTGCTCACCAGATAGCATATAAATCGAAAATCCTAAGGGGACAAAGAAATTGCCATGTTTTGATCTAGTAAAAAGGACGAGCTCCGATAAGAGTCTACCAGAAGAGCAGAGGGTAAAAGGAGAGGGTTAGAGGGGATGGGGATAGGCGAGAGGGACTCTATTTACTGAAAACCTCAACATTCTTTGATGCTGATAAGTGATTGCTTAAAGTAATGGGGGACGTTTTATCTGACTGCATTTGAATATTTGATCCCTACGCAAACGTGGAAGGCATGCCGGCTTGTGTTGATTGATTTCAAATACATAATACAAGCAAAAGTACCTCCAATAGATACTCGTAGATGTTGTAATACATTTAAAATAGAAACAGTTTGACAGTCATTAATAAAGTTGTCATAAACTAGTTGCTGATAATGCAGTATTTTATTTATACATTTCAGAAATAGTACATATTATTATTATGTATTTTGTAATGGATGCCTACACTCAACGGTGAAGTGTTATCAGAGCACGTTATTTGGCCACTTGAAAAGGCAATTTAACACCGTATTTCATAATATTTCCAAGAACACTTATTTTCTGATATTGCCGTGGGAAACGTGACACATTGTGTCGCCTGTTGTAACTTACAAGTATGAAGACTGCATCCGGAATAAATGGAGTTCTGTGAATTATAATTGCATTAATTATTTATTTGGCAACTGCTCTAGATGAAAGTAGAAAAGTTGTAAGATAAACTTGAATAATAACAGTATGACTTTCATAATATTATGCCAGCGGTAAATTTATAAACTATTACAATAACTCTCTCTAATGCCTAAGGGCTAAATTAAAAGTATTTTTGATAGGGAGGGGATTATTACACACGAATTGACGTTTCTGGAAGGCCTTAAAAGCTTTCTAATGCAGTCAACATTTAAAATTCTTTCGCCGTCGATTACGAAATATATAGGCGCCAGAGGCGTGCATTTCATATTGGCAAATGAACACTGTCTACCCTACCGTAGTCGCGTAAAAATATAAATAATAATAAAATATATCAACTTATCTACACTTTCCAAATGTGCTCGTCAAGTACCAGCAACGAATCGCATAGCTGCACACACCGTACCGACACCGCTCACCATAGCGTGTCAAAAGCAGAAACTAAGCATGCCAAATGTCACTCATGTTGGAGTATTCAATGTTTACTTTATACTACACAAAATGTGTTATGTTTGCGCATTAGATTGATTAGATGACCTGTTTGTGTTAGTGTCAAGGCAGAGCTTTTCAGAACAAATTGCAACAGCCAGCAAATAATATAGAAATCAGTGGTCGTTTTAAAGCCGGTATCTCTAAATTACTACTTATTACTTTCAAATTATTGTCTGTCTTTTAGCAGAAAAAAATATTAAAAATTTATGTATCCAGTGATAGGTTTGTAATATGCTTGATGAATGATTTGGCTTATGGCCCAACAAAATCGGTTACAACCATTCTAAGCGAAAACTTGCACGAATAGAGTAGGTATCTGTGGTATTTTTTTTCAATGAATTCGCTGTTTTCCTTCTGCCTACCCTGCTTTAAAAATTTGTGCAGGTCTCTGTATGACGTATCAACTTACGTCACGTTGAAGCATCGAGTATGTTCGTTTTTCCCAACGATTCAATTCTAAATGAGTCAATAACACCAGCTATTGACGGGGGCGAGGGAGTAGGTTGGTAGGTGGTCGGAATAGGTGGCCGTGTGCAGGTGTGGGTAGGAGCGTGCCTGTATGCCGAATAAGCCCAGTACTATTCAGTAACCGGAAGGCCATTGAAGGCGCTCCTTACCGCAGAACAGCGACTTCTTTTGCACTTATAAAAACATTTCCGGACTTATTCAAAGGCAAGAATTAAGCCCAACAATAGCGAGGGGTGGTGGGCACACAAAAAGCATAAGGATATGAGTGTTATATGAACCTTATATTGTTACTTAAATTCTATGTTACATAATTGTCTATGTTCTTAGGTGTTTCAAGGGCTCTTTTGTAGAGGGGACAAAAGAATGAAGACGCTTTAAGTAGTTGGAATGGCGTACTTAATTCATACATAATAAAGGAAATGCGGTTCAAAGTTTCTGAATTATTTGACAGGGCCTGAAGCGCACGCTTAATTAAAATAATGTATTCATTTGGATGTGGTTATCTTATAGCAAACATTAGTGAATGCAAAATATATCTCAGTTCAACAAGTAAGCATGTTATTCTCATTTATCCGAAAAACTGATTGGTAAATCGATTTCACATCGAATTAGATTTGATTTGATCGGATAATTATTAATATTATTTTTTTAATTAGTGTATTTAGAAGTCTTTTAACGTAGGTGTAGGTAATCTATACATTTTAGGACAAAATACTTGATGCTATCCCTATCTATAATATTATACCGTAACCCGTAACCACAGAATTTTGGAGTCTCTATACGGCCTCCGTGGTCGAGGGGGCTCTTGACAGCAATCCGGAGTCCGCAAGTTCAAATCTCGGCGTTCGTCAGTACATTTTGTTTGAACAATTGTGTGTTAAATAATACATAGTATACTTTCGGCACATTCCAGAGAGGAAGATACTATCTATATCACCCTGGTGAATGATTACCATTCAAAATTGAAACGTTGCTTGAAATGGCTTTAGCCGTGTTTGGTGATCACATCTGAATAGCCAAGTACCTCCGTACCCTCCTCTTCTAAACCACCCTCCCCCCATTATTTTCAGCCTCACAACATACCTCGATAGGGGTCAGACGATTGGGATCAGTTGGGACTCCTGTGCGGCATTCATATAAAAATATATGTTTTATCCAACACTGGGGAGTATCTTCTCCAGTTCCTTTTATCAATAATGGTACTTTGGTCGCCAGAAATCATAAGTACTGGGCTTCTCTTCGTAAGTGTTGAGTATTTTACAGGGTTAATCAATCTCGAGATGAAATTCTATTTAAAGTTTCTTTGGATGAAAATACGTTTATAAATGGAGTCAAAACTACAAACATCTTAATTTTCTAAAAATGTGACAAGTTTACTGCCGGATACATTGGAGGGGACCCACCCTTTCCCAACGGCTAGGGCTGTGTGAGGAAACTGATTGTTTATTGTTTAACCTCCTTAGCCGCACACGTCAGGACTCTAATTTTTTTTGTAAAAAGAAGCTACATTTATTTTAAAACGATTCTAGACCCTTCAATGTCCCTGCATGTACGAAATAATGTATGCATACTTATATTAATATTAACACAAAATAAGAACACATCAGATATGTGTTCGCCTGGTGGTTTGGCATCTAAAATTAAATGATAAAGAAGTAAAACAATATTTACAAGTGGAAGTATGATTGAAACATAAAAATATACAAGCCGCGTATTGAGGGCAGTTTAGCCCACTATCACGGGGCAGTCCTGGCAAGAATGAGCGTGGCAAGCGGCCTGGCCACAACGAGCCCAAGCACCCGCGTCCCTTAGCCAGTTTCCGAGAGTACTCTCGAAGAAATGTAAATGGGGGGGGGGAGATACTCTCAAAGACCCTAGGGAATGAGGTGATACTCCCAAAGACCTGAGGCTCACTTCATTCCCTAGGGTCTTTGGGAGTATCTCCCCCCCCCATTTACATTTCTTAACCAATACTTTGCGAAGCCACGTAGTCAGATATGGCATGATGGAGTGAATCAAATACTTGAGTTGAATCATGTCAAGAGTCAGAATAACTGAAGAGTATGTATGTATGTGAATGAAGCAAGGAGTGTGTGCCAAGATAGGGTTGGGTGGGGAAATGGCGTGAAGGTTAGTGAGTTAGTTAGAATTGTTTTAGGCTTGAATAAACAAGATAGTCAAAAAAAAATCCGCTTTACAACCGACGAGGAGTCGATGATAGTATATAATATTTTGACCAATACTTTGTATTGATAATTATTTAGTATGGTTCTAACTTTACTTAAACTTATGTAACCTAACCTCGATGAAGGTTTACAACTGATCAGACAATTCTATCATGCTAAGCATAAAGAGTACAAGTTAAAACAACAACTTTTCAGGAGAGCGATTTCAAAGGTATCAACTGTGATTACTTCTATTGGGTGATTAAGTAACAAATGCTTATTGTTAATCAAAATATATTTTTGAGATTTTTTGTTTTGATACCACAATAGATTTAAAAAATTAAATTACATTTTTTTTTTGACTCATACACTTTGGACTGCCGGATACAGATGTAACGCGTTGTCTCGGTCAGGGCCGGACTTCCGCATAGGCCCGAGAGGCACCGGCCTAGAGCCCCAACCATAGGGTGGGGGAACTGGCCAGGGACCGATTTTATTTTATTTTTTAACATTAACTCCACACAAGAGGCCCCGATGGGAAATCATAATATGTCATTTTTTCTGATGCAACAAAAATGGTAAACATTGAGGACACGCACTCGGAAACTAAATAAATCTTTCCATAGGATCCTAAAATCGAAGGGGACCTCGGCTAGGTGCCAAGAGAATACACACAAAAATACAAACACAAGGAAAAAATATCACATTTTTATGTAATCGGAAAATGTTGCTTGTGCAATAACGGAGGACTACCACTATCACGGGAGTTAACTACTCCAGACGACCATCATCTACAAGAAGATATTGCAGGACGTCCCTTACACCCCGCACTTCACCTTGTTTAGTCATTAGTATTGTTTCATCATTAATATTGTTTCATAATTAGATTAATTAGTATTGTTTAGTAATTAATATTATTTAAGTAATTAGTAATTGGAATGTTGTTAATTAATAAACTGGACCTAAGCACCTCCAGCGAATAAACTTGCCGATCAAGAACACGATCCGGTAATTGACATGACCAATCAATTAGGACCGCTATATAAACGGCCGCATCTTCCTAATCAAATAAGTCTGTCTTGTTGATTGAATCTAAACACTTGTTTATCGTATTGCTCAACTTGATTGCTTCCAATTGAAATTGTATCTTACCTGTTGTTTATATTTTTGTAAAAACATTATAATAAAATAAAAGGATAATCATATCCAAATAAGAGTTCATTTTTTTAAAAATAAAAGTGAACGATAAAAGTTAACTGGCGCCCAGTACGTGGGTCATAAAAAATTCGAGGAAGCTGTTAAACTTGGCCGTAGCCATGACTCCCTAGGTATTTTTATACCTCAACGCGAAGGACCACCACAAAAAAAAAATCGTTAAGTGAAGAAAACATGCTGAAGATAGCTGCAACAACATTCATGTAAGTACATTTTTCAATTGTTCGTCTATCCCATCCGAATGATAGATCCTTTTCCCTACCTTATCCAAAAGGTTAGAGATAAAATTAAAGTCTTTTAAGAAGAATTGTAATTTTTTTTTAAATTGTTAATTTTTTTTTATAAATTTCCTTTTTACGTTTAAAAAAAAAAATGACACAGCCAAATGAGAGACCCGCTCCCCAATACTCGGAGTCGATTCTGGAGTATAGCGGCTCTGCGCATGATATCAATTTATTTATAAAATCGGCTAGGGGTTACATTGCACGAAACGGCAATACCCCAAGCAATGTCGAAAGAGTGATTTCGAGATTGCGTGGCAAGGCATTACAGGTGATCCTTATGAATGATCATGAAAATAATATTGAAAAAAATTTAGAAACATTAAAAATTGAATGTGATGACAAAAAGTCGGTCACATTGCTTCAGACCGAGTTAATAAACTTCAATCGGGGCAATAAAGATTTTGGAACTCTGATTCACGAAATGAATCAGATATTATTTTCAATAAAAATAAAAATCTCTGATCAATATGGGCCAGCGAGTGCGCAAGTTCTAATGGAACCATATAAAGACACGGCACGTAACACATTGTTAAATTTTTTACCCACACATATTAAGTGTGCGAATTTGACAAAAAATTACGACGCTTTGTGTGTCGAGATACGTATGTTGGAGGCGCATGGCGAACTCCACTATAACAAAGCTAAACATGTCCCTAATTTCCCACAACCAATGCAAAACAAATTTCACCCAACTCAGTTTGGACAAAATAACTTCAATAGGCCCTTTAATAACTCACAACATCATCAAAACAGTTATAGGCCGAACCATAACAATTTTAACGCAAATAATAATAATTTTAATAATAATTATAAACCGTGGCAACGCAATAACTTCGCGAACAACAAACCCGGACAGAACCCCTGGGTTCGAAATAATAACAGGTCGCAACAAAATAATTTTAGATATCAGGGTAATGCCCAACGCCGTAACGAGGACGTTAGTATGAGAACAGCGCCTATGCAGCGCTCGTCCAGCGGTCCGGTCATAGACTTAGGTAATGGACGTACGGCACAGGAGCTATTTCAATGTGATCAGGAGGACCAGGATTTTTGGATGAGCGAAAGAGATCCCCAAGAAACTTAATCCAACTAAACCACATAAATAATGGACTTCCATATATAGAAGCTCCATTAAATATAAAAATTTTAATTGACACTGGTAGCTCTAAATCATTCATGAGTAGAGCCTTTTATAATAGATTGTTTTTTGATTGCGAATATATTGACGAGGAATTCTCGGTACAAACGGCGCACACCACAACGACTCATAGAGGTACGGTTGTTACGCCATTTTGGAAAAAGGTATTTGGAGACAATAATAACAAAATGAGGTTTTATATTTTTGATTTCTCTAAAAAATACGATGTCTTAATGGGAATAGACATGTTAAAATTAATGAATGCAACGCTAATGCTAAATGGTAGTAATAATAACAATAATGTATTAAAAACCCCAACAAAACAAGTTCAACTATTCCATGTAATGGACATGACCGAACTTGAAGAATTATTGGAGAAGAATAAAGACTTGTTTTCTGAAGAATTAGTATCTAATTGCTCACCTAACGTAAGGCACAAAATTAAATTATTAAAGGAGGAACCGGTATATCAGCGTGCTTATAGGTTGCCGTATGAGCAGAGGCTCGAGGTTGAAGGGCAAGTTGCCCAACTTCTTAACGATGGAATTATTAGGCCTAGCGACTCGCCATGGGCAAGCCCGGTCCACATCGTTGAGAAAAAACTCGATCAAACAGGAATCAAAAAGTGGAGAATGGTCATAGACTACAGGAAACTTAATGAACAAACGCGTAGCGACAAGTTCCCCCTCCCAAATATTGAAGACATGTTTTCGCAATTACATGGGAATAAATATTTCTCAACCTTAGATTTAACAAGTGGGTACCACCAGATCAAAATGGCCGAAGAATATATGGAGAAAACAGGATTTACTATCCCTAATCAACATTATGAATTCGTACGAATGCCATTCGGGTTAAAAAACGCACCGGCTACGTTTCAACGAATGATGAATAATATATTGCGTAAATACATAGGTAAAATTTGGTAAGTATATTTAGACGATGTAATTGTATATGCCAAGGATAAAAAGGAGCACCTAAGGCGTTTAGAAATGATATTCAATGCTCTTCGGGAAGCTAACTTAAAAATAAATATGAACAAATGTGAATTCGTTAAGGAAGAAATTAAATTTTTAGGCCATATACTGAATAGTAATGGGTTACAACCTGACCCCAGTAAATTAGATGCCATACGTAAATTCCCTTTGCCTAAAACAGTAAAAGAAATTAAATCGTTTTTAGGGTTAATAGGTTACTATCGGAAGTTTGCACCTAACCTAAGTAAAGTGACAAAACCACTTACAGAATGTACTAGGAAAGGAGCAAAAATAAATAATCAAGATAATAAATTTTTAAATGCTTTTAATCTTTGTAAAGAGTTATTAATGAACGCACCAATTCTAAAATACCCAGATTTCAATAAAGAATTCACCGTAACGACGGATGCGAGCAATATTGCACTAGGCGCAGTACTTAGCCAAGAGTCTCAGCCCGTCGCGTATATATCCCGAACCCTCTCTAAAACAGAAACCAGGTATAATACAACGGAGAAAGAATTACTTGGAATAATATGGGCTCTCCAACAATTCCGCCCTTATATTTAAGGTAAGCATTTTGTGATCGAAACTGATCACCAACCGTTAATATGGTTGACTAAATTAAGGGAACCTAATGCTAAACTAACAAGATGGAGACTCAAACTCCAGGAATACGATTATACTATAAAACACAAACGTGGCTGCACAAACCATGTAGCCGACGCATTATCAAGAGTAGAGATCCATCATAGTGAGGATAGTGATGATCAAGACTCGTTACGAGTAGAAATCACTTCGGACGCCCAGAGTGTCGCCGACACCATGCATAGCAATGTAGACGATCATGAGGGAGGAATCCCGATTCGTCATGAGCATCCACCCCCACGTATGAACAGGATATTTATAGAAACAAGTGATCAGGAATCACGGAAGTTGAAAACAAAAGAAACAGGTACGGATCATGTTTGGTGCATTCCCCTCGATAAAGCACGAAATATATTTTTAAATTATTTAAAATTATGTTTAGATAAGAATAAATACGCCGTAATTATTAAGGACGACAAACTATATGAAATTGTGAGCGAATGTTATAGGAAAGATATCGAAAAGAACTCACTACAGTTAATACGATATACGAATATTAAAATAGAACCTTCCGATATAGAAGAACAAAAGAAAATAATACATTTAGCGCACGTTGAAAACCAACGTCATATGGGCCTAGATGCCCTGCTCGCAACAGTAAAGCGAACATATTATTTTAATAACATGCGATCCAAAATAAAGGCATATTTACAAACATGTATAATTTGTCAAAATGCCAAATACGAAAGGCACCCCACTGTAGCTCCCCTAGAAGCCACTGTTACCCCCGCTTGTCCGATGGAAATATGGAAAATCGACACTTATCACTTCGGTAGACAAAAAATCCTTACTATAGTAGATAGATTTTCTAAATGGGCATCTTGTACATTAATCACCGTCGATAACAATGTCGCAATATGTGACATATTAGTAAAGATGTTCTCCTTAATCGGCGCACCAAAAGAAATTCATTTTGATCGCGAAACTACGTTCACGTCCACTACTACCCGCAAATTACTAGAATCATATAAAATAAAGGCTCACGTGACCACGACCGGTCATTCGCAGTCTAAAGCCGATGTAGAACGTTTCCATTCTACACTTACGGAAATATTAAGATTAGTACGTAACGCAATATCAGATATTACCCCGGAAACACAAGTAAATTTAGCAATGAACGCATATAATAACACAATACATAGTGTAACAAAACACACCCCTAACGAAATACATTTTTGTCATGGGAATCGAACACCGCCAGCCGATGGCGTGATTACCCAAAATTATGTAACCGATCATATTAATCAATGTAAAAACCTTCAAAAATTAATCCATGAAATGCAAACTAAAACAAAAAATAAAACACTCGAACGCGTAAATAAAAATCGCACCCAACAAGAAATGTCAATAGGACAACAGATATTAATAAAAATCACAGCGCGAGGGAAACATAAAAATAAATTCAAAGGACCGTTTACGATAACTAACATTCTCCATCATAACGTCTTAGAATATAAAAATCGTAGAGGATTAGCGGCAATCCATAAAAATAGTGTTAAATTATTTCAGGTTGATCGCCTTGACGCAAACATTGAGAATCCGCCAACTGACGGACAATGAACACTTCATCGTAGCACCTCTTGGAGATGCACGCGCTGTCGAGGGCCAATGGCACGTCATCCACACACTAGACCTATCAACATTGGTCGAACAATCGCAACAATTAGAATTTAATTACAATAAGTTTATAAAAAGTAATAATGTAACCTTACCTAATGTAGGCTTAGAACGTTTAAAATATTTAATTGATCATAATAATGCATTGATAGATAACCTAGTAGTAACTAGACATAAGCGAGGTCTTATAAATGGTATCGGGTCGATAATTAAGGTAATAACGGGAAATTTAGATGATAATGATATGAATAAGATAATGCAACAACTAGAAAGTAATCAAAATTTGAATCAACAACGAATCTCTTTAACTTCAAGAACACTAGAAGATTATTACACTTGTAGTGGTACGCACTACTTCATTTGAACGGACTTCCAGAAGTTTCGATTTTTTTCCAAACAAGATTCTTAGATGTTCTTTTATTATTTTTCATTTTTGTTTGACAAAATCATACATAGCAACCAAATTATTCTAGAATCTTCTTTAACTTATAAAAGCGGCAGTATGAAGGAACTCGCCAGTAGTCAGTCATCATTCCGCCGTCAGTCTACAAGGATCAACGAGTGTTAACCCGCGCTAATCTTACTAGCGCAAAGGACAATATTCCCGGCTTCGCCCGTACCATCATGGACTCCATCGGGACACCATCATAGCGCCTCGGCCACGTCCATGGCCAGCGCTACTCGGATTACAAGCGCCCTGGTTCCAGTGTCTCTGACCAGCGCTTCTTCCACGCCATCATGACCACCACGAGGACACGCAGCATCCTCACTGGTCACGCCGCTCCCGTTCAACCGCCTACAAGGTCCGCCGCACCTTCGGCCGTCTCGTCAGCACTGGAGTGCCTGAAGACCTACGTTCTTCGCCAGTGCCTGACCTTCATCGAGTCCCGGTCTCCAGCGCCCGGCGTCGACTCACTGACCCGCGCTTGGCCATCACAATCTTCTTCAATCTTCACCGCAGCGTCCGGAGTATTCCACATCTGTCCTACGTCCACTCTCATCACGGCTACCTGACTCATCAAATAAACACTCTGACCTTCACGACACGTCTTTCTTTCCGTGCCTTCCTCACCGATCCCTAAACACTAAACTTAAAAATATTTCACTTAATCAATTAGTTATATGGGCACAAATAAGCCACGATCATTACGAAGATCAAACCGATTTGTTGATAACACATTTAATTTACCAAACGGAGACAATAACTGAATTAGTATCCAGAATCACGGAAGCTATCACCTTTGCCGCTCATGGAATGTACCATCCTAGCATTATTAAACCAAAAGTCTTCATGGACTCAATATCACAAATAAATTCAGAACAATTATTTTCTAAAGACTTTGATATTATTCAACGCTTTCTACAAGTCAAACTCATAAAAACCAAACAAACCTTGCATTTTATTCTGTCCCTTCCGTTAGTAGAAAATACAGTGTACATGTATAATAAAATAATCCCTATAATATCCAAACCTGGTTCCCAATGCTTCCAACCCCACCTCCTATCCAGACGAATATTGAGAGATGGAAAACAAATGTATGTCGCAAGCAAATGCCAAATAATCTCAGAACAAATCAGCTTGTGCAACAAAGAAATAAATACCATTGACGATTGCACCACCTTTGTGTTAGAAAACCACAACGAGCAGAACTGCAGCCTTCACAAAATAATATGCCCAGAAGAATATACTCATATTATAGGAGACAATATGATGTATGTATTTCGTAACCAGCCCACACCACTACAAGCACATTGTCCACAACATAAAAGGAGTATTGTTATTTCTAAATCAGTACTCGTGACCAACGACGAATGCAGCATACAAGGAAAAACTTTTAATATGGGAAGAACTATCAACAAAGAAACGTTAGTCATTACGTACTCCAGGGAAGAACTACACGTATTACAGCTACCCACATTACATGTAGACGAAATAGAGAAACCACATCAAGATTCCAGTATCAACACCAACTTGACAAAAACCAATGGAAGTCTACATATCACACTAACAAGTTGCCTAATAATAATGGTAGTTGGATATATCCTATGGAAACTATGTAAACTCTTCGAAACCCGAAGGAGTTTCCATTTAAGGGGGGGAGAGTTAACTACTCCAGACGACCATCATCTACAAGAAGATATTGCAGGACGTCCCTTACACCTCGCACTTCACCTTGTTTAGTCATTAGTATTGTTTCATCATTAATATTGTTTCATAATTAGATTAATTAGTATTGTTTAGTAATTAATATTATTTAAGTAATTAGTAATCGGAATGTTGTTAATTAATAAACTGGACCTAAGCACCTCCAGCGAATAAACTTGCCGATCAAGAACACGATCCGGTAATTGACATGACCAATCAATTAGGACCGCTATATAAACGGCCGCATCTTCCTAATCAAATAAGTCTGTCTTGTTGATTGAATCTAAACACTTGGTTATCGTATTGCTCAACTTGATTGCTTCCAATTGAAATTGTATCTAACCTGTTGTTTATATTTTTGTAAAAACATTATAATAAAATAAAAGGATAATCATATCCAAATAAGAGTTCATTTTTTTAAAAATAAAAGTGAACGACAAAAGTTAACTCGGGGCAGTCCTGGCAAGAATGAGCGTGGCGAGTGGCCTGGCCACAACGAGCCCAAGCACCCGCGTCCCTTAGCCAGTTTCCGAGAGTACTCTCGAAGAAATGTAAATGGGGAGGGGGAGATACTCTCAAAGACCCTAGGGAATGAGGTGATACTCCCAAAGACCTGAGGCTCACTTCATTCCCTAGGGTCTTTGGGAGTATCTCCCCCCCCATTTACATTTCTTAACCAATACTTTGCAAAGCCACATAGTCAGATATGGCATGATGGAGTGAATCAAATACTTGAGTTGAATCATGTCAAGAGTCAGAATAACTGAAGAGTATGTATGTATGTGAATGAAGCAAGGAGTGTGTGCCAAGATAGGGTTGGGTGGGGAAATGGCGTGAAGGTTAGTGAGTTAGTTAGAATTGTTTTAGGCTTGAATAAACAAGATAGTCAAAAAAAAATCCGCTTTACAACCAACGAGGAGTCGATGATAGTATATAATATTTTGACCAATACTTTGTATTGTTAATTATTTAGTATGGTTCTAACTTTACTTAAACTTATGTAACCTAACCTCGATGAAGGTTTACAACTGATCAGACAATTCTATCATGCTAAGCATAAAGAGTACAAGTTAAAACAACAACTTTTCAGGAGAGCGATTTCAAAGGTATCAACTGTGATTACTTCTATTGGGTGATTAAGTAACAAATGCTTATTGTTAATAAAAATATATTTTTGAGATTTTTTGTTTTGATACCACAATAGATTTAAAAAATTAAATTACATTTTTTTTTGACTCATACATTTGGACTGCCGGATACAGATGTAACGCGTTGTCTCGGTCAGGGCCGGACTTCCGCATAGGCCCGAGAGGCACCGGCCTAGAGCCCCAACCATAGGGTGGGGGAACTGGCCAGGGACCGATTTTATTTTATTTTTTAACATTAACTCCACACAAGAGGCCCCGATGGGAAATCATAATATGTCATTTTTTCTGATGCAACAAAAATGGTAAACATTGAGGACACGCACTCGGAAACTAAATAAATCTTTCCATATGATCCTAAAATCGAAGGGGACCTCGGCTAGGTGCCAAGAGAATACACACAAAAATACAAACACAAGGAAAAAATATCACATTTTTATGTAATCGGAAAATGTTGCTTGTGCAATAACGGAGGACATAGCTAGCAGCGGTTTGTACTAGTTATGCCTGGGTGGGAATCCGACGCATTTGTCCACTTGGCTACACTAGCCGGTTGAGTTGGTATGTTTTTAAGGTTTCCATTTTAAACACGATTTAATTATTTCCGTTTAAAAATCATTCTCGTCTAATTAATTTGAACTTTTAAATGCTCATAATATATAAATATATATCTAATTTGCACGAACCCTTTCAATAAAATTATTTAAAAAAATGTAGTTTGTTGTTATTCTAGGTTTACAACTTCCAAAAGGGGCCCCCTAACTCATCATGCCCATGGACGGGTGGCCTTCTTAAGATCTTTGTGGCTTAAGACGGCCCTGTTCATAACCCCGAGCAATGCCGAGTACACGTCAACTTGTATGTAAATATTTCTAGTTTATTCTGACAACTTGCCTGCTCCTTCTCCGTAAGCTCTTTAAAAAATATAAGTTGCCCCCCTAGCTTGGAAGCTGGTGGCGCCCCTGGTAATGTCTATTAGCCATGGTGACTCTTCTGTTGACTTCCTGGGATATATTGTTCCAAGTGTAACAAGTGTTTCAAGGTATGGAAATTTTCACACTACTTCAAATATATATTCATTAACTGTAAGCGGAAACTTTAAAGTTGGCGAAACGTTGGAAAGCGTGTACTTTGTACGTTCATGGCAATATTATAACTGTTGTTATATTAAATACGTGGAAATAAGAGAGCTGTGTGGTCGTGTGTATTTGTGTGTAGTTGAGTATGCAAATCAAGGTATTTAATGGCGTCTTTGTCCCACGGCCGCATTTGGCGGGAAGTTTTGACGTTTCTGGCTGCGGGCCAGGCCGGACTTCCCCCACCGCAAAACATTTCAACTTGTCACATTTCCATTCATTATTTTACTTCTCTTTTCCTTTATTCGAGACGGCGCGGGCGGAGGGAGCTCCTTCTCCTACTTCTTACTGCCAGACCAACAAATCTACACAACTACCAAAGTTTACAAACATCCCGTACAGTACATAGCAGGACCGTGACAGGCACCGGGCATCGGCAACCGGCCACCATCGGGTGATACCACTTGGAAAAGTGACCAAAGATGGTAACCATAGAAAAACAACAGATTATTAGATTATTTATTTTACTAAACCATGTTTTAGGCTAACACTGCAAAATCGGTAGGCAATTCGGGGCGTGATTATAACTGAACTCTAAGGGTTTGTAATTTTTTTTGCAGGTTTTAATTACGGAGGTTATACCCACACGTCAATTATATTTTCATGTTGGCTAAGTATCTGGAAGGTGGTGAA
This sequence comes from Hesperophylax magnus, assembly GCA_026573805.1. Classification (NCBI taxonomy): domain Eukaryota; kingdom Metazoa; phylum Arthropoda; class Insecta; order Trichoptera; family Limnephilidae; genus Hesperophylax; species Hesperophylax magnus. The sequence goes on along the minus strand of JAIUSX010000006.1, from coordinate 6,819,126 downwards.
TCTTTAATACAAACACTTTTTTGTTAATCTGTATACATTTTAAGAAGAATCTAAGTAACGGGAAAAAATATATACTATCTATTACCTTATCTATAGATTATCTCAAATAATACCCCCTGAAGTTACGCGGTATGAGCTATATTATAGTGCACATATCAATCGGTAACTAACTAATTAGGTAGGTATTCACGATTGTTTCTTTTGTAACCATTTGTAATGATTTATTTTAAATCTCTATTATTTACGGTAAATTTATGTATTTATTTTATTTTTGTAATTTGTACATTTAAGGTTACAAATTACCAATTAATTGTTACATGCATATATCTATGCTATTTTTTCTCCTGCTTGATGTGGCTCCTACACTTTTCATTTAAATATCACGAGTCTCCCGTGAATGGTACTTCTAATCTGGTTCTTTAAAGCTAATAATACAAAAAGTAGAGATACTAGAGGTACTATCATTCGGTATAAACCCAGAAATAAACTTATTTCACCAAGGGCATTCCTGGGTCGATCCGATTCTGGCATAATCGTACACGGGCATTCCCTAAACTTCAATGCGTGCAAGAAATAGGGTGGACTAGCTAAGACTTGGGGTGAAGCGGTATTAAAAATAATACAACCTCCAAAGCCTCTTTCCTATTAGCAGACACGATGCAGGAATGTATATTAAGTCAAAGCTGATTATTGAATGACTAAGTACCTCTCGATGCTGCTCCTTTTTGTGTGCATCGAGAATCTTCCGGCCAGTAGGTAGATGTACCGTACCTACGATGCTTCGCTAGCGGGTTTTAGATACGATGCGTATTGTATGGGCGAACATTCCCGATTATTCTAGTAGTCGCTACTTTACATTAACATCTTTGGGCCTTTGGTCTCATCTTTGAGGATGCTGTATGGAGGATCTTTTTGAGTAGAGGAAGGAGTGTTGCATGAGAAAGAAAAAAACAACGGCCAGAACGTTCTTGAGTTCGAGAACTATGTAAGTCAGAGTCCATGTTTGTGCTTCACAGATGAGTAGAGAGTACTGATAACCCTATATTAGATAGTTATTTTTACTCTTTTTAGATAATTAAAATGGACCGGTTTGGCGCCACCCTCTCTTCGAGATGGGGAAAATATTGTATACCAAATTAAAATCAACTCCACACCATCGAATTATTTTTCTTTTAACAAGAAAAATGTATCATCTTTTCTCACTTTTATGGCGATATCAGAAATCAAATGGAAAATGTCAGGTATCGAACAAACTAATAGAAGAAAAGCATGGAGCTAGATTACTAAGTTTGTCGCTAGCATTCATCGCCTTGGAAAGTATTTGATTTTTTTTCAATATTAACGACAAAAAACATCGAGTATTTTTTTGTAAATGGAACAAAGTGAACGTAAATATATTGATGATAATATAAGTTTATTTAGTAATGAAGCTATCCACAATTCTTCTAGCATCTGTGAAGAAAAAGCAAGTTGGTAGCAATAGTTCTCCCGGCGTCAATTTTCTTATCTGCCTGCCAAAAATATATATTTCATGACAGTAACTTTATACCTGAAACATCCATGGCGCGGATGCAATACAAATAAAACATAGAAATTTTCCACGTAAAATAAACAGGTTTCAAGTATTTTCTAGCTGGACATACATTCTTTTTAAAAAGATTATTTACTCGATAAGATTTTTCTTTATATTTTTAAACGGATTGTCTGGTTTTCACAAAGTTTTCAATGTAAGATCATTATGTTAGTTAAGTAGGTACCTTAACAAATTATATTGTACATGCTAGTGAATATACTCATAGAATGAACATACCAGCTCTTTGATTCAGAGTGGTGTAAACTCTCACTGTCGCCCCGATGGAAACTCAGAAAAAAAACAGAAATAAAACATCGCTTGAAATAACAATGGCTGTAAATGAAATGACAATAGCTGTAATTGAAATGACAATAGCTGTAATTGAAGTGACAATTATAACTGTTTAGTAATTAGATTTCTTCATTATCCACTCACCAATCATTCTCTTTTACATGTATCTTTACACATACTTATATCTGGTCCATAAAAACAAGGCGTATGTTTCAAAAATTTATTATATGTGACACCTACTGCACAAAATACCCAACTGCCAGTAAGCTAGTGGAACCATGCTGTGCCGGAAGGCTGAAGGGGGTCGGATAGGGAAGGAGATGGAAAAAATACATGATTATTCAGATCAGGGACCCAATTTTCATTTCAGTAGACAACTGCTCGCATGCGATAATTATCTACGTTGTCTATGGTTTTTCTATCATCGAGTAATTATCTACTAATTTTCGATAGAAAGCGTATTTTGGAATTTCTAATAGATAATTATCTATTGCAAAGCAGTAGATAATTGGACTATTGGTTTTAGTAGTAGTTCAACTGTCAAAAAGTGTTACTTGTACGGTTTGCGTGTGTCGTATTTTTGTTGATTATTATAAAAATGGTGAGTTTTGAAGATTTGACGCACATACAAGCGATCGAAGACATGGAACATGCCGAGTATTTAACTGAAAGGCCACCAAGAAGACTTTTTTCAAGAAATGATGCATTTAGTCTGAGTAATGAACTGTTCATAAAAAATTTTCGACTATCTAAACAATTGGTGCTCAAATTAATTGATTTATTGTCGCCTTTGATGAAAGAACCGTATAAAATCAAGTCTGTAGATGTTAAAACGAAGGTAAGAACGATTAATTATCCCCGTTATATGCAAACAAATCATTTTTTGTACTCAATCAGTGATATGATAATAAAACATTGTGTTTTTTTTTTCAGATTTTAATTGCGTTGAATTTTTTTGGCACAGGATCTTACCAACATCCTGTTGGGTCAAATTTAAATATGGCAGTATCGCAATCTACTGTATCAAAATCTATTAGTGAAGTGGTGAATGCTTTAAATCATCCTACCATTTTTGACAAATGGGTACGATTTCCATCTACATTAGCTGAGTTAGAAGCAAATAGGAATGTGTAAGTTATTATTTGAACCGTATTGAAATTTTAAAGAGCTGTACATTTTTTTCAAAGTATGTATATAGTTTGAACATTATTATTTCAGATTTTATAATGAACATGGATATCCCGGAGTTGTAGGATGTGTGGATTGTACACATGTGGCAATAGTTCCACCTTCAAACATATCCTCTGATGAACGATCATATGTGAATAGGAAACAATATCATTCCATTAATGTACAGTTGGTAAGTAATTGAGTTTTCCTTTTGCTAGAAACATAATTATTAGTGATATATCAAATGAATATAATAAATCTCACACCATCGAAAATGTACTTTTTTTAGATATGTGATGCACGGCTCAAAATCATACATGTTAATGCACTGTTTCCTGGAAGCACACATGACTCGTTCATTTGGAGGAATTCTAGCATTGAACCTTTATTAGAGATGTTATATAGAAGAGGCCACCGGGGATTCTATGTGATAGGTAATATTTTATTTAATCATCTGTCGTCATTTACTTGAAAATAGAACAAAGTTAAGGTCTTCAAAACAAGTTATATTTCCCCAGCATTCATCATTAGATATGTACCTATAGGTACGTCTAATGAGTTTCTGATATGTATGTTCCACTGTTATATTAAAATAAAGAGCATTGATAATTTTTCACCTATAAATGTATATGTATTTTTACAACAATATCATTATTCATATTCCTATTTTTAGGTGACTCTGGATACTATTTGCGGCCATGGATATTGACCCCAATTGCAAATGTGCAACCTCACTCAGTCGAAGATCGCCATAATACTGTGTTTAGAAAAGTACGTTCAGTGATCGAAAGGTGCAACGGTGTGTTGAAAATGAGGTTCAGGTGCTTGTTAAAGCATAGGTGCCTGCATTATAAGCCTGAAAAGGCATCTCAAATAATTAATGCATGTGTCGTCTTGCACAATATGTGCATTGATAATAATGAACCAGTATTAGTTCATGATGAGCACATCGATTATGATTTCGGTGATATCAGTACAACTGACAATGTTGGAGGGAGTTCAACAAATGTTGATTTGCTTGCTGGAAGGGCTCTTCAGCGTCAAATTGTAAATAATTATTTTAGAAGGTGATTTAGAAACTATTTAAGATTTATTTTATTGCTGTTTATTATAGGCACATCATAGGTTTATCGTTTGTTGAATTTACATTAGTATTATTTTTTTTAATTGCTGCTTCGTTCTGTTTTTTTTCTATTTTTATTAAATTAGTTTTATGTTTCTGAATAATGATTGGTCTGTTTTTTTGCCATCCTCTTATGTATATTGTATAGCTAAGACTGTTTATGTTCCTCAAATAAATTAATAAATAAAAACATATGTATGTATACATATTATTAAATAAATAGTAAAAAAAAACAATATTTGACAGTGTTCCTATTAGTTGCCCGAGGATAAAATATATTAAAATTTGTAGTACCTTTATTTTTTATTACTCACCTTACTTTACTTTCATTCCAACATACAAAGTGGTACATTCATTTGTATAACATGTGGTACGATGCATTTTAGTAAGCATGTGTGTGTGTGTGTGTGTGTTACAATGCAATATTTGATATCAAATATCTCAGGAGATTTGGTAATAATTAAAAGAAATATCTATTTTATTTATTTATTACAAAATCCTTTTTACAATGTATAACAATTTTTGACAATAAATTATAAAACTATACAATATTAAGTTTAAAAGTTGAGTAATCGGTATAGTATTTTAATTTGTGGATTATGCTATTCTACTAGGCTACGTCTGTCCCAGAGTAGCGTTATAGAACGCAATTCTATTTTATTGTATTTGTCATAGTATTTACTTTTATAAGAACCTACATAATATGTTAAAACATTTTTATTACTTCCCAGTATGCAAACGATTGAAATATATTAAATAAATGTTATTTTATTAATACATGTTCATTTGTGTACTAAAGTGTTTTATTTCTTTTACCGTTGGAAATGATCAATTTTTTTGGTATATGACCTGACTTAACTTATGGAAAATAGCAAAAAGTTAATGGTATTACTTTTTGCTATTTTCCATAAGTTGTACAATTTTTTTCAAGTATAGATTAGTTTGCCTTACTAATCTATTTTTTTTTTTAGCCACAACTAATTGCTGCTTTTGTATCTCAAGCTTCTCCCTTTTGATTTTCATGTTCTCTTCAGAATATTTCATAATTTTTTTTGCTGCCATAATGCTCCCTACACTTTTTTTTAAAAATAATTTGGTGTTGATTGTCCCAAGATGCAATCTACTTCAATATCACTTTGATCACCACCTATGGGACTGTTCACAGTTCCAACATGATCTATAGAAACCTCTGTATTGTCAACTGTATTGAAATCATTGGAATCGTGGAGTGTTGTGACTACATCTGTATTATCTATCCCCATATTAAACGTCGCTATAGATTCGGAGACACCCACGTGTCCCTGTATCGATGCTGGGTTTATTGTCTCCAGGATTCTGGCTTCATCTTCCGTGAGGTCTTCTTCAAGAGACGGTCCTCCACCTGTGCCCCTCGCATACCGAACTAACTTGGCCTGTTTATTTTTAGTTTTGGCTTTTAAGTCTTGCCAACACTGAAACATAAGAAAGTTAAAGGTTAATAATGTATTCAACACAACAAAGGAATACTAATATACTCAATATACATGTTTTAATTTATTATTTTTTCAAAATGCTTTATCAACGTGATAACTTTTCATCTATCTCTCAATAATGAAATTTTTCAATTTATTTTATAGAGAAACAAAGTACTTAGATATCATTATTAGCCTATATTCAATTGTTCAAAGTTGTTTGCAAAATATGTACCGACTCATAAAAATTTCGTCGTAAACATCACAATGTGATAAATGGTTCACGTCACATAACAAATAAATCATACAACTATGATGCTTGATTGGTACGACTATCGCAAGGAGCGATCTCTTTGATCTCACCAAAATGATAATTATTAGCTTATGAATTTTCATAAAAAGTAAACTTTGTACTAGGATAAAAATAAACTCATTTCATACTAGCTAACACTGCACTGCATATTATAATTAGATACAATAACTACTTACTTTTCGCCATTGTTTCCAGTCTTTGCATCCACCGGGAATGGCATTCAGCGTATTTGCGATGTATTCCCATCGATTCTTCGCCTCTTTAAAAGTAAACGTGGGGCTGAACTTCCCACTTATCAACTGGGTATCCTCCATCATCAGTTCCGTCAACTTCTTTTTTTGCATTACTGACAAATATCCAATTCGAATAGACATTACGAAGAAAGGTCCAAAAACACAGCCAAAGGTCAAATTATAACAAAAAGAAAAGTCCAGAAACACAGCCAAAGATCAAATAGTAACAGAAAGTCCAAGAGTAAAGCAAAAGTCGGTAATATTTTGAAAAACACGCAAGAGGAAACAACTACTTCTTCAACGAACAACAAAGTGAATTGAAAATTGACAGTCGTAAACAGATGTATATAGAAAAATGTATCAAATCTATGGAGTTAAATACACGGGTTACCATATAAAAAAATAAAATTGGTACATTTTTATGTTGGTATTAATATCGGTTGTTTTACATTATCTACGACGGTCGAAAATACGCATTTATCGAAACAGTAGATAATTTATCGTGCGCGATCCTCGCATGCGAGCAATTGTCTACTGAAATGAAAATTGGGTCCCAGGTCACTGAAGATATAACGGTCGCGGGTTCAAATCTGGGTATGCGCAAGTAAATGTTATTTGATGAATTTGTGTTATTTCACAATTTATTAATTTAAAATAATATATATAGTGTACATGCGGCGCGTTCCAGAGTGGAAGATAATCTCAGAATCACCTTGGTGAGACCGAGAAACGTTCCTTGAAATTGCCTTAGCCGTGTTTGGTGACCAGATCTGAATAGCCAGGTACTCCCCCATATCCCCCCTCCTTCCACTCCCCACTACCTTAAGCCTCACAACATACCCAAATTGCGGAAGCCATAGTCCCAATGGCATCAGACGGTTGGGAGCAGTTAGAACGCTTGCTCCGTATTCACATAAAAAATATTAAATTCATTTCAAACTTATTCTGAATAACGACTGGGGAATGTTTATTATTAAAAAAATAATTGAATATTTATTATTATAAATATACACAGACAATTTAAAAACGGTTTTTTTCATATTATCACGTTCCTTACATAAATGTTCATTTCAGAAGTAGTTGCTAATTAAAATCGCATTTGACGATGACTGAACCTTCTCATTAAAGCGAAATTCATAAGTAATCAGCGCAGGCTAAGATTTGACATGCCGCCACCAAGTTGTGCAATTGAAATGCGTCCTCTCTAGAATATTAAGTTCAGTTTTATAAGAGTATTTAACTGTGGAGATCGGCATATAAATAAAATTTTCGTATTAAAACTACCGTTGGGTAGCATAATATAGGCGAGTTTCACAATGTTTTAATTTCTATAAAAAGCTTCTTCTATTTTAAACAGTCAACAGCCTGGTTAAGCCTGTTTTGAAGTAGGTAGTTTGAGGAGGCATGCGTGTAAAAAAACTATTTAATTGAAAAGTACGCAAAATACCGAAATAAAAACAAGATTACATTAAGACTATATTTAGCAATTTTTTAAATGCAGTATATATAATCTAGGTACTTCAAGGTGTATTTTTCTGGTGGTAAATCTGGTAAATAATATTGTATAAATACTTTTACATTTTATATAGCTCGATCTAAACCTCATCAGCAAGATTTTTCTTAATATACTCGTATGTTGTCAGATGATAATTTGTCACAATATTTAACATTTAAAAAGAATTTTATTTTGTGTATGAAAAAATCTTATAGACGAAAAATATATCTCTTTATAAAAATAAATCCACGAATTAAAGTAGTAAATCTCACATGAAAATGTATCTCTTTACAAAAATAAATCCACGAATGACAGTAGTAATTCTAATATGAAAATGTATCTCTTTTCAAAAATAAATCCACGAATGACAGTGGTAATTCTAATATGAAAATGTATCTCTTTACAAAACTAAATCCACGAAAGACAGTAGTAACTCTAATAATAAGAAAAATCTAGGTAACTGCTACCTGTAAATTTATCATCTTCACGGTGCTACTTCTCAGACAAGATTTGGCCTCCTCCACCAATAATCTCCTCAGGCTCCGGTCTCCAGCCATTTGCCTCCAGCCCTCAGGCCTTCTAATGTTCGGTGTCCTGTATACAGGCATTCTTTCCACGTGCTGTTACTTACGTTAACATTAAGTGAAATATAAATGAAATGGCTTAAAGAATAATATTAATTAAATGAACCTGAAAATAAAGAATTAAATGGCAAAATAATGAGTGGTAATGCGACACACCCCCGGTGTGATTTCATCACCGCTCCAATCCCCGAGCGCCTGCGAAAGTTAAGTTGCCCCCGGAATGAATATTTAGCCCTCCCGTGAGAAGCTCGCAGATGAACTTGAAACAAAAATGATCACACCAATGACTGACTTTAAATTGAATTATAGACTTTCCTCAGAAAGCGAACAATTTGCGTGTTGTGAGAAGTGAAATCTCCCAATGTTAATTTATACCCGATTTGCTTTGAGAATAAAGTGAACGTTTTGATTTCGAGAGATTTTACGCACCTTGAATGCTCAATACGCCAATTGTTCGCTTCAGAAATAATGGTTTTAAACTTTAGATATTTTGACGTTTTACATTATTCTCGCACAAATAATAATCTTAATTATTAGATGTTAAAGATTACTTCGTTTATACAACACACCTTATAACTAACGGGATGTACGGGGGACGGTGGACGAGCGATAGTTTCCATATGTCCACACACCTAAAGAAGTGGCTTGGGGCACAGCAGTTTGATGAAGGTCTTCAAAACACTGTTGAAAATTAGAGCTATGTTCGAACTGTACGTAGGATGGGGGATATTCTCCATATGTTCACACACACGAAGAAAGTGACCTGGGGCCTAGAAGATGACTAGGAAGATGTTTAATGATTTCTTGAATTTTAATGGTCACCATGATGAAAAATAGTGTAAGGCTGTAGTTTAAATAGGCACGTAATACAATTTTTATCTCTGCTGGTTTTTAATTTATAGCAAGACTGTGGTTAATTTCCGAACAGCCGTAAAATATAATTGAGGCCTTCTCCACAGATGAATGTAATTTATGATAAAACTTTGACAGCATCCTTCGTATTTACATGTGTTATGTAAGTAGGTATATCCTAATAAATTGAATTATAAATTATGTAAAGCAAGGATTTTAATATGCTAATCACGCAAATACCAAAGTAATTGTAAATTTCCGAGGGAACTCATTTGAATAATGAAAACAAAACTCGGCTCGAAGATATTCCGGATTTTGCGCCCAAGATAATATGTCTGACAATTCGATAATAGGTTGCTTGTATTGGTACGAGTATCTGCGCTACGGTATTCAGGGCATCTATGCTAAGGTAAGATGAAACAATATCCTTCAAGTATTCCGTACAAGTTTCCGCTTTATTCGGACAGAGGAAAGTTCTTTAATTTTTGCTACAAACGTGGAGACCTTCTCAGCTGGCTCCATCTGGCGGATTCATCGTTCAAATATTAACAGGTTTATCGGGAAAATTTAATTCCATGAAAATACGAATTTTAGAAACCTTTCGGTTCTTCTGCTCGCCCGGGAAATTCTGCTATGAATTAGTAATTAAAATTGTCAGTCTGATGAATGATAAATCCCCATCTTCATTTCTGAATGGTTTTGCCACAGAAAAGTTACAAAACGGGAACTAGCGGAAACGTGGAAACTATCAAATAAAGTCTTAGAGACCGCACTACAAAAACCTTTACCCTAGAGTAATTTTAAACCATAATTCAAAAACAGTGATTGAATTCATAAATCAATTCCATCGAGTTTTACATGAATACTGTCAATATTGTTTTATGTATGTTGTTTGATTTGTCCCGTGTTGGGCAACATAGGTACCTGTAATATGTAAATTTGATCTAATGATGGACTCTACAAGACGGTTCAAGCCGTTCAAACTTTATTACGTTGGCACTTTGCAATTTCATGATAGTTTTTGTTTTGTGATGATCTAGTAGACCAAGCTATACAAAAGAACTGAATGGAGATTCATGCCGCTTATTTTAAGTAATACGTTTATGCCTATTGTGAATGTATATAACAAAATCATTGTAGTTATTTGATATCAAACTAACCCCTTCGATTATACAAAATATGATAATTTCTATAAATGTCAGAAAAGCCTTATTTATCAAAGTTCCTAGCCGCAATAAATATTTGAATGTTCTGTTACACAAAACTTCAAGTACAGTTAAATATATATATATATATGTTCTTTAATATTCTACACCATTTCTTACTGGATTTGAACATGAATGTACAACATAAACCAGATTTTTGGAAAATTTGTAAAGCAGCTAAATACGAGTTTAAGAAGCCAAAGGTATTCCATAAATCGTACCTAACACAAAAATCCTACAAATATTATGATATATAATAATATTTTCCAGGGGTCTTATGTGATTATCGTAGGTGCCACTTCAACCAATTATTTCATAGGAAAGGTATGAATGAACTAGAGCATTGTAAACAAGTTTCTTACTTCTTATATTTAATATGTTACTTATACGTTTAAATATGTACATTTAGTATCTTAATTTATTTATGGTTTTTTTTCTATACGCTTGGTGTTTTTTAGTTTGGCAATCAATGTTTATACCTAAGTCCTTAGAGTGTTTTCCTGGTTTGATCTCTTCACAGATTGAGGATGTTGTTGAATTACAATTGACATTGTGAAATTTCGGATTAAGATTCGTTTTAGGAGCTGACTTTTGAGTGTTATAGAAAGGCATAAAAAGTTTTATCATACTTAATTTAAAATTAGAGTTTTCTATCTATCCACTCTTTGACAATAGCAAGAATGATAAAAGCATTGTTTCTTATCTAATTATATAAATATATTTAAGGTTTTTTATATACAACTAGGAGACTTCTTGGAATTTTGACAAAGTTTAGGAAGTACAAAAATTTATATGAAAATAATTCAAAAATTCTCCAACAACCTACGTAAACGTTTGTATTTGTAGATAGGTTTTAAAATGTTAGAAATGTTCACATCAATTTTCAGTGACCAAACAGTTTTCAGTATTTCAAAACTTTATAAAAATAAGTAAAAGCACAATATCCATTTTATTGAGTTTATTGGTAAAAAAAATCGTTTTTATTACACCTTTGGTTGAGAATACGGTCTGCAAGCAGAAATACACCGATTGTCTTTTCCTTTTTGTTATATTTTTGAGCACTACAGTTTGACTGCTTCTAGCAGCTCGTGTATTCCTGGTCTTTATTAACCTTTATGTAATTTCGGGTTAGTACACCTATATGTAATATTCTGTTGTGTAAGAAAATGGTTTACGAATGGAAGATTAATGGAGTTGAATCAAGTATTGGCGTGAAGTTGGGACATAGATGTTCCGAGATTGGAGGCGCCTTACCTGGAACCAAAGAATTGAACTTTCCAGTTATATTGTTATCACAGACGTTAAATTTATTGAGACACTTTTACACTGCAGTCCTTTATCGTAGTAGCGATGTTTGCAGGACGCATTGTGACTTCTTGAAATATACGAAAAGACAAAACTGATAGCTGGGAATATTGGAAAGTTTATACATAACGTGAGATGTCACGAGTTGATTTATTAAGATGCATAATGTTTGCTTGGGGAAATTAAAAAAGGGTTATAAAATCTCTTTTAAGGTTACTGTAATAAATTTATTTATTTATTACAAAATAATATAACATTTTAAATAATAACAGTATTCAAAATAATATAACATTTTAAATAATAACAGTATTCAAAATTATACAATGTTTTTTCCTAATTATTCTACTACTCCGTAAGGTGAGCTACAGTAGCTCATGTTAATGGGAGAAAAAATAGAAAATAATGTTTAAAAGGCGATGTGTAAGTAATATTCAAAAACTTAATAAACAACTACAAATGTATTTTAACATATAAATGAACATAATTCAATCTTCAAATTAACTACAAACTAATTCAATAAACGTAATTATAGAGAAAACAGATATAGAAAAATAATAACAATAGCCAAAGTTTAAAAAAATACTGGATAGTATAGATTAAGTAAACGTATATTTAGGGTATAATACAGCATTCTCCAATTTCAGGGAGTAAATTTGCTTTTTGAATTGTTCAAACATCAAAGTTTCGATTACATTAATTTTGTTTTAGGACAATAATACATCATATCATCTCACACCTAAATACAAATAGTGGTGCTGAGCCGTGGTCGTTCTTAGCATTGGGGTGGCTACCAAGCCATTTGTTTTGAATCTATTGCGTATGCTATATAAGTGGTGAATTTTATTTATTAAATATTCATTATTATTTGATATAAGGCGTTTCTTTTATACAACGTGACACATGGTAAATTAAATTCCCAAAAATCTCTAAAGTTGGGGAGTCGTAAGGTTTCCTGAGAATAATTTTAATAACTATGCTCTATACGCATATGACATATGAACTGTGAAAGAAAAGCGATTAGTTAAATGTTGAATTACTAAAAAATTCCGCCACACGGGAAGCTGAACATTTTTATGATCACCACGGTCAAACTTGTGGAGGGGCAAAGTTCTGGATCCAGATTTTTTATTTTTTAAAACTTTATATGCACCCTACTAAAAAAATTCTGAAAGGTATTATTTAGTGGGGTGACCGGATAAATCATCAAAAAGTTATATAAAGTTATGGAAAGTGATGAAACAAAAACTTAATTTTACAATAAAAGATATAAATTTGTTTTAGACCACTTTAATTTTAATTGCACTCTACCGGTTTCGGAAGCACCCTTCCTTCGTCAGGAGAATATAAAAACTGTAGAGTGCAATTAAAATTAAAGTGGTCTAAAACAAATTTATATCTTTTATTGTAAATTATGACGAGCCACAAAGTAAATGCTTATTACAAATATGTAAAAACTTTATTAACTGGGTTAAGTAGGTTAGGTTAGGTTAAAATTTAATGACTTTATATCACTTTTTAAAGGTGTGTTGAATAGTCACTGTGTTGAGTTATCATGGAACCATTAACGCTACCCATCAAGTAAATGTATTTTATATAGCCATGTTAATCCACTGAGTAAAGCTACTTATTACTACATTATACATTTTTTACTATGCATTGGTCTAATAAAAGGTGTGTTTTTTGTTATCTGTAATTTTAGTTCAGTACTTAGACGAAGAAAGTTAAAATGAGGCATTTAAAAAAAAAATTATGCTTGCATTAAAAATTTTAATATTTCAAAAATTATAGGTTAATTTAAATTAAAAATAAAATAAAAACGTATTTATTTGAATTTTATTGCAAAGCGGATATATCTTCCGTCAAAATACGCCAGATTCCTGAGGGGATAATATAAATAAATATTAGGTATTCTGCTGTAACTAAGGCCGTCAGTGCAAATATAAGAAATCACCTTTGTACTTTTTGACATAAATGTCGTTCGTGTATAAACCGGGAAAAAAGGATTTTATTTCTTTTTGTAGGATAAAATCGGTGTTTAATGCAACGTACATGTTTAGTGACGCCTATGTTGACAAATGAATGTCAATGCAACGTAAAAATGTAGTGACGCCAGTCTTGAGAATGGAATGTCAATGTAAAGTACAAGTTTAAAGACGTCTGTCTTGAAAAAGGAATGTCAATGCAACGGACAAGTTTAAAGAAGCCAGTCTTGTCAAAGGAATGTCAATGCAACGTACAAGTTTAGTGACGCCTGTCTTGACAAAGGAATGTCCAATGGACGGGTCTAGTACACCCTAGTAAAATACGGACAATAAAAAACAAGATAAACAGAGAAAATACTTTCTTCATTATTATATGAAAAACTCCAGCCGGACTCCTTCTGTAAGGTACCAAAGGTGAGCGAGCTGAATTTTCGCTTATAATTATGGTAGTAAGAGTCATCTTATTTGTAAACCGTGAAGGTTTTCTTTCTTAAAATAAAAATTATTCGTCATGTAGAGTTATAATATTTAATGTTATGGGTGTTAATATATTTTATTTACATCTGTTGAAAAATTATTTCGTTTTACAGTTTTTAAGACGCATTAATATAAAAGAAGTGGGAAACTAATGATTTCAATGAAAAAACATATTAAGTGTGCGCAACTCAATAAATGCTTCCTTTGAAAACATTACAAAATTTAAAGTTTTCTAAAAGAGGAGAAAGCGATAAGACAATATTTGTATTTAACACGTTTAAAACAAAACTTTTCGATTAACGAATTGGATTACACTTCTGAAAATATAATGATTTTGCGACGGTGACTGCTTGTACACTGAAAAAGTCTTAATTCGTTCTAACAAAATGTCCAAAGATTTATTATATTCCAGAAAAATAATGTCTTTACACAATGTGAAAACCACCCGTGAAAACGTGAAAAATCGCGGGTTGAATTTGATTTGACAAAAATGTTCTTTTCATTTTAAATTTTATTCCGCTGGTAGGTAAATTTAATTTTTAAATTACCATTTTTAAAAATGGCAATAAAAAATCAGCCATATATTATGAAATAGTAGGTGCTATATTCTTATATAGCTCTTCGTATGTACCTACTGCCAACTTACCTACTTAATCGCTTGTCTGGATTTGAAAAGATAATTTTTTTGGTTATAATTTTAAAGTTTACTTACTCAACAAATGGACTTAAAAAGGAATCTATGTATCATTAGCGCTGACCAGGGAAAAATCACAGGGTAATTGAATTTTTTACAAATCGTTCAATTTTTGAAAATTGGACGGGTTGTTTCGGAGAATTTGAACAATTCATCAAATTTCAACGTTCATTTTCGGGTTCTGTGAAAGACTTATTCAAGTTCTGTTCTTATATTATTGTAGGCTAGTTGCTTGACAAAACTGAAATAAAAACAGAACTTGAAAAAATCTTTCACAGAACTTGAAAATGAACGTTGAAATTTGATGAATTGTTCAGATTCTCCGAAACAACCCGTCCTAACAATTGAAAATATTATATACTTATCGGTAGGTACTTATCGTTAGTCTAAATTCTTAACACAATTGGTTCCAATTTATAAAATGACCCTAGAATTCAAAACAAATCCGAGTTCATTGAACCAGAGTTACAATCATTCACAGAGTTACAGATCCACAATCGAAATTAGTATGTTTGATGATAATTTTCACATCAAATGGATTAAGCCGGGATTTTACCTGATCTATAGATCAAGTAAAATTCCGGCTTAGTGCTCATAAAATACTATAAGTTTTTGTGCTCAATTTATAGAACGAAAGTTGAAGTCGATTCAACTTTTGGTTTCTATTCCTTAGAAAAGCTAGATCTCACTGATCTATTCCATAGATTCTAAGAAATATATATACATTATATATATATATATATTTATATGTTATGGTTGTAGAATAATGTTCTCGGTTTACCCGCGTAAAGTAGTCCTTAAAAGGACTTTTTAATTTCTGACGTTTCGGACAGATCTCACTGTCCATCTTCAGAGGCCTTATGTCCTGAATTTCGTCTCAAACTGAACGCTTTCGCGTGTCTGTTCGGTCCAGAAGTCAAGATACAAGTGGGTGCTTATCAATTCTTATGTCTAGGACGAAGTATGCGTGTTGATAGTGATTTGACGGTAGTATATATATATATATATTAAATAATAGATCAAATGAAAATGGCTATTCTTTGTATCAGAAAACCGAGTATGCGAAAATATATAAAAAATAGTACATTGATAGTCTGTGGTGTAGGTATGATCGCCATGATTTATATTGTTTGTAATAAAACAACCTTGTAAAATGTTGATAAAGATTTGTAAAGGTTTTGTTTTATTTAGGAAAACCTCCCGAAAGAAAAAAAGTAAGCAGTTAATCACTTTGCGCATTTGATTTATTGTACAGAAACGTCTACTGAAAATTAGGCTAAAAAAATAAGACGAGAATATAAGATTTACCTGCTTAACATACAAAATATTCAACCTTAAAGTACCAAGGAATGTTTTATAAATTATTTTGAAAAAAAAATCATTTATAAAATAAGTATTTTAAATATTGAAAGTAGTAGTTAGTTCAAAGAGATTTTTTAATATTTATTTCTGTAGTGTATGTAGGTATTCAGTCATACACTAGCTTTTTGCCCGTTGCAGGCAACT
This sequence comes from Hesperophylax magnus, assembly GCA_026573805.1. NCBI lineage: Eukaryota > Metazoa > Arthropoda > Insecta > Trichoptera > Limnephilidae > Hesperophylax > Hesperophylax magnus. The sequence continues at coordinate 6,802,872 of JAIUSX010000006.1, read as the reverse complement.
AATGGATAAATGTGATAAGCGATCTGATGTTTGAATGTAGATGAGACGAAGAGTGTGGGACTACAAAATTTAAAAAAAGAAATGGATATTTTGAGAAAAAAAAGAGCCAAGGAGCTTACTGATCATTTTTTCACCGAGCCATTCGTGTTGTGTAGGTCGAGACGCATAATTTGATACCCATATCGTATGTACGGTTTTGTCACCGACATTCTTAAAAAGTTGTTATTTTGGAAAAAGAATTGCTCAATTAACACGCAAAATTTAAAAACTTTTAAAAATGTAATATGTATTTTGGCATATAAATGAAACTATGAGTGTGTGACCACAAATATATTAAAATATATGTATGGATAGAAAGAAATGGATATTTTGAGAAAAAAAAGTGCCAAGGAGCTTTCTGATCATTTTTTCACTGAGCCATTCGGATTTTGTAAGTCGAGACGCGTAATTTGATACCCATATCGTATGTACGGTTTTTCGTATGACCTCTACCCGGTACCATCTGTGTAGGTACCTGCACCACCACTACCACTACCACTACCACTACCACTACCACTACCACTTCTACTCCTACTACTACTCCTACTCCTACTACCACTACCACTACCACTACTACTCCTACTCCTACTACTACACCTACTCCTACTCCTACTCCTACTCCTACTCCTACTCCTACTCCTACTCCTACTCCTACTCCTACTCCTACTCCTACTCCTACTCCTACTTCTTCTACTACTCCTACTACTACTCCTACTACTACTCCTACTACTACTACTACTCCTACTCCTACTCCTACTCCTACTCCTACTCCTACTCCTACTCCTCCTACTACTTCTACTACTACTCCTACTACTACTCCTACTCTTACTCCTACTCCTACTCCTACTCCTACCCCTACTCCTACTCCTACTACTACTACTACTACTCCTACTACTGCTACTACTACTTGGTACAATTTATAAATTTGCGTGACGCAATTGATGTAGTTTTTCACTACGGGGCGACGGTATCCGTGTCAAATTATTTTTACCAAACTTTATTTTATTTCTTTTTTTTGTTGTTTTTTTTTGGGGTGTTATGCCGTGTTGCGATAACTCCTTCTTTACCCGACGTTTCGGATCTACTTGATCTGCCCTGATGATGGACACTGCAACGCTGTCCGAAACGTCGGCTAAAGAAGGAGTTAGCGCAACACGGCATAACACCCCAAAAACAAATAACAAAAATGCTTTTGGCCGTGAGAATCTAAAAACTTACCATTTATTTTATTTCGTTCAAAAGCATTATCGATTTTTCAAAAGATAAACTACCAAAGTAAGTACCTGCACAGATTTTATCGTTTTTTTTAAATTTTAAATCCATACGTTATATTACAACACAACGGACCTAACCTAGAATTGGGCTAAAACGTGCACTGAGTACCTGCCTACCTAGGACCTCTACCCGGTACCATCTGTGTAGGTACCTGCACCTACTTTAAAAAAAATACCGAAAAAATATATACATTACGCAATCAGGTACCTACCTACTCGGTAAAAAATGAAGACATGAAAACTTTAAATTTGAATGGCTCCCAGGGTAACCTTATCCATTTTATGCGCTCCTGGTACCAAGGATAAATTTGCGAGACGCTATTGATGTAGTTTTTCACTACGGGGCGACGGTACACGTGCCAAATTATTTTTACCAAACTTTATTTTATTTCGTTCAAAAGCATTATCGATTTAAAAAAATAAACTGCAAAAGTAAGTACCTACACAGATTTTATCGTTCTTTTGAAGTAACATCCCTAAAATAAAAGTACATCACTTCGCTATGGCATTTTTCGGTTTAAAATAGCAAATGTCAAAACTTTATCCGGTTATTATGGGACATTTTGAACCGAGCGCCATATGTAGAACGGCCGATTAACGTTCCTAAACCTTCGGAGGATGATTTTTTTCGATAATTTCACCTGCAGACTGCGTGTTTGCGACGGAATTTAATCATTAGGATGACCATGTAGATTTTATAAATAAATCGTACCACGTGGTTTCGTTGTTACCACGTGATTATTTTTTTTCCAATGATACCACTATGCAAAGAAAAACAATTTCACTTAAATTAAAAATCTTTCCCGATAAATGAGGAAATTCGTAATATTTATCGTGAAATTAAAAATTTTTTTTCGTGATATTTAAAAAAAAAATCAACGATACCTGATTAAATCAGACACGACGCTCGATCAAAAATAATCGTCTTTTTAATTTGCGTTAGAGTAATGCTTAAAACGCAAAATTTTCGAGCAAAAAGGCGCAGGAATTTTTTTTTTAATGATTTCGCGTTCGGGGTGCGTTCGAAATTGAATAAAAATATAAACGGTGAAGGAAAAACAGTTTTACAGATCGATGGTGATCGATGAAAACGAAACATTGAGAAAATGCACCAAAATTTGGCCGTTTCGAAACCGTGCGTGTTGCAACACTCGCGGGGAAAAGTTGATTTGTCGCCGGGAAGCTCTGCCGATTGATCGGCCGCGAATTAACTTATTGGAGTGTTGCCGTCCCGGCCGCCGAAGAGCGAGAAAATCAGCGCTCTCGTATGGCGCGCCTCGAGCGCTTCCAGTTTCCGCCGGCAGAGTTCCGGGACGATTTTGACGACATCGATTCCCGAACGAAACCTCTCGAGTTTCCGGGAATTATTTCGATACAAACTCTGGTTGAATTTCGCCCAAAACGCGTCCCGCCATAGTGAACCTCGAGTCGAAGCGGCTCCGTGAGAGCGGCGGTCGATTTTCGCTCGCCAGGAAATCGGCAAAAAAACAATTGAATGGGACTTTTTTTCAAACACGCCAAAACGAACCTAGTGTCCTATGTGACTAAGGGGTCAAGTGGTCGATTTTCGCCTAATTTTAAGCGACCAAATAAAACAAAGAAACTGTGTATTAATATATGTATATTTATGTATTACGTGTAGGTATTTAATCATAAATATATATTTATGTATTATATGTAGGTATTTAGTCATATATATTTATGTATTACGTGTAGGTATTTAGTCATAGATATATATATATATATATATTTAACGTTATTGCTAAACAAAATGTTTTTAAGAAAAACGAATTTTTCGCTGTTTCAAGCTGTTTGAAGACAGCAACTTAAGTATTTATTTATTTGTTTTAGGGAACATAAACAGTCTTAATATTAATTTAATATACAAAGGAGGATGGAAAAGAAACAGACCAATTATAAATGTTCACAGATGGTTGATTTGACTAAAAATTAATCAACTTATTTTTAAGCATATTTCTGACACAATAGTCAGTCAGTCGGTGAAGATCTTCTTGCAGACACAAACAGTAGTCGGGGGAGCTTATAGGAAGGTATATCTTCATATCATCAGCAAATAGTAAAATTTGAGCGTTGTGGAAACTTGTCGTAATATCATTTATATAGCTAGAGAAAAGCAAGGGACCCAAAATGGACCCCTGAGGCACACCGGAAGTGATAATTATCCAGATGGAAGAAAATCCACCAATGTGACAGCCTGAGACCTATTCGTTACATATGAAGATATCCAACGAAGGAGATCTCCATGAATACCATGATTAACAAGTTTTCTAATCAGAACGTTGTGGTTGATCTTGTCAAAGGCTTTATTATAGTCGGTATAGACTGCATCAACTTGCACAAGTTTATCCATGCAGGCAGATAAGAAATTTGTAAATATTATGAGAGTTGTAGCAATACTGCGACCTACAAAGAATCCATGCTTAAATTCGTTGATAGAATTCTTTACAACAGGGATTAACTGGTCATGGGCTATGTTTTCGAACATCTTTGAGAAAATGCATAGCTTCGCAATAAGTCTATAGTTCTATGCTTCACACTTAGTTCCTGATTTATGGATTGGTGTGATGTAGGTTCTTTTCCATATATCTGGAAATGTACCAGTCTTGAGCGATATATTGAACAATATTGACAGCGGAAGTGACAAATGATTTGCGCACTCGGCAATGAACAGTGGTGGAATACCATCCGGTCCAGCTGCCTCGTTAGAATCGAGCCTTTTTAAATATTTAGATACAAGGTCAGCATCGATTGAAACTGATCCCACCGCTCCAACATGCTCAACTACGGAATCGTCGTAGGAAGTACCCAGTGAGTCGGCCAGTTCGTAGATGGAATGGAAATAATCCGCAAACAAATGACAGACCGCCTAGCCACTCTCCACTGTTTTATTCTTAACATTAAAAACTCTGGGAATAGAGGCTGATAGTTTTTTTGATTTTACATATGACCAGAATCTTTGGCGATATTCTTTTCAGCGTTATTGATAAAGTCTTCGTGACATTTCTTTGCCATTTTTTATGTCTGATTCGTAGCCTTGAAAAAGTAGTGTAATCGGAGAGGTTCTTATACGTAATATATAGTCTGTGAAATTGGTTCTTTTCACAAATAAGTTTTATTAATGATAAGCTATACCAAGGGGGTAGGAATGTTTACCAACACGCCTCAATAGAACCTTGTCCGAGATCAGATTATTGATAATATTTTAAAAATTATATACTGCAGGGTTAACGGAATCAGATAAGTTAAGGATGTTCCAAACTACTTGTGCCAGACTGTCTCTTACGTCGTCATAATTAGCCTTGTGGAATGAAGGCCGTTGGATTGGGTTTTCCTATATATGCGGGGATTCAGTGAATTCAGTAGCGATAGCGATGGATTTATGGTGAGCATCCTCAGGAACCAGTGGATCATTCGCGGGAGTAACGCGCACCGGGAAATTGCACAAAACAAGATCAATAATTCTTCCTAAGATATTTTGAACACCAATGTATTGGTGAAGGTTACAGTAATTTATATTATCGATAAATGTAGAGCTTATCGTGGAAGTGTAATTGCAAGGAATTAGGTTAACTTCACCCACAGGAAGAGTCCAGCTAATATCGGGTAGGTTAAAGCCTCCCAAGATACAAAACTTATCATCAGGTCTATTCAAAAGCTTAATACCCAAATCATTTGAAAAAGTGGTGATTTGGGTAATTGAAATTAAAGCTTTTGGACAGATAGGTAACAAATATGAATGTTAGTAAATCCAGTTGCACGTGGGATACGAAGAGTCTCCCATATATCCTATCAGTAGAACACCATGAATAGTTACAAATTGCGTTGAGTTCCTTTTTGACAGCCAAGAACACCCCACCACCCATAGTTATACCATCGATACGCCTGTCGCGTCAGAATACATTGTACCTCGAGTCGAAAAGCTCGCCTTCTGAAATAGAATCTACAAGCCGATCACATCATAATCACTGCTAGTAACACCGCGAAGGAAGGTGTCAGTTTTTGTTCTCAACCCACGTACGTTTTGATAAAAAAAACACTCAGAGGCAGTGAATCTTTCTCAATTAAGTATTAATAACAAGTATATGTAGAGAATAGTAATAATATCTTGAGTTATTCGAGTCAATCACTAAATGATGGAGTGTACGCCCTAGAAAAAATATACTAAGGTGTAAATTCATATGAATGTTGAATAAAGAAAATAATAATACCTTGCGGTTAAAAGCAGTAAAGATCAGCATAAATAGCACAACATAATACGGAAAGGTGTGATAATATAATAATCGTAATAATAATGCAGTCGAAGGTCGTACCTCCAGATTAAAAAAGCCAACGCTGTGTCGTTTTTTCTCACCAGGATCTTGCCTTGACCCAAACAAATTTGTAACCCGCTTTCCGCGCCTTTGTTTTTGCTCTGAATAGCACCATTCTATTTTTAATAGTTAGGTGGTTGTTGACATAGATAATAGTTTCCGGTCCAGAATATTTAAGGTCAATGCTCGTGATCTTCCTAGCCTTTTTCGTTAGCGCAAGTAACTGTTCTTTTCTTCTACGGCTTGCGAAGCGAATAATGATTGGTTTAACCTGGATGGACTTCGTAGCAACCCGTGTCACATGGTCCACATTTTCAGGGCGAAGAGCCTAGCCGACCTGCTCAACTATTTTCTGGACTACGGTAAAAAGGTTTTTTCCCTTCGTCATTGGAACGTTCTTTAAGAACAAGTTTTTCATTCTAGATAGCTGATCCCGCTCATCCGATTCAAACCGGAAGATGTCCAAGGTGTTTTTACTTCGTAGCAACCCGTGTCACATGGTCCACATCTTCAGGGCGCAGAGCCTAGCCGACCTGCTCGACTATTTTCTGGACTACGGTAAAAAGGTTTTTTCCCTTCGTCATTGGAACGTTCTTTAAGAACAAGTTTTTCATTCTAGAGAGCTGATCCCGCTCATCCGATTCAAACCGGAAGATGTCCAAGGTGTTTTTACTTCGTAGCAACCCGTGTCACATGGTCCACATCTTCAGGGCGCAGAGCCTAGCCGACCTGCTCGACTATTTTCTGGACTACGGTAAAAAGGTTTTTTCCCTTCGTCATTGGAACGTTCTTTAAGAACAAGTTTTTCATTCTAGAGAGCTGATCCCGCTTATCCGATTCAAACCGGAAGATGTCCAAGGTGTTTTTGATGGATGCTACCTCCGAAGCATAAATCCGAAGAATAATCTGGTCGACAGTCTCCAATCTCTTCTCGACCACCTCCACCCTCTTTTCCGTGTCGGACATCTGACCCCACATCGGTTTGATGTTGGTCAGCTCGACATATATTTTATTTCTCCATTATTTCGGCCAGAGAGCCAGTACCACCAATACTTGGTACCATGGCCGCTGTTTTGAGCGTGAAACAACTATCACACATAAAAGACAATGTATGTGACGATTTTGCCATGAGTGATTGTAGTTCGGTACGAGTTAAGCCGCTACATGTTGTATGGTAACATAGATTACACTTGGCACAGCGTACATCTTTTTCAAGTGCTGCCTTTTTGCATTGAGCACAGTGAGATTTATCAAAAAGTGGCATATCGAAACTTTATTTACAAAATGTTATTGTTGTGACGAAATTTGTTCTCGGCAACTGTCAAATCAGAATACTATTTGCTGACGTTTTCAACAGTTTTCGCACTTGGAATTGCGTAAAACAATAGTAGTTAACACCGTTTTTAGGCAGTATTTTTCAAGTTTTTAATTAAGTGCACTTAGGTTATTTTATGATCAATAATTTGATTGTTTTGCTGGGGCGATAACAAAATGTACTCCGCGTATAAACCATAGATAATTTCTGACATTAATTGTAAAACGTAAATTTATTACTAAAACCAATTTTTTATTGCATTTCTGAACAAAAAAAATGTTGTCTTCACAAACGAGAAATATTAAGTTTCATATATAGTATTAACTTGTAATCATGTAGGTACTTATAAAAAAGTATTAATACATTTTTATAGCGCATTTTTGATGAAATATTACGTCAAGGCGTTTTACAAAGCTAGAATGTATATTTTTATTGCACCGGTAGTTGATCGTACATGTTATTACTTGGAACTCAAGATTAATATTATTCATGTGTTTTTTCAATGTAAACGAAGCTAAAAGTCTAGCAGTTTTACGTGGGTTATTTCTTAATGTTCTGTTCTCAAATTTTAGTACGCAGGTAAAAGAATATTATTATAGTAATTTTAAAATACATATATACTAGATTTAAAATGTATTTCTTATGGCTTAATACAAAATATCATGGTAAGGAAAGGAAAATGGATATTAGGTTTAAGTAATGAGGATTACAAAATGGCTTGACATTTTCTGATTTCGACGTTCTGACATTTAAATGTGGACTAGATTGATAGCTAATGTGTTTGCGTATAATGCATACTATGAAATTCCATGAATATGATTTGTCAAATTATCCAAATAATCCCAAAAATTTAAGGGAGTACTGAATATCTAATTTTATTGTTTAAAGTTTGTTTTTAATGTTTATAATTTTTTTCAACAAATATATTAATTTTTATATGATTATTCACAGCACAATATCAGAGAGTGAACCAGTGAATCAATAATGAAGCCCTGATTTTATCATCTATTCATTTTCGTACCTATACATACGCCTACCTAGTGATAAATATTAGCAGGTGGCCAAAAAATAAAGCCTCGATTATATTTAATATTCGATCGCATAACTTCTATTGTGACATCTACCCCATTCATTGTTCTTAATTTTCCCCCATTGTAAGCATGCATTTTAAAGTTCCGATTCCAAGGGAAACGAATCGGTTCGGATAGGGTGTATGGGGTGTGCAGTGTGTTTGTAATGGCATTGTGTGAAGTGGTGGGGGGGGGGGGGGGGAGAAGGTCGAAGAGTGGATTGGGGGAGGGAGATGATGATATATAGGTCAGTGTGTGTTTTCCTTAGCAAAAATAATAAAAACTGAATTGCGAGCTTTTGACAGGAAGACAGGCGAGCGATCATCTATGTTTGGATTTAGTGAAGTCCGCTAATGTTATAAAAGACAAAATTTTCAAAAACGCTTTATACACTGACGCATGAATCTGTTGTTTTCTTGTTTTATTTATTTTAAAATTCGCGGTCCATTTTACGAGATTGTGAGTAAATTCCTTTTCAAAATTTTTGGTGGGTCGCAAATAGGGTTTGCAAATATAGCACCTTTTCAAATCCAGCGGGATTGTGTTATAGAATTTAGAAATCCTGCAGGATTTGTGGGATTTTCATTAAAGGGTATAATATATAATATTTAAAAACATATTTATTCATTATTTGGTGTAAGTTTTTTTCATACTAGTACACCATAAAAAAGCATAGTAAGTCAGAAAAGGAATTTGTTCTAGTAATATTATAATTTTTTTTGAAAAGGTAACATAATAAGTATTATAAGACCGTGAAAATCACGGGATAGTCAGAATTCTATAAACATCAGTTACAAATTCGAAAATTAACAATTAAAATTATTTACTTTGAAAATTTTACATTATATATTTACTAAACTAAACATTATTTATGAATTTTTTTTTTTTTTTGGTAAACTAATGACAAGATTTAATAATTTTTGGTAAACTAATGACAAGATTTTTTATGCATAGCACAAAAGGTAACAATTATTTTATAAGCACTAATTATTAGCCTGAAACACTCATCCACATTGAAAAATCTCCTGATAAAAGATACATGACGCCAACGGGACTTGAACCCGTGTCCTTTCGATTTCCGGTCGACAGCTCTGCCCACTGAGCTATGGCGGTTTATCTCTTATCCGCGAAATAATTCATACTAGTGTTTCATTCAACAATTACTGCTTGTTACATTTTTTCACCTGAAACAACCAACTTTATTTTATATGAGAAAGGCATTGTAAGTGCTAACTCTCTCACTAGATGGCGTCGAGACAAATTGTCTACATTTTTTGGTGAATACTAGAACTTGTCAAATATTAATTTTTTTTTGGTAAACTAATGTTTGCGGTCAGAGCTGTCGACCGGAAATCGAAAGGTTACGGGTTCAAGTCCCGTTGGCGTCATGTATCTTTTATCAGGAGATTTTTCAATGTGGATGAGTGTTTCAGGCTAATAATTAGTGCTTATAAAATAATCATTACTTTATGGCTTGTCTGAACTCTTCTGTCTATTTCAATTTTGAAAATGACCCTCAAATTCGAAACAAACCAGAGTTATAATCACTCACAGGGTGACAGACTCATAACTGAAATTAGTAAGTTTGATGATATTTTTTACATAAAATGGATTAATCCGGGATCTCACATTGATCTACTCAATCTACTGGTCAATTTATAAAACTAAAGTTGAAGTTGGTTCAACTTTGGATTTATATTCCATAGGAAAGTCTGTTCCCACTGACCATAGATTCTACGTAATAGAATACACTGATATATTCCATAGATCAGGTCAGAACGCGCCATAACCAATGACAATGGCTGGACTTTAAATTAGAAAACCGGGAATGCGTAAATATTGAAATAAATAAGTACATACAGTCTGTGGTGTAGGTATGATTGCCATGATTTACGTTGTTTGTAATAAAACAATTTTGTAAAATTTAAAATTACGATAAAGATAGGTAAACGTTTTTTTATGGAGGAAAACCTCCCGAAACAAAATAAATAAGCAGTTATTCACTTTGCGCATTTAATTTACTATCCAGAAATGTCAACTAAGAGTTAGACTAAAGAATAAGATTTACCTGTTTAGTACAAAAAAATCGTGGAAAAAGGCTTGGTAAAAAAAAATAACATAACTGTAACATGAACACTAACAGGACTCTCCACGGTCATTTGAGATTATCTTTTTAATATTAAAATTATAAAAAAGACATTGAAAACCTGACGTAATACGAATTCTAAGAAGCGTGATGTAAAATAATATCGTAAAAAATATAGACAGAGAGTCTTGTCACCCATACGTGAACGGCAAATTAAAGCAGCACGGTTTTTGTCTAAATTTAATGTTTTTAATCCCGCAACCCAACAAATCAGGCACATAAAAATCCCGCAAATCCGAGCGATCGAACATTGCTGAAATCACGCGGGATTGCGGGATTAAAAACCCTAGTGGCAAACACTTAACAGTTCAAAAAAATTTCTATTTCATATTTTGAGCAATACAATAAATTTGTACTATTATTAACACTTTGTTCATTAAAAAAATCAAAGGTTTCCGAAAAAAGACATTTGAACGATATACCTGTGAATATGTAAAAGAGAAACATATAAATACACTATTTACTTAATGTTTTTAATGTGTCCTATTTCACGACAATAACACTTAAAAACTGAAACCTGATCTAATAATCACTACAAATACCAACATGTTAGACAGTATATTTATTTATTGGAAAATTTGTATAGCGCCGCTTTTGTGAGATATCACCTCAGGGGCGCTTTACAGTTGATGCAGGTATTAAAAAAATATAAATATTACAAAAATAAAGTGAGGTTAAGTTAAGTAAAATGAAGTACAGGAACAGGTGGCACGAAGATAGAAGATGGAGACTCTGCAGCAAGAATCCTAGGTGGTGAAGAAACTGGACCAGCTGCTGCAGCGAAAGAGTCCACCGCGTCCACCAACAGTGCCAGCACGAGGTTCGTCATCCGTCCAGGTATATGTCTGCTGCTAATAAAGCGCTGACAGAATATCCTCTCACAGATACCAGACCTTGGCAGCACCGCTGTGACGTTCGACGAAGATAGAAGATGGAGACTCTGCAGCATGAATCCTAGTTGGTGAAGAAACTGGACCAGCTGCTGCAGCGAGAGAGTCCACCGCGTCCACCAACAGTGCCAGCACGAGGTTTGTCATCCGTCGAGGTATGTTTATGCTGCTAATAAAGCGCTAACACCTCACATAGACGTTCGGTGAGTCAATCCTGGTGATTATTGAAGCAGTACATTCTGCCCGCAATAAAAGACGACTGTCGGGATAATAAATTACCCTGGGCTTAGCTTACTAACACTTGCTAGGCCTTTCAGAGTTTCCGAGAATTCCGTTGAAAACATCTGGGGTGCATTTATTACGTTTATTAGTACGTTGGTTATGAATGTCGAATATTTTGAGCAAAATATCCGAATATTCACTTTTAACACACTGAACTCAAATCACATATTATAAAGCTCTAATAAATGGTTGATAAGTTTATTTAAATGTTGATTGTTTGATTTTAAAATAATTTCACAGGGATGTTGCTTCATTTCCCTTGAAAATACTAAAAAACACAAAGCGGTTGACGTTTATGACGCGTTAAGACGTGTCCGGCTGCCACGAAGGGCGCTACACTACATTATATAATGGAGTATACTTCAGGTTAAGTTACCGATCCTTACCATAATTCACCAAAATATTCAAAGTGTTAACAAAAACTTTGTGGATTTTAAAACGCTGATAAATTAATAAAAATATTAACCCTGATTTATTTATCGTTTCAGAATGTTGTATAAATTCTTCGTCTTACGTCATACATACACAAAAACATAAACTATTACAAAGTTTTCAATACAAAACTTCACGAAAATGAACATAAATGATTAATTGCACATTATAAAGATAATATGGAATCCAGAATAGAATATATTGTACTACAAGACGAAAACTGTTTGAAAAAAACCTCAGTCTAGATACATTCATCTTTTCTATTTACAGATCGTCTTCGTCTATAAATTTATCACCATTACCAACAATTTAAAACCAACCACTAAACACGAACTAACTCTAATTTTATCTAAATTAAAACCAACATCTACATCTGGTAGCAATGGGATCACAAAAACCATTAAATACTTACTAGACGAACTCATCATAACCTATACTCTTTCTAATAAACAAATCCACCACGAAAATCAGATTTCCATCACAGCTCTCAATAGGGATTACCACACCAATATATAAATCAGGTACCTAATTGTAAAGATATTCACAATCGTTGATCAATCACAATTTTAAACAACTATCAAACTCAACTAATCAACTACCTAGAATATAACAAACTATTATCATATAAACAATTTGGTGTCAGAAAATATCTAGGATCATTCAAAGTCATTGCCTCAGTAATTGAAAAAATTACTAATTCTATGCACAAAAAAAATGCACTGGCCTATTCCTCGACCTTTCTTAAGCCTTCAACACCATAAATCACTCACACATTAAAAAAAAGAAAATATAGGGATTAGTGATAATGAACTGATATTCTTAAAAAGTTACATGGAAAACACATGGACAACATGGAATACACGGGAAACCGTAAAACTTAACAAAATTAATGATTTTAAATTCAGGGAAGTTTTCTGGTTCCAGTCCTGTTCTAAATTTACTTAAGGAATAATTCACATACGAAGAGGAAAAAATAATCTTTGATACTGATTATAAGGTAGACGTATGCAGCAAAGCAGAAGATATACTAAACAGAACAAAAAAATGGCTAGATTACCACTCACTCACTTAATGCCAATAAAACCAAATTCATCACTTTCGAAAAAAAACCTAAATCTCAGCAGGAAACCCTAAAATTAAAATTACTAGATAACATTAACTAAATGGGTAATGTTAGTGTCCCTTATTGGAAAATGTTGGCCACATAACGTATCTAGTTGTGAAAATTACGCAATTTAAAATGGACTTACCACTGGTATGATTTGAGATTTTCACGGCCAAAAGTATTAAAGTATTTTTTTAGGGTATTATGCCATGTTGATTACACTATATATGTTCATATGAACTATAAATATCTACTTGCTTTGTAACATCATTCATAATTTGTAAAAATAAACTTTATAATTACCTAATGTACCCTAAATTAACAAAATAACTCATAATACCTACCTCAAATTAACAATATAGAATCATTCATTATATATAAACAATGTTGTGTACCCCTGCCTAAGTTTGTATAATATCAGTAGCATAAGAGTTTCAACTACCAGTCTGAAAATGTCCGTAGTAGGATGAAACCGGTCCTGGTAATAATAAATAAGTGGAACAAAGTGAAAAAGTTTTTTAATTTTAATTCTATTACAATGGAATTCCACCACGAATTAACAGTGCAAAAACTAGACTCATCACTTACATAATGTTGATTGACTAGATGATCATTTGTGGAAGGGCTTAGTTTTTCCTACGGGGAAGATTTAACCGGACATAAAGTCGGAAAAAAAATACTCCTTTACATTCATTAATAAAAAACACCAGAAATAACAATAACACGCATATTGGATACACTAGATCTCGAGGTCAAAAATAAATTCAATAAGAAACTACGATTACAACGTTTGAATAAAAAAAACTTCCATAGTACTAAACTCTATAACAAAATCCCACTCTCATTAAAAAAACATTTAAAACTCAAATAAAAAGCTAGATACAAAATATATAGAGATCCAAAATAGAAAACATACTAAAACCAAATATGTACAGTCTGGAGGAGGAAACAAAACCACACAACTGCGCTGAAAACACTAAATAATTATATGCATTACAAATCTTAATATATAAAAATCACGTGTCACTATGTTCGTACATGCTAATCTCCGAAACCGCCTAACCCATTTCAATGAAATTTTGTGAATGTTGTTTTGTGAAAAATAAATTTTGACCGCGGCTATTTTCGTTTTTTGAAGGTGGAATTTCATAATTTTTGTTTTAAGTTTTTATTAATACACTTTTGGTTAGTACATTAAATAAAAAAAATAATAATACCACTAAACAATACATTTCTATTCCCTAAACAATAAAAAGGGTACATGTTATTTGTAAGCAATAATTATTAGACCGAATTAAACCCGAAATTTTTATGCGTAGAACACGCATAAAAATCCTCGTCTATTAAACATAAGTTTATCATAAAAACGGTTTTTAAAATATTAAGTAATATATACAATACGGTTTGCCGCTGGAATTGTCTATATAATTTTGTCTGCCAGTGTTTTTTGACTTTCTGAGCACATGTAACAACTCCATAGTTGCAGATCATTCGTGCTAAATAACACTTCAACTTTAAAGATATTACACTTTGTTCTTGTTGAGTCTTTCGAAGACTAGTCTGGTGCCTCGGGAGATAGGTGAAGCCATGGAGGCAGCCTTGGGTAATTTGTTATATATGAGTTACTGTGGTGAGCTCTGTATGTAGTTTGCTTAGGTAGTATTAGATCACGGCGCATAAGCCTATATGTTCACACAAAGGGATCGTAATAAGGTAGGTATGAGAAGGTACTTAGTCAGCCGCACTGCATCGATAGGAATGACGAGACAACATATTCGCACGAATGTTTAATATTCTCCTCTGCCGTTCAATACCGCCATCATCTCGGTGTCTTGTCTGAAGATCTGTCCCAGATACAGATAGCTGGCCCGTTTCTAAGCCGCTAGTGCCGAACCATTTATCCACACGAATGAATTTTTTATCAAGCCCTTTATGGAAGTAAGTGGCTGGATTGAAAAAAACCTAATTATTACCAATCAACCGGCTGTGACCGAGTAACATTTTTTTTTCATTAGAAAATAACATCGCGTTTTAAGTTGACGGTAAAAAGTTTTCTGAACATTAGAAATTCAGATAACTAGAAAAAGCTGTTTAAATCTCATGATGCCAGCAAATCAAATTCAGTTGAGCTTTAAAAGTCTCAGTAATAGCTTCATGATTGTTGTGTGCTTGATTTATCACATTTGAAGTTTGATGTATCTACGCAATATAAGGACCATCTCAAACTCTTCATGAATGTTGTGTGCTAGATTCATCACATTTGAAGTTTGATGTTCGCAATATGCGAACATCAAACTCTAAACTCTATCTGGAATCTAAATTCTGAAAGACAGATGATACCACAAATATCTGTTGACGAAGCCAGCTTTACTGTTATAGACTTTTTATCTATTTGTGAATTTTTCAATATAATAACATCTTAAATGTAAATCAACGTGTTCTTGACCTAGCCATTAGCAACATTAACTGCTCATTACAACCTTGCATTCCTCCCCTTTTAACCGAAGATTTGCATCACAAATCTTTCAAAATAGAAATAAGACAAAAAAACGAACCTTGCTTAATACATCAACCATGACAAGTCTTATTATTTAATTCAGCTGACTACGTCATGATTAACGAGTTTTTGGAGCAATTTGACTGGTCGAATATTTTTAGTTCAAGGGGTATGGAAGAAGCAACTGATAAATTCTACGAAATTATTAATGTAGCTATTGATCACTAAGTACCATCGAAAACCATTTATCTGTCTCCCAAATATCCCCCGTGGTACACTCCCTACCTAATCAAAATCACCAAAGAAAAGCTAAAGTATCACCGAAAGTTTAAAAATTATTCACACCCCTCAGATTATCATACCTTCTCATTACTCAGGACTCGCCAAAAAAGAACAGAAAAAGAGTGTTATACTAATTATATAAAGAAAGCCGAGTTAAATATATGGAAAGATGTGAAATATTTTTGGACTTTCGTGAAATCAAAACAGTCATCTTCTGAAGTATCTAATAACGTGTATCACAAAAACATTTCCTCAAGTGATGGTCAACGAATTTGCAATCTTTTTAACGATTACTTCCAATCTGTCTTTATCCCCGATAAAACTACTAATAATACTTCCACAAATATTGTTGATACAAGTAATGATGTTACCATAAATTCAATTAATTTTGATTCAATTGATATAACTGCACCATTAGTGTTAAAACATCTCAAAAATGTGGACACAAAAAAGAGTGCCGGTTGTGATAAGTTACACCCAATTTTTATTGTTAATTGTGCTGAAACACTAGTTACTCCTGTAACACTACTATTCCAAAAATCTTTTAAAGAAGGTGTATTTCCTACCATTTGGAAACATGCTTTTGGTTCACCTGTTTTTAAAAAAAGGGACAAACACAACATTCAAAATTATAGACCTATCTCTAAACTATGTATCTTAAGTAAAATCTTGGAAAAAATCGTGTGTAACCAACTTTTTAACTCATGCAAAAATACTATTATTAGCCCCCATCAACATGGTTTTTTTCAAGGCAGATCTGTTGATTCGAACCTAGGACAGTTTACTGATTTTGTTCTTAACTCTATGGATAGTGGGAAACAGGTAGATTCCATCTACACAGATTTTTCTAAGGCTTTTGACAAAGTAAATCACGACATACTGTTAAACAAGCTCTCGAAGATTAGTATATGTGGAAATCTTCTGTATAATTTCATGTCATCAGCGTAAAATAGGAAACAAGAATTACTAATAACACGATTCATGTCGTTTATGTATAAAATAAACAAGAGAGGCCCTATATGGGAGCCTTGCGGTACCCTTGAGGGAATAATTATAATTTGTGACATGTAACCTTTTAAAGCAACAGCTTGACTTCTATTTTTAACATATGAAGAGAACCATCTATTAGCTCCATAGATAATTGCGACCAATTACAAGAAGATCTTGGTAAAATTGAGGAATATTGCAAAAACAATCAACTATATCTAAACATAGATAAATGTAATGTTATTACTTTTACACGAAAAAAACATTCAATTTATTATACTTACAAACTAAACCATGTACCCCTACAACGAGTAGAAACAATAAGAGATCTTGGAGTAATACCAGATTCTAAAATGTTATTTAGGGATCATATTGAAAATATTCTAAAAAAAGCTTATAAGCAATTGGGTTTCATTATTCGCATTACAAAGCCTTTTACGGTAGCACACACCCTAATTCTGTTATATATGAAATATGTACGGTCACAACTAGAATTCCCTCAGTAATTTGGAATCCTCAATATCAAACATATATTGATCGCATTGAAAATAATCAGAAAAAAATTATGAAACACCTATCGTATCGTTTTAGTGACCATCGATATGTCCCTGTCACTTTATATAAACGCAGAAAAATCTCTGATGCATTATTCTTACACAAAATCGTGAACTGCCTAGTTGATTCATCATATCTGTTAGGAAGGATTGCATTTCGTTGCCCCAAGCAAAACACCAGATCGAACGATTTATTTAGAATACCACATTGTAAATCCAAATACGCGCAAAACTCTGTAATAGTACGTATCTGTGAAACTCACAATGCCTTACGAGATGTAGACATTTTCAACCATAACTTGATATCATATAAAATTCAGCTTAATAAATTAATAAATTAAAATACTATTATTATTATTTTTTTGGTAAACTAATGTTAAAGATAAGATTTTTTATGCATAGCACAAAGGGTAACAATTATTTTACAAGCAATAATTATTCGCCTGAAACACTCATCCACATTGAAAAATCTCATGATAAAAGATACATGACGCCAACGGGACGGGTTCGAGTTACCTTGTATACCTTCGAATTACCTTGTGCCATGCATAAAAAATCTTGTCTTAAACATTAGTTTACCAAAAAAAAAAAAAAAATAATATTTGACAAGTTCTAGTATTTATAATAGTTCCAATTGTAGAATGTAGAAAATTTGTCTCGACGCCATCTAGTGAGAGAGTTAGCACTTACAATGCCTTTCTCATATAAAATAAAGTTGGTTGTTTTCAGGTGAAAAAATGTAACAAGCTGTAATTGTTGAATGAAACACTAGTATATATTGAATTATTTCGCGGATAAGAGATAAGCCGCCATAGCTCAGTGGTCAGAGCTGTCGACCGGAAATCGAAGGGACACGGGTTCGAGTCCCGTTGGCGTCATGTATCTTTTATCCGGAGATTTTTCAATGTGGATGAGTGTTTCAGGCGAATAATTATTGCTTGTAAAATAATTAAAATACTTTTATTTTATTCGATTTTTTTGTTGTGAAAATTACATTATTATCACCCGTAGTGAATAGTATAGCTATGCGAAAAGTTGTATTTTTTCTATTTGTTTTTAATTTTATGTATTTCTTTATTATGTTTATTTTTTGCCATTTAATATGTTGTGTAGGTAAAAAATACTAAATCAATATTAACTCAATGGAACTTAATTGGTCTAGCACATATGAATGTTTATTGTTATATTTTTTTACTGTATGACTGTTTGCTTCCTAAATAAAAAAAATAAAAAAATCTCGAACTCTTCGTGAATGTTGTATGCTAGATTCATCACATTTTTAGTTTGATGTACGCAATATGCGGACAACTCAAACCCTTTCTCACCTAACGGTTTGTGCAGATTATATATATATTACAATGAACTTGTTTGCATATTGAACTCACATCAAACCGCCAAGACTGGAATTAAGGTTTTTAACTATAGAAAGCGATGAAAAAGTGTCAATTTTATATCGAATATTCAGTATTGGCAGAATTTTCACTCTCCGGCAAACGTATGCCGCATGCAAGAATTCGTGAAAATAAATAGTCTGACTTTAACGATAGACACGAGGTGGCGGACTGGTCAAATTTCATTTCGTAGCACTATGAGATACTTGAGGAAGATACTAGGGACCAGACACCCTGATTTTTAACGCTTTAAAATGTGTTTATCCTGGTATTTGAATCAATTTTAGAACCTTACGAACATTTTTTTCAATCGTATTAAAAATGCTAATTTCGGTTGTGACTGGTTGTCGGTCTGTAACTCCAGTTCAATGAACTCTAGAACTTTTGCTTTGAATTTAAGTATCATTATCAACATTCGAAGTGTTTTTTGGATAATGTAGACAAGCGATAAGGTACCTAATTTTTTTTTAAAAAGAAAAATATTTTAATTGCCATTTTCTAAATTTCAACTGATTTGCTGAAAATTAAGACAATCAGTGATTTTTTACGATTAGTTGAGGATATTAATAATAAAATGTCGAGTGTTGCTAAATATGGAGAACAGTTCCTATGCTTTGATTCGCGAAGTTTTATTTTAAAATGCTTAACAATTCCGTCGTTGTTTGAGTGATATAAAGCTAATGGTTTAGCAATTGTTTTTATTAATTATTATTACATAACTCGACACAGGCTTGTACAGGAAATGAATTAAAAGTAAAAAAATTAACAATGTAAAGACAAATAAAAATAATTATAAAATTTAGTAATAATCTTATACGTTCAATAATATTATTACTAATTTCTTTAAACTGTTTTTTTATTAATTGAACAAGTAAATCATAATAAACACCTTCAATTAAAGTCTTGCTTTTGCGTTGTTACTATATAACTAGTAACTGGTTTATTTTTGTTTATGAATATGAAAATAAGTGAAAATGTGTGTTTAATTTCACTAAACATTGCATTTAAAAAATGAATTATAAATCTGGAAAATGTTATATGTATAAAGTTATCTTTTACGTAAATAAAATGTTCAGATTTTCAAGGAACGTCAATAAAAAAATTAAAAATTTTGCACTTTGTGAAAAGTGTTACGTTACGGTATTGACGTTAATAAAAACTCAAACTAGACATCAAGAACTTTTTGACAAAGTTGTTTCAGTTAGACGACATTTATGTTAGTCGTAGGTTGTAGGTACTGGTCGGCAGGTGGCATCCAGTTAACGAGGGTGAGTCCAAATTCCCCCGGGGAAGGTTTTGGCCAGAGGATTAAGCTGCTTCTCTTATGTCAACAGTTAAGGCGCAATATCAGGCAATTTACTCTTCGAGCAAACAAAGTCAAAACCTAAAAAGGGTAGATTGATTTTGAAGGAACTTTTGAAAACGCTTTTTCGCTAAGTGCTAGTCGACTGGTCTGAAAGCTTTCCACTGTAAAGCCCTATATTTATGGTTCACCTCGAGTGTCTTAAGCAGCGTGTGAAGCAATTTGGCACTCAGTAAAAAGTCTCCTGGAGGTGCCCTTACGCCAGATTAATGTTCGAAGAAGCTCGGGTTCCTTTTTCCGGGATGGCACCGTTTGTTTCATTCCCGCCATTTATCTATCTGGCATCTGTATCTGTAGGATGCTTCAGGGTTTGTTAGGAAGTATAGAATGGCGGCAGATATCTGGTATGGCGCTATACGCCACTTCCGGTCCGTTAAACATTATCACGTGTATTGCTATGGAGAGGATGCCGTTAAAAAGAGTGGAATATCTTTTTCCCTCCCAGCTGCAAGTTGTTGCGCCACTGGATACAGCCAAAAGCGCGCCGAGGCTTCTTTTTGGATGAATTATTAGTGGAGGTGTTAATATTTTATTTCTTAATGTTTCCATTTTTCAAGACCGATAAAAACGTTCCCAATAAATTATTATTTGGTTAAAAGAAAACTAAAATTCTCTCCCGTTTATCCCAGATATCTAGCAATGAGAATTATCAACAGGTTGTAGTGGATTTTCAGTTTTTACTAAGTGTTAATAAACAGCCAATATTTATGTTATGACTTAGTTTATCATGGGTTCATAATCTTATAATAAACAGAACTTCTTTGGTTAGCTACTTGACCACTTCGGTATGTTTTCACACCGATAATAGCACCAATCACAAATATAACTAGGGTTAAATAAAAATATTTAAAGAAACACCTTTAAACATATGTATTAATGAAATGTTTTCGATTTCCCAAAGGAAAGTATAAATAAAAAACTCTTATAAAATCCACTAAAGTAAGAGATATTCATAAATAAAAACCTTTTTACAATCCGTTAAAGTAGGTAAAATCCAAAAGGACGATATTATCACAAATAAATAGATCACAAACGGTATGAATATTACGTACATTCCTAGTGAACAAGTTTTACCGGAGAGTTAACCTAGGTTATGTTTTTAAAATCCTAAAATATATTTTCTGCTGTTATATTGAGTCGGGAAAATAGTACGTAAACATATTTGTAACATTTATTCAGGAATATCTGTAACATATATGTATAAAGTTTTATGAAGATTTTGGGTTTTGTTGTATACCACAATATGTATGAGGGTTGGGGAGGTTACGTTTTTATTAAAATTATCAACTGCTCTTCCCGTAAATCCTACATTGTGCCCAATCTCTCTTTTGTTACGCGTCTCTTTTCAAAATGTTACCGTATTATAAACAAAACCAAAGGAGACCCCTTTGAAAGCTTGTATCAGTTTAAATTTAAATACAAAGTAGGTACCTACGTGTATTATTTCGTACTTGCTTGCTTGCTGTCTTTCTCACAGATCTTAAATGATGTAATATAATAAAGATATACTTTTAGAATTAAAATAATACATAGAATGCATTAATTGCTGTATAAAGCCAACAGATGTAGTAAAGCTCATTATGTACAAATTATAAAAGTTGAGTATTGGCATTTTGGTAATATAAGGTTATTTCATAGATGTTGAATAAAATATTTCATTGTAATTAAAAATCAGAATATCTGATGTCGAGTCTCGAAACAATAGTGACACATTTTTTTTTTAAATTCAAGAGATGTATATTTTTTTGTATTTATTTAGAATTACTGAAAACTTTTTTCATACAAATTATTCATGAACGGAACCGACAAAGTACTTAATTTGGGAAATACTAGAATGGAAATGTCCTCTGAACTTTGTTTCTGGGAGTGGGCCGAGCCGAGTGGTCCCACTTATAAATTGTTTCCTTTATACTTTAAAGGGACCCGAAAATAAGCGTCTATATGTAATTATGTTTTTTAAATTCGTTGAACGTAAAACAAGACTAACAAATCTCCATTATCTATAAGGAGGGGCCGTGCGTTGCATAAAAATGTCTAATTGCGCGGAACACATTGCGTAATTACTTATCATTAGTCCCAAGACAATGGGGAGCAGTGAGCACTATGAGAAGTGAGCAGAGCAGTGAGCAGAGCAGTGAGCAGAGCAGTGAGGGCTTCGCCAAACCGAGAAATAAGAAACCCACGCTAATATTATTTAAGGTAAAAGAAGAAGAAACAAGCCACTTACAAGTTAATTACACTGCGCACTGAGAGAACGATTGGGAAAACGCGCTTTCTTCAATTGCACGTATTAAGCCGTCTCTCTGTCTATAGTGTCTATGTCTGTATCTTTACACACTATTATACAGTATACCTATAGACTGGTACTACATAGTGGAATAACGTAGGTACAAAACTTTACACATTTACAAGTCTACATTCTACTCCCGTAAAGTGTAAAACGTAAAGCGTACACTCGACACAAGGCAGCGTACACCCAATACCAAACACCACCATTAGTGTGTACGCTCCAACACTACCTGGACAACTTTTAATTGCTGGCAAATTTCAAGCCAAATTAACGAGAGGAAATTATAATTAATGATTCATCTAGTAAATAGCTTTACTTTTTGACGGGTGAAACAATGTTCTTTCCATCATTTTATAAATGTTATAACGATTCTCGTTTTTGGTAATGATTTGCACTTTTCTTTGAAGATGAGAATAATATACCGCTTCCTACGCAAATAAAATAACTGGGTTTGTAGTAAATAAGTGGGCAATCCCAGTAGCCGGAATAGTTGGTATATAGGTTGTTGGTTCATTTACATCTATGAATCAGATATTTCAAGAGTAACGAGAAAGCGAGTAGCGTTTGTCGCGATAATAAATTGAAAAGTTTTATCTTCTCTGCATTTCCCTTCAAAGCTCCTAAGCTACGGATGCTATATTATTTTTGCTTGATCGACGCTTTATAGAGCAATGTAGCGAACAGTTACCATCCTTACTCCTTACTGCATTCTTAGTACGTGGGTTGTGCTAAAAATCCAAATATTATTTGAAGTAAATAAAATTAGAAGGTAGAAAACTACCGCGGAAAGCTACCATGTTACTGAAGTGTGGGTTTAATAATTCCATCCTTCTGTGTGTCTGTGTGTCTAATGTCTAGTCTCTCACACACAGGGATTTTGTTATCATGATAACATTTTTTTGAAAGTATATTCGAAAACGTAATAAAAGCTAAAGGGTTTAATATATGTTCCCGCACAATGTTTGTTAAGAAGTCGGATCGTCATTTAATTACGTGGCATTAGCGCGGCTTGGCATTGCGTCATATCTTTGTTCAGAGCGAGCCCTTCAGACTCACAGGAAGGCAAAAAAATCCCCCGGTTTTAGCGAATGGGGCATCATAACTCATGTCTGACCGGCCGCGGCTGGCGGGAGGGGGAGGGGGAGGGGGCGCTAAATATTTAGCGGGAATACAATGGGCTTATTTTATCGCGGGAAAATAGTCCGCCCGACCCCCCAGGCCCTGTTCCTAGGCCTAGGGCCTTGTCCTTGTCTCCCGTACAGCGCGCAATGAAAGGACGTGGATACATCCAACATTTCTAATTTCAAAAGACGCACAAATAGTAACACCTCGCCTTTTACACTTTTTTTTGAACAATTTATATTAAAGTAAATAAATTCCTTCTTTTTTATAAACAAATGTCAGCATAAATATTCTCTTTTTTCCAAAGTTTTTTTTTTCTTACCATAATTGTTTTAAATCTCTGGATGTAAACCAACTCTCAACGCTAATGGTTTTTACATTTTATTAAAGAGATTTTTTCTTTTGTGTTCGTGGATATTGAAAAGTATGTTCATATTTAGGAAAGTGGTATTTATCGATACGAAGCCTACGATATTCGCAGCGGGATAGGCATCCAAATTGACACACTTCAATATTTCACTTGAAAAGTTTATAAATAATAACAGCTGATGCTCTATAAAAATATCCAAATGTTCAGTTTTTGCTCTCAATCAATTTAAATCTGGAAAATATGAGTCTGCTTATTCACCACATCCAGTTTATACAGTCGGCCAATAGCACTCCGCGAATCCAGTTAAGCGCGGTCCTGACGGTTCAAAACCCCAGACTAGCGATCAATCTTCTCCAAAAAGTGCTTCGCAGATCCACGTACATTACAACAGAATGTTCTTGGTTCGAACTTTTTGTGAAGTGGTTTTTTTTCCGGGGGTTTCAGTTGCGCACGTAAGTTTATCAAGTGGCTCCCAATTTGAATAATCACACCATCCATTTGGCTAGGAATGAAAGAGCCAGTGTTATGTAGTTTCTCATAGAGTTGCTCAATTTTTGACGCGTTATTGATAGCGCCCGACGAGCGATTTAAACATTTATGGTAGAGAATCTCCACAGTCGAGTCCTTAGGTTTTTATATTGATCGGGACCCGATTTGGTCGTAAAATCTGCTCCGATCCACTCGGGGCTGGTGGGTTAGGAATAATCCACGCTTTATCCCTCAAGATAATTTGATTGTTTTTTCATTTTATTGTAAGTAGATTCCTAAAAATTATCATTAAATTGGAAGAAAACCCAATAATTGAATACGACGCACAATCGCAGAAAGTATTTTGGCTTAAGATAAGAAGCTTAAACGAATACAATTTCGTATCTTCAACACGCGAAAACCTTAATATTAATAAAAACAGCAAGAATAAAGTGATTTTATTAATCATTTTTTCACCACAGCAAAGGAATCCTGTAAAAATATATTGCCGATTTTTATACGACTGGCGGTACGTTTAATACTTCTACATTATATATACGTTTATTATGACTTCAATTAAACACGATCACAAAACTAATTACACTTATTCTCATCTAATAACACGACTAAAATTTGAATTAACTCCTTACAATACCAGACTAAAATAATAAATAAATAATTTCAATTATTTTTCAGGTAAATATTAAGGTTTAACTACAGACTATGTAGGAATGTAATTTGTAATTATTAATTAATGTTAATAATGGTGTATGCGTGATCGATAATAATGTAATATTTTATTATACATTTCAAACATTATACATTTCATTATACATTATATATTGATTCAGAAAAATGTTGAATAAGATTTGAGGATTTTTAAATGTGGCAAACCACAGATCTGGCCAAAGCCAGATACCTCCTGTTATATTCTAAAGTACCTACCTACTAATGATCAAAAGGATGACAGAAATTTGACTTGAAATGTTGTAAAGCTCAAACTGTATTATTAAAGTAAGCATAAAATATAAAATAGAAATGTCGATATTTAATTGGTAATTTATGGACAAGCAATTACCATAAATTATTAAATACTGTACAAGAGTCAGAGTTTGACAGTACCTAGCAGTTGTGACGTCGAGCTGTCCCTCACAATCGGTAATCCCCACATCCGAGTTCCGAGTTCATGGATTGTGACGTAGTAAAAGGGCGGATACTCGTGATTGCGTCTGCAGATGACGACCCTTATATCGCAGCCTTATTTATGGGGGTAGATTGTGATGCCATAATTCCGACGGGCTTCGGCTGTTTCCGCGCCCACTCGGCAAAGCTCGGTTTCTGAGGGGTTCGACTATTTGAATAATGCCTACGACTATCAGCTCAGTAAAATGGACCTACGTACTTCGCGGTGGAGATTTTTCATACTGGGAAAGTAAAACCTTCTCCGTAGGTAAACTTTACGCGGAATTTTTATTTCTTATTTTATTAATTTTATTTTAGGGTTGAAATTTAATGACCTAAGAACATAATTTAACTTTGTAATTTGCTGGATTAGGTATATTAAATTAGGCCATTAATATTTTACGATGATTTAGGTTAAGTAATAAATAACGGTATACCAAAGCTTCAAAAATAATCTCAATTCACACGGACTTAAATAATTTCTTAGTAAAATCCACACTTAATAGTGTGGTTAATACCACGGATTTCAATAGCTAGATAGTATATATATATAAAGTTATTTTTAACAGAAAGCCAGGTTTATGAATAAAACTTCCAAACTATACAATTTGGTCATCTGTCTTTAATAATCGCATTAATATCATTGAAAGAGTCCAACGCAAATTTTTGATGTGTATTAATTTTAGTATTAGAATTTGTTTAGAATCAAAAAAATATGTTTTTTATTAAATTCATTGAAATTGTTTAAGTTAAATTGCAGAAGAAAAAAAATGATCTTATATTTTTATATAAAACTGTATATCATTGTTGGATAGCCCTGATTTATTATTGTTGATTCACTTACATGTTCGTACCATTAGATCAAGGTTCCCAAATATGTTTTATTGTTACGATTATACTACGGTTTCAGGCTACATTTCTGTTATTAATAGATTACCTAGCATTGTTAACTCTTATGCTATGTTAGTTAATGTTTTTAATATGCCTTTGTTGTTCTCATTAAATATTTTGGTAGAGCATATTTTAACGAGGTTACTGCAAAACATGTTTTTTTTTTTCTGTTTGGTCATAATTTATTTACTTACTTGTTTACTAAGACAATCTTATACTTTTTATTTTCTTTCTTCTTTCTATATTGTTATATAACTATCAATATCTATCATGTATGTAAATGAAACTTGTGCCATTCATTCTGAATAAATAAATAGGTTTTTGATAGTAAAACACGCCAAGTTCCCACTATTAAATTCAACAGAGATCACCTACCTTTAAATGATTCTACCTACTTATGAAATCGCGGTAGAAAAGAAGGCGTTAACAATTTCCAAAGTGACATGATGTAATATCCGTCATGATGTTTACCCGTCCTGAGAAATAGCTTCCTGTTTTTCTGTGTTATTTTTCTGAAAAAGGCATGTTAGGAAGAAGACTGACCGGATTTATTCAATACATATTTATAATCCTTGTATATATTTCGAAGAAGGGTCGAAGATAATACAAAATTTTCACATTCAGGTTTTTTTGATGACGTCATCGTCGGAAAATGTGTTTAGGTTCTATATACTGATTACAGGGAAAACATATTTGCTCGCTTGCTTATATATTTTTTGACCACTGTTGATACATTACTTTCGTGTCAAACTGTAATAAATCATTCCGGTTACTTGAAAATCCCACCGAACCATTTTTCTCTCCGCTCACTTAACGAAACATTCTGCGAGCAGCGAAAGTAATATTAAACAACTTGTTATGAGAGAATTTCCCAAATTTCTTTGCGTTACTTCTATCAATCATTTGGAAAACTTAGTGTTGGGAAATAATACGCTTTCCTAATGCTTGCTTAGTGCTATCAATGCTGGTTCTGTATAATCCTTCACCCAACTTCAATAGTACACCTTAGTAACGCTCGTTTAGTGCAAACAATAGTGGTTCTGTATAAACCTATATCTAAGCTAATACTACACCTTTCTAGTGCTTTTTTAGTGCAATCACTGCTGATTCTGTATAATACTTTAACTAACCTAAACACTACAACTTTCTAGTGCTTTCTTAGTGCAATCATTGCTGATTCTGTATAATACTTTAACTAACCTAAACACTACACCTTCATAGTGCTTTTTTAGTGCAATCACTGCTGATTCTGTATAATACTTTAACTAACCTAAACACTACACCTTTCTAGTGATTTCTTAGTGCAATCACTGCTGATTCCGTATAATACTTTAACTAACCTAAACACTACACCTTTCTAGTGCTTTCTTATTGCAATCACTGCTGATTCTGTATAATACTTTAACTAACCTAAACACTACACCTTCATAATGATTTCTTAGCGTAATCACTGCTGATTCTTTATAATACTTTGACTAACCTAATAACTATACATTCATAGTGTGACTGCTGATTCTGATACTTTAACTAACCTAAACACTACACCTTCCTTCAATTTGGGAGGCGGGTATGGGTATTTATTGGATAAACAACCTCTCTGCCATAGGTCACCCCAAGTGGTTCGCTACGTTTGGTGACTTTGCAGGGGTGTCTGGGCTCACGGGGTAAAGTTTATCCGGGTTTTGGCGGCGGATGCGCATATCCACTTACTGCGTGGCAGGCCGGATCGGGAGAGACTGGTTGAGGGAGACCTTTGGACCTCTCCAACAGAGACATCTGGGAATATCGCCTTGCACCAGTGTGGGAGTGTAGGAATCATAAGTCCGTCATTTCTGGACTCACTGACTCGTAATTTTTAATATTCTAATAGCGGTATTATAGCCGCAATGGTATTTTTTCCGCGAAAAAATGTGTCATTAAATATGAATACAAAGGAGGTCGGTTGTTCCGTTGTCACGGGCTGCTCCCCAATAGTGGTCCTTTGGGATATCAAAATGTCATTTAATGTCAAGAAATTCTGGCCGTCTCAGACATGATACAACTAACACGAATTTCTGTGGATTCTTCCCTCTTTCCGACAGGTTAATAAATAAAATAAGAGAATTTGGCATTATAAAACATCTTATAAATAATACTCGCTTTTTGACGTGACTTCTGAACTTTAAATGTTCTACCTTTAGAAAGCGGATATCGAACCACTTTGAAATGGAAACTAAATTATTCACCAACGACAATAAATTCCTTATTTTCTCATTATCATCATTCTTTAATTATTCTCAGTGACGTGTTCCCTCAAGCGTTATAATTTTGAAATAAAATTATATTAATACATTCCGACGTCATCCTAAATGACAGCAACTGGCACTGGGCATGAACACCTCACCTTTGCTTTAATGTCCATTGCTTAAGAATGTGTCATTGAAGAAAATTATAAACCCACGTTGTTTTCATAATCTTATGTAATGAAAAGTCCTCAAACTTGTCAACCCAATTCCGGCTACTGCCTCTAACCTCCGTAACACAACCTGTATCAATATCACTATCTAGTCGCTCAATGCCGACATTTATGTTAATCTTATGTTATGGAGAAGACGAGTTCATATTGTAAAAAGTCCTTAAACTTCTCAACCCAATTTCGACTACAGCCTTTAACCTCCGTAACACACCCTGTATCAATATCACTATCTTGTCGCCAATGCCGAAATTTGTGTTAATCTTATGTTATGGAGAAGACGAGTTCATATTGTAAAAAGTCCTCAAACTTGTCAACCTAATTCCGGCTACTGCCTCTAACCTCCGTAACACACCCTGTATCAATATCACTATCTTGTCGCTCAATGCCGACATTTATGTTAATCTTATGTTATGGAGAAGACGAGTTCATATTGTAAAAAGTCCTTAAACTTCTCAACCCAATTTCGACTACAGCCTCTAACCTCCGTAACACACCCTGTATCAATATCACTATCTAGTCGCTCAATGCCGACATTTATGTTAATCTTATGTTATGGAGAAGACGAGTTCATATTGTAAAAAGTCCTTAAACTTCTCAACCCAATTTCGACTACAGTCTCTAACCTCCGTAACACACCCTGTATCAATATCACTGTCTTCTCGCTCAATGCCGATATTTGTGTTGTTATATGTAGGTATATGCATATTTAGTAAATTCACGGAAACTCCAATACACCTGAATTCCTATTGTGTGTTTATCCAGAAGTTATAGCAATAGCAGATCCTGATAAAACAATAAAAATAGCTTCACAATTTAAAAAAAGTTCACATATAATTCATTTTTATTGTTGTACGCCCTCTTATTTACGGCTAACCTACGAGTATTGCAGCCACTCCGAATTCCGCCCATATTTTTTTAGCTTATCGGCTCTGTATTGTTCCGCTTTGAGAATACTCTAGTGTATTATTTAATAGTAAAATCAAAATATTTTGTACTAAAACGTTATGTAAATGTTTTATTGCGTTTAACTGAACTTCTTCTGTTTAGTTACCACGGGGTAAACAGAACGAGGTTAACAGAATGCAGGATAAAAAGAGTGCTCTTGTGTCAACAAAAAATATTACATAAATATTTTGATTAACATTTAATTTAGACTTATAGCTAAAACAGATTTTCTTGCTTGTATCTCCAAAAAGCTATAAATTTATAAATATGAGATGGTATTGGAGATAATTCACTAAAAGGACGGGTTGTTTCGGAGAACTTGAACAATTCTTCAAATTTCAAAGTTAATTTTCAAGTTCTGTGAAAGATATTTTTAAGTTCTGTTTTTATTTCAGTTTTGTCAAGCAACTAGCCTATAATGATATAATAACAGAATTTGAATAGGACTTCCACAGAACCCGTAAATGAACGTTGAAATTTGATGAATTGTTCAAATTCTCCGAAACAACCGGTCCTAAGTTTAAGTGGGATTTTTCAAATAAAATTACCTAATTCTTTAAATGTGTTTATATTAATCTAGTAATTTTGTCGAGAATTCGGATTCGCGACGAGTTGATGAGATTTTGAATTGTGAACTAACGGAGATAGCAATAGTAGCTGAGACTATTAATTTCTCACTATTTCATTTATATCTATTTGCAGAATCTATAAACAGAAACGACTTTGATGATGGCTCTTTTATTATTTGAATGTTCTCGTTTTATAGCATTTTTATTACAGCGAAACATTTAACAGGTTAAAGTGCGCGCAATTTTCTTGGACAAAAATCTGTATTGGAAATGCTTAAAATACCATTCGTTCCCCGTACGGAGCACTTTCTTTAGTCGCTCAAGAGAGTGCGACCAACATCACTTTTATATTATTCTTTCTTTATAGACCAACACGGAGTTCTGCTTATGGGGCATTTTTTGAATGCGTATAATTTACCTCCCTACTTTAGCGTGAATGATATTGACACTCGCTTAAATTCACACAAAATGACGCAGCCTGATTTACATGTTTTTTTATTAGTATTTACCAGTACAAAATAAACACAATCCACCTAATTTGTTAAATAATAATACAAATGAGTAAGGATTTTAATTAATTGTACATAAATAATGCAGTTAATTTTATAATGAATGATTAAATAATCAATTCACGGAATTTTAAATCACCGTGTGATTATCGAAATTTATCTCGTTCCCGGCTAAAAACAATAACTTTATTGAATGTCATTTATTAATGAGATTTCATTCAATTTAGTTTGGTTTCCATAAAATAGCTAATTTAAATTCTGAACAGTTTTTAACACCAGCAAATCCGCCGATAAAATGATCCACTCTACAAATGACTCCGACTCGCGAATCATTATTATTTCACGGTGCTAAAATGTTATGATGTTCGATAATTTTTTAAATATACTTCGCCACGCGTAATAATTATTAAGTTTTTCAGTTCCATTTGATGTTTCTCAATCGAAACCATCCGTACAAAATATTAAGAACATAATTTAAAAAGCGTTGTGCTCCATGACAATGTTAAATGTATTATTACAATTAAATATCTACCTACAAAAGAAATGAAACATTGTTTATAATTACACATATAAGAGAATAACTGTGAAAGTTTTCGCAATATAGAGTATACATCCGGATAGCGCAATATCCTAAGTTCGATTCATGACTATTATTGTTGCTGTTCTAACAAAAGCTTACTAAAGTTTGAATTTTTGATTATCAAACTATTTTATTACTTTTTTTGTTATTTGTTTTTGGGGTGTTATGCCGTGTTGCGCTAACTCCTTCTTTAGCCAACGTTTCGGACAGCATTGCAGTGTCCATCATCAGGGCAGATGTGTTATTAATCTAACATCAGGGCAGGACCAATATCAGGGCAATAACACATCTGCCCTGATGATGGACACTGCAATGCTGTCCGAAACGTTGGCTAAAGAAGGAGTTAGCGCAACACGGCATAACACCCCAAAAACTAATAATTAAAATACTTTTGGCCGTGAAAATCTTATATCATATTATTTTATTACTATTATTATTTTATAAGTATGCTAAACAAACATCAGTTAGGTCTATGCTATAATCTTTTTTTATTCTTTCTCGTCTTCTCTTTTATATTTCTTTTTTTTTAAATACAAAAACGCACTATTTTTTAATGATAAACTAATGTTTATAGGACAAGGTTTTATGCATAGTATAAAGGATAACATACAACAATAACATTCAATGACAGCTGTCGTGTTTTTATTTCACTCTTGAAATATCTCAAAATAAAATAAAAAATTCTAGCTAAAATCTAAATATCTATATTTTAATAGCTTTAATAGTGAAGTGAAGTTATACTAATTAATATTTCGTGCCAAAATGACTACACGAGCAACTGCAAAAACACTAAATACTACGGACACCCAACTCCTCCAACTTCTTGACAAAAAGTTTGAAGAATTTAAGGTACAATTTCTGGAAATCATCAGAAACGAGTATAAAGAAGAAATCGAGTAATTAAAAAATAAAATATTAACTCTAGAAAAAAAAATTGATACGAAAAAAAACAACAACCTTGAAAAAACTCTGGAACAAAACGCCGTAATACAAAGTGAATTTAAAGAATTACAAAAACAATTGGATGCTAACGAACAACACGGACGCATTAATAACATAGAGATCATTGGGATACCAGAAAAAAAACAAGAGAACCTGACGGAGATTATCAAAAGGATCTATTCAGAATTAAATATAGTAAGCGACGACATTGAATACGCCACCCGAGTCACCCCCAAGGAGAAGATTGAAGGAAGACCGCGGAATATTATAGTAAAACTAAAGGGCAGGAAACAGAAAGACGAAATCATAGCAGCAATCCGGACAAGAAGGGGCCTAACAGCAGAGGATATTAACTTTAATGGAAAACAACGGATCTATATAAATGAACATTTAACTCATAAAAACAAAGTACTCTACAAAAAGGTCAGAGAGTTTACCAAAATTAATAAATTCAAATTCTGTTGGATCAAAAATTGTAAAATTTATGTAAGACTTAATGAAAACACAAAATTATAATGATCTAGAAAAACTAAAAACATACAATATTTCCATCAACTAACTTTCCAGCAACTTTATATTAACTGCACTATATACTTAATACAATGGAATCTTTAGAATTATACTATCAAAACTTAAGAGGTCTCAGAACCAAGACACATATTTTTCTTCAAAATGTATTACTAAACAACTATGACATTATATGTCTCAGTGAAACATGGCTTAACAATTCAATCTTTAATGAGGAACTTTTCGATCCACGGTACCATATTTACAGACGAGATAGAGATTATCATAACCTTAATCAAAATCGCGGTGGTGGAGTTTTAATTGCAGTCAAAAGTAAATTAATTTCTGATCAAAAACTAGATTGGGATTCTGAAGCGGAAGACATATGGGTAACTATATCACTTCCTGGTAAAAAAATTCACATATGTACTTCGTACATCCCACCTGACAATAAACATCTTATAAATATTACTTCTCACATAAACAAAGTATCACAGATTATGACGGATAACAATAATGACAGTTTCATTATAGTGGGAGACTACAACCTACCTCACTTACTTTGGTTACCAATAAATGACAACTGTGATTATATGTACACTGAACCCATCAATTCATTAAATCCCGCCCATTTTAACTTTATAGAATTTTTATCATTTAATAATCTGCAACAATATAACTCTCAGAGTAATAATATAAATAATCGCATTCTTGATTTAGCTCTAAGTAACATACAGCTGAAAATTACTCACAATAACATTTCATTAGTACCAGAAGATGTTTATCATAAAACACTGCTAATTTCAATTCCTATTAAAAATAAAAATAAAAACCTGAAAACTAACACAAAGCAAGTATTACAATTTAGAAAAGCAGATTATTCAATGATAAACACAAAACTAAACGAAATTGATTGGGATCATAATCTGAACCATCTGAATACTCAATCCGTAACTGACGTCTTCTACAACATATTGAACAATATTAAAATAAATTACATACCAACTAAACCAGCAAAAAATTATAATTATCCGCCATGGTATACATCATCTCTCATAAAAATAATTAAAGAAAAAAATAAATATCATAAATATTTCAAAAAATTTCAAAATCCACGTGACTACCAAACGTTTTCACTCTTAAGATCTAGACAAAAACGAATTGCACAAGAACTCTACATTAATTATATACATACTGCTGAAAGTAACATGAATGGTAATCCTAAACTCTTCTGGAATAATAATAATAATAATAATAATAATTGGATAATTTGTAGAGCGCCGTTTTTGTGAAAAATCACCTCAATCATTTCAATAATATGAAAAAAACACAATCGTCCCTTCCAAGGACGATGCATCTAGATGACAAAAAAGCTGAAAATGGCCAAGATGTATGTAATATTTTTATGGAATATTTCCAATCAGTTTACATAAAAGATGTTATGTTCTCATGATTTCGGTCTTTCTTTTTATTATATTTTACAATATAATATTTTCTTCTCTCTTGGCTATGACCGATACTTCTTTTTTTTCTAAGGCTTTGCATATGTGTTCGCAGGGATGGAAAATTCCTCCCCTACAACACATAAGCCTCCATGAAAATTGGACCCTTAATTTCTTTGATAACTTCAGAAAGCTACTTAAAGCCCTCTTGTACTGTATATCTTAATAGACATAAGTACTTAACTAATTAATACGTTATTTACGATATTGAACGCAAATATTTTCGTATTTATATTGTAATTAAATTCCATCAAACGTTGTGTAATTTTTTGATTTATGATATAGGATTTTAATTACTTTCATTTTTGTGGTAACCCTTTTGATTCTGATCAAGGCGTTGAATTTCAAAATTGAATTGGTCTTTCCATTGCAAGTCTAAATTTAAATGATTTCTCTGAATGAGCTAACTTTCCCTATGTAACTATTCTGATTCCCTGCACCCTAACAAAGTCGTAGTTAAACGCTGATAAAAGATATTATACATGTTTATTTGGACAGGTAATTGAATATAACTCAAATGGTTAATTTGTTAGTAAATTTGGCAATGATTTTGGTAAATTCATGTGTCTGTTTGGAGCCACTCCTTTTTGATTCTGCTGCTATAAGGTACATGTAAAGAATGATTTAGTAGGTTAATGTAATTAGTTAATTGTATATTTGACGAACTCGGAATAGCCCTTTGCTTGCAAAATTTGGCTCTTATCCTCCAGCAAGTAAACGAGATGATCGTGAGTCAACGAGAAATTCGCACAATCTTTTGACACGGTTCATTGATTGATACCTAAGTTATCGCGTCCCAATGAACCTTCCACGTCATCATGCACTGCCTTCAAGTCTTCCCTCGGGTCCCGAAACTTCCAAATTCCAACACCTCCATGGACTACAATTTACTTAGGGCGAACCGGTTTCGTCCTACATACAATCATATACTCACGGTTGGTGTGGACTTACGGGTCGTGAATCCTCATTCCACGTTTAAGAGAAGATGCGAGAGTGGTCCAGAAGACCTAAAATGCAAGCTGTATGCAGGTCCGCATCCTCCAGTAAACAGTACATAAGAAGATATATATGTATACATACGTTTTTGGGAAGGGTTTATAACTTGCAATACAAGGCTATTTACCTCGCATCCCAAGCTCGGATCTCGTGCCTAGAACTGTGCGAAGTCCTAGGTTTGGTAACCGAATAAATACGTACTAATAAGGTGATACTAATAGATACTAGTAAAATAAGATCTTATTTGATAGTTTGTTTTGGAGAGCTATCGAACTCCAGGCTTTTGTTTGTTTGGTTTTGACGATTTTATTTAAGAGAATCGCCATCTCTATTTGGTTTGGTTAATGGTCTTGTTATAGGAGCGACCACTGCCTCCTATTGGGTGAACTGTATTTGTTTTAAATTTTACCTCCAGGGTTCAACATTAATTTTTGTTCATCCTATCCCGTGATTTCTCAATTGTTTCAAGTAGTTGATTGCCGCATTAGAGAGTACTCGACTCTCAAATGTCTCAGGCAACTGATGGGGTTTTGTATGAGCACCCAATCAATAACATTCAAATGTTTTGTATAATTATTCGATATAAATCTTACTAACCCGTGATTTTTCAATTGTAGATTGTGAATGATAGGTAATTGTAAACACGCGGCTCCCAGCTGTTTCAAGTAACTAATAAAAATCAATGCGACTATCTAATCAATGGTATTCAAATGTTTCATGTAATATTTTGATATAAATCTGGCTAACCCGTGATTTTTCAATTGTCGTTTGTGATTGATAGGCATTTGAGAGCACGCAGCTTCCAGCTGGTTCAGGTAACTAATAAAAATCTATGTGACTATCTAATCAATGGTATTCAAATGTTTCATGTAATATTTCGATATAAATTTGGCTAGCCCGTGATTTTTCAATCGTCGTTTGCGAATGATAGGCATTTGTGAATGACCCAAATCGCTGCACATTGCACAATGACATCCTGATGATTATCCTTATAACTCTAATAAATTATCTAGTTACGGCGAAGGTCGTTTTCAAACTATGTAGTTGACTGACCCAATTCTTCAGTGTATGCTTTGTTTATCAACAAATCGAATAGTATAAACATCTCATCTGACCCACTAACCCAGATGTGAGATTGTTTATTTTAAAATTATCTCGCGCTCTCCTTGTGATTCAGTTTCGTTACCCTCTATTGTGCATAGCCAATTTAAAATATTTTTTAATTCCTTTATTGAAGTTAAACTATTTATTTCATTTCCCGAAGTTAGTAAATTTACTAGAAGTTAGGTGAAAATAAATATAAATATATATATAAGTACACATATCTCGATTGTCAAAATACGTTAAATAAGATTACATATATTAATAAATAAATATAAAATATATGATTCTACATAGTCTTGAATATTAGTAAATACATATTTTCTTTTTCAATAAAGTAGATATGTCCATAGGTAGGTATCTAAGATCGCTACCATTTCGATGTTCTGATTAAATGATAAATATATATATACATATACATGGTACATACATTACTCACATATACTATTTATGTACAATGTTTTACTTTACTTTTATATAGATAAATACACAATATATATACATATCAATGTGTAATTCCTTGTTTTATTTTAATATTCAATTGATTTACCCCCACTTCACAGCCCTTCTGTGTCTCCTGGGACCTGAAAATTATTTATAAAAGGAAAACTTACCCCCGTCAAGGTATTTCCGGTCGGGTGGTACACAACAACCTTGATGAAGAAATCCTACCTAATTAATTGTATTTTTCAACTAATTTCAAAATAAATCTTTTCGACTATTTATTCCTATATAATATTTTATTCTCGCTTGAATCATATAAGTAAGCTGATAATTAATTTTTCTTCCGAACGAAACCCTAATCCAGAAAACCCGTTGATTTGATAACACCTTTCTAGTTTAGGCTTTGAGTGATAGCTATCTCAAATTCTTTTTCGAAATTGTAATTTCTGATTAGAACGACAAACACTTTCAACACGAACGCTATGCGCACGATGGGTTTTAATCGATCAATTTATTGATTCTAAATTTCTTTTTATATAAATTTATAAGAAATTTTTTTTCCGAATTGCGCAAACTTTTAATTAACTCGGTTCTTAATAAATTAAAATTTTTCCGAACTGTTACTTTTAGAACAAAGGTTTGAGCATTTGTTGTTATTTCTTTTCGAACTGTCTAGATTGTGTTTATTTTAAACTAAGACGTAAATATTTATTACTATTATTATTATTTTTTAACCAAATTGATGTTAAATTATAATCTATTTTTAAATATCAATTCACGAGCACATCCACTCTAGATGAACGACAAAACTCTCAATTGAATTTTAAATTTCACTTTGAATGAAATAATTATTTTTAAATTTTAATTTAATTCTTAATTCAGTAATCACTTTCTGCACTTCACTTAACACTCTTAAGCACTGAGTTTAAATTATATTTATTTTCACTGTATAACCAAATTAAACTGACTCAACAAAACTTCACTGATGGGATTTTCAAAGGAATTTAAAAACTGAATTTAAAATTTCTAACTTTTCACAAAACTTCCTAAGTCCAGGGACTTGTTCAAAATCTAATACTTAGACTTGTTCAAAATTTAACACTTAGACTATTTCACTAGAATTTTACCAATAGACGTAGTACTGCGACGTAAACTCCGTAATCAAAATCCTCGACTGACTCCCGAAAACTGGTCTGCACCGCCATTTTATACCCTTCTCAGGTTCCAAAAGACGTATCTGAATTTCCTTTGATAATCGATTCTATCTTTTACCAACTCGCAAATCCGAACACCCCTTCCTCTAATTTCGATCGTTCCTACATACGATCTTCTGTTGTCCGGTTTTGGGTGGCGGTTAATTTTTATCTCACGTCGCTAACTTGATAGGGTCCGAATCGGGTAAGTCTGCGTTAATCGCCTAAGCTCCCTTTGTCCTCTGTTCATACAAAATGTAGTTAAAATCTCATGATTTTGCGTTCCTTTTTTTTCCTCAATTCGCGATAGGTCCGTCCCCAATAACATATATATAGATCTCAATTTTATGCATCTCGTGCGAAAATTGTTTAAATCCACGTCGAAATCTTTACTACGCATTTTTGAATTTCGATTTGTCTAAATTCTACTTAATTTTATTGTCACTTATATGAGCTTTTCCATTTCCACCCGTACTTTCTCTCTTTATGTCGCAGATTCGAATTTTCCCTTTTTCTTTGAATTTTATATTATTCGCGACGTTTTCTTCCACAAATTTCTTCTTTATTCTTATCTTATTTCTCATAACTCTATAACTACTTATTCTCCAAGTCGTATTTATTTATTTCACGGATAAATTAGAATTGTATCGCTTTTCTCCACTTGGATCATTCCTTATCTCCGTTCATTACCCTTCCTTTTATCTTTTTCTCACTTTTCCCGATGTGTGTGGTCTCCAGGAAAATTTCATACTTCATTTATTATTAATTAATATATAGTTTTCCACACTTCCATGGGAGATATACCTAATTTGACTCTGGGATATCTGTCACTTTTATTGCCTTACTTGATCTCCGTCCCATCTTCCATCTCTTACATACAAGATTTCACATATATCATATGCATTGACATCTGTTTACGTTTAAAATTTTGGTACTAGACTCGTAAATTTAATTTAATTTCAAACCTATTAATTTTAATATCTTTTGCTTTAAATAAATATCTCATAAGCCCAACGTTAAATTTTATTGGTTTTCTAATCGTTTATTACCTTAACGTAAACAAAAATCATGTTCGAATTTCGATTGTTTATCCTTTAAAATACACATGAGACTGTCAACCTTTTATCTCATGTCACTTCTTCTGCAGTCTTGTGTAACTCTAATATCTATCTACCCTGATAATT
This sequence comes from Hesperophylax magnus, assembly GCA_026573805.1. Lineage (NCBI taxonomy): Eukaryota > Metazoa > Arthropoda > Insecta > Trichoptera > Limnephilidae > Hesperophylax > Hesperophylax magnus. The sequence goes on along the minus strand of JAIUSX010000006.1, from coordinate 6,763,664 downwards.
ATGTAAAATGTCTACTTTTCCTGAATCTAATCTATCGCTATATGTTTAGTTTTATGGCCTTCCTTTGGTACTCTATTATCATATTCCTAGGACCTTTGTGGTAGCTCAAAATCTCTGTATTATCACTCCGTTCAGTCGCTGCACTTTCCTAAAATGTCTATTTTTTCGCGAGATTTTCATTCAAAATTGATTTTCCAATATGTCCGCTTCATCTTACATTGATAACGATTAGTTTCCATTGTTTCCAACACTCTCACCTCTCTTTAGTACGATTTTTATCGAACTTGACACCCTATCTCTATCATAAATAATTGCACTACAGTTGAAAATTCTGCCAGCAACTTTCTTTCGTTTTACCCGTCCTTTTTTATACTATCACGTTTATAGTTTTTTTTCATTGCATTTTCGTGTGTGTGTTTTTCCAACATGAAAGGCCAAAAGCCCTTGATGTCAACGGTTCGCTATCTCATAATGTATCGGTTTCTCTAAACATTCCCAGGGCTCGGTCACCTCGAACGTTAATGTTTACTCTACAGTGCGTTCACCTCTAATTTCTGTGGGAATCGAAATGTCGTTAATTATCTATTTTATCGCCCGGTCCAAAGTTCAATCCTTTGTCTGTAGTTGATGCACGCCTCTCCGTTCACTGATTGGTTATTCAAAATTTTTATAGCTCTCGTCCAGATCTAATTGGTCGACAACCTTCAATATTTGTTTTTAGGCCTAGACAGGGGAAGTCCCAGTCGTCCTAGACGATTTTACGACCTCTCTGCTTTCGTCCTAGAACCTCGATATAATTCCAACTATTACAGGTGTCTACTGCAAGCAAGCTGGATCAATTCTTTCTCCGCCAGATGTCGTTAGCATGTCCGTTTTCATAAATACTTCGTATATTTTTAATCCGCGAAGTGGGAACTATGGTTTATCTGGTTTCACTGTGATTTAAGCCTTTCATCACAAAGATAATAACCTACCAACATTTGACATACCAGAAAACACAAATAACATAAATATCACCACGGTTAAATTCACACGAGAAATAGTCTTAAAAGAAATAAAAGCTCTTGACATGAACACAAGCGCGGGGTGTGATGATATTCCGTCATACTTTATAGTTAATTGTGCTGAAACACTCGCTAAACCTCTCTGCATTATATATAATAAATCAATGAACGAAGGCACGGTACCTGAAATATGGAAAAGAGCATATGTAACACCAATCCACAAAAATGGCGAAAAAATAATGTTAAAAATTATCGTCCGATTTCAAAACTAACAATATTCAGTAAGTTAATGGAAAAAATTGTTTACCAATACCTAAGTCCACAACTCAATCACATCATAACAACAAAACAACATGGTTTTACAAAAGGCAGAAATGTGGAAAGTAATCTCGTTCTTCTTACCGAATTCATTGTTGGTCACATGGACAATCGCACTCAAGTAGATATCATTTATACAGACTTTGCCAAAGCATTTGATAAAATTAATCAAAAATTACTACTAAGAAAACTTTGGGCATTAGGTATACGTGGTAATTTATTTCGTTGGGTTACATCTTATATACTTAACAGATCACAGGCAGTAGCAATAAAGGGCTTTGTATCAGACTTCAATCAAATTTCCTCAGGGATCCAACAGGGTTCACATCTCGGACCATTATTTTTCATTTTATATATTAATGATTTGGTCAATGTTGTAAAAAACTCTGAAATAGAATTATAAAAAAAACTCTGAAATAATACTCTGAAATAATTAAAACCAGAGTGGAAGATACTACCAGTATCGCCCTGGTGTAAGACCACCATTCAGAATTGAAACGTTGCTCCAAATGGCTTTAGCCGTGTTTAGTGACTAGATCTGAATAGCCAGGTACTTCCCCACCTTCCTCTTTCCCTTCCCCACTTACCTTCAGCCTCACAACATCCCCCAATTGGGGATGCCATAGTCTCACTGGCTCCAGACGGGAGCAGTTGGGACTCTTGTGAGGTATTCACTATAAAAAAAAAAAAAAAAAAAAAATTTGCTGATGATGCTAAGCTATACAAGCCAATAAAAAGTCTAAACGATTGTATTAATTTACAACATGATTTAAACAATGTAGCTACCTATTGTCAACAAAATCAATTATTTCTAAATGTTTCAAAATGTCATCACATTGTCTTTTCCAGAAATAAAAATAAAACATTATTTAATTATTCTTTAAATAACATCAACATTGCAACAGTCTCAAATATTCGTGATCTTGGAATAACTCTTGATAATAAACTTCAATATAACCTTCATATACAACAAATCACAAATAAGGCTGCTAAAATGTTAGGTTTCATCATTAGAAACACAAAACTTTTTAATAACATCAATATCATTAAGCAACTCTACTTTGCCTACGTACGAAGTCATCTGGAGTTTGCATCAATTGTTTGGTCTCCATTCTATAAAATCCACATAAACAAAATCGAAGCAATTCAAAACAAATTCCTAAAATATCTCTGTTACAGGTCATTTGTAAGATTTAATAATTATGCAGAGGCAGCTTCGTACTTTAAAATTGATTCATTAAGTGTACGAAGGCATCATGCAGATGCTCTATTCCTATATAAATTAATTAATAATAATATTCAATGCCCAGAGTTGCTAAATAATATTAAATTTAATGTGCCTGCACGTTTAACACGGTCTTCTATCCTGTTTAAAATCAATCAAAGCAAAACGAACTGTAGACAAAATTCTTGCCTGAACAGAATATGTAATAATTACAATAACATATTATTCAATATCGACATCTTCAATTGCGAATTTACTAAATATAAAATGACCTTAAAAGAGTATTTCACCGATGTTTCTTGAATTGATGTTTCTGATGTTTATGTTTCTAGTATTTATATATTTATAATCCTGTTATGGTATGATTTATATGCACAATATTGTCTTCTTATGGTTATGGTTATGATATGATTTATATGCACAATATTGTTTGTATTCTTATGGTTACCAATGTATCGATAATCTTTTATTTTATATAAATTTTAGTTTTTTTTTTTTTTTCCCTTTATTTTTGTTGTATTATTTTGTTCTATTATTTTATACAATTCTTTTATTTTATATAATTATAACTTCACATTTCTCATAAATTTAATTATTTCTTCTATTACGTAAATTCACAAGGAGGAAATCCGTAATTGGTTTTATTTTGGCTATTTTACTTATGTACAATCTGTAAAAATGTAAACTGTTGATTTCCCAAAAAAATGAATAAATAAATAAATAAATAACAAATGATTATAAGCAATAATTAGTCTACAGGTGGAAAAAATATAATAAGCAGTAATTGTTTATTGAGGTACTAGTACATATTGAATTAGTTGGCGGGTTGGAAATAAGCCGACATAGCTTGGTGGTTTCAGAGCAACTGACCGGACATCAGAAGGCACGGGATTAATATCTCCCGAGTTGGCGGCATTTATTTTTACTCGGGAGATATTTTCAATTTGTATTGATATTTCAGTCGACTAATTATTGCTTATAATTATTTGTTACAAAAATGCATGCTAATTCATCCAAATTCGAAATTTCTAAAATTTTATTCCCCCTAGTTTAGTTAAACAGTCAAAACATTTTACAAATGTATTCTGTACTAAATAGTAAATGTAAAACTCATTCAATTTTTTCTTGTGCGTTTTTAAAATGCATTCATGAATCGTTGATGAAATGTTTAATATCGTGGTCTACCACTACGCCACCTTTAAAGAGATATCAATAGTTCCACAGTGTATGAAAGTCGTAAAGGTTTTTTAGAAAATAATAGAATCAGCTCCAATCACCGACGTCGACTCCAAAGCGTCAACTTTGAATAAACTTCCCCTGCTATCTTCACTTTTTAACTGGACCGATTGAAAGCCGTGATTGGTGGCCGCTGTAGATTCAATAAGGAGCAAGTGTGCCTCACAAGTAGCAGCGACTAAAGGTTGGCTGTTACTAACGAAGATGGCATGTAGCGAGATAGCGGAATCCCACCAGCAACCAATCTAACTTGGAAAGAAACTCAATTAGTCTGCCCGCTGATAAGTCAATTAATGGCCTGAGGTGGAAATACAGCATCCATTGATGTAACCGCTGTAGGAAGCCGGCGAGGGAAGGCAAGACAGAGGAAAATCTAAAAACAGAATGAAAAATCCCAGCAAATTAAAGTTTTTTTGTTTCATTGGTAATGCACTGTAGCAAGTATCAGATGTCGTGGTATACAAGTATCCATATCGATCGATCAGTTTAAAAATCTTTCAGTTTTTAATCTCATAATCCATTTAAAGTACAGTGTAATAATGGTGAAAATCGTGCCGCAGACAACGAATCAATATTAATTAATGCATAATTTTAGTGAAAAAATAAATTTAAATGAACCAATGGAATCATAAAATTCTCACAAGCCTATAATATTATCATACAATTTGAGTTTGATTCGTAAGGTCCTGTTTAGTAAATATTCACACAGTGAGAACTGAGTGCAGTATTGAATATATAAATAAATCCCTTAATTATTTACTACGATAATTTATTACTAATTAATAAAATTGTTGGCGAACTTCAGAAAGCTTTTAATAAAAACTATATTTTTTAAAACGCGAAAATAGGGGGACTATTAATTTGTATGAGATAATTATTTGTGAATTATTCCAAGAATTTAAAGTTTTAAATTAAATATTATCTATCAAAAAAATGTATTAATTCAAATCCACAAAGATAAACTAATAAAATAGTCACTGAGCACCAGACCGAGGGGACCACGGGACAAATAATACACCGTAAACTCAATACAACCATTACACATACTCAGACATTAAATGTTTTAATAAACTCCCTAAAGAATAAAAGCTAAAACAAAAATATTGAAAATTTTAAGAAGAAACTTAAAATACACTCAAACTTATTTGGTTGTCTTGTATATTATTCTATACAAAATCGGTGTTAAAATACAGGAAATATGCACACAAGAATTTTATTTTAATAAAACTTTTTGTCTATTCTGTACACATATGTTCATAATTTTAAAGTTTGTATATATTGTAGTATTACTAAAATTATTTACTGTTAAAAACTCTAGACGATACTCCCTCTCTATATACGAGTTATCCTCAATTATGAAGGTATTAATTAATTAACAGCTTGTATTATCAAACCGCTTTTCTGGATATTTTGGAAACACCGTATAATTGCCGCGTGTATTCATTCACTCACTATCCCGATAAAATAAGAACAATATTAATTGCTCTGTTAAAAACTAAATCGCTCATTTTCTAGCATAATTATGATATTATTAAGTTGTACTAGTATATATATCCGAATATTTGTGGATAAACATTCAAGTAAGTACAGGATTTTCCAATAAGAGGTGTTATTTTGATATTCAATCGCAAAAAATCAATGGTTTTGTTGCTTGTGTGGCACGTAGCGCCGTCTTGTTGAAAATAAACGTTGTCCAGATCAATACCATCCAATTCCAGCACTAAAAAATCATCCATTTACCGTAACTGTTGCTCCAACCTCATTTTCGAAAAAGTAAGGTTCAATGACTCCGCCGGACCATAAACCGCACCAAAAAGTCACACGTTGAGGATAAAGAGGCATTTCAACAATAACTCTTGGGTTTCCGAGCCCCAGATGCGACAATTTTGCTTGTTGACGAAGCCACCGAGGTGGAAATGGGCCTCATCACTCAAGATGATTTGCATTTGATTCACTCAAGTGAATTTCAATAATTTCAATGCGTTGTTGAAGCAAGTATCGTTCCATTTTTATTAATAAAGTAGTTTCTACTTGTCAAATGTCAAAAAATGACAGCTTCAAAAGTAACATCTACCTACATAGCGGGCTATTGAAAATAACACCTCTTATTGGAAAACCCTGTATATGCAGAGGAAAACTAATTGAGATGTTACGGATCAACAAATGAAATCAAACCATATTCAACAAATTACCTCGTAATCAGAAATAGAGTCAGTTCAATACTGTCCATTATTTCCTCGTACTTGGCTCAGTAATCAGACATCGAGTCAGTTCAATACTGTCCATTATTTCCTCGTACTCGGCTCAGTAATCAGACATCGAGTCAGTTCAATACTGTCCATTATTTCCTCGTACTCGGCTCAGTAATCAGACATCGAGTCAGTTCAATGCTGTCCATTAATTACTCGTACTCAGCTCAGTAATCAGATATCGAGTCAGCTCAATACTATCCATTATTTCCTCGTACTTGGCTTAGTAATCAGACATCGAGTCAGTTCAATACTGTCCATTATTTCCCCGTACTCGGCTCAGTAATCAGACATCGACTCAGTTCAATACTGTCCATTATTTCCTCGTACTCGGCTTAGTAATCAGACATCGAGTCAGTTCAATGCTGTCCATTAATTACTCGTACTCAGCTCAGTAATCAGATATCGAGTCAGCTCAATACTGTCCATTATTTCTTCGTACTCGGCTCAGTAATCAGACATCGCGTCAGTTCAATACTGTCCATTATTTCCTCGTACTTGGCTCAGTAATTAGACATCGAGTCAGTTCAATACTGTTCATTATTCTTATAACTGACATCCCATCGGTGTGTTTTGATTCCCCTTTTTATTCTTGATAAAGTCACGTCCCATGGCAGGGACGGTTCGTATTACGACGCAAACAATACGCTTCTTTGCGACAGACTCCATACGTGATTCTCTTTGTGGGCGACAAACGCAGTTTTGCCATGCATATGGATGCTTTTGTGAACTGATGCACTAAATTAAATATGCACAAGACAGCGGTGGTTGTTTTTCCATAGAAACTTATCGCACGACTGAACGCTGTAGGGATGCGAAGCTTGACATATTTGGACGACCTAATGCTGCAGGGCTGATGAGCCTAGCATATTTACATGTTTTAAAATTTCAGAACGAAATCAATAATCGACCTGCTCATCCAATAGCACAAAAGTTAAAATGTGGATCAATCAATTAATTTCCTTACGCTGGACGTCAGTTTATATTTATTTATTAGCCTTCAATAAGGTCTGGTGATGGGAGTCCAGAATCAACATCGACTATTACATGATTAATCTGTAAAAAAGTCGAAGGTATACTGAGAATGTTGCAATAGTACATAATAAATAATGCGCCCGTTGTTCGCGAAAACAAAAGTTCTAATCTATATCAGAGTAAAACATAAGTATAAACCTTATTAGTACGCACATGAATAAATAATTTAAAAAAACAAGTACTATGATTTGACCGAACAATTATCATAATAGTGAACCTGGCGAACGCCTGAAAAACATGAGGCCCCGTGAAATAATTTCACTCCTAAATGCTAAGCCAGGCATCAAGGAGAAATTTCCTCTTAAGGAAGTAAAGTTGAATTTTCAACCTGTGCGGCCGCCGCGTTCTGATGGCGGGTGGGGCAGTAGCAGGAAGGGGTAGGGAGGGGCGCTAGAGTGACGTAGACAATTATATTTCCCAGTTTTAATTGCGTACTTGCGAAGTAGATGGTGCAGTAGGCAAGGGGTGCAAGTCCAAGGGTGAAAAAACCCACGGCGAATAGCTCGGCTTAGTGGGCGCAGATATTTTAAAATCAAACACAATAGTGTGGAATTAGATTTGTTTTTGACTTTTTTTATTCTGGCTTTTCAAAGACATAAAATACATGCCAAATACGATTATGTGTATAAAATCAGGTATTTCTAGTAATGATGTAAGATTGAAGATGTTTTCTAAACTACCAAACATCGAAAATATTAAAATGCAACATGTAATTCAAAATTCTATTATTAAAGTGCCCTAAAGTAATCCTAAAATAATATTTTATCCAGATAAAAGGGTATAAAATATAAAACCGTCCGTTTCTGGTGATTTTAGTTAATTTTTTGACTTTGATTGCAGAATTGCAGGCGGCCTCTGTGGTCTAGGGGTAAGGCTCTCTAAGGCCGGTTCAAATTCCGGCGTGCGCAAGTCAATTTTATTTGATTAATTTGTGTTATTTTATAATTTAATCATTTAAAATATACACAGTATATTTGCTTCACGTTCCAGAGTGGAAGATACTCTCAGTGTCGCCCTGGTGTAAGACCACAATTCGCAATTGAAACTTTGCTTGAAATGGCTTTGGCAGTCTTCGGTGACCAGATCTGAATCCAGGTACTTCCACATGTTCCTGTTCTTTTCCATCTCCATCCTCTCTCCACTACTTTCAGCCTCACAAAATACCCCAATTGGGGATGCCATAGTCTCACTGGCTCCAGACAGTTGGGGCTCTGGTGCGGTTTCACATGAAATAAATATTTTCTAATAAACGGATTCATTAATTTATATCCTTAAATTTATAACTTCGATCTAAAAACATCTAGAAAAGTAAGTGATTGATTCGAAAACACGTTAATAAAAAAATATGTTTGTAATTTCCACCTTTCCACTTCAGGATTGCCAAGTTCAATGGGAAATACGTAGTTAAATTGCTTGATTTTTTAAAGATTATTATCAACAAGACTTGAAACTGTTCGAAGAGCATTGTAATGGCAATGGTAAACAAAGATCTAATCCTTGTAAACAAAAACGAGACGGATATATTTATCAAGACTGTTTAGTACAGTCACTTAGCTTTGGGACTTTTTTCGTTTTATCGTGAGAGTGATTACATTGTAATTAAGGTTGATGTGTTTAATCGTCCGCGGCAATGTGCGTCAGGGAGGATCCTCCAAATAATTATTCCTGTCAATTGAATCCTAGTGGAAGGAAAGAGAAATTTAAGAATGAGTAAATGTTTCACCAAACATTCGTGGGGTTATTTAAAATAATAGCACTACTTAACCAATATAATATGTATATTAATTACTTTATCAAACATTAAAAAAAAAGTTATATGTAAACCACTATGTGTATCAGGACAGATCCTAATATTTTTTATTGAGACTCTTGTTTTTTATCGGCTCTGAAGAAGGTTACCTACATTAGATTAGCTTAGTTATTTCACATATCTGCGGATAATTTTTTGTAAGTGTACGTTTGGAATATTTTTTAAGAGTTTAGGTTAAATTAGGCTTCAAAATGATTCCACATATAATTCCACACTACTAAAACTAACATAACTAAAACTAAACTTACTAACCTATTATTTTATTTTTGGAATTACCTAATGAGTAAAACCTCAAATCGTAATATTTAATTGTTTATAATATTGTCTTCAATAATTAAATAGATAATACGTAGGTACCGCAAGGCTTAAAAATGTTACCGAAATGCACTGTCGAGGTATATGATTTCACGTCATGGTGGAAATACTGAAATAAACGGAAGTTAGCCAAGACAGTCTAGTTTCAGATTTCAGTTGTCTGCAACCCCCCTCCACCAAGCCTCCTCACCGCCTCCTCACCTCCTCCCCGCCGCCCCATGCATTCATAATGGTGAGTCTAGTTTGGCGGGAAAATATTTCCAGAATGTGCATTTCTCCTGTCTAATTTACTCAAGAAGGATGGAGATTATTTCAATGCAGAGATAAGGAATTAGCGAAGCTGCTTTTTCAATGATATTCGGAATGCCGCTGAAACTTCGCTTGTATCAGGCATTAACATCGCTCGGACTTGTTAATAAAATTATAATGGCTTCGCAACTTGTGCAAAGCAGCGCGGTGATTTCAAACCTAAATACTTAATACTATAATGCTTTCACTCTAATGTGGGACGTTTTCTAAATCAAATAAAATTATACGATTTAATATGACGGAAGGGGTAGAAATGTCTAAACTTTTCTTTTGGACATTGTTTTTATATAAAGCCATGTTTGAAATAATATTATTAAATGTTCGTATAAAATTACAATTACAGTAATGAAATAACGACTGTTTAATTTTCCCCACTGTTTAAAAATACCGTCTTAATAATTTTGTAATTACTGCGAAAATAAGAGATTGTGCAATTTTTCAACACTTACAACAAAATCACAAGCCTGTACTATATACCTTATACACCATTTGAAACCCTTTAAAGTTTACCATTATCTAAAAATATGTTATATCCTTTTTATAGTAGATTATCCACCGGAGGGTGACTATCATCAGGACAATCATGGCTCCACAGACTGCGGTCTGGAACAACTAAGTTTTGACACGTGCTCAACAAAAGATAATTGATGAAAATTATTTAGTATCGTAAGGAACTTAATGAAGATGATGCTGTTTGAATCCAGAATCCTTACAGTTACGTAGTTATACGAAGAACACTGCAATATTAAGTAACAGCTTACCTACTTCTCAATCCCCAAGAGATAATGATGTTTTCAAACAGATATCGAGTTTTTTAAATGAAGTTATAGTGTCAAGGTTATAACTTTACAACTTGACATGTTTCATAACGTAGAATAGGCTATATTTTTTTATTACTTTTATTTATCCTAATATATCTAACAAGCATTGTAAATATGAAACGACGTATGTTTAATAAAATCTATTTACTACATTTAAAGTTAAAATATTCAATCAACTGTCAAAACGTATGTGTGGATTTTGAGAATGGGGGACGAAATAGGAATAAATACGAATCAAAACTTAATCTTGCTTTTCAGTTGATTTAGTTTTTCGTATTTTGCCGTATTATTATTTATTTATTGCATCTTTATTTATTTTTTTCATAAAAATCAACCTCACTTGGACTAAGCCTGTATCTAGGTTAACAATAAACATTTGAGTGAAGCAAACATGGAGTAATCACAAACATAAATTAATACTACATTCAAACACAAAATATTTCAAAAAGAAAGACAAAATATGTATGAGATGAGTTACCAGATGGGTAATTTGACAGTATATTGTAACAATATTTGAACCATAACTAATCTTTAATCATTATCACCAAGAATAAACAAAGTATATGTATAATAAAAACAGCTAGGGTGATATTCAGTTTTTAGCAAATGGGACTTATATAATATCTTATTATTTAAAAAAAGAAAAGTATGAACAAATATTAAGACAATCGTCGATACAAACAACTTTTTATATTTAACTAAGGAATTGGTAGACTTAATATGAATAGGAAGAATATTAAATATAAGTTGTGCCTGATATAAATAGTCTTTTTGACCAAGAGACGTTTTAGTATGTACCGCCACAAAGTTCAATGTAGAGCCGATTCTAGTTGCATGGGTTTAAATAAATATTTAATATAATAATAATTGTTTTATATAATTCTGTTTTAAACTTAATTAATGTTATATTTGTTTTGACATCTTCAATGACGGAATAAAATAATTGCTTTTCTAACACGTCATGAGCGATATTTTGTTTTATTGAATTTGGTTATATATTTTTTTATGCGTTGTCTTGTTAAAAGTAAAGTCAGAAGGAAGAAATTCGTGTTTGGTTTAATTTTTGCTGTATACTATACACGTATAAACTTATAAAATGTAAACTGATTTTGGTGTGTCGATTTCCCGAGAATTTTAATAAAAAAATGTATAAATAAGTGAACGAATTCATAAATTATTACTCCAAATTGAATGTGATGCGCGAGTTTCCAACATTGCAATGATAGTAATGTAAGTTAATGATGGTAGATGCACAGTTTACAAAGTCTCCCATAAAGCAGCATTTCGCAGTCCCTCACATTCTTCAGTATTTTAGGTAGTTTTCAACTATCCCAAATCCGTAGTTGAGATTTAGGCTTATTATAACTGTAACTGTTATTACGGCCCGTAGTAGAAATAAAATGGAAAACAATTTCCCTTCATATAAGACATATATCAGGGCTCCCTCAAATAACAAATAATTCATGAAACAAATTGCGAAAGAATCGCATTGCACGGCCGTAATGCGAAACATCCAATGATAAAGGAACCACGCAGGACGCGTTACTATGATCGCCGGTAAAACGTATTGTTGAATGGTTAAAGAAATTATATAACATCGACTGGCAGTCGAATGTAATGTTCAAATTCCACAGCGAGTAACGAATTTTACTCACAACGTATGTAATTTATAGTTTCCTTTTAATAAAATAATCACATATAGTGTGGATTCATTTAAAGCTCTCAGGCTGAGATCTTCACTGTATGGTTCCGTCCACACGACGTTAAAATAAGTAAATAAATACTGTGGGAAGGCCCGTATACTTTATTTTGCCCTTTTGCTAATTGGAGGTGGCTCAGCGCATTGCGAGGGCTTCGTGCGGACGGAAACAATGAACATCCAAAATTCAGCAAAAAGTGTCGTTAGAATTTTTCGTACCGTTTCTAGGATTTTTTAAAAAGCAGTTATTTTCAACTTACAACGCCTTGTACATCGTTGAAATATCTTTCAAACGTAATTTTTTTGCGATCCATATTTTTCTGGATGTTCAGTATTTACTAACAAAAGCAAATGATACCTCCTTTAAATGTTATAAAATGAAAGTGAATCAAATAAAGTTTATGAAAGTATACATGAAAGAAATGAGTGTGGTATGCGATTAAGTATTGAAAATATCATTATATCGACATTCACTTTATCAGCATTGTTGTAATCTTTGATTATGACATTTGGTTCGAAATACTCAAAATAATGTTGCATCATATGCAGTTATACAATCGAAGGCATCCAGTCGCGCCATTAAACATTTATAGGGATTCTAAAACCGGGGAAGCTGTACGTCTCTATCGCGGGAGCTACGTACCTCTCCGCCTCTCCGCCTCTCCGCCTCTCCGCCCGACTCAACTCTCCAGACTCTGCCTCTACCTCTGCTTCTACTCTGTTTCCTATAACGCCTCTAACGCCTCTAATGGGAGCCTGACCCATCACACAGGTAAAGCACATTTGTAAAGGGATCAAATATTTACACATATAGGATAGCATCATTTAACATTATTCTGTCTATTTCTGTTTCTTACTAATTAATTTAAAAAAATAATCTTGAAAACAGTTGTCATTAAGAAACATTCTAGATCCGGATCGTTTCTCAGTCGATACAATTCAATTTACGACTCCTTGGATGCAACGTTCAAGTGAATTCTCGGGTGGTCGCATTTAAACAAAAAGGAGAGTGATGAAAATTTTGTGCAGATTTAAAAAGTGTAGGTAGAATGAAAAAAAAAAACATTTTTAAATAGGTTATCATTGAAAAAAAAATTTAGGATAATTTTATTTTTCTTGCAATCACAAAAATGCGTGTTCCTACAGCAATTGGTGAAACAAAGTGAGTGAATCGAGACACAAATGCAAAATCATTTATTTGTACTTTTACGAAAAAATTATTTCATACGTTTGTAAATATTTTTTTATATCAATACCACACAAGAGTCCCAACTGCTCCCAACCGTCTGGAATAAGTGAGACTATGGCATCCCCAATCGGCGTATGTTGTAAAGGGGAAGGTAGCGGGGAGGGGAAGGATATGGGGAATAAGAAGATGGGAGAGTACCTTGGTATTCAGATATGGTGACCAAACACGGCTTAAGCCATTTCAAGCAACATTTCAATTCTGAATGGTGATCCTACACCAGAGCGATACTGAATGTATCTTCCACTCTGGAACGTGCCGCAAATATACTATATGTTTTTTTTATGGGTAAATTGTGAAATAACACAAATTAATCAAATTAAATTTACTTGCGCGCTCCTGGATTTGAACCAGCGATTTTTGGTTTGCTAATCGAGAGTCTCACCCCTCGACCATGGATGCCATTGTTCTTTGAATAAAATAAAGTTAATGTTAGTAAATTGATGCCAGAACCTGGACGTTAATTTTTATTTTTTATAAATGTTTAAGATCTTGTCATTTATTAGTTGCCTCCAGATGGGCCACACAACACACGCGAGCCGCTACCAATAAGTAAATGAATAATTAACCTGACAAAAGGGCAAAATAAGGTGTATTAAATCAATTCCGACAAAAATACTGTATTCCAGTTTTCTCATCAATGTTAACTTGTTTATTAACTTACTTGCTAATTGAGATTGGCTCCCGAGCGTTGTGCGGTCCCGTCTGGTGGCAACTAATGTCACGGTGATCACAGTCCAGAAAAAAATAGATTTCATACTTAAACAATGATATTTTTAATTTCCGTAACGCCATAATATGTCAATCATGTAACTGAAAAGGCTAAGAAGAAATTAAAATTAAATTTTTCATGTTACTGCTTTTAAGTATTATTTTACACGAAATTTCCGTTTTCTGAATCTCTTGAAATAATGCAATTTATCCGATACAGCGCTTTTGACTGTAGGCCTCCGTGTGAAGCTGCCCGGGGCGCAGAGGGGGCGAAGAGAAATATCTCCCAAGTACCCCTTTACATCAAATCATCTCTGGTGTTGCAATAAATCGGTGAACCGGCAGAACCTATGACCTGGCTGCTTCTACCACCCTGGTACCTGCACGGCTGCACGACCCACTACTTCTAGTGTGTGTGTGTGTGTGTGTGTGTGCATCTGTAGCGTGCACTGTGTAGTGTAGTCACTAGTGTAAGGAGGATTGAGGATGGAGCATGAACGGCAAAGGAGTATCGTGGGAAAAGGAGATATTTATTACCTTGAAGAAACTTTAAAACTGTTCAAGATTTTTTTATAATGGGAAAATGTAAGTTTGGATGTAGTTTTAAGAGAAAACAAGTAAAGTTCATTTGGTATTAAAATTATGTTAGTTGTTATTATTGCTGTAAGTGATCTAGTTAAAAATAAAAGAGAACCTATAGTATAAATAACTTAGATTTAGGCGAAGATACTATTCTGGGTAATTTAAGAAATATCCGTCTTGATTAGGTCAGTTTTACGACTTTTATACAGTGAAATTAGGTATATCCTTAAATATGTTTTTTTTATAGAAAAGGAATCTCATGTGATTGTCTTATTATTAAATTAAATTAATATTAAAAGTCTTATAAAATAAAATTTATAGTCCAATCTATTTTGCATTTTGATGTTTAGGTCAACCAATGCAACTTTGAGGGCCTTACTAAATAACACTTTAAATTTAAAGAAATCTTTTGTTTAAAACGTCGTTTAATTAGTAAGGGGTAATAAAGTAATCATTCATTTGTAATGTTGATACTTTTTGAATTTAAATATTGCCTATAAGTTCTAAGAAATTACATATTTACATGATCATAAAAATCCGCAATGCTGCCACTCATTCAATTGCTAATATTAAAAACATATTTCAACCTCTGACCGCCTTTACTTTTTATTTTCTTATTTCCCTTATCCCAAACCTTCGGTTAAGTTATTTAAATTAAAAATTGTTTAAATTAAATGTTTGCATACATTAGGATGGTAATCATAATCAACATTTGCAAAATGTCTGCAAACTTGACGATTTGAAAACAGATTGGGTACATGCAACAAAAATCATTCATGGTACAAAAACCAAGGCTTTTACAAAACAGCACACTGAACTGAATAGGTTCATCTACTATAATTCGCCCCTACCCCGTCCCCAATCCGCCCCACGCCCCCCAAGATACTTCAGCATATAGGCTAGTGCCTGATTAAAAGGAAAGGCGACTATATTGATAGTGGAAAGCTTGGGAAAATGGTGGAAAAGATTGAGATACGACTAGCTACTATGAGTAGACGTGAAAATAAAATTATTCATAACACATGTTAACTAAATACTTATTGCAAATTTAGTTTTTATCGGTTTCTAGTTTCCTGAAGGCTTTAAGAGTAAATGCTATTTGATTTATATCATGATATCCCCGTAATGCAAAGCATTTTAAAAACACCTCGAATGTATTTGTACACACAGATAGCATCGAAAGTTTCAAAAAAGTTTTTCGAAATATTTTAGAACATTTGCCCGCAGTCTCTACGCATCCAATTCCGCAATTCCGTTTAAATTTAGATTCACGATTAAATTTGAGTACGTACGATTTTTTTTTGTTTTCTAGTATAAGCAAAATTGTTATTAAATATAAGTATTTTTAATCCATACAATACACTACCATACAAACAAAGGTATCTTTTTATAATAACACGGACGAAGTCGGACAGCAAAATCAGTTTATTTATAGTAAGGATGAAGGATCACTGAGCGTAACTTGAAGTAAGGCTCTCAGCTTGTTACAGAGTTTTGTGCAGGGTCGCCGCTAGGAGTGTTGCCGACTGAGGGCAAAAAACATTTATTTATCGAACATATTTTGATACAAGAAAATTAGGAGTTAACAGAATTAACCCAAAAAATGGATACAAGGTTATAATGGATAATTAATAATATGGTTTAGTTTATACTAAATCTATATTATATGCGTCGAAAATAGAGTAGTTTTTTACAGTTTATTACTCCTATGTTAATTACATGCAGGGATTCCGAGGATAAAGTGCATAAACTTCGGGAGATGATTCTACATGATAGTGAAAAGATCTCTTTAAAAACTCTTTTAGAAATTCCGTTTTTTTCCCAATTCAAAAATTTTTTTCCACAAAAGAATATTATTTTTTCCATACAATTTTTTTTTACTTTTCTACCTGAAAACTACCTTAAAACGTTGAAATTTCAAAAAAAGTTTCAATTTTTTTATTTGTACTATCACGCAGAATCACCTCCCGAAGTTTGTGCACTTTACCCCCGGACATCTTTATATTATATGCCATGTTTATTATATTCTAGCGCACATGCTAACTAAAGTGTAATCACCACCAACCATCACCAAGCGCCCTTGAGGTGATGTTGCACAAAAGCGGCGCTATATAAATCATCCAAATATTATTAAGGGGAACAGTGGCATAGATTGTTGTATTTATTGAATTATAATTATGTATTTTTGAATAAGAATGACGTATTCTTGAATTTCAGAAGAACGTATCCACGTATTTACAATCGAAATTATATTGTAAAACTAGACCTGTGTAAAATCACGGACAGTCTGAACAAATCTCTCGACAAATCGCCAATTTAAAAAAAATGGCAATTAAAATATTGTTTTGTTAAAATATTACATTAAAGGCAGGTAGGTACTTTAACGGTTGTCTGAATTCTCCAAAAAATACTTAAAATTTAAAACAATTTGAAACATAAATTCAAAGCAAAAACTCCAGAGTTCATTGAAACGGAGGTGCAGACAGAGTAACAACCGAAATTAATATTTTACTCCAATATTATTATTTAGTTTATTACATGAAATTGAAATAGTTAAATAAAATAATAATTCCTGCAATATACTCGTACATCGATGATTTAGATACCGCAAGCTCCCATGATCTGGCTATAGCGTATACCTACACGTTGTGCCGACCAAAGCTTTTAGGTGGCAAGGGTGTATATTTAACGGAAGAATCTTTATTGGGTATTTAATTTAAAACGAGTCAAAAATTGTTTGAACCATCCGAGCTTCCCTTTCATCAAAAACAACTTGTTACTCCTAATCGGCTGTGCATTCTGTTATAATGAATTTCCTCTAGCTCATGATGAGTCGTTCATGAGCGAGCCGCACAATTGAGCTAACTATTTTTGATGAGCCGTATTCGTACGACTCCCAGTAAGTCGTACTACGACTTAACTGAACGGTTACCCTTTTTTATCAGCATGTATATATTTATAATCAGGAAAAAAATTAAAATTATCCAAGTATTAATTGTGATTACATACTTCAGAGATGTAAACGGCGTCTGAATGTCTGACATCTGGCCTTGGACATATGTACCTACACCTACTAACTACCGAGCATCTTATTTATCTCGTGTTACAATGTGGCGTAACGGTACCAAGTGTCGTACGATCATTCATATGCTGGGAGAGCGTAGGAGCCGTATCGGGCGAGTTGTATCGAAACCTCCTAGATCACAAGGTTGGACACTCATTCAAAGCTTATTCTAATCTGTATGGAATTTACAAAAAAAATTGTATTATTTTTTTTTCAAATTATTTTTTTTATTAAAAGTTTTAAAATCTACATCTTTAAAAGTTTTATTTAATTAAAAAAAAACAAATAAAAAAAACATTTTCTGGAGGTTCCCATACAAGTTAGGACGCTGATTTGATTCACTGTCCCGGCCTTGCGATCTAAGAGGCTTTGGTTGTATCGTGCGAGCACAGTATTATCATTTTTTTTATTTTTTTATTATTTAATAAATGTTTACAAGTTACATTTTTAGGCATTTTTTTAACTACCATACTAGGCTAATGCCCGTGTTGTGGTAGTTATACATGAAATAATAATAACAATGACATAAAAGAACTAAAAAATACTTATAGTAACATAAGTATGTAAGTATAAATCATAATGAAGTAATAATAAAAATAACTTAGAAGAACTAAAAATACTATTTTATAGAAACATAAGAAAGAATTAGAGAAAAAAAAAAAAACAAATTTAATGATAAATAAAACTAAAAACAAATATATTAAAATTAATAGTAAACTGAAAAATAAAGAAAAAGTATATGTAAATTTAAAAAGATACAAATAAAAATTAAAAATATTAAACATTAAGATTAAAATATAAACATAATTATTATAGATTGTTTAATGCATATAATTGTTTGTGTGCAAGTTTATTTATCTTAGGTATTATCTATAAGACAACATGTTTATGTTCAACACTTAATTTTAATTTTCGTGATATGAGACAAGTTGGAAAAGAAGTTTTTTAATTTTTTTTTTTTTTTTTTTTGTGTTAGGAACTCATATAATCTTTAAAGAAAGGTCGTCCCCTTTCAAATATCCATTGATGTGCACGAGCAGTAAATATGGATATAGAATTACTTGACTTTAAGTCGGTACTCAATGCATTGTATATTTTAGGCGCGATGAACCAGAATTGCCGTTGAGCAAATGAGGTTTTAGTTTGAGGAACCACGCAACCCAGGTTTGATGAAAAGCGGGTGTGAGCTTGGTGTTGTGGAGCCAACAGTAGGTTATTTTTTCGTATGTAACAAATGCTTACCTTAGTAAATAACTGTCGTATATCTAAGACCCTGATTTTAGCAAAGAGTTCATTAGAGGGATGGGTAGGTTGGCATTTAAATATAATTCTCAAAATTAGTTTTTGAACTGTAATAATAGGATTAATAATGGATTCAGCACAACCACCCCATCCCACTATACCATACGTTGCTATAGATTGGAAAAGGGCAAAATATACGCTCCTTAAAGTCTGTAAATCAAGGATGGACCTAAGGGAGCAGAATACATGGCAGAGTTTACGAAGTTTGTTTACTGTGTCACTGATATGGGCTTCCCACCGTAGTTGGTTGTCTATGATTATTCCCAAATATTTAACTGAATTTGATGATTTAAGGGTAGAACACGTGCAATTTATATTAGGTGTGATTTCGTGAGTGTGTAAATTGAGTGAACACGAGTGAATAATAGGTTTAGGGCAGTTGTAGGGTAATTTATGTTTGCGGATGGAAAATGTCATATATTGGGTTTTGTCGATGTTAAGTGTGAGGAGGTTTGTGTCCAGCCAATGTTTTACTTTTAATAGACCATTATTAGCTTTGTTAGTGACTGATTCCCATGTTACATCTTCAAATATTAGAACAGTGTCATCGGCAAATGATAATATTTTACCTCCAATATTCATGGCACAAAGTGAGTTTATGTATACAAGAAATAAAATTGGTCCTAGTATACTGCCTTGAGGTACACCAAAGGACATAGGTAATTTTTCGCTTATATGTGTTTTGTCAGAGTGGATGAGAGTTTGTTGTGTTCGGTTCATTAGATAGTTTTCAAACCATGTGTAGGCTACTCCTGTTATTCCAACCCGATGTAGTTTTTTTAGCAGTAAGGAATGAGAGACCGTATCAAATGCTTTCGCAAGATCGAGAAAGACAGCCAGTGGTTTGCGACCAATGTCAAGATTATAGGAAACGATTTTCGTGAGGGCAGCTATTGCATCAGATGTACTTCTACCTTTGCGAAAGCCATATTGGTTGTCTGATAATATGTTGTTATCTTCGAGGAACTTACAGAGTCTATGTTTTACAGCTTTTTCTACAATTTTAGATATTGTGCTTAGTAAGGATATCGGTCGGTAGTTATTTACAGATAATTTGTCACCTGCTTTGAAGATTGGGATTATTGTAGCCTGTTTTAAGGAGTTAGGAAAAGTGCCAGTTTTGAAGCTTGAGTTGATTATGTGTTTAAGAGGGGGGGCGATAAATTTTTGGAGGTGTTTAATAATTTTTGCCGAGATGTGATCTATTCCGGTGGAGTTACTGTTTTTGAGAGATGCTATTATTTCCATAATTTCTGATTCAGTAGTGGGAGTGAAGTGAAACGGGTTGTAGGTCAGAGTACTGATAGGTATATCATTTGCAAGATCTTTCTCTGAGACGTTTTTTCTGGTTAAAATTTTTTTTGCTAAGTTGGGACCGATATTGCAAAAAAATTGATTGAAATGGTCGGATATTTTTTCAGGTTCAGAATTTACATGTATTGTTTTGTCTTCGATATTAATTTTAACAATAGGTGTGTCAGTTTTATTAATGTTGGCTATATCTTTTATGATATTCCAAATTTTTTTTATCATCGGTAGCTTCACTGATTTTTTTTTTGTAATAATCCCTTTTAACAGTGTCAATTATTTTTTTGCAGTTATTTCTATAACGTTTGTAGAATATGAGAGATGCATAGTCGCTAGGGTTTTTCCTACAGAAGTGATGGATCTTATCACGCTTTCTGATACAGTGGAGAATACCAGCAGTGATCCATGGTTTAATTTTTGTTTACGATCGGTTTGTTTTAGTTTTTGAATATGATGTTGCTTTGGCCAAGTGGTTATGTAAAGTATTTATAAATAAATCGCATGCAGAGTTGGCATCAGTACAAGAATAGATGAGTTCCCAGTTTTCTTTCGAGACATGATCTAGGAGAATTTCATAAGAAATCATTACTTGGGGTGGAGCATTTTGAGTTGGTTTGTGAATTTTTTTGGTAATGGAAGTAATGATTGCATAGTGGTCTGTTATAGTTGATTGATATACAATGGATTTGTTGTCTAGTTTACTCTTAACGAACACATGATCTATACAACTACTATTGTTTATGTCTGATTCTCTTGTTGGAGTGGTGACAGCTGGCAAATATCCTAATAAAGTTAGTGCATTTAGGTATTCGTTGGCTTGAGGATGCGTTTTGTTGATTATATTTATGTTAAGGTCACCAATTATGTAAGTGTTTTGGCAGTGTTTTATGTTGCTCTTATTCTTTGAGCTTACGGCTCCCATTTCATTGAGCTGTCGTTTAATTGAGTTGACTCTGAGCTCTACGAAAATATTGAGCTGGTACCGTGGCTCCTGTTCTTAATAAAATGAGCCATGACCTATAGCTACCTCATCCAAAGTTTGGTCATAAAGGCATAAAATTGATAGGTATAACACTTTCCAATAAACGAAGAGTACTAGAAAGATGGGTTACAATGCATTTCTTAGTCGCAAAACAACGGTTTCATTAAACATAGTCCAAAAAGGCTGCCGAATCAATTAAAAGAGGCCTTCCTATTCAGCCGCCCGTGAACGCCGTACACATTGACATATACATGCGGCGTCCCTGCTCTGTGTACTGTTTGGTACCGCTTCTTCTGCAGGCAATAAGGAAATGTGCCGATTCTGCCCAAAGTGTGCCAGCAACTCTTATCTCCCAAACAGTGAACAGAATTGCTTTGTCTCCGCATTGGGGGATGGCGTCCACCACTAGAGGTTATCAATAATATTTATCATCCGGGATAAAGTAATGGATGCAAATTGAGTTTCGGTATTCCGAGGGCTCTTTACAGATATCCGACGGCGAGATTCAATATGGATATGCTAATAACCTGATTGGAAATTGGACGTAACGATTTGTTGAAGATGTTTTAAGTGTCGTACCTAATAATTGGAAATATTGATATTAAGAGGAACGAGTACACGTGATTTCTTATATTGGTTATTGAACTAGGTTACAAATAAGATGTATCGTTTTTATTTTAACACGTAAAAATGGGATTATAAAAATATACCTATCTAACCTATTTATTTGTCCCATGAGAAATATCAGTCAAATGCAATTTTTTTTTACAAAATATGTTCATCATACTTTATACTTTGTTTCATATGAACAAAAGCACCAATTCCGAAAAAAATAACCCTCACGTTTTATGTTCAACCTAATGGCTATGAAGGACTTGGTTATTAAATAACTTTTTTTGCTTCTTTTTTTGAGAAACGGGTGGTCCGTTTAATATACTCGTATTCCCCTGTCTTACCAACCCGATTGCAATCTTTAGAGCACAGGTGTTAGGTGGGAATGGTTTCTTTGTTCTTTCGGTATTTTGAAGTTGATCCGAAGTACTAGCGTCATTGATCCCTTCGGCACCGGTGCATCATCGAGAAATACGCCAAAGGCGCGACCAACATCTGTTCACGGTTGGTTTATACGAATCGCTCTTGAGTTCAACAGTTCGGCAGTAGAACGATTGACCAGTCTCTGTGTTTCCTTACTCCTACAACATGGTTTTCTTCAAGACCTATTTTCACTCCTTGCTCTCCCTAAAAGACCCTCCACACAGCATCCCCAAAAGATACAATAGGCAATGAGGGAAATTATTTTCCGCAGAGTCTCCCGTGTGGAGGTAATGCAAAAAATATAATTATACATATAATGTCTAATGACTTGAAACATACATAATATTAACATATCTGACATTTCCAAATGAGTACAATATTCATTCAGAGAACATCGAAAAGATTCAACATAAGTTCTTCAGATATATAATCTATAAATTGCATATTCCTGTACAAAATATTGATTACAATTACATCGTGGATAAAATGTCTCTATTGAAACTTTCAGACAGAAAAATAAGCACAGTTAATAATATTACAAAATGTGACTGTCCAGAATTGATTTAATCAATAATTAATCCATGTTACCAAAAAATCTTGCCGAAATATATTACCCTTTTATTTGAACAACACCAGGACACTGGCTTATAAAAATATCAAAAGATCTGGAATATATATATAGTTTATAATAAACAATATAAATCTTGCTTATTTCATCACTTATATTTTTCCAGATACAAATAGACCTATGTAGGTACATCTTCTATCTTTTTCTATTTTTGTTTTGAATTTGAGGATTCTTAATTTTGGTTAAAATTATTGACTATGTAATTGGTTTTAAGTTTTTGTTGCAAATTACTTTTTTTTCAATATCTTTATATTTTCTTTATTGTTTTAAGTATTTACATTAATATAAATAGCTTGTAAATTATTACGTTAAAGCCCACTAGGGCGTGTAATCAATAAATAAACAAATACAAGAGTAAGATGAACTGAATTGTGAAAAGTGAACTGCTTATACTATAATACCAACACACTACTAAGTGAGTAATTTATGTAAGAAGACCACCCGTGGAGAGGTGTAATCTAAATAATTGTAATAAATAAATCGGATTTTGAGTGGAATATCAATTAAATGTACCTCATTTTCATTTCAAGTGGAATATCAATTAAATGTGTCTCATTTTCATTTTAGGCAGATTAGCAGTTAAATTTGCCTCATTTTCATTTTAGGTGGAATATCAATTAAATATGCCTCATTTTCATTTCAAGTGGAATATCAATTAAATGTGTCTCATTTTCATTTTAGGCAGAGTATCAGTTAAATTTGCCTCATTTTCATTTTAGGTGGAATATCAATTAAATATGCCTCATTTTCATTTCAAGTGGAATATCAGTTAAATGTGCCTCATTTTCATTTTAGGTGGAATATCAATTAAACGTGCCTCATTTTCATTTAGGTGGAATATCAGTTAAATGTGTTTCATTCTCATTTTAGGTGGAATATCAGTTAAATGTGCTTCATTCTCATTTTAGGTGGAATATCAGTTAAATGTGCCTCATTTTCAATATTTTTGCTAGCTTATTGTAACTCTACCTTTTCACTGGATTCTGAAAGTAGATTGAAAAAATAAAAGGCTCTGAGATTGACAAATAAAATAGTTACAAAACGTACTATTCAGCAGTTTTCTAAAATTACCTAGGAATATGAAGAGGTCTCATTACGTTCATTCCGTTATAGAATAGGCAAATAACTCAAAGTTTATAACTGTGATAAAAAAGAAACATACAGTAGTGGGGTCGTAAGCAATTATTGTTTACTCCGGGGACATATTTCCAGCTCCTATTAGACCCGCGAGACTAATTGAATTAATCGTTAACCGTAAAAAACAATATATCGGTCTAGACCTGCCAGTGCCAGGCGGTTAATTAGACGTGAGGACATTAATGCGTTTATGATTTTATAGTTTTTAAAGATGGCTTCATTTTACGTGGCGATAAATTACTGGTGTGCATCATTAGTTGCCTCCAGACGGGCCGCATAACGCTCCCAACTAGCAAATATATGATAAAGTCATAAAAAGGGCAAATTAAAGTGTATGCAATCAATTGTTACTATAGTAGTGTATTCGGGCCTTCGCATCAATGTTCATTTATTAACTTACTTGTTGTTGGGTGCGGCTCACGTGCGTTGTTCGGCCCACCTAGAAATTTGTTCACAAAAAGTGTTTATTAATTCCGAGATTATAATGTAGATTTTATTACAATTTTTTTCTCACTTATGGTAACTTCAAAGTACAGTGCATTTCCAGAGCTACAATTTCAGTTAATTTTCGAAAATAACCAAATAATCTTTTGACGAAAGCGAATAATCATTATTTGATCTGGAAAAATGCGGGATTAGAAAAAATCATGTCACCTTAAGGGCGTGTATCAGATTTTTTTTGTAATGCTATCACTAGGCATATCTTGCCAGGGCTTCTACCAGCAGAGCAGAGTGTAAATTGGCGGATGTAAAACTCTCTAATAGTGATCATAAAAAGCATCTAATATAACTGCCCCATATCACCCTCAGGGTCGCTAATAAGCATCAAGACATGGCACTGGGCGGTCGTCTGTCGCCTTGGTATCTCACCAAAAAATGCAAAATACAGCGAAACAAAAGATACGCACGATGGTTAATAAACGTTTCCGAAAATGTAATCTAAATTATTTAGAATTAATTCATTACGGTAAAGTCAAAGCTTAAGCTGATTTGTATTAATTACGTATCGAGACTATCTGGATGGACTGTCCCCATTGATCCCAAATGACAGACCGTCACTGCCTCCTTGTAAAACGTAAATATCGGGACTATCTGGTGGGATTGTCCCCATCGACTCCAAATGACCGAATCACTGCCACCCTGTATAATGTAAGTTTCGGGACTATTTGGTGAGATTGTCCCCATTGACCCCAAATGACGTCACTGCCACCCTGTATAATGTAAGTATCGGGACTATCTGGTGGGATTGTCCACATTGACCCCAAAGGACCAAACGTCACTGCCAACCCGTAAGTGTCGGTAGAGTATATTCTCTTTCAGATATTGGGAGCTATGTCAGTTAATAAACTGAATAAGTAACATCTCTAACGATTCATTGAATTCATATCAATAAAATTAGTGAGGGCTTAAAAATATACCAGTCGAGGAAATGCGCAAACGCTGTGTATAATTATCGATAATTGGCCACGGAATGATTCCATCAATGGACCACAGCTTCTGCATAATTCTCGCACGAACCAGCGTTGAATGCACCGGGATAGATAGGAGACAGCCTGCAGTAACATGCAATCGCACCCCCACACATACACCCCATGCGCCTATATGCACTCCTGGCCGCTGCACCTCAAACCCCCCCCTTATGATATTCAGTGGAGTTATAACGACTCGGTAAACTGTGTAATTAAGCTCAATCTCTTCCTCGCAGGGAAAATGTGCAAGTTTTCCGCTAATTTGTAAGGATTAAAATACGAGATTTGGATGTAATTATTATTTACTTTTTACTCAAAGGAATATTGAAAGATGTCGGGAGTATCTAACGAAACAAACATTTTAACATTGATGGGTACGATTTTTGACAGAAAATAAAAGCAATTCCAAAACCATATTTTTATTTATTTATTCATTGTTCTTCAAATTACTATCCTGTTAAACTCCAATTAAGCAGTATGTCAACAGAATGTTTAATTAACATTTAAATACAGTATGCATAAAATATTAAACTAATTATTTATTTTTATTGGCTTTTACGTACATAACATATTTACAAAATATTATAGAGAAGAGAAAACACAGACACATAACAGTTATAATAAACTTATAACTTATAATCATAATTTATATCTTTATTTATTCACGCCTTATTAAGGCTTTTACATATGTTCAATACAATGAAATATTGTTATATATGTTATCTTAGGTTATACTGCTTATATTAATTTTCATTTATTATTTCATTAAATATTTTATTTTTACTATTCCATATACATTTATAATATTGTTATCCTTTTAGAATAACCTACACTTTCTATTATGTGTTCACGGTTTAAAATATATTCAACTTCATAATTTATATTTTAGTAATAGTTATGCACGTATCAAATAATATGTAAATACTCATTTATGTATCCAATACGTCTGTCTCGACACAGGTATATCCTATTGAGACAGATATCGAAAAACACTTGCAAAACAACTTTATATTGATAATAATAAAAAAAAATGGACAAGTTAATGAATATGAAAGATATAAGGAGTTAGAATACAAGTAATCACGAAGAGTTCTGTTTTAGAAAAAAGTTCAATGATTGTATTTAGTAACAATAGTACAAAATAAGTACTTAATGTACTTTGTACGTAGTTTCAGAACTATGCTTATTAACTTTGTTAAAAGCTTTTAATAATATATGCATAATAACAAACTGGAAGTAAATAAATTACATATTTTTATACTATCTCTACATTCCACATGCTACATTGAATAAAAATTACAAATTGATCTAAGCGCTAGTGTGAAAAATCTTTACTTAAGAGCTACTTTAATTGTTTTCAGAATATATCTGAATCTGGATATTTTTTCAAATTTTTAAAAATATTACTTTGAAAGATGTTGAATACTTTAGGAACGTTATACTCCAGATTCGCTGGCCGCGTTTTTTTTTACAAAATTTGTGTTTAAAATATATACAAAATATTTTATTTGTTATTTTTTATTTTTATTTTTTTTTATTTCTATATATAATTTACAGTTTAACATAATTATTTATATTTATATATGATACATTTCAAACTTATAACTATAATATGTTGTGTGTAAGGTAGGTTTGAGAAGGTGATACTGTATGTGAGTAATATTGTATGTTTCGTGAACACCTCACTAGGAGAACCTGTGCTGAGGTGTTTACGTGGTTATGTATAGGTGTGACAAGTATTTATGTGTTGTTGAAGTTTTTATTTTTTATAAGTTTTAATTTTATTTTTTTTTATTTTTTGGTTTTTTGTAAATTGAATATTCATAAAATTTTAATGGTTTTTGTAAATTGAATATTCATAATAAATATGTAAAAAAATAAATATTAATATATATTAACATATATGTAAGTGCATATATTTGTATTGTAAGTAAATAAAAATAGTTGTTTTACACTTTTTATGGTTTAGTTAGTAATGGGCATACAATTAAACAGTTTTGTAGCGTAGTATTGAAAGTGTCTTTGTCCGTGTGTGGTGTGTGTTATCGGTATGTTTAGTGTTTTATTTGTTAAGGATCTGGTTTTTAACGAGGTTTTTGGTTGAATTTTGTGTTGGAGGAGGTGTAGTAATGCAGATTTGGCGTAAAGTTGTCTTATTGACAAGACTTCTAATGTTTTGTAAATTTCGCTTGATTCTGTGTCGAATGGTACTTTTAGGATTATTTTAATTATCGCCTTTTGAATTTTTTGAATTGGGTCAATTGTCA
This sequence comes from Hesperophylax magnus, assembly GCA_026573805.1. Taxonomy (NCBI): domain Eukaryota; kingdom Metazoa; phylum Arthropoda; class Insecta; order Trichoptera; family Limnephilidae; genus Hesperophylax; species Hesperophylax magnus. The sequence goes on along the minus strand of JAIUSX010000006.1, from coordinate 6,735,912 downwards.
TTCTTGTAGCACTTCCCCAAGCTAGTATTCCATATGTGGCAATGGATTGACACAGTGCAAAATATATGGATCTGAGTATTGTTAGAGGGAAAATGTTTTTAATGAACTTCATTAGGTACATGACTCGTTTTAGTTTGTTAGTGATGAAAGTAATGTGGTCAGTCCAGCGTAAGTGTGTATCAATAATAACCCCTAGGCATTTTATTTGTTTTACCCTTTCTAAACGTTCGCATTGGCAATTAAATGAAGTTTGTTCACAGTCATGTAGTAATAGGTCTATGTTAGTTGGAGGTTGGCCTCTTTGTGTTATACTGTGTGTGATGTATTTTGTTTTAATTGTATTAATGGTAAGAGTATTACTGTTTAGCCATTTTTTGACAATTGATAAACTTTTTTCGGCTATTATAAATACATCTTTCTATGTGGCTGCTTGACACAGAAGAACTGTATCGTCAGCGAAGGTCACGATTTTACCTTCAATTTTAATGTCACACAGTTCATTTATGTAGATGAGGAATAATAAAGGGCCAAGTACACTCCCCTGTGGGACTCCGTATGTAATTAAAAGTGGTTCACTTGTTTTATTGTCAATTTTAACTTGTTGCGTCTGTCAGACATAAAGCTTTTAATTAAGTCGAATTCTACACCATCATTGCCAATGTTTTTTAATTTTTTAAAAAGTTTTTCGTGTGAAATTGTGTCGAAGGCCTTACATAGATCTAAGTAAATAGAAATAACTTTTTTCTTAGCGTCAAGATTATGTGTTATAAAGTCCGTTACATCAGCTATTGCATGTTCTGTGCTCCTATTTTTCCTAAAGCCATGTTGGTTCATCGATAGTATTTGTTTTTTTTCCAGATAGTGTTGAAGTTGTTTTTTTATAGTTTTTTCAAGAATTTTCGAAATGGTATTTAGTAGCGTAATAGGTCTGTAGTTGTTTACGTTATTTTTTTGTCCTGATTTAAAAATTGGAATAACAAGACCTTTTTTTAGTAAGCTAGGAAAAATTCCTTCTTTAAGACTACGATTAATTAAGTATGTGAGTGGTTGTAGTTGTTGGCTTAATGTTATGATAGTTTTAGAGTCTACACCATCAGGTCCCGTAGTTGTGTTATTTTTTAATGTTTGAATTATTTTGTTGGTATCTTCAAGTGTAATAATTCGAAATGTGAAGTTTCTGTTAATATTTACATTGTTGATGTTAGTTGGATCGTTTTGAGGTTCCTGAATATCTCTGAGAGGTGACGTGTTTTTGATATTTTCAGCTAGGTTAGCTCCAATGTTTATGTAGTGTTTGTTAATATAATTGAGGATATGTGTAGGATTGTCGTGGAAGTGGACTTTTTCATCATCAATAAGTAATTTTTTATGGTATCATCTTTGTTCTTCTGTGAATGAGTACTTTCCCTCAGAATTGACCATACGCTTTTAGGGTCATAGTTAGCTGTTATTAGTTTGTTTCGATAGTATAATTCTTTGGCTTTACGTATTATCAGAGAGCAAATGTTCCTGTACCTTTTGTAGAAGAAATAAAGCGAAGTGTCATAAGAGTTCAGTTTAACTTGTTTGTGTAGTTTGTCCCTTTTTTTAATGCTATTTATGATGCTTTGGTTGATCCATTTTTTAAGTCTTACCTTGCGATGTGGAATAGGTGTGTATGTTCCGCTCGTGAAGTTTCTAAAGTAGAATCTGATTTGGACTATCTGTGCGCGGCCTTTGGTCTCTCGCAGTGTAATGACATTCTAAATTCCAATTCCAGAATCCTTGACTTTGTTCTGTGTAATGCCAATCTTGAGGTGAGACGCTGTGAATTTCCACTTGTACCTGAGGACAGCTTTCATCCGGCTATTGAATTTCAGTGCAGCTTGATGAGAAAACCTTTTAAAAGTAATAGAGTCCCGACCCTTGAACGTGAAATCTCAAGGGGATGGAATTTCAACAAGGGTAATTTCATCAACTTGTATGAATCAATGAGCCGGATGGACTGGCAAAACCTCAGCACTTTCTGTACAGTAGATGAGGCGGCGCAATATTTTTACAGATGTATTTATGACGTATTTGATTCTTGTTTTCCCAAAAAACGTGCAGGCAGTGGTGGTCGCAAGAATCCGAAGTGGTTCTCGAGAGAAGTCATCTCGAATATAGAGATCAAACACGCCCATCATAAGCGCTGGAAAGCTGGACGCCTTCAGAGTGAATACGATCTGTTTAGTTTTTACCGAGCGTTAGTTAGGCGCGAGATTCGAGTGGCCTATCGAGTCTACGTGTCTGAAATTGAGGAAAACATCATGCATGATCCCAAGATGTTTTGGCACTATATAAAATCTCTTCGGAAGGATGGTGGTCTCGAAGACACCATGATGAAAGGTAATCAGGAATTTCGTGGCTTGGGTGTGGCAAACGCATTTGCTGATCATTTTCAATCGGTCTACAATAAAGACCCTCCACTTCTAGACATTAATAATACGGCCACATTTAATACCAAAAGAGCTTCAAACGTCGATTTAGGTATACTTACGGAATCTGACGTTATGAGTGCCATAAGACTCATGAAGAACTCGCACTCTATCGGACCAGACTTCGTTCCCGTATTTTTTATTAAAGGGTGTGCCGAGTTCCTAAAAACACCACTATGTCTTATCTTTAACTTAGCTATAAATACTTCAACTTTTCCCGAAGTATGGAAAACTTCAAAAATATGTCCTATTTTTAAGAATGGTTCGAAAAAGTTAATCGAAAACTATAGACCAGTTGCTATACTATCAGCTCCTAAAGTATTTGAAAAATTAATTCATAAATTCATTATGCCTCAGATAGACGCATACATTATCCCAGAACAGCATGGTTTCCGGAAAGGAAGATCCACTGAAACCAACCTGATGGTTTTCACCGACTATGTTGCTAGGTCCCTAGACAGAGGTTACCAAGTAGACTGTTCGTACAACGACTTCTCCAAAGCTTTTGACACCGTGAATCACGATATCTTACTCATAAAACTTGCCCAGATGGGTTTTTCACTTCGGATGTTAGAGTTTTTTAAAAGTTACCTCAAGAACAGAAAACAATTTGTCACTCACGGAATCTTCCAATCTGCCGAATTTCTTGTTTTTTCTGGGGTTCCCCAAGGATCGATCCTAGGGCCTCTTCTTTTTTCCATTTTCATTAATGACATTGCTGAAGTCATTCGTTTTTCTCGCTTTCTGCTGTTCGCTGACGATCTAAAATTATTTCTTCTAATAAGAAATATTGAGGACTGCCTGCACCTTCAAGCTGATGTTGATAACATTTCAGAATGGAGTCAACGAAACAAGCTTCATTTCAATGTAATGAAATGCGTAGTTCTGACTTTCACCAGAGCATTTAGTCTCACATACCACAGGTACACTATGCTCGGTCATAATCTCAAACGAGTTTCAAACATAAAGGATCTTGGGATTATGTATGAGAATAAGTTGACATTTCGTCCTCATATCGAAGGGGTGTGCCAGTCGGCCTTAAAAATGTTAGGGTTTGTTCTCCGAACCGTCAGAGTATTTCGGGATACCCGTGCTCTGAAGATTTTATACTTCTCCCTGGTCCGCAGTAGGCTGGAGAGTGGTTCGCTTATCTGGAATCCTCATGAGGCGGGGTGCTCCCTCATGTTGGAGAGGGTTCAAAAAAAGTTTCTAAGATTTCTTTACATGAGGGAGTACGGCCACTATCCATGGCTCTACCCGACGAACTTTCTTCTGGGCATGCTGGGACTTCACTCCCTGCAGCTCAGAAGGGAGGGGTATGCCGCTACCCACTTATTCAGACTGCTGCGAGGCTATATTGAGAACTCAGCCATTTTGGAGCGCGTGAGTCTCTATGTTCCAGATGACTATCTTAGACAACGTCATCATAGATTATTCTATCTTCCTGCCTGCAGAACTAACCTGCCAATGGTTCTCCCGGTAGGGAGGAGTATATTGCTCCTGAACCAAATCTCCTCCGAGATTGATATATTTGGCGTCAGTGAGGAGAGATTCAGAAGGGAAATTCTTCTGATTCTTGAAAGAGTCTCTCCACATTGACGAGATCTTTCACCACTGCCTGAATTTTTTTTGAAATTCCACATTTCTTGAAATTTCTTTTTCTATGTATAAATACTAAAACAATCTTTTGTAAAATTTATATAACCTAATTTCTTATATGTATTAAATCCTAATTTGTAATTGTGTAAGAAATTAATAAAAAAATATTATTATTATTATTATTATTAAAAAAAAAATAAGATGTTGTTTTGATATTTTGGGTAATGTGAGTTTGGAGATGTGTTAAGAAAAAATTCCAGGCCTCTTCTGCCGAGTTAAATTTTGTAAGATGTTCCCACGTTTGTTTTTCTAAACATTGTTTTAGGTTCGTGTAATCAATTTCTCTTTTTGTTGTTATGTTTTTGAAAGTTAAGTTCTTAGTTAGGGATGTCAGGCCTATGATAGTTGTGTAGTGATCTGTGATTGTGGATTCGTATACTGCACTACATATTTGTCTTTTTGATTTAACCATATGTTAAGTATGTACCTACCTTTGAAAAAATACTCCCTAAAATCACTTATCTTTTGTTTTGAAGTCACTATTATTTAGTAAAACATAGAAATCACATCTCTTAGGATTGGTTGTTTCATAGAATTTAAAAAAATATCATATTTCATCGTTCATTTGCAAGTTCTGTGAATGTCCTATTCGAGTTCTGATATTATATCATTACAAGCCAGTTACTTGACGGAACTGATATAATAACAGAACTTTCACAGACTTGATAATTAACTTTGAAATTTGAAGAATTGTACAAATTCTCTGAAACAACACGTCCTTAAAGATTATAAAGTGATTTTATGAAGGTGACTGAAGATAATATAAAGTTCTAGGATCAATCAAATAGAATAATTCCCTTTTAACCGGGTAGGAATAGAAATAGTGCATAGTAGAATTAATCGAAATGTTAGCGAAAAGCTTGAAGTCTGGTTCTATCATTTGATAATAATGTGAGTAATAATTCTACTTGTTGCTTGGCAGCAGAGCGTGCGCGCATTACGTACGACCGCTTTGACGTCGCGTGGATTACCCACGGAACTAGTGATGCGTCGCCTTTCCACGGTATTCCCGGGAACGCCGGGTACCGACTCAGGGATTCTCAACCATTGTCCAATGGACTTAAAAAGAATTAAAAAAAAAAACAAAGTAAAAGAGTGTTAAGAGGTTAATCAGGTGGCGTCATGATAACTGTCAAAAACTCAATAAGACGAAGAATAGGGTCGAATGAGGTTAGAGGCGTTTCGGTATATTTATTGGTTTTTTAAATCGCCTTACTGTACAATTAACCATATGGGTACTAGGTAGGTATCAAAACGGGTATTTCCGAAGTATCTTTTGATGTTCCATCTGAGAACATATTTAAAAAGAAAATATTTTACTCAAGCGATGAAACTCTAAATTCAGACGAAAATTTTTTTCTTTTTCATTAATAATATGTATGTGCCTATAAATATATACCTTTCTGTAGACCTTGATTAGTGTGTTCGTTATTGAGGGTGTTCCATATATTTTTTTGTATAATTAATTTTTCGATTAAATTCCGTTTCACAATTTTTCTTTAATGTGATTTATGTATTAGTTAATCTGCTTGCACTGTTTGACGATTTTACGGCTACCATGAAGGTGGTCGATAGAGCTAAAATAATTATCTACAATCTACCAACTTTTATATGTGAAAATGCAAGCGGAAGACGGCGTGGAAAAGAGTTATCCCATTTAATATTAGAAGTTTGTCTCATTAGTGACTCTAAAATGTCCCAAACCTCTGACGTAGACCCAATGATGCGTCGATTCATATCTACCAGAAGCCCACATAATAAATGTAGTGATGCGGTAGACGGATAACCGTCGATTCGCGACGGGATCAGCGTAGGAGATGATTCTTACACTCGGTGCCCAGATTGGAGCCGGACGCTGCAGCTCTACGGCGTTGGATCCTTTCAATGGACTGATCCGATCATCGACCGATCGAATCAGATACCGTCCGTCAGATGTGGTTATTCGAACCTATCCAAGTGTTCAAATTCAGTCAATTTATGCGGCGGTGAATGCATTCGGCGAACGCGGGCTTTACATATTTGGGTAGGTACATAAAAACTGAAATATACTACATAGCTATCAATATTTACCAAAAATATCTGAAATGAAAAATAATATATTTTTTTATAAGTTCAGTTAAAGATAACCACATTTTCGAGGAACGTACACTAATAAAACAGCATAATTGATTGATATAAGCGTTGTATCATTTTTGTAAATTAAAAACCATTATTATTTATATAAATTTTTTACAATTATTTTATGTAAAAGTTGGCACAAAGTCAACACCCCATGCGAAGATGCTCTCATTTTTGCACATGGCTTATTATGTAATCACAAGTTTGATACAAGCAGAATACACGTTGACAAACCATAAATCCCTACGCTGCTTAAGAATGAATAATGGAATTCCAGTCCTTTCAATTTTTTTTAATCAATAACCTTCTAACGTAAATACCAATGAAAACAAATTATTGCTGTAGTTTGAATAGTTAAAATAATAAAGTTTTTTTTCAGGTCTCCCGAAAACACACCAAGACAAGACCTGCGACGTCACAAGTCACCAGTCTCAAAAAGTCTGTTTTTTTTTCAACCGGCGCTGTATTTTGTATTATGAAAAATATATTATTTTTGAAGATATTTGGAGAGCTACCAGAAGAATTAAAATCAGAAGAAAACATAAAAACATTTAAAATTAAATTACGAAAATATGTGATTGATTCATTTTTAATGTGTTACTATAATTATATGTATATAAGGATTGTATTAGGACATAGATAACTATGTACCTACTTAAAATACCACAATAAACAATAAATAATAATAAATAATTTTTATTCTTAAGATTCCCCGCTTTTGACATTTATTTTTTAGTTATTTATTAAGTTAAAAGAAATACATATTTCGCTTTGTTAACTTAAGTGTACATTGATTAAAAACAAAAATAATATTTATATAAATAATTATGGTTTACTACCTAAGTAACATATTTTTCTTAAGTAAGAGCATTTTGGTTTTGCTCATTGATCTTGAGGGCAAACAGTTTTTTCTTAAATATATTTATTCTATTTACGGTTGTCAGGCTATCAGGAAGGAGATTATATATGTGTACACCCTCATGGCCTATGTTTCTTTTACCACACTCTGTCTTTGCTGAATTTGTGTATAATTTATTGTGTTGTCTTGTGTGGTGGTCATGTACTTTTGATGTTTTCATAAATGAAGTATTTGTGTGTATGAGGCCATTTTGGATTTTGTGAATTAATAGGCATATGTTGTATTCGTACAGTTTTCTAATTTTAAGTAATTTAGTTTCTTGGTATACTCTTTTGGTGGGGGTATCTGGTCTATAGTTAAAAAGTTCACATTGAAGAACACTTGGTAAAATGTTAGCATCTCGTCACTAATGTTATTTGTATTGAACAAAAGTGTAAAAAAACACCCATGACCGCACCTGATAAAAAAATTACCGGTATTTAAAAACCTGCATTACAACATTTCCATCGGTTTTAATGTGGAAATTTTCACAAGTTCCATTACCTCAAAAATGGGACAAAATTCTATTGAAATTTGCATATATTTTTAATTAGCTAGTCATTTTCGGATTTTCTCTTTCGTTCAGGCTTTAAAAATAGACTTTTTTGGAAAATTTGCTGCAAAAAGAAACAAAAAACGTTACGTTCTAACAATTATTATAAATATTATTTTTTAATATGGTTGGTTAATCAAGAAACGCCCAGAAGCCCAGGATGTGTTGGATGGATAGCACCAATCTTCCCACATTCGGTAATAAAGAATTCAATATTTCTGTTTTTTGTTTGTGGCAGGTACATTAAAATATTTTTATTGATGCCAGTATTTTAAATATTTTTTTAAATGTGAAACCTCACAACAGAACTAACTGCTCCTAACCGTCTGGAGCAGGTGAGACTATGGTATCCCCAATTGGGGTATGTTGTAAGGCTGGAGGTAGTGGTGAGGGGAAGGAGATATGGAGGAGGAAGTGTCTGGATATTCAGATCTGGTCACTAAGCACGGCCAAAGCCATTTCAAGAAACGTTTCAATTCAGAATGTTAAAAATAAGTTCAGTTTACTTTTTAGCAGAAATATGGTTAATGTTTCAACACCTATAATAATATTTCAATGTTAAAATCATTTAAATTCAATGTTATATTGATACATTGAATTTAAATGATTTTCCCCTTATAAATGCAAACTAAGTTTTCGGATTTGGAGTCGAGGAGCCTACCGCTCCGCCCTAAAGGGCTTCGTTGTCGCCTTATGCGACAGCGAAGATAGGAGTTCGTGCAAAAAATTGTGCTTAGATCAGCCATGATAAACGCCAGTCTGCCAAAAGATAAAGCATATATATAGCAAAACCATATCTATCAGAAATTCAGAGACACCTAAAACTAAAGTTACTCTTTCAGAAATAACCAACTAAATAATTGCCTGTTTTTCCCTTCATTGATATTTATTATCAGTCTATACTCATCTCCACTGTATTTAGATTTTGTCTCTTTATATATTGTTCCTATCATATATATATACTTACTTATAGCATAATGATTCTATTTTTCTTATAATTAGTGTAACTCTCTCACCAAACACAAGAACCAGTTTCTTCATTGGTGAGATTGCGAACATAAATATATTTTGTAATGTAAAAGTAAACAATAAAAAAAAAAAAAAAAAAAAAAAAAACCTATCGTTTATTTAATAAAGCGTGAAATAATCTTTAATTTTAAATACCTATGAATATAAAATGTGGCACTCAGTACTCAGAATCATCGAACACCGCGTGCGAGTCGCGGTTGGGGAGAGCACCATACGGCGAAAATGATTATTCAACCATCAAAAATTAATGACGTAATCTATTGATGTTAATTGCGGCATGAAGAGAGGTTTCCGTAAAATAAGGCTGTATTATCGGAAACGAGGGTGTGAATCGGCTTCTCGCTCTGCTCAAATCAATATACCTATAATAATATTATAGCATGTACCTACCTACTGATTTACCAACTCGGCACTCATTTTTATATTCCGTTTCAATTTTATGAAGGTTGGAGAACCTTAATGATTCAATTCGTCAACTTTAATGATTTTTAAGCGTTTCCTAAATCTTTTTTATACCGTTGTGTTTTATAGTATGGCATTATTGGGTGGGGAGGGGCCTTTAAAGCTATCTCACTGCCCATAATAACAATTATGAAAATTTTCATTAGGAAACCATACGACTTTCCAACTTTAGAGATATTTCGGGAATTTAATGTACCATCCATCACAACATTGTATAAAAGAAACGCCTTTTATCAAATTTATAAACAGTATTTCATCAATAAAATTCACCCCTTAGATAGCATAAGAAATAGATTCAAAATATCTATCCCAATGCTAAGAACGACCACAGATCAGCACCACTACTTGTGTTTAGATGTGAGATGGTACAATATATTATTTAAAAAAAATAATTTAAAAAAATGTAACCGAAACTTTGAAATATGAACAATGCAATAAGCAAATTTACTCCCTTAAATTATATAATATTCCCTTAATATACTTTTACCTAATCTATACTATCTGGACTTTAAATAAAATTTTTGCTATTGTTATATTTTTTATAAAATTTTTTTCTTCTGTAATAATACTCCTCAATAATTAGGAAAAAAAAATGCGTTCTGTTAGAATTTTCGTTTTTGTGTTGTTGAGAAGAATACTTTTTGAGTGCAACGTTACCATTACTCTGACTGAGTGACCAGTAAATGCATATGTGGATACAATTCAATTGTAGTATTTTTGTGCTGTAGAGGGATTCCAATCCGCAATCTCCCGAACTAAAATCAAAGACTAGAAATAAACTATATATAGGGTGTTCTAATACACAACGAAGATGCAGGAAAAGCCTGCACTCTATTATTAGCTGACTCCAAGATATTCCCCCTTTCTTATTTCTACCCCTCGTTTGTCTAAAAGTAAGCTTTTCAGAGAAATGTCGCAAGTATAGGCTCGTAATTAAAAGAACGTCATTTCTGGCTTTCACTCGCACAGAGTGTGAACGGATTGTGAGGGTTTCGGGGTCTCCTTGAGCGCTTCTTTGTCACGCTAAGATGTGGATTGTCCTCGCCGCTCCGCCTCCGTTGCCACCCCCGCTCCGCCCTCGCTTTCCTCCCAGCCCTCGCCCCGCTCACGCCTCGCCCCCGCCCCAGCCCCCGCCCCAGCCCCCGCCCTCTCGAGTGTCGGGTTGAGGGGCTTGTTAGTACACCACGAGTGTCCTCTCTTTGAGCGACTTGTGCCTCATTGCCACACTTTTTTTAATTCAATACAAATGGTGGTTTTGTGATTGCCCCGGTAGAAGATCCATTCACAAAGTATGTATCTTTGTAAAATGTCAAGATTTTAAAGTGAGAGCCCTTCGTGGTATTACAATACTCGAACGAAAATAATCACACTGAAGGAGGAACAGCTTTATTTACTTTACACGTGGCTCGGTATCAGAAGGCGGATTAGTGAATTTATGAAATCCTTGATATCTTCAAACTTTTGAACCCAAAAGTAGTAGTGAATGGAAGGTATAATTAACTTAATCCCGTATTCCACAAAAAAATAAAGAATAATCATGATTTAATAAATGTGGACAAATACGTTGATAACAAGAAAACTTGTTTTTGCGCGATATGAGTGGGGAAATCTCCAATTTGGTTTCTGTTATGTTCCATATGTTAAGTAAATTGTTTGTAGGGGAGATGGGGACGATTGAACCACGGGTCAGTAGTATCAAGGCGAATAATTTTCTAACTGTGATAGATACGTATATGATGCGTGGGACTTGTTATTATCTGTGGTCTGTTGATAGATAGCTGTAAAGCATGTCTTATGTCACGTACTTCATCAACTATTCGCTTCCTCGTCATACATTATCTTAATAGCTCTTTCTTCATTCTGACATTATTTGATTCACATTGTATCATGTCCTTTTCTGGTATCTTCAACTTTTTCTACCATACTCTTCTATGTCATACATTCTCAGTTGAATAAATGGTTTTTGAGGCAGACCAGGGACAATTGAACCACGGGTCAATAGTACCAAGGCGAATAATTTGCTAACCATGATAGATACGTATATGATGCGTAGGCCGGCGACGGCTCTGACACGTGCGGACTTGTTATTATCTGTGGTCTATCTCTGAAGCATGTCTTATGTCATAGACTTGTCATCAACTAATCGCTTCCAATAAATTCAATTAAAAAGTTCATTTTAAGAAAATAAAATGTGAAAATTTTGTTTGGAACATCGTAGAACATGTCCAAATAGAAGAACATCTTGTGAAAGTTGGAACTTGTCATCATGCTTGGAAAGCAGCTTAAAATTTGAAATTGTTGTGACTAAATCGAAATGAAGATGAAGATGGTCCATTAATTTTATTCCCAGAAAATTTCGTTTTTTAACATTAATTTACCCTTTGCAGTCTTCAGTGGTCAAGTTGAAGTATACCACGGTGTTACTGTTAAAACCAACATTATAATCGTGAAGGCTCTTTGAACGGATTCATCTAAGTTTTGGTAGATTGCATATTGAGGACACCAGATCGAGGAACCATATTCTAGTATGCTATGAACCAGGGTTATTTGTAATAATTTATAGCTCTGAAATTTTTTAAAGATAAGTAATATGAAGTAATTTATTTGCCTCGTTCACCATTTCTTGAGCGTGTAAACTCAACATAAGTTATACTACAGATGGAATATTCGTATTTAATTTTAGCTCTGTTATAATTTAATCTTAGTAAAGTTGCAATTGTGGAAAAATCATAATTATAAGAGGCACAGAAGTGGAATCAGTAACAAAATCCCAGTTATTTAGCATTTCTGGAAACTCATCAATCTAACGGGCACAAATGCAAGACTTTGGTTCGAACTTTGAAAGCCGTTTTCTCAGTATCTATAGTCCCGAACGGATTGAAATTTCGGATTCATACTCAGAATTATGTTCCAAAGTGGAATCAGTAACGAAATCAGTAAAGTTACATTTGTGAAAAAATCATCATTGTAAGAGGCACAAACGAAAAACTTGGGTTCGAAATTTGAAAGGCGTTTTCTCAGGATCGAATGGATAAAAATTTTGGATTCGTACTCATACTTATGTTTCGAAGTGGAATCAGAATTAAACTCTCGGTAATTTAGCATTTCTGGAAAACTAACCACGCTACAATATTTAAAGTACATCTCTATTTTATTTTCTATGCACCATTTAGCAAGAAGCGTATGGCAAAAATTACAATAGAGCGAAGAGGCAAGATCAATAATAATAAATAAAAGCGGTCTAAGATGGTATTCTTGGGGTACTCCTGATATAACGATTACAGGAGATGAGGTTAAACCGTTCATTATCACAGGTTGACTTCTATTACGTATTAATCGGTTGGTATAGTTTATTCATTAAAGTCGAATGATATATGTACTTCAACTAATCAACTAATTAATTTTTTGGCGTTTTACTCCCCTACTGGCATTTGCAAAGAGGCATTATCGTAAAATAAAGTTATATATAATTAGAAAGACAACTTTTCTAAAAAATAAAAATAACCCCACTAATATTGTACTATTTTAAACATTTTTTTTAATTTTTAAAAAAGAAAGACAAACATTCCCGGGTTACGAATAACCTGACAATATTTGAAAATCTCCTACTACCACCACAGTAAGCTGAAAATGTTGCTTGTGTTGTGATGGAGGACTTAGCCAGCCAAGGAATTGAACACACTACGCCTGAGTGGGACCCAAGCGCGATGTCAACTCGGCTACCGACCGGTTATTTATTTATTTTATTTGGTTTTACGTCCAACCGGGCTTTCACATACTATGCATCCTAAATGAGATTACATTTATGAATGTGTTTTATTTTAAAATCAACGTTTCTTAATTTCTTTGATCATTTTATTTTACATGACCGTAAAGAAGGCTTATTATATTAAAGCCATTCATAATCAGTTAAATATTTAAACTTACCATTTACTCTTTATTTCGTATACTTACATAAATATTTTATGGTCCGTGGATTCATGCAGCACTTCCAATGTTTCCAGTTTTGTGAATATTTTGTTTCACTGGTATATTTTCTGTCAATGTGGTTAAGGTATAATCATTTTTGATTCATGATTTTCATGTGTTTGATATGGATGGCTTTTTGACCATATATTATACAAGTACTCGCAGTTTGCGTGTTCAGGAGACTTGTGAAGGATTATTACATGGGATTGGATAACGGAAAGGAAATAAAATGAAACAAAGAATGTAGTTTGAACAATGTCCATATTATATTTATTCCCACATACACACGGCACGATGTGAACCTTGTCTTAAATCATTGTGATCGTATAGGTATATGTACATTGCACAATGTGTATACATACATCGTCATGCATCCAAGCCCGGGGGCTTCATTAATCATTCATTTATTTTGTTCATAATAATAATATTAAAGTTTAGATATACATGAATGTTCCAATAACTGAAAGTGCACTCGTGCACACGGAGTAATACGGTAGTACGGTGATACGGTAGTACGGTGTACGGTAGTACGGCAGTACGGCAGTACGTAGTACGGTAAAACGGTAATACGGTAATACGAAGGGATAGGGTAAGAGTGTCGTAACATACGCTACCTGTACAGTCAGCTTATATGCCTCTCCATCAACGCCTTTATTATCATAGTGTAAAATTTCATCATAACGTACGTATCTACTAATTGTTATCGTAATTATGTAATAATTTCATTATAATCAAGTCAAAAGCATCCATACGAAGAATATGGTTATTGCTTTTTTATTGCAAGAAGCCGTTGTCGGCTCTTAAAGTGGGCAAGGAGCAGGGATATCGCAAAGGAAGTGGTAAAGTAGAGGAGAGTCTGCAGAGGACTGCAGCCCGGAGCGGCATTGGGGCGTTGGCTGGGTGCTGTTGGGTGCTGCGCGGCACTGGGCCACGGGCGCGCTCTGTTCGCGCTCTGTTCCCTCTCTGGGCGGGCGGACAGCGGACAGCGGACAGCGGACAGCGGACAGCGGACAGCGGACAGCGGACAGCGGACAGCGGACAGCGGACAGTGCGGACTTATCCGGCCGTGCGACCTCGACGTCATACAAACTAATATTCTCAAACCAACCTTCCAACGTACTATTTTATTATTTTCAATCAAAACGCCGTTATTTAAACACTTACATTTGGACAGCACGTTTTGCTTGAGTAATTAAGTAAGGCCCATGAATAATATACAACCAAAACATACAGTAAATATTAATAAATATTGTCGAGATACATGTTCTTTTCGGAGATAGGATGTACAACATGAGACGTGGAGGAGGAGTTTAGAGTGAGTGAGTGTCTCGTGTGTGAGTGTTGCGTGCTGTAGCATGTAGCATATAGCATGGAGCGTGGAGCATGTAGTCTGGGCTTGTAAGTTATTTATTGGTATTATCATTGACAGATTCATTCCCCCACGACTCGTACATACCTCTCTATGTAAGACAGAAAATGTTTATAATTACATCGATACATGTTAATATTCAATAATGGGACTATAATATATAATAAGAAATTTGAATATTCCATAAACCACAATGTATACACAATGAGATAAAATCACTTATTAATGTATTTACCATAAAAATGAGACATAAAGATTCGTTCCCCGTATTGAGGGACCGACAAGCGATCTCACGTTCGAGCGAAACGAACAAGCGATCCATTTACAGTACAAATCGCTTCGGGTCGCGACTTCAGCTAGCTTTCATTGCAAAATCCACTATCTAATTAAACATAAGATTAAACACGTAACCCTCGCCGGTAGGAATATAATAATTTACACAAAGGTAGTTAATATGAAGAGCTATCGCGAACACCACCACACCGACCCCGGCCGAGGATCTTACGGCTCACGAGTCACTAAGGGTTACACCTTGCCGATGTTGCCCATTGCGCTCCATACAGAAACAACAGGTATGTCATAGGTCTTGAATTCAATCAACACTCAATTGTGTCTTATCTCTTCATAGTTCATTTGAAACTCCAACAGTCAGCAATGTGAATTTACTCGGAATTTGACGGAACAAAAGAAACTTAGATAAAAGTGTGGAGGTTTGATTTTGTTGTTAGCTGAAAGCTCTGACGGCGTCGGCCGATCTGTACGGTATATTGCGGCCTGTATGGAGAGTTACAACTTTCACAGATGGCCATTCTGTCGCCGGAGTCCGTTGGCGTTGAAGATCAAAGAATCAAAGGAAGATGGCGGCGGAGGTAGCAATGGCGGCTGGTGAGTGACGCATGTACACACAGACAGCGGGAGGGAATCCCCCATGGAACAGAATACAACAGCCAAGAATTGTGAAAATACATCGAAATACGTGATAAAAGTTTACATTATTAAGAGATATTTTTCTATACAATTGTAAATATATATAATATATATATATATATATATATTATGACACCGAGTAAAATATTGATCATGTTAATTCCTTAAATAAGTAATTGATTTTTATTGCTATTGAAAATCAGTCAGCACGCGAAGCACGCAATTTAGAAGAAAACTCCAATTGGAAATAATATTTTCAGCTTTGCAAACCATACAAGTATTGTGCAAACTTCTAGAATCCCTCATTTTTTGTTAATGAATTTAGGATTTAACTAATGAAAATGGGTATTCGAAATTGTAATAATATCTCCAATTTGGTTTAAAAATTATTGAAATTTATTAAGCTGAACGCATGTTGGTAAAATACGATTAAAATAAAATTCCCGACTGCTTTAAGGGTTGAATGATTAATTTATTATTCTTATAAATAACAACATAATAATTTAAGAGACAATAACATGTAAAACGGCGGAACTGACTCCAATTTGATAAAATATACATGGATAAGAAATAAAGAATGGGGGTTTGGACAGGAAGGTAAATGTCATGCATTACTCGTCCGCGACGTCACGCGACGGCGCGTGGCCTTATGGCTCCAGTGCCCGGACCCAGTGGACATAACATCACCTTGGGCCACATGTGTCTCGACTGAGAAGAAGCCCGTGGTGGCGCGTGGCCCTATGGCTCTAGTGCACGGACCCAGTGGACATAACATCACCTTAGCCAACATGTGTCTCGACTGAAAGGAAGCCCGTGGTGGCGCGTGGCCTTATGCCCTCAGTGCCCCAACCCAGTGAAAGTAACTTCACCTTGGTGACTCGTGGCCTTATGGACCCAGTACCCGGACCCAGTGGATGTAACTTTGCTTTGGTTCACGTATGTCTCGACTGAGAAGACGTCCGTGGTGACGCGTGGCCCTATGGCCCCAGTGGATGTAAGTTCACCTTGGTCCACGTATGTCTCGATTTAGAAGACGGCCGTGGTGACGCGTGGCCCTATGGCCCCAGTGCCCTAACCCATTGAATGTAACTACACATTGGTCCACTTTTGTCTCGACTGAGAATAAGCCCGTGGTGACGCGTGGCCCTAAGGCCCCAGTGCCCGGACCCAGTGGATGTTACTTCACCTTGGTCCACGAAAGTCTCGACTACGCACCTACAATACAGTACTCTACGGTGCCTTTACCTGCGCTCGATTGAAGGGCACCGCTACGATGCTACACATTTTTACCAGTCGTTTCTTCTAACATTACTATTCTCACGAAAATATATAAAAGTATACACATTGAGTAGGAAAATAAACAAATCGAATTGTTTTAGTACCTTTATCTCGAGATCTGTCATTCTATTCGATGTAACAAAATCTAAATATTTTACGGAATATTAATTGATACGAATCAAATAATTATGTCGCCTCTTTAGATTAAAAATAATTTTAAGAGACTATTCTTTTGAACGATAAAGACTTGAAATCATTCAACTCAAAATAATTGAACGAGAAAAATGATACAAAAAGTTATTGAAATAGTTACTTAAAGGAAATTATTGCATTGAGAACAAAATTATTTAAGTAAAAATGAATAAAAACAAAGCGGTTGCTGGACACTGATATTTCTATAGAAACAACAGACCATTGTGGTTTTACCACAACTTGTAAGCCAAATAGTGGAAAATCATTTAAACGACACTCAAAAGATACTATCCGAATACATCGTGCATTCATATTATGAACATTGGTTCAAAGATAGATTTAAACTTACACATTATTATATAATTACGTAACTCGAAAAGAGAGGAAAATGCAGAAAGAAAGTGAAATCATTATCTTTTAACCCGAGCTCATTAAACATTTCCCTAACTAATGTAGCCTGCGCAGTTGTGCACTGTGCACTGCGCGTTGGGCATCACGGCAACATTAGTTCGACTCCTGGCGCAGAACTGTGCCGATGCTGACTGCGCATCCATAGGCTGCATCGGAAAGAGAGCCACAAGTTAACCGATCACCGTTTTCTGATATCTGTTACTGATTTTATTCTGCTAATAAATATCGAAGAGTTATGAAGAAAATACTTCGCGGATGTGCATATTTAATTAACATTCAATTAACTTGTTTAACTATAAAAGTTGTACAACTAATTTAGTTTTATTCTTCAATATCTAGTTAGTTATAAACACACATTGAATTACATGATAAACTTCCTATAGATTAGCAATATGTGGTGTTTGTTTGCAAGAGTTCGATGAGTGGATATGAGTGACCGGAACTAAGTGTAAACCTACGGAGGTTGAGTATTCTCTCGTTTGGACGGCAGGTAGCTTTTTAGCGTGGTTTCGTAGCTCCGAGACTCAAATGGCCCGAGCGCTTATCGTGGAGGTCTGGCGATTAGAGACCGTCACGTCCGAGAAGACGGAAGACGGAAGACCGAAGACCGAAGTCTGAAGACCGAAGACCGAAGACTGAAGACCGAAGAAGCGCCGAAGGCTAGGGGTCCTGCAGGTGAGCAAGGGGCGGGGGCGGGGGCGGGGGCAGGGAGGGTGAGGGGAAGCGATGCTGGTACCGCTCAGACGGTTATAGTAATATTACATAGCTAACTCAAAGCAAAACATTTAAGATCTTAAACCAATAGTATCAATAATTAATATATTTTATAACAGGAAACATTTATATAACATATTTATATAATATTTAAAAGATTGATTTTTTATCTAAGATTCATATTTAACCTAAACAATTATATTATACTTAACTATAATGTTTGAAAAAATGTTATACGAAAGTTCAGTACACTCGGTACCGTGTGATACTTTAGACCCGCTACGCCGTAGCCAGCAACACGCGACTTGACGCGTTACTGTAACTTTCCCCGCTACGCGGGAGTGGCGATGGCAGCAGGATGATGTGATCTCACAGATCAGACCATCACCTATCACCTATCTTCCACCACTAGCGCTTTCGCTGGTGGCGCGATCACAAAGATGTTACTCTAGACTGGGACTAGCGGGGTCTAGGCGCGGGGAGCGGAAGAGGTTACGAGGACTTTCAAATATACGCACGTGGTTCACTTAGACACCAAAATAATCGTAGGTTTGCGAGTTGTCTTCTGAGATAAGTTATCAATCGTTTGCCTGTTACGTAGGTTACTAACATTCTCACTTATGAAAATATTTATTTCCGAGATTAATAAAATAGTGGGATTTTTGAATTACACGAAAATTTAATAAGTCGATACTGCCGGCCTCAAAATGCATTTCATATGATTAAAAAAAGTACGTATTCCTTTCTAGGTGGAAAGTAACGATCATTGATAACGAAATGTACTCCTCAAAAAGATTCAAAAATAATGTCGAAGTAATTGATCTTTGAATGTTTTGTGTTGAAATAATGTTTTTTTTAACGAAATTAATAAAGTTGTTACTTAATTTAGTAACATCACATAGTTATTATTGGCCTTGCCTGTACATTGGTTTAAATACCCTGTCAGTTTCTTTTAGTCGGAATACAAGCGGTCGTTATGTAGTTATGTAGTTAGGTCGTTGTGTCGTCAGGAACTCAACTAATTGTCTTACTCGTACTTGCGCGGAACACGTAACGAATAGTAACCAAAATAAAGTTGCGATGATATATTCAAATAATTCATTGGATTCATCAGAGAAATAACCACTTTGATGATATTAAATAACACACAATTTTTAAGATTTATTAAAATATATAACAATATTAGCGTGATCACAATCACAGGAAATGATAACAAATAGCTGCAAAAATATCATTAGGATTAATTTAAATTTTTCATAATAATCAAATATCCTAATTTAGGACTTTAATATCTTTAGAAAGTTGATTATTGGGAATTGACAAATGAACTTATATATTAATTGTAAGATATAATGAACGGCTACTGTAACGCACGTAACGTTTGGAGGTGTACGTGTACAGTGCACACAGTAATGCGTGCATACAATACTTTGCCACGTGGCCTGTGCCCGGTGCCGGTGCCGGTGCCGGTGCAGGGGTCACGTGTTGCATGTGGGCTAATAGATGGGTACAAGAAAGCCATCGGAACTTGGAACAATCCTTAGGGGACTGTGATAACGTGTGCATTATCTGTCTGCACAGCTCGCGACATTTTTTCTTGCGTTCAGTCGTTCAAAAATATATCGAGAACTCAATTATTATTACTCAGATACGACTACACTCCCGCGGTGGCTTTCATCTCCTTCTTCCTCTCAATATCATTAAGTTAATTGTATAAGTGTATTATAAATTACCTAGGGTTATTAGCGATCTTTAAGATATAAGATAAAAACATTTGCTGTTTGCATTCAACATGTGGAGAAATAACCATTATGTTATTAAAGATTTTGTGAATTACAATTTAATTATTTCATACAATTTATAATAATATAAATAAACTATCGCCATATATTTAAGTGTAATTAAAGTTTTTTTTATTCTTTTTTGGGTATTATTCATATTAATTAATTTACATCATAATAATCTATCGTAATAGTAATAATCAAACAGTTATGTTTTAAAGTTGGTAATATGTATGCATCAAATATGAAACACGTAAAGAGCTCAGTGTTGGTAGTAGCTTGGATCGGGAAGTTGCGGGGCAAAGTGGCGGGGTCCGTCACATGTACCTCTTAAACTTCACGCTTCACGCGTCACGCGTCACGTGTACCGCGGGTATGAGGTCTGCTGTCCGTACTCGTACGTACGTACGTCTCGCAGGGTAGCAACAGTGAACAGTGAACAGTTAACAGTTAACAGTAAGATTAACAGAACTGAGAATCTCGACCAAGACCAATAGGAATGGAGTGGCAAGAACGCTCACAACACCCAAGCGTTCAGAATGCCTAAAAACTTAAAGTTTAATTTCTTTTTGGTCGGGACATAGAATACAAATTTACTTTTCTTTTCGTACTCATACCGCGATACGTACCTATGTATGTACATGCGAGATTGTCAAAAAGAATATTCATAAAGCTGTGTTCATAGAAGCCTTTAAACATGCCATTTATTTTACACTGTATTAACTCTTTATACCTAATTAATAAAAGCGAAATAACAAATCAGCAAAAAAACTCATTACAGTAGAAAAGTAACATTTTTACACAAAAGGGAGGGCTGACATATGACATAATAATATCGTAAGAGAAACCTGAAGACAGACAATACCAATAAGGAGAAGCCTATGCGAATGCACCGCAATGACGCCGCAGCGATATTACGTAGAAAGAGTTTGTTATTTTAAGGTAACCTAGAACTAGGTTCATGTTCCGGGTCCACACTGAGTAACCCTACTTTATACACTGATATTATTCGTATGGCTATGAGAATACTTCAAAAATGTGACATTTATATTTCATTACGAATAAAATTGATTATTTTTGACACCACATTATTAGGATAGCAGATGACATAAGAAGGTATGTAGGTACATTTGAATCGTTCTTTTGATAATGATGATAATCTATTTAAAAAAAATATTTACAGTATCGTAATAAATAGATATTTGTAGATAAGTAACATTTATGTTTGTCGCCGGTCGTCGAAAGGATCATATGTATGTTAGTTCAGCCACCTTGAGTCATGTCGCGTGTTGGTGGGATCGCTTCTTAAGGGCGGCTGTACGCGCTGCCTGCTGAGTACGGCGACTGTGACTGGCGACTGGTGACTGGCGACTGCGGGGTGGTGATAGGGGAATATGTTGATGTCGTGTCCGGCGGGCGGTGCGCGGGTCCCGCTCCAGCTGTAGCAACCAACCAATACAACAACACGCACGTTAACACCACACTTCTACATCCCAGCTTCCACAGTAACCACATACTGTCTCATTATATAATATGTATATATTTATATCGCACATACTCACTTTTGCAATTTTACTTGATCCACCTTCAATGGTACCCGTTAGTGAAAGCGGCCGGAATTAGCGGGTCCTGAAAAACCTTGAATTTAGCCAAAAGAAAACAAATTCAAACAAGGTTGTATTAAGCAGATGAAGAAGTACCTATGCATCGTATATCGTATAAGGAAAACATGTTATTAGAGTCATGTAAGAGACTGGCCATATTTCCCGCCAACAGCGAAGAAACACATTTACGATGAAATGGAAATATGAATAAAATGTCTGCCATAAAAACTTTTCTGAAAGATGTGCTAACTTTCGGCTTTACGGAAAGAAATCCATAACACATATTTCCTGATATATTGAATAAATATGTCAAAAAGATAATGGTTTTTCGACTAACTCACAAGTTCAAAGCAATATTTTGAATTAAGGATGATCCTCGAATAAAAAAGTGCTGAATATTTTATTCTTTAGATATCCCCAAAAAGGTTATCTTTCTTTTTAAAGAAATATGGCCAGTTCTTTTTATATAAGTAGTGTGCAAGTATGTGTTTGATATATTTTTATCAAAAAAAGAACTAATCATGGAATTTACTGATAAAATAAAATAATTAATGAAATTTTCGTAGGCATACAAACATTAATTTACGTATATACTTATTTGGACATCAGCAGTTTACATCAAAATTAACTTTTATTTTCTAGGTTAGACCAATTCTACCATTTACAAGTTTCTGCTTAAAAAAATAAAAAAAACTTATTATTAAAAACGATAAAGTTTGAATTCATCATGAAGAAAATAAAAGTTTTGATAAATAATTTTGTCTAATAAAGATATGTACGTTTCTGAAATGTATTAAATAGTTACTTCAATGGCATTGGTCTATCTTGAAATTAAATTAATATTTCGAAATGTCACCCAACATTAAAACTTTAAATATGTTTCTATCTGATAAAGTGGCAGTATAAGTTTTTTTAATATTAGGCATATCTGACAAAAATGGTATATAAAATCTGTGGTGGAACATTTCAAAATAAAACACGATTTTAAATCACTTTAGAATAATTATAAAGAACACACAAAACAGAATCTGTACAATAGCAGGGTAGGAGATTTTTTTTTTACCGAAACTGGTTGATAAGGGCTGAAGAATGGCCTGAGCCGATTGAGTGAGTTTGGTTAGTTGGAATAGTTGGACTAGAGGTGGTGAAGTGGTAGAGAAGGGTATACTCACAGGCCGAAAGTGCACGCTGACGGGGCTGTAGTTGAGGGGAGAGCGGGTGACGGCGATGGACACGGCTTGCACAGACCCCTTCACGGGACTGTACATGTCCAGTATTGTTCAGCGCCAGGCCAGGAGAGTTTTATTAGAGGGGTGTAGAGAAGGGTTTACTCACAGGCTGGCAGTGCATGAAAGCCGGACGGCTGCGGACTGGCAGCTTGCACGTACCCCTCCACGGGACTGTACATGTCCAGTATTGTTTAGCGCCACGCCGGGAGAGTGTTTTTAGAGGTGGTGGAGAGAAGGGTATACTCGCAGGCCGGCAGTGCACGCTGTAGTTACGGCGATGACCGGGAAGCCGAACGGGCGGGTCTGCACATGTCCGTCGCCGGGCCGGGAGAGTTATATTAGAGATGGTGAAGAGAAGGCTATACTTACAGGCCGGCGTGAACGCTAACGGGGCTGTAGTTGAGTTTTAGTTGATGCGGGCTTGCGGCCTGCACCTACATATCAGTGGGGCTATATGTGCTCAGTATTATCTAGAGAGTTCTATTAGAGATAGTGAAGAGAAGGTATACTCACAGGCCGGCAGTGCACGCTGACGGGGCTGTAGTTGAGGGGAGCGCGGCTGACGGCGATGGCCGGGAAGCCGGACGGTTGCGGGCTAGCGGCCTGCACGTATCCTTCGGCGGGGCTGTACATGTCCAGCGCCGGGCCGGGAGAACCCGCCGCCGCGCCGGCCCCGAATCCGCGGCCCACGGCGTGCGGCGAGGCCGGCGGACCGAAGCCCCCGGCCGCGGCGGCCGCCTGGTAGTTGTTCATCACTGCAACGTACGTACCACTTTGAGTAAGCTCTAAGGACACAAAACAACACCATAGTAAAGCAAGGTTCGCACGGCAATATCAAGCACGGCTGGTCAATATAACACACATACATACATAAAGGTCTACCGCTGATACCTCCAATATATCGTGTTCTCTCAGAGAGATTTCGACGGAGCTCTCAACGGCAGGACCATACATACTCTCACTCAACAACTTTGAAATATACCTACCTACATACATACAACATACGCATACACATTGAAGTCATCATTTTGTTAGTGAGATAGAAATAAATTAAACTGTGCAGTATTTTGAAGAAATAATTTTGAAAAATTTTGTAGCTTTTTTATTTAAATATATGCGAAAGTTAAACAAATTCTAGTAGGAGTCTTAGGACGGTTTGTTTAACAGGATTTGACCAATTCATAAAATTTCAAAGGTAATTTTCAAGTTCTGTGTGAGTTCTATTCAGGTTCCATTATTATCCAAGTACTTTGAAAAAGGTCAGCCCGTGATGAAATAATAACAGAATTTGAATAAAACTTTCACGGAATTTAAATTTTATCTTCAAATTCTGACGAATTGTTCAATTTCTGTGAAACAATCCACCTAAATAATAAAAAAAGTTAACGGAATATTTAATTAATCGAGTAGGTGCAATTGTTGATTAAACCAACTATATGATTTGATAGAATACGTCCAAATGAATAAATTGGAGAAGAAGCCTTATTTTAAATGGTAACAATATACGCGACATGCGATAGCATTGATAAAAAAGTAGAAGATCGTAAGTATGTATTAACTCACATAATCACATATAGACAAAACTAATTGGTTTTTACTCAGTTATATAATTATAGAATAGACAAAACTAATTCATTTTACTTTTGGTCTTCAGAGATTGGAACATTATTTTAATCCATAAAAAATCATGTTCAATTTGAAAGGCAACTGTCAGTTATTTTTGAGATTTAAATTTTGAATGAAAAGTTTTGAATAGAGTGTACCGCAGGTGAATAAATAAATATGTAGATAACAAGCTACATTTGCATACAAAGTGAACAGGCGCCAAAATCGGTGAGTGGCATTTTTGGGAAAAATATGAATTGGTTGTGCAGCTTGAAGCGCAGAGAATAATGCATACAAATAGAAATATGAAGTCAATTTTTCACACAACGTTTTTCAAAGGCGAAATGATTGAACCGATTCCTTTTTGTAAAGCAAAGAAAATGGTTTCGGATAACATTGTACAAAACCGCTCTAAAACGAAAATCATGGGCGAAAAAATGCGAATCATAGTAGTAGATAATATTGATAAAAATATATTCGTTATATTGGTGATGTTTAAATGTCGATTATCGTATTAACCGGGGCTCTTTGCAAAGCACATCGTCGCGTAATATATAATATTCCAAGGTACTGCAATGTGGTATTACGTGATCACTTGTCAGTTCAGTACGTAATTCTAAAGCTCAACATTTCAAACGCAACTAAATATATTATTTACAGTTATGCAACAGTAACTACGGTTAGGGTGCAATTCACGAGTCCTGGGAAACATGCTGGGGATGGATTCTATCGGGAGGAAGTAATGTTACCTGATAGTGCTTGCGCCAGCAGCGGGGTGTTGTTGTTAGGCGTCAGTTGTCCGTTGCTGAGGTCCACTGCAACATACCAACAGGTCATTCCTCTGCCGCGGCTCTTAGTGAACCGCGGTGCGTAACCACCAACATACCTGTCCTACCAATGCGTCACCCTGAGCCCAATCAAACCGACCCGACAAACAAACAAACTACCCACTAGAGGTGGGATTCTCCCTCAGCTCGCATCTCTGGAGTTTGCTACTTCGGCAGACTGGGCGAACGCCTCAATCAGGATGTTACTGATGCAGTTAACGTGCAGGAAGTGTTAAATCAAATTAAGTCAAAATTAGAAACAAGGAATCGTTTAGTTACTTTTTCATTCCGATGCACGTTGAAAAATGATGCATTTCATGTATTATATATGTTGTATTATTTACAAAGTAATGTACCATGCTCTGTGTGTGCTCAACGATATCTCTTAATAATAACAGCAGGATAGTGGCTTTAGCAACTACTGAATTGAAAGGTAATGTTTGGCGATCAGACAGTAAATTGTATGATTAGAGATTCTCTCTTCTTCTACGCTACGGGCGCGGTTGGTCAAGGTTGCGCGGGAGATAGGATGAGGTTTGGGCGGCGAAGGGGTGGGTGGGGGGAGAAAGGATGAGGGCTATTGACTGCAGGGGGATGATTGATGGTCTGACGAGTGGATCATCATCCCATGTCGGGGTGTGGTCTGCGTGATATATATACACCCGAAATTCCCTTTCATTATTATTAAAAAAGGCTATAATTCAACAGTGACCGGCGAAATCAATACATTAATCTGACTACGATTTTTCATTTAATTTGACCTTCGACCTGAGGATGTCAAATATGATATGTTGCAGAACGGAGAGTGACAGTGATTTATCCTTAACAGTCTGCGTTAAACCGGTATCTTTGTGGCTTGAAAATCATACAATTTATTTTTGTTTTAGAGATTCCTTTGGCCAAAGATCAATAAGTATCTAGCAAAATCAAAACAAAAAAAAAAACACTCACATTTTGCAGATTAAAAGACGAAGACTCTTGTAATATACGTAAAACCTTTTAGATGGAATATGATTGTAACCCAAGGCCGAGTGTGTGAACTATGCCCGTGTTTTGGAAGCATCTCACATCTACCACCGAGCGTGTTTTTGTCGCTTTTATATAAAAAGCTGTATTGGATACTGAATTCCCGCCACCCCGTGCCCAAGGAGGAAGGTGCGCGATATGATATATTCTCGGATAGAAGGGCGGTTGGTGGCCGGAGATGTGTGGGGGGCGGAGAGCAGAGGGCGGTGGGAGAAAAGACTCTGACCCGTGATATATTGACGTGCCATTTTCTAGCAAAACACGTGGCCAGAATCCATTAAGTGCTTAACAGTTTCCCGCTGCGTGGGAAAATCAAACGTGTTTTTAATACTAGCCATCAATAACTCACTGCCTGTGATTATTTCCATTACAAATTCGGGGATCTTCCCGTTCGGCACAAAAAAACAAACCTCGTACCCCGAGGTAGGCTAACGAACTTGCACTACACAGTTCAGTATGCAGGTTCTCCGGAAGTAACACTTCATGTCAATTGAGTGGGAATATCACATCACATAAGTGAACAGATGGGTTTGTTTATTGGATTGCGAAACGCTTCGATTTAAAAATCTCACGGAATTAAAAACACAAAACTTTGTATATCTGGGTACAAAATTTGAATACATTTAACGACTTAAGAATATAAAACAGAAGATGGGGTTTGGCGATTAATGCTAAATTTGAAAAGCATTTCAATGAAATGTATAGTACAAGAAATATTAGGCGTAAAAGTGACAAAATAGCACAGTCCACAGGCATGGTAGAAAAGGGCACTCAATTTGGACACATTGATAAGTAAATATGCTGGTTGTTAGTTTAGTAGTCTAGAGTCAAACATTTCACACGAAAATTAACACAAAATGGTCTAATTCCGATATTTCTATAAATTAATATGTTTCTACGTAACCAATATAGACATTGATAATTTTCTACCTATTCTATGGATTGTATACCTAATATTGATATAAAATTACAATAATGCTCCTTTCTACTGTTAAGAGTTTATCTGAACTTTTTAGTTCTAACATTTGTTACATGTATATAAACTAAATAAGTACGTATTTAATTAAATTAGATCTTTTATCTATTACTATGATTCGTATGTCTTAGATTTATTAACAATGTTGTATTATTCTATGAAAAGTATTTAATATATAAAAATACTACAACTGAAAATAAAATACATCCTTTTCTTAAATCTATTTTTGGTTCATAAGTTGGTATACAAAACTAACTGAAAAAAACATTTACATATAATGTATGAAAGTATTTTTCCACAAATTTATATTTTTTTAAAGTACCTAAATTAAAATAAAATACACATATTTAATTAAAATAGACTAAAGCCAGTATACACCACCAATTGTTGAGTTTCATTTTAAAACCAGATGAATTAAAAAGCGACTTCATCCATAAACATTCGAATCTTCACCGTACGAATATGTCTTGAATATTATTTAAAGGTTGCTTGAAACTTAAGCCATTCGTTTTGGCAAAGCCATTTAATTATATATAAGATTAAAAATAATTCTATTGTCAAATAACTACACATTTTAGACACATTCATACATAGCTAAGTCACTATTAATACAATAAGTATTTGATAGCAACGTAAATAATAATCACTTTCGGTTTCACGATATTTGGTATTTATAACTCAGTTTGTGATTTGTATAGATTTGATAAATAAGCATAATAATTATAGGCGAATAGTGACTTTTTGAGTAAGGGTATACTAAGAGACTTTTGATATAATAAACATCTATTTATAATAGTTTTTAAAGTTTACACACAATTTACTTGAATGTTAATACTTACAGTACAAAATAATTTGAATTCGGTTTAGTATCCAAAATTTACTGCAAAATTTATATCGTTACACGATAACTATTATTTAATTAACTCTACTAATTCATTATAATAATATCTTTCTAGGCTAATGAGACTAACATTTGACTAATTTTATTCTATGTCTCTTTGATAAATAAACCGAGAGAGTTACTAATGTTTAGGTTTTGTAAATTTCTAGTAAACGCCATTGAAATAAAGACTATGTTTTTAAAACTGTACTAATCAAATGTTTTATAAACCAACAAGGCGTTTGTTCGAGATATCTTTAATAGATAATCCTACTTACAAAATACACGAAGACAAATAAATGATTGGTTTGATTACTCGCCCTCCAGTTTGACGTCCACAAGCTGAGTTTCATCCTGGTCTTCGTAGGCGCACTATGGTTTAAAAGGTGACTTTTCCCCATGAACCGCTTCTTTATCATATTGCCTATTCTTGGCATTTAGCAGGAAGTATTCATAGGCGAATTTATTTCTTCAATGAGTACAATCATAGATCAAACTGAAGAACTTTTTACAATTTTGTACCATTACATAATCCATAATGAATTCTTACAATATTCGACCATTTGGAATGATAGGACGGTATGCATGTTGGCATGTCCAATGTTCCACGATATTCAGTAGCGCCACAGGTATATATGTTTAATGATCTACGGGTACCTAGTAAACCTACCAGGAAGGGGGAGGAACGGTATAAGAAATTGCTAGGCTAACGAAGTAAATACAACTTATATACAAGATTCTAAAGCAAAAACATCAAATATAAAATCTGACCCATCCGAGCACCACCCTCACTGCCGCATCGTTTTCATTTCCAAATTGTTTCTAGAGTGATCGATAATGCAGAACTATGAACTGTGTACCAATGTTTGCTAGAAATCTATTCCTATACTTGGCCAACATAAAATATGCTACAATTCAAAGGTATTCAACACCTTTCGCTAAGCATTACACAAGCACTAAGTCTATGAAGAAGGTGTTGGTGATAATGTACCTATACGACGTCTTAGACTTGACAGATCAAAGAGCATTCGCAGCACGACCGCTTTTGAGGAATGCACTGGCATTTAACTAAATATTAACCGTCGTCAGATCGCTTTACGGACTATTTGTGAAATGTTAGCTACATAAAAAATGCACATTGAAACTGGCGAATGAAAGTTGTGAATGCGTTGAGAGGTTTGAGCAGCCAAAGCGTGTTGGTGATATTATTTGTGTTGGAGCAGAGCGGTTATTAGCAGAGGAATAATTAGCAGTTAGCAGCGATTTGTAAGCAGCCAGCGCGGGCGGTGTTGACTGTAGCGCTGCCGTCTGCGTAGCCGTAGCCGGCTGTAGCTGGCTGTAGCCGGCTGTAGCTAGGCGGGCGCGGGAGCGCTCGGTCATTAGCTGCGGCGGCGGTTCCACTAACGACACGCTAATCAGTCATCTCCGATCGGAAGCTGCAAATGACGCGAATCATCCGCGCCGGCTTAAATGCCTTTTTTCTATCCACCCGCCCGTATCACTGTGGATATATTTATTTTGTGACTGACAAAATGAAACGCGAGCGTCGATATTCCTGGCTTCAAATTAGGCGAGCTGGAGCTAATAATATTTTGAGAGCTCTGGCGTGAAATGTT
This sequence comes from Hesperophylax magnus, assembly GCA_026573805.1. Taxonomy (NCBI): domain Eukaryota; kingdom Metazoa; phylum Arthropoda; class Insecta; order Trichoptera; family Limnephilidae; genus Hesperophylax; species Hesperophylax magnus. The sequence goes on along the minus strand of JAIUSX010000006.1, from coordinate 6,706,333 downwards.
CAGAGATGATTTACGGAGGAGCAAACGACTTAAAATCGAAAGAATCTTAGACGCTTCTTGGTGCATTATTTTGTGTTATTTTTTTAACTTTTATTTTCATTCAGCTTATTAAAACAGGAAGAAATTTATATACAAAAAGCGCCTAAAAGTTTCGAAGCAAGCAATAAATTAAAAACCGAGTTGGGTTATTCCCATGAGCTTAAAGAAACAGATTAATGCGTTTGTCTAAGTGATCTTTGAGAATGATTTAATTCAGGCATCGCGTCTGTTGTGTTACAGCTAGCAGTGGGGGCTCCAACTGGGCTTTTCGCACGGCCTTGCATGTGCACACTGCACAGTGCTCAGCCGGGATGAGTCAGAATATAGTGAATTGGTTAGTCAATCTATCAATTTCTTTTTACCGCATTTAGGAGTCGGTAGCTAAATATAATTTTCACAGTCGAAACAATAGATCGACAGGGGAAATATTTCGAATATATCCTTTCTCTCAGTCTCTCATCCGTCCCAAACAACTTCGCTGTAGTTATGACAAGTATATTTAATTATGTTCTTTAAAAGCTTTATTCAACTTCGCCATAGTAAATTATTTATAAATATTATTATATGCATAAGACAGATATGTTGCAATGTAACATACAACCAACAACATTAAATCACATTATCCATAGAGTTTATACATTATCGTAGATTACGAATATCAACACCTGAATATTCCGCATACACGTACGTAAAAGCTTTAAAATGAACACCTAATAGTATCGATGACTTAATGAGATAAAAAACGAAGCTATATTGAAAAGAAGTGGTTAGATCGATGCAACGGAACGCGACAAGACCGAATTCGGGGCCCGCGCCCACTCCCCCAGGAACGCACCTGAACTGGTGACCTCGCCCCCGTACCAGGAATCTCATCTTCCTTCAATCCATTTGCACAGTTTCGTTTGAAATAAATTCGAATGAGAAATGATAGGTGAGAAATGCATTAAGATTAGCAAGATGAATATGCAAACTTAAAGAGAATGCCCAATATATTAATATGGATGGAGGCGGGACGGCTGCAAGATAAATGTATACCGAAATTGGGAATTAACATTAATTACATTCTCAATATTCGAGCGCCTCCAAAAGTGAACGAGGATAATTCCTTAAATATATTTATGTTTTTATCAGATTAATAACAATAATGCGCAACCAAAGCGTAACAATTTCGTGAATCTTACAGCGAAATTATATAATATCTTTGTAGAATATAATACCAAATAAGAAAATATTTTTCATGTTTAATACTTAATTCTCGATTCACAAAGATTGCGTAATTATTGCTGTATTCGAAACATGTACTTCTGATAATTTTAACTCTTCAATTAATTACAAAAGACGAACGGATTTGTTTGATAATACTTAAATATCCGAATTTAAGTACCGTAATTAATTAACAATAGTAGTCGGTAACATATTGAAGGTAAAGTTAGAAATTTCATCAAAATACATCAAATTATTTTGGAAAAAAAAACAGATTATCAAACAAGTCCAGAACAACTTTCATATTATTGAGAACATTTATTCAGTTTTCACCAAATATGTAAATAAATCATTAATTTAATAATAAAATCGTACCGTAAACTTATATTATCAAAGCTCGTCTTGGTTTGTAAAGATATGTAAAATTTATTTAACAAGTTAACTAATTCGTCCAATAATCAAGAATAACATTTGCGCTAAAGTACCTAACCAATACAATTAGTATAAACAAGAGACGTGTGTCAATATAGGATTTCACTTTTGGAAACCCAAACAGACAAATAAATAGAAATATGTCGAGCAGTTAACGCAACTATTGCCTCTGAAGAAATAAACGAGAGGTTATAAGGATTAGCAGACAATAATAATAGTAATCCATCTAGTGAAATTACGAGTAGAACTATGTTATATACGTGTATAAATAATGTTACATTCTTGCGAGTCTTTATGTCAAAACATGGCACAATATTGTAACTGCCGCGGCAATAACACTATGTCATTTGTCGGAGGGCAGAGAAAACATATAAGTCGCTTAGGGACACAATGTAGCGAGGCGAGTACATCGTTATTGGAGGGATTTCCACAGAACGACCGTTCGCTTTTAATAGTGTACAAATGAGTTGCATTGATTTACGAGCGTGAGCGGTCAGCTCCGTACGCCATTCTCCAATAAGTCCACCCGTGCGCTGGGTTCCGTACTCTCTACCCTGCTCTCCAACTCTCCTCACTCTCCCCACTCTCCGTACTTTCACGTTGTCGGCAACTGCGATGCAATTACTAAAATGACTTACTATTAAATGAGATAATAGAGACTTTCGCTGTTATTAGTTCGTGGTGGAACAAATTTAATGCACCCCATCTCCCCAGCCGTTTCTCCGCGCGCAGTGTTTGTCCAAATGACTAAAAGAATGACTAAACGGTAAAGTTGCCAGTTTCCGTACAAACTAAACATAATATCAATATTGAGTTCAACCTTGGATATTTTATCCTTTGTTAGAAGGTGTTTGTTGTTCCACGGAGTGATTTATTGTTCGTTACGTTGCATTATTCATTGTAAACAGATACGACAACAAACGCAATATTGGCATTTCAGAGGGTATGAAATAGACGAAATCTCTCATCTCAACCGGGGCTTTAGAAATTTGAGAAGAGAATTTGTTTCCTGCGTGAGTTTGGCGAACGCGGCAAGCCTAGGCAAGGAATATACCCGGGACGTGACATTAACAAATGACCTGTTATTAATTATTATAGGGTGGCGATTATATTACGTACACGCTGTATTAGGTGGCCAGGGTGAGGGTTTATGTGAGATTTGTAGACAAGGAGGAGTGTTGACATTACCGAGGAATGGAACCAAGGAAAAAGTGTTAAAATTGTGCCACACGCAATTTCCGTTCATCTTCACAATTGTAAACGGAGAGAAAACTTTAAGGTGAATTAGTAAATTGATAAACATTACGAGCTGGTAGCTGAAACTTGTTAAATGTTGGATCACATTTATTTTGAACGAAAAAATACTTTAGAAACGTAAGATACCAAAGAAGCAGAACAATATAAGGATTGTACTGGATTGGTAAAAATACTTTAGATACGTACGATACCAAAGAAGCAGAACAATATAAAGACTGTACTGGATTAGTAAAAATAAACCAAATAATCTTTCTGAAAAGGGGTAAAGAGTTCACCAGTAGTTTGTAAGAGAAGGGCTGAAAAATACCTCGGTAACCAATTTCCCTTTTATTCCTTGATTTATGAATAGAAATAAAGCTTTCATTACAATCCTTAACGTATTGGGTTGGCCGCATAAAAACTTGCGAGACATATACGAAAACTGAAATTGATTGAAGGTAATATAGAAGTAGGCAGGTAGAAAGTCAAGGACGCGTAGTCCACACAAAATGCCACCCGCCCTAATACGTGGGGCGATGGGGCTGATAATGAAACTAAGTTTACCCTTCAGAAATACACATTGTTCATAGAAGACAACGAATTGGTTACAGTTAGGAACTGCGGCCAAAAGTGTGATTGAATACACATTTTTTAATATAAGGGATCGTCGAAAGTAATAGTGGCAAAATGTGGTGTACATTAAACCATTCAACTAATCTGGATTTTTGCAATTGATTTAGAACCAAGAAAGTAATTCCTCAGTGGCTGAAAGGTGATAGTAACCACCGGCTTCTGGATAAATCATGCGCCACCCAATTACTTCAGTGGGCGGAAGATATGGCGGGCGGGAGGGTGGGGGGAGGGAAGGCTTTCGCGCCGGAAGGGGAGGGGCGGTAGCGCCGGAAATCGCCTTCGTCGTTTCAAAAATCGAACGCCGAGAATGTCACTTTGTTGTACGCGTCGGTTGACAATATTTTGCCGTAGCGCGGTTAGGTATATTATTATTTTGGTTTAGGGTTTTATTTAAGTAAATCCCAATCGGTATGCCTATTGCTTGAACGAATAAAAATGACATTTCAATAAATATTTCGTTAACAAAAATAACTAGTAAAAATATTATTTTTTTTTCTTCTTAATTGAGAAAAGAGATTAGAGAATAACCGTGATATAACTTTTTAAAACATTGAACGATACTCGAGTTAGAGAGAGAAAGACAAAGTTGGAAGATATTACAATAGGCGGTGCCATGATTTGACAAAAGTACTTAACTTCTAATGACATTATGAGTCGACAACTCCGTGGCTAATGAATAGTAATGTAACCCATGAAAACTAAATCGTTCCCTGCCGTAGCTAACAGCTAACAGCTACCAGCTAACAGCTAACAGCTAATGGCCGCGAAGTGGGAACTCTAACTTACTGATAACACTCGTGGCGGAAAAGGAAATCTATGCGAACATTATTTTCTAGTTTAATAAGTATCCCTACAATAGTCTTCTAAGTGAAAACGCATTACATTTTGGATAAAGATATTTATATTTATTATTATTAACTGCTTGAAGTACTTAGATATGCACCTATCTAATATTTGACAAAAACAGAGATTGAAATAGTCAATTGGCTGATAATAATACCTATATTATGACTACAAACACCTAGAAATGCTAAAAATTGATAAAGTTATTAAGAAAAAATGTTAATTGATCGTTAACTTTGTATTACTTCTACACAGAGTACTTTTTTTAACATCTTAGGTAAACCGATTTTAGGTAACTTTCCAAATATAGAAAACTCGAAACTGAGTACTTTGGAGAAACAAATATTCAAATGATACGATATTGGATAGTACAAGAGAACCGAAAGCTGACATAAGCCATAAAAACTTTATTAAATAAAAGTATGATTTAATCCAACCATCAATCGAGATAAGGTGAGAAATGATCGTTGTTCCATCCAATATTCCGTGAAACTTTATCACCGACATGAAAAATGTCACCTAGCTTTAAAAGATTTTGTAAGATAATCAAACCTCTTTGCGTAGAACGCCCGGAGGCATTCCTGGTCGCCACTGACTTGTGACGAAATACTGTAATCACCTTTAATTAGCGAATATTAATATGGTTAAAATTAGAATTGAAGCACGGGGCCACGACATCCACGACCTTCCAAAGACAATTAACTGCCATTACAAATGGTCGCGAATGTTCAGATATTCTTGCAATAGTTATTATACCCATATCTCAGTACAACTACGCTGGTTGAGAGATTTCTTTCTCCGCGTCGGAATTTTTCAAATAATGTGAGGAATGATTCGAATTAAGTTGATTGATAATATTATATTCCTTACAGCATTATTATCAATATTGGATCTTTTTTATGGTATAAACATCTTTACTTAAAAAATACAATTATCGTGCGTGTTATGCCAAATGTGCGTTATGAATAAACGAAGTTATTTTATTTTAAGCAAAGCCTTGTTGCGTTAGTTTTAGCGAAGCAAGTATAATGGACGAAGAAAAAGATTTCCGTTTTAATTTATTATTGCTTCAATGGAATGTTTTGTTCATTATAAGCTATATGTATAAATATAAATATATAGTATTGCATTGTTTTTACGTATTTACGTGTTTTTTCTTTAAAATTAAGTTACTTCACGATAGTTTTTGTGATTTGAATGTTAGGGTTAGGACGTTTTAGTGTTTGTGTGTTAATTCATACACGCGATTTGTATATTACCAGATTTTTTGTTGCTTTAGGTAATATCGAACCTTTCACAAAATGGTACCAACTTACGTTAATTCAACAACATTTGACGCTGATGAAGGCTCATTGCTTGAAGTCATTAGTTAGTTTAAGGAAAGTTCTTTACGGAGTTTTTCCTACAAATGTATGCAACGGAAATGGCTCATATTGCGATAGAAGTTTTCCTTCATCACTTTATGGAAAGATCACATGCATTACATTATATTCATTGTGATATTCATATTCACTATTATATGTGAGGTATGTTCAATATTTTTTCGAATCATTCATCAAATTTGAAAATATATATCAATTCAATTGGAACGAAAAATATAAATTACATCTTGAGGACAAGTCACTCCATGTTCTTTTGGATGACGAGTGATTAACCAGAAAAGTTTACTTATTTCGACAAAATATCGATTAATCAGATTTAACTCGAATAAAATGAAAAATCCGCCCATGATTTAAATAATTTTAGACCTTAACATGAGTTTGGTGAAATAGACTGAATATTGGGTGTTAGTGTGATCTCGCACCTCAGTGATAGATTAACCGGGTACCTCGTTAAAATAATACTGTCATTGAACCACACGCGACTTAAAGTCAACTGACGTATTCGAAGTACTGTTCTGAGTTGACCGTGTTATTGGAATGGTTGACTAGAATGGCGAGGTAGCGAGATTCGTGGTACGGGGGCGCGCGAGGGTGTTCACAGGTGCATGGCATGCATGTTTGCCGCGGCCGCGTACACCCCCGTCAGGTGGTCTAGGGGGTGGTACGGCAGCAGTGTGGTCAACGGGTGGTGGTGAAGGCTGGCCAGACTGTTACCTGTGGGGTAGGGGAGGCCGAAACTGGGGTAGCCCGAATAGCCCCGGCCGGCGGCATACGCGGCGTAAGCGGCCGCTGGGAAACCTGCAACAATAACAACACATTAGTCCCGACATTATACCGACAACACACATTATTAATAAACAAGCCATGTAAGTAATTGCTGACATATCTAACATAAAACTACAATTCTTCACTAATATTTAAAAAAAAAATCATGGCAGAACTGTGAAAAAAAAACAGAGAGGAAGAGCTAAACTTTTTAATATAAATGCCTAGACACTAATAACACAGTAGCCAAATACGTAAATAGGATAATAATTATGCGTTTATAAATACACATCAGAAAAAATAGTAATCGAAATCCACTGTGATGTGAATATGACCCTTTTGCCACTGAAGGAGCAGTCAGTGTCAATGCATTTTTATATGAAGGTTTTGATTGATTCACTAGTCCTGGGGAGATATCGTATGCACGCCTTCGACGAAAGTCTTAAAAGTGGTTCTTATTTTTATTTACTTTCTCACACATCTAGTACGAAAAAAAAGACAAGATACTAGAATGTTGAATTCCTATAGGCATTTCGCGAACGTATCTCTCGAATTGTATTACTATTATGGTGTTGCCAGCTATAAAGATTTATATGCTTTATTTCATAAGACGCAAAAAATGGTAAAAAAAATCTCACGGGATGAGAAAGACATTTAACATTAATTACATTCTTATTCGTCAATAATTTTACCGTAAAAATAATATATGATATAATCGGTATAATAATCCTGCCCGGGACGACTAATTTATAGATTTGGATCACTTTGAACTAAAATTTCAACGTAATGAGAAAAAATACAAATTTTGAATATTTAGAACACTTGAAAAAAAATTTCTATGTTGAAGACAATCTTAGCGATTTAAAAAAAAATTAAAAGAGAAAAAATACGGTCGCATCTATGACAAAGATGCAACTGTATCTTTATCTGATTTGTTGTTGCAAATTTTCGTTTAAATATTCAAATAATACAATTAAACATTACAATTTGAATTTCAAAAATAAAAATATGTTTCTCGTTTTCTTTTTGTGAAAATGTTATTTAAAACCGTTTTTGCACCAGTGAAAAGAATTTGTTTCGCCGAAAAATCGTTCACGCGCTGCTGGCATTGGAATTTCAACCTGGCTGGATTTTTTCGATATGCGATTTAAACCTGTATGCCATGAGAAAGTGAATCACTTGCACTTGAAACACTTCAACTTCAACTTCACCTCAAAAAGGGTCTGGTGTTCCAAAGGTTAACGTTTTTTTGTTTATTATTTGTAAAACGTATTTAAATTTTTATTCTATACAATCTCAGGTTTCTAAATAGTCATAATTATTTTTTTAAGATATGTATTTTCGACAAACTAATGAAATATGGGCATATAAGTTAATAAAATAAAATTATTGTAAATAATTTAAATATACATGTTCTATGTATTTTATAAAAAAAAAACATTATGTATCTGAATCAAAGATGTAGGTACCTACTCATGGATGAAGTTTAAAAAATATATATTCTATTGTAAAGGTCCCGTTAATTATAGAAGAATGGTCTCTGTCACCAATCTATTATGAGGAGAAAGTTACGACGTACGTTCTTTCGGAATGCTCCATGATGACGTGCATACGATATCTGCCTGAGAACACTATACAACACTTTATGAAATAGTAAATTGTGTATTGTAATTATTTGTGTAATTAAAAATAATAATTTTCCAATTTTAGTACCGAACTATGTTAGTTGTCATATTTAGATTTTTACTTTTAATATGTACTTTATAGTTGAAAAGTTTAAAGTGAAATATGTATATTTTTTTTAACTTAAAATAAAAAAAAATTAAGAAGAATTTTTTTAAATGTCAATACCGCATAAGAGTCCTAAATGCTCCCTGCTGTCTGGAGCCAGTGAGACTATAGCACGATGCATGATGCCATTGGTATCCCTAATTGAGGTATGTTGGGCTGTGATGTCAGGCTGAAGGTAATGGGGAGGGGAAGGATTTGGGAAGAAGAAGGTGGGGGAGTACCTGGGTCTTCAGATTTGGTCACCAAACATGGCTAAAAGACATTTCAAGCAACCTTTCAATTCTGAATGGTGGTCTTACACCATTGAGATACTGAGAGTATCTTCCACTCCGGAACATGCCGCAAGTGTACTATATATTATTTTTAATTAATAAATCGTGAAATAACACAAATTCATCCAATAAACTTTATGCGCACGCCGGGATTTCAATCTGCTACCTTCGGATTGCTAGTCGAAAGTTTTACCACGGAGGCCGTCGCATAATTCTTTGAAACTAATATATTATTCAATATCAGTCGGTAATGAATATCGCTGTACATTTTCAGGTATACTTTGGTAGTTTGATATCATGCATTAGCGGATGATAGTAATTATAATTACAAAGGAAGGTTCACATGTTGCTTAGGCCGTGATTTAGTACGGGCAGGCCGGCGCCGGCGCCGGCGCCGGGTGCAGCGTAATCTCGGTTCCATTATTACTCCAGGAGATTATGGTGAGTTAATAGCAAGCGTGGCCGCCATCAGTTAGCGCGGTGACGAGGTATTTGTATAATTAAAGCGATAACTGGCGGTAATGGTAATATACGGATGCATAAAGGCGCGAATTTGCCGAATTTGCGAGGTGCGAGTTTTTGGGCCGTGAGAACTTAGGCAGCCCTGGTGCAGTTGCCTGCGGGAGGTTGTCACTTCTGTCGCGTGATCTGGTCCCCGGTGGGACTAACCCCCCTGACACCACCCACACGTCCCACATCACCCTCACCATCCGCACCGGGCCGTCCAACTTGTTGAGGCCGGGAAATATTGCGGCCTGGGAGTTGCATTTAGCACACAGGAAGCTTTTGCTATTGCTTTTGTTACTTCGTTTCGCTAAATGCAAACGTGAAGAACAAATGAAGTTACCCACTGACTAAGTATTCGGACATGGTGTCATGTAATGTATGTGTATTGTGTTTGAATAATTAGAAGGTTCACTTACCGTCTGGAAGAGCTCCCAATGACCACATGAAATCTAGAAATACAAAACAAAAAAGTTTTAATTTACTTTTAGCGGACCGAATTTTCATTTGAAAACATTTAATTAAAGTGAAATTATTTAAAACGCAATAAATTTAACATCTAAAACTACAGTGAGAAAATTAATAAATCTGTCAAAATCTATCAAAAGCAAATACTAAGCGAACACCACACTCACACATTCACAAGGAAAACATTGTTATCTCTATAGAGAACAAAAGGATATATGGAAATAAAGGATAATAGTAACTGCTGTAGCTTAAGTTTAAATACCTGACTGAACTATTGTTTTCTGCAAAAGACTAGACACATTCTATTAAGATCGATGTCTAGAACGTCATTAGTAGTTGTCTAGTGATTATCTACCAAAATAATAACCACAAAGATTTATGATCCAAACAATTACACATTTATTTATTTTAATTATAATTTGGTAAGCATAATATATTTTTGAAATACATCGTAATATAATTTTACTAATGATTCTATGTTATTTCCATTGAAATTGATAATACATATATTAATAAGTAGGTAGTGTTAAATTGGAGGTGCAGACACCTTAACAAGATTATAAATTGTAGATGTTCAAAGAGTGAAGGAGCCGGGTAGCCGAGAAGCCGATTAGCCGAAAGCTTAGTAGCTCACTAGCCGAGTAGGGGCAGATAATGCGCATACACTCAGGGTACAACAGTGAGGTGATATTCAGCCCTCTTCAGCTCCAAGTCACAGTCGTAATGGCAACCGAAACATAAAAATAATGATCGCGAACATTATAATGTTTTGTGAAAATGTCTGCACCGTTATATTGTAACTGGCGTACCGTGAAATCGCCGAGGTAGACCACATATTTCCTTTTATTTATGTGCCATTATTTTAATGCCGTTAGTAATATTGTCCCCGTAAACGCTCTAGTCTTGCTTTTTGTCAGCGGCACGTTGGACTTTTACAAGGATTTTTTTAAGGGTGGCCGTAAAAGTATATGACGACTTTAAAGAATATTTATCGGGTTGTTTTACCTTCGGTAGTTCGCAGTACGCCGATGTTATACGCACTTCACATTGTGTTAGAAGACTAGAGAATAAGTATTATTTAAATTTCAGGATACATAAACACGAGGAGGGGAGAGTGAGGTAGTATATAAGTGAAGCTACGACTTCACTTTCAACTTTAGGTATCTACTTTGTACTTTCTCATGTTCCTCTCGTCTTGCTTACGTTTAATCCGCGAAGAGTAAAAAGCTATTTTATGATATTTATCTTTTCTAAAAACTAGAGTTTGTCTAAGGCAAACATAGAATGTTTAAAATTATAGGAGTATTTATGTTCTCCTTCTAAGTATCAAAGACACCCATTAAATATAAAGATATATGTTACATTTGAATTATACCTATACAAGAAGAATAAACAATGTTGACAACGCTATACCTTCCATGACCCAAAAGTTGTTGATCTCCTAAAACTAGATGTTCTAGTGAAAATAAGGCAGTATTTTAGTTAGGCAGTAATTCATTATGGAAATTATATAATATTGGTCAGTAGCTAGAAGAAGTGATTAGTTAGTTTAACGCAACTGCTCTAGAAACCATATTACTCTCACTGTAGTTGATTTTGTCTAAACTAAATTAAAATTCTATCTGAAAACAAATTCTCTCTACTGGAGTTTGGTCAAAAATATCAATGAAATATTCCCAACCGAATTCGCATAATCCATCAACTTTTTTCGTTTTGTTACCAACTAACGGACATTCATTCAAAGTTTTCTGTAAACGAAAAGTTAACGGAATACACAAAGTCCCTAAGGCTATTCCATATATATTTCATCCATAAACATCGGATGACCACGTCACGTTTTTATGTAAACGATTTGCAACACAGTTAATCAAATAATCTTTTTAAATTCTTTAAAGATTAGTTTTAAATGAAAACAAATGATATTCGAAGACAAACAAATGTTCTTCATACTGAACAAGGTAGGTATAGGATTTGGTTTAATATAATAATTTTAATGATTAAATATGTACTTTCAACATTTTAAAGAAGTTTATATTATTATCTTAATTATGTTGTAATATTAAACTACAAATGCATGACTCCTGAAGCATTCGAGATAATTTTGAATATTAATACTTTCCTACCAATAAATAATTTGAAAGTTACTTGATATCGTTTTGCTATACACATCTGATATGTTTTATTTGTGAGAAAATATCGATTAGGCTCTTTTTCTAATCATGTTGAAAGTTATACCAAAATCCTAATATTTTTTCCGGTTATATCTGATATTATATTTACAGTTTTCTCATAATAATACAGTAAATAGCATGTTCCTTCTCTTGTGTTCTTAAGAACATTTTAGTAATAATTTTGTTTGGGTATTGTCCACCTAGCATATAGAATATACATATTGAATAATATTTATTAGTACATAAGATAATATGTGGAAAGGTTTCGCGGACACATCGATTACGATTATTTAGAATTGGAATGTTTTCACCGCCAGCTGCGCCCAAAAGCTCATTTGATCGACCGTTTTTTCATAACAAATAAATGATATTATTTCTTCTGGAATGACATACCGTCAGAAAAATATAATGAGGGAATGAAGAGATTTGTATGAATAAGAAAATTATATCCCCGATAAGAGTGGAGTGTACAAGGAAGAAATCGGAGTTTCCTCAAATTGTTAATATTGTTTTGGAGAATCACTATTAAATTTGATTCCAAAGTTTCGCGTGCCTCGACATTAAAACCAATTGATCAGCTTATTATAGTTTCTTATTATTAGACCTGACTCATTTCATGGTATCGAAACGTATGTGACTGGTAACCGTGAAGTTCCGATTTGTTAAAAGTTGGTCCGTGCTGCAGTTTGCAGGGAGAACAAATGTAAGGGCACTAAAACAAGGAAAATATGAATATAACTGAAGATCGACATTCAGATACTGAAAAGCGTGTGGGAAACATTTGAGTGGGAATCGGTTGGTTTAGAGCTGATGCAGATGCTGAGGCAGATAGAGCGCGGGTCATAGGAGCGGAGCCGAGAAGTGCGGGGCGAGGTGTGGAGTGAGATGCGCGGCGAGGTGAGCGGGCAGCTGCGGGGCTTGCAGGGGAGCGTATAGCGCGGCGTGCGCGTCTAGCCCGTGCGCGCCCAGCAACTCGGCTAGGCTGAGCGGGTGCGCGGCGTGCGGGAGCGGGGCGCGCGCGGGCGGGGGGCGGAGCGCGGCCAGGGCGGCCAGCGCGCGGCGGTAGGCGGCATGCGCGCCCCCGTGCCCCGGCGGCGGGTAGGGGGCGTAGCGGAGGGAGGGGCCGGCTAGGGACTCACCGTAAGCGCCGCGGCCTGCGGCTCTCGTCTTGGCGAGATTGGCTGGCAGCATTACCTCTTTCGGCTGCGCCTTCTTGCATTCAACCTGAAAACAAAATTGTACGTTAATACCCATACATTTTGAAAACCGTTAAAAATATTTGTAGTTGTAGTGGCATAAATTATATGAATAGTACATAAAATTCAAATTTCTCCCTGTGGAAGAGTAAGAAATGTGAAGGTTAGGTTAGGTTAAGTGCTTAGAGGTTCAAATACACACAGGTTTAAGTCAACGATTCTAAATAAATGTTGTCACCCTAAAAATGTATTACACACAATAAAAACATCTGTTTTTCTACGTAGAACGAAATGGATGTAAAAAAATCCATTTAATTCCAATGAAGACTTGGGAGAAAGGATTTATCGTTCCACCGGAGGTCCCCTTGTATTTGATTTGAATTAAATCATTTGTAACGAGTCCACTAAAGCGCCTGGATTAGAGCGGAGGCTGGGCGTCGCTTAAGTTTCTTAACATCTACACGTTTCATTAAGTGTAAGACACATTGATAAATTGGTTCAATACCGCAAGTGGAGGTTGCTAGCTGCGGAGTTCTGAGCCCGACTGCTTTACTCTCGTGTAGTAGTACGGAGTATGTACTTAAAGTACTAGGTACTAGGTACTAGGAGGTACACGCGACAGCCGCCGCGAGATTTGCGGGATTTACCCGTCGCCCCACTAGTCTATTAGTCAAGAAACCTCTTACCTATGCCGCTTTTCATAATGTACGGCGTAATACTGGAGATAAGCTAAAATACCGCATTAAACTTTATTCCTGTCCCATTTTGACTCGCAGAGTGATGTCGCCTTTAAAAAACTTGACGGTTCTTGAAATAACATCGCTGAATAAAATACAGTTCTTTTGGATAAACCGAAGAGATAAAAGACAGTACTCGCAGGTAGTAGGTACAAGAAATATGAAACAAACATCCCTACAGAGAAAAATGAGTGCGAAAATGTGACGGCCCAAGCCTTTACATCTTCCCTCCCACGCCCCAATGTAAACAGTCTCTGTACAGAATGTACGGTGTACAGGATACATGCACAGTTATATTCCGCGAAGGTACTTTGATGTATCTTTCGTAACATGCGAATTCATTTCTACGAACCTTTGAGTTAAAACTACGAGTACCGGAGCTGTGTATCAAAGCGTATCTTGGAGCGAGAAGAAGGCGCGTGTACCGCCTCCAATTTGTCAATGCCTATACTAAAAGCCCAACAAATGAAAGCTCCGCGCGAAAAGTACTGCGCCTAAATTGAAATGCTTTAAGCGCCTAAGTTCATAAAAGAACGGCCCTTACGACAACGTAAGAAAGCTTTCCTGGAGCTTTTCAATTCATACCGGGACTGTGCTCGCCTCGGGTACAGAACGAGTACAACAACGAACAAACGAGCACATACTACATACTGTTTCTGCAGTGATACGTTAATACTATCTCTGTCGCTCCCGCACCAAAGTACTACAGCCCACCGTGCTAGTGCACTAGTGTGGGTGAGACGACGGAGGTACCTATAATGTAGGGGACGGGAAACTTTCAACAAAAAAATAAATAAAATGGAATCCTTGTCTACGCTTAAAAATTCAGCTTCTTTTCGAATGCTTTGAGAACAACCGTATTTTTCTCAATTTCTCTAATGTTTTTCCTTTGTATTTAGAAGTATGGCGTGTTCGTTAACGAATTCGAGCAATAGAACACCTTAAGCCTTTTAGGAACAAAATCAAGCTTTAATAGGCACTTTTATTTTTATTACCGGTAATTTAAATAAAACTTTTTATTTCCATTTAAAGAATGTGCTTTCAAAGGCCAGTGAAAAAAGTAGAAAGTTGTGTATGTATGTGTTGGGAGGTCGGATAGAGGGGCTTTTGCAGAGCAAAACGTCTGGTGACTTACCAGTATGATAATTTTTCGATTAAGATACTGAGCCTGAGTTGAAAGAATACCTGAGATCCTTTTTACATTATCTTTTGGTTCCAGAAGAAGGGAGCCCGCGCTGACTGGTTGCTTTACATAAATCCGTTCACTGCTCAGTATTATTCCCAGGCGACATTCCGAGAGATACGAAAAGTATTACAAATTATAATGCCAGGGAAAATATGTAATGGCTTGTTCACCTCTTTCGCGCATTTGCCGTGGAACCTCCACCCGGCTGCGGTATCGGCAGCTACAGCTACAACTGGGAGCAGCTACTATATACAGTACAGGGAGGTACAGCACAGGGCATAGTGCCGGATTCATGAAATCTGGCGATCTGTGCACCTACGAGTATGGCACTCCTCCACATTTACCGTGGAACCTCTACCCGGCTGCGGTATCGGCAGCTACAGCTACAACTGGGAGCAGCTACTATATACAGTACAGGGAGGTACAGCACAGGGCATAGTGCTGGATTCATGAAATCTGGCGATCTGTGCACCTACGAGTATGGCACTCCTCCACATTTACCGTGGAACCTCTACCCGGCTGCGGTATCGGCAGCTACAGCTACAACTGGGAGCAGCTACTATATACAGTACAGGGAGGTACAGCACAGGGCATAGTGCCGGATTCATGAAATCTGGCGATCTGTGCACCTACGAGTATGGCACTCCTCCACATTTTCCTTGGAACCTCTACCCGGCTGCGGTATCGGCAGCTACAGCTACAACTGGGAGCAGCTACTATATACAGTACAGGGAGGTACAGCACAGGGCATAGTGCCGGATTCATGAAATCTGGCGATCTGTGCACCTACGAGTATGGCACTCCTCCACATTTACCGTGGAACCTCTACCCGGCTGCGGTATCGGCAGCTACAGCTACAACTGGGAGCAGCTACTATATACAGTACAGGGAGGTACAGCACAGGGCATAGTGCCGGATTCATGAAATCTGGCGATCTGTGCACCTACGAGTATGGCACTCCTCCACATTTTCCTTGGAACCTCTACCCGGCTGCGGTATCGGCAGCTACAGCTACAGCTGGGAGCCGCTACTATATACAGTACAGCGCGGTAAAATATAGTATACTCGTACATGCACGAAATATGGCGATCTGTGCACCTATGGGGCTCCTCCACAGCTTTTAAAAAAATGTATTCTAATTAAAAATTCTATCCTCCTAAAATAAAAGTAATTGTGTTTTGGCACCTAATAGATTTTCAAAAACCTTAATACTTGACATGAAATAATAAATTGAAAATGAAAGGGTAAAAGAAATATATTTAATATTTGTGTAATGAATAAAAGGTAAAATTTTCACTATTGTGGGTATAGGTTAGGAAAGATGCGGGCTGGGGGGAAAAATGTAATGTAAAAACTCATAAAAAATCATAAGCCGTTATAATTGTAATAATAGTATAAAAATTAAATTCAAATGGTTAATTTTATACTACTTTGTAATTGTAACTTTGCTCCACGTAACTACCAATGATTTTATACCAATTTCCCAAGCACGGTCGCGCTGTTGATATCCAGACCGATATCGATAATGCGAATTGACATAAGCTAGTAACACTGGCACATCTGTTTATGAATTGACATTCCTAAACGTCAGACGGCCACGTAAAAATTAGAAATACTAATAAATTTACAATGGAAAATTGAAATGTACATAACTATTTTGACACCAAAAAGGGAGTTTAGTTTATCCGATGAGGCCGCGCTAAAAGATTTTGTCTACCGACTGTCGTAATCGTATTCTGACCGTGCTCGCAAATATCGCTAACTGACCATAGATGACGGATTTCGTTGATATCGTATTGACATAGGGCTTTACAGATCGTCCGTGCTAGGCCTCCTTAAACTGAAAAATGCACATGTCCGAGAGACAGTTGAAATGTGTAATAGGTGTTTTAAAGGTGAATACGTGTTGCTAACGCATAATATTTATTCCACATTATGGGTAATTTTTTAATGATTTAGGGAATATTTTAAGTACATTAAAATACAACCTTTATTTCTCACGGCGCCCTTTCAAAACTGGCGCCAGGTTTTTTGCTCATTTTTTAATGTATGGCAGATCGGGCGCTGACAATACAGCACAGTACAGCAAGAGCACAACTACTTGCACTGCGGAGACACGCTAAGACAGTCATTATCCCTGCGAGGATGCTGCCATTGCTGGCTCCAACTCGTGTTCGCATCTAAAAATGCTAAAAGCAAATTCGTATGCATAGGCTGGCGGAACGCGCTGAATGCCTACTCAGCCAAGGTGTACCACTACACGCTTCACAAATAATGTTATCAACATTTCGGAACTGCACGAGTTCATTAAGTATTGTTGCTAAATTTCAGGTAGATTGAAAATTATCCCTTGGAGATACTGACGGATGTAAAATCGTTATTCTTGTGCCCTTTGCGCTAACAGAATGATTAATTTTTAAAAAATCGAAATAATTTTTATAAATTTAAATTTAGGTACAATAATCTATTTTATTTAATTGTCGTTTATTCGTATTGTCGTATAATATAATATGTACTGAAAATATGTCTTAAGTCAGTGAAAATAATCATTTTTGCACATTAATTATTACACATTGTAGATACAACGCTTAAAAAAACATACATACATACATAAATTATATCTAATATTAATTAATATATTAATTTGATCTAATATTAATTTAGATTCTCCTATAGGTGTACTATGTATTATAAGTTCACTATTTGTAAACACATAACCTAACATAACTTCATCTCTTTATATTGTAAATCTTAATGTAATTCCTCCAACATGTTATCAGGTACCTGATTTACATTTTTCAATACTACTAACCTAACTTATCTCATACACTGTAAATCCTTATATATTATATGTTACCAGTTTAATTCGGTAAATTCCGAATATAATACTTGCTAACAGGTTTCTTTTTTTACATTGTCACAACTACAAACAAAAAAACTCCATTTCTACTTTTCATTACTACTAAATACCTAACTTATCTCCTACACTGTAAATCCGAATGCAATATATGTTACCATATTAATCTCTGCAAAGCCACTACTACTACTATAAAAAAAATTAAAATTCATAGCAATATATATGTTTTTCTTCATTACACAACTTAGTTGCAGAGAAAAATGAAATTTTTTGTTATGGATTTCTTAAGGAATAATATGAACTACACCTGTCAATTTGTCTGTCCTAGAACGCGAAACTTTCCTAGTTGGACAGGAAAAGCTTTCTAATATGTAATTTGTACATTCTTTTGTATCTACCTTTAAATAAATGAATAAATAAATTTTCTTTTCAGTTTATTATTTCATTTCATATCATCATTTTATTCAACATTTTTAAAACTGTAAAAAGAAGGCCTCAGCACGAGTAAAGCACCCAGTGAGGCCCACATTATCAAATAATGTCTTAAAATATAAGAATTGAATAAAAAAAAATTAAGGCAATTTTTTTTATGAACCATAGTTGTCGATTGCTTGCTGCTCTACACTTCGAACGTAATCTAACTGAGGGTTGGTATTTCAGTTGCTTTTTAAGCTCGTCTTGAGAGATGTTTATATTCATCAAATTGCTCTTGGGTAAGAATCTTATAAACATTATTTATATATATATATACGCCTAAAAAGGCTTTTACATAGAAGTGATACATGATGCAGTACAATAAGAGAATATGTATAATACAGGAGATATTGACAGTAAATAGATGTAATCCATTTTAAAGAAGGACAAAAAATAACATTAAGTAAAAAAGAAATTACAACAACATTACATATAAAACAAATCATTAAAACTAATTTACCAAAGCTACTCTAATTTGTAGGATTCAACAAAGTTTTGATGTAGATTATGCTTAATTCTATATATGGAGTCAATAAATAAATCAATAACACCCCCATACTTGTTGCCCAGATCATGCATCCTATTGGTCAGTGAGTGTGTCATAATCATAATAGTTAATGACATAATCATATGTATGCTGACAAATCTGCAGTAAAACTATTAACACTTAGGTTGGTATGTCCGGTGTTGCCATGCGCTTCCAATCGAGCAGCAAATTCACTTGTGATAAAACCAATGTGTAGCATCGGACATTTAATAAATAATTATTATGATTGTATATGCGGAAAAGTGGCAACAATGTCATTAGTATTCCTCATCGGCGGCACCACTTTCTGGCGGCATTTATTTGTATCAAAAACGTTTCTCGTCCGATTCGAAAATGTTCCAGGACGTGCGGGCGGGCGGCGGAGCGCGTGAATCACGATTCCAGAGAATTTTCAACGGGAAATGCTTAAATTTAATATGAGTTGTGTAATTCGCTTCAGAGGGCAGCTCTTTGCGGGGCTTTGGGAGCTAAATTGCGGAGCGTGCCCCGTGCAAAAATCATACCGCATTATTTATACGATAAAAGGATTCGATTTACCTATATCTATTGAAGGGTTCCATCATAAATCAACAGAGTGACAATTCAACACACCTTTAAAAGGTGATATTAAGTCATTAGAAACGATGAAAACCTAACCTAACCTACATAAGCCAGTTAATAAATTTTTTGTTTAATCACTTTCCATGACTTTATATAACTTTATAAAGATGTGATGAATTATCATTTTGATGATTTATCCGGTTACCCTATTGAAGATTAAATGGTACGGGGTTCCATATTTACTGATCTTACTTACATTGTATACTAATTAAAGAATTTGTGATTGATAAATAACTAATAGCGAATAATAGCTGAAAACCAACTATACTCTGCGTTATGAGACAACAAAGCGATCGTTTCTTTCATCCATACCTCCGGATGAAGCCACCAGTCTCTTCAAACTGTTGGAAAACCTGTCGAATGGCAAAACGGCTTATGTTTAGTTGCCGGGCAATATCAAACTGTCGCATCCCTGATTGCAGTAGTGTCACCACTTGGGCGGCTTCGTCAGCAGTGGTGCCCATTTAAAGGGGTTGTTTTCTAGCTCTAATTATTCATGTGTATCCTCTTTAATGTTCGGATAGTGAATGACCTACATTTGACTTAGATGTAAGCAATTTAACACCTTGAAAATTTAACACCTTAATTTACAGACTTTTATAGTGAGGTGTTCATGAAAAAAAAGAGCCGAAAATTCCGCTGACGCGTTAATAACCCCAAACTCAAACCTTAACATTAATGTTATGAATTGCATAAGTTAATTATAATACTATCTAAGAACAAGATAATTTATTGGATGGCCATTTCGAAAACCCCAGAAGGAACAATATAACATAGAACGCTAAAGCAAACTTGTTTTGTACCTGAACCCTTTCACCCTTTCACCCTGTACATTTTATACTCGTAGGTAGAATGATAATCCCCTGTATTAATTAAACACATAAATAAGTCGTGTCATTTGAAATCGCTGTTAAATCTTCCGTGTCAGCTGTCTTTTTCTCATCTGCATTATTAATTAGCCACAAATCCTTTTAGGATGTGACACGCCAAAATGGCGGAGGAAGAAATGAGAACCTGAGAGGGGGAGTGGGGGTGGAACAGTACCTCACCGAAGAAAAGCATTATTTTGATGTAAAGATATTTATAAAATTAAAAAGACAAAGCGGGTTACAGAAACACATTTTCCTCATAATTAAAACGAAGAGCTAGAAGTTATTTTTCGTAAAGGATGAGACTTCTTCCCTACCAATACCGCTCTTGAATAAAATCATAACAATTGCTTTTGTCTGCGGTTCGGTATGAAGGACGGCCAAATTAAAATGCATCTCACGTAGCGTATTTTGTTTATTTTACCATTGAATCTGCAGCGGAAAAGTAAGAAGAATAAAGTGTTATTTGTTACGAAGCTAGTTGTCGAGTACCCGAGCATGTTCCAGCAAAGTTGGTCAGTTGCTCTCAAAGGCCTGTTCTTACTATTCAAGTTGCTGTTCTGTTTTCTGCTGTAAAGTTACAAAGGTATATTTTCGGCGATGTTTTCAGCAAGGCGGCGTATACACGCTGCTTTACTTTTAACAACGGGTCTTTTGTACACCTGAAGAAAGTAAGAAAAAAGTGTCAAGGTTGTGTGCTGTTAGCAACATGGAGCGGGGAAGGGGAGAGTTTTATCTAATAGTGCTGCGAACTGCGAACCCTAAATACATATTGCGTCTTCTATGACATTCTATTTATTGATAGAATACCTCGAAACAGTTAAATCTAAATTATATCGTGGTGTTCCTATTACCTCGGTTGAGGTTTTCAGTTTTCGTTAAAAATATTACTGTAACATTTTACGTGCGACGGAAAAATGTAACCCAAATATTGACGAAGATATATGTTAATATTTGATATTGGCAACCCTTCCCCTACCGAATAAGAAACGTGACACGGCCATCCCCTATTCCAGAAAATCTGTGACGTGAAGGTATTAATACCCGTCATCCCTTTGTCTCGATTAGAGCATTATTTTAAGGGCGCGATTGAGGGAACTTTTAGAAGAATTAAACCTCGCTGTCCTTGTGTTAGCGGACACGGCTAACAGTTAACGTGGATGGGATTCCTGGCCAACGTAATTTAATACCTTCGAGGGAGGCTTTGTGATGACGGGAGTTTGTCACTCAGCTTACTGCGGTAAAGGCGGGCGGCCGGTATCATAGGCAGATGAATTATTAAAACTTAACTTATATCCTTATTATATTTTAAGGAGCGCCCGCGCAAAGTGGCTCCAGGAAATGAGGCAAAGTGAGATAAAGAAGTACAATTAGAATTTACTCAACAAAGAAAATGTAAAGCGGGAATATTGTATACAAAGTTTAATTATTTAACAACGGTCTGTGTTCTGTTGATAATCATTACGCGCTTCAATAATTATTAAACTCCTCTAATTCATCAGATTATCTTTCAAGCAAAATAAAAGGGAATATCTAAATGTTTTTGATGTAAAATAACAGGGTTGTGTCAGGTACGTACTTATAGAAGAAGCTTGGTGAATTTAAAAGAAACGTAGTTAAGAAAGATTGAGTTGAAAAAATTACGAAAATGTGGAAGAAAGAGGGCTTAAAAAATGAGAAGAAGATACGTGACGTAGATGGATGTACCGATTAACTGGGGATGTTCTAGGATTGGAAGGGTATGGGGTGGGAGGAGACATCTCAATATCCCGGCGGGGGCGCTAGTTCACGGGTATATCTACTAAACCAACTCCCAAGGAGTATTATTGTGACTAAATGCGCCAAATTACATTTTATTCAAACGCGCATTTTGATTTCTGCAAGAAAATAATAAATATATTAAAAACTTGTTGGCATGTTTTTATTTTAACTAAGATAGAAAAAACATATTATACTACTCTGTAGGTATTTGATGTTAATTTGGTGGGCGGATATGGGTACAGTCCCCTCGAGAATCATTTATTGGATAACCAAAATCCCTGCCATAGGTCACCCCAAGTGGTGTTGTACGTTTGGTGACTTAGCAACTTTGAGGTTAGTCTAAGTCTTAGCGGCGGTTGCGTTTGCCCACGTATTGCGTGGCGGGCCGGATAGAGGGAGGCTGGTTGAGGGAGACCTTTTGAACTCTCAAGCCGGATTCTCTCGACCCATCGCCATATTGTGCGGTGGGGGGATGGATTCGTACGCCCTTCACTCCTGGACACATTGTCCCCAGATTCCTACCTACCCCTCGTACATTTTTCCTTCCCATAACTTCCTATCCTTCCTTTCAATAAAAAAAGACCCTCCAGAGAGAAAAAAAAATTAAGGCATCCCGAGTGGAGCTAATTTTTAAAAAAACATAATGACTTCAAAAACGCATTATTTTGTTCTTCGAACGAAAAAGAAAACTTAGAATCGAATGTACAGTAATTAAGAAATTGTAACACGATATAAAACTTCCAAAAGACTGGGGAACGACGTAAAAACAAAAGAGCGAAAAGTGCACAAAGTGGAGGGAGCTGAACATATTAAAATATAACTTGATATATTCATAAATACATACCTTTTATACTCAGAGTACACATTTATCAAACGTTCGCATCTCTAGGAACATGTAGAATTTTGGCAAAATGAAAGGAAAGGAAAAAATCCTCAAAAATGCTGTATTTTTTTCAGAGAAATGCCCCCACCCGGGGCCCGGTTAAGCGGTAACTCCCTTAAGTGTAAGCAATTTAATGTAAATAGAGAGACTACGGAACAATGTAGAAAGGCTTACCATTTTATTGTTTATTTCGTGGAAATGAATTTCACAGACTTTATCTACGATGTCTTCGCTTTGAAATGTGACGAAGCCAAATCCTGGAAAGAGAAAAGAAAACAATGAACAAAGGTGACAGAATACAGACGACTTATTTACCAATTGAAGGATGAAGTTATACACACTAGAACCTAGGTACTAGATACTGGACCACACCACTAATGATGTTTCATTTCAAATTAGGAAATAAATATACCACTTTATTTCTAATGTGAAAATAAAATAAATATTTATGAACAAAATACTAGACCTCATCACCAATGATGTTTCATTTCTAATGAGGAAATAAATATACCACTTTATTTTAAATGCGGTAATAAAATAAATAGATAATATTTGGGTACAAGAGGAAAAAATACGCCGCTTTATTTCTAATGTGTCATTAAAATAAATATAAATATTTAGGTATAAGATACTAGATCTCACCACCAATGATGTTTCATTTTAAATGAGGAAATAAATACAACGTTTTATTTCTAATACGTGAATAAAATAGTTAGATAGTATTAAGGTACAAGAAACTAGGCCACACAACCAATGATGTTTCATTTCAAGTGAGGAAATAAATACATTGCTTTATTTCTAAAGAGCGATTGACAAAAATAGATAATATACCATGAACTTAGATGAAAAATATACATAGTTTTTTACACAATAAAAAAAATATGCTCATTTTTAGTGACTCGAGAAGATAATATTTTACAAACTTATACTTCAAATCAGCGCACTCACATTTTTCGAGAGATTCTTAACAAAATAAATTAAAATAAGTTTTTGGTTGATAAGATAGATACTCGCGTACGAACTTCGTAAACAATGAAAGCGTGCTGTGCAAACTGCCATCATAAACTTGCTGAAAACTTGAAACCGAACACAAAAAACATTTTTATTTCTTTCATTATAAAGGTAAAATATGTTCACTGTCTCCACTCTTAGTAAAGGATGGTAACAGGTGAACACAAAATATCGTACAAAATCAAGTGTTTGGTTACGTTATAGCTTGGCCAATAACTCCTTGCGAAGTATATCTCCCTGGTAGCCGAGCTTACTACAACTGCGATCTGCACACTGCACACTCCGGACCCGGTGTGTCTGATCTTCCATTGCAATATAAGATGCTCGAACAGTTCATAGTTAGAGAGCAAAATACCTCCATTGTTCGGCGTGATAACCAAAACAATATCATCCACCTGCTGCGTTACTGTCACATCTCAACGTATACAAAGACTTTATATACGTTGTATACACACACACACACACACATATATATATATAAATTATCGGGAAAACTTAAGAAACAATGTGTGTTGTTTCTTATGTATTCCCGATAATTGCTAATGGCATCCAGGTGTTATTTCACAACTTATTCTTTTAAATTAATATATAGTATATTTGCGGCACGTTCCGGGGTGGAAGAATCTCTCAGTATCGCCCTAGTGTGATCAGCCAGGTATTCCACCTTCCTTTTCCCCATCTCCTTCCCTTATAATCCCTTATACCTTCACTACCTTCAGCCTTACAACATACCCAATTGGGGATGCCATAGCCTCACTGGTATAAGACGGTTGGGAGCAGTTGGCAATCTTGTGCGGAATTCACATTAAAAAACAGATAATTCGTCTCTAATCGTATTGGAGTCAGAAACATGATCGTACATCGTGAATAAGAATTAGATAATCTTCGGCGTTTAATCTATAATCTGAATATATGGCTGGGCTTGTGTAGTAAGGTTATGAAGTAACGGTTTCTTGATTTCACCCCACGAGGCCATCAATCCGGACCAAACGTTTGATGGGACACCTATAAATATTTATTTTATTAAGATTGTATCCTTGACGGCCTGGTAGCAAAATATTTTATGGCGCGGTTTTGCCCAATATTGTATTTTTCATACTCTACATAAAAATTGATATTGGAGTGGGCCACGTTCGTGCAGGCAAGAACATGCGAGTATCTGAGTCCCTCGATATATTGTGATGTAATACTCGTATACTTGAGTTTACTGGACAGCGCTCTCGGTTCGGGGCGATTTGATGAAATATTTCATTTTATTCGGCTTCGCGTGGTGATTTTAATTTAGCGGTAGCTGACATAAAGGACTGAGTGAATAGCAATATGCGTATTATAGCTATCACGGAATGTGCCATAAAAATAACTATTTTGCCAGATGTCGTAAAAAAGCAAAGAACGCCATGATACATTGCAAACTTTATAGATTTAAGTGAATTTTTTACGCTTAATAAATCGATGAGTCTATATTATGGCAATTTAGGTGGATCCATAAATTGTTACTGTCAAGTTCAAAACGTTTAATTGTAACACAAATTACCTCTCTCAGCCAAAGTATACGGTCCAAAGTGGCTACATGGTTAATTTAAAGAGATTTCTCTGGATTAACGACGAGACCTTTTCATGACGACTACATTTTGTAAAATTTCAACAATCTCATTAAACAAGTTTCCCGAAAATTTAGGTCAAGAGCTTTTACGTGACATTTTTCCATAATAGTTGCCTTAGAGATTGTGTTCAACCTGCTAAGTGGAAATCGTAAATTACTGCTGACAAGATGGATTCCACTTGGACTTGTTTATATGTATTATAATATATAAAATTCTTGAATATCATCAAATTTCTAGCATGAATTGCATATTATGAGAGAGTTAGTTTACATAGGGGCAAACTTATTTATAAGTGAAATAGTTTTTTTTATTAACGATAGTCAGATTCTTCATGAGAGAAGATAGTAATAATTTTATTCGAGTTGGATTATTCAAATGATAATATGTCAGCGGTCAGGGATCAGGGATCAGGGATCAGGGCCCAGGGATCAGGAGCTCAGGATATCGACGAAGGTGGAGCAGTTAGCCGCTAGTGGTATGATGGTCTGTAATCCCATTAACGGTACGTGCCGTTCGACGGGCAGCCAGGATTTACACATGACCCGGCGGCGGAGGCGGACTATCTGCTCTCGCCGGCGGCCGCCTCGCACCGCCCCGTCCCGCCTCATGCCACATACAGGAAGGTATTTACATGCCAGACGGTGTCTGCTCTCTTCGGCTGATCAGCCTTGGTTGCCACCCGCCACCCACCTCCCCCGTACTAGAGATAACGATTCAAGTCCAGGAAAATTAATTCCGGCAGAACTTATTGGAATGCATGCAAATATTGCCATTTAATTTCACCACAGACTGGCTAAAGCTAATTTATATTCACGATTAAATTCAAATTTCTAGCAGCAAACGTTTAAAATATGAATCTAATAAAACACGAAATGTGGAATATAGATTAAATAACGTTAAATAAGTTATTATGTTCATGCCGAAATCCAACTACATAGTGTCGAATTTCGAAGACAATATCTATCTGGTTTAGAAAAAGGGAAATAAAAATATCGCTAGTTTTAAACATGTGCCAAGAGCAAATAGTCAGTTCCCTGAATCGTGCAAAGTCTTTTCTGCCTTTTGATACAGCCTTATTATGGAGGCTAGAGAGTTGAGGGTTGAGGGTTGAGGGAAGATGGTTGGGGGTGGAAGGGGCGCCACAGGATGTGAAGAGGGGAGCGTCTAGGGCGGAAATCAGGACTGAAATTGAAATGGAAAGAAAGAATAGATATAACGCAGCCGGAGCAAGATAGCGGAGACATGATGTTTTCTGTCCGTTAATTTGGTTAGAATTTAATTTCACCGCGAGTTCTCCGTTCTCCAGAAAAGTTAGCGGCGCGGGCGGCCTTGTCTTATTTGATTCCAGCGTCGATTTTTGGTTCGCGGCGGTGAGCCCTTAATTAGCCGCGCCGCTCGAGATGCTAAAAATTCAAGTAAACCTTTAAATATTCATGTATCTATGCGGCTGAGATTAGAATATACTTTGACAGAATACATTAACACTTCATTGTGCTATAATTGCCATAATTGATATAGCTAACGAGGTTCGCAATCTTTCAGCTTCATCTGGAAAACGCAAATTAACATTCTGCTTTAATAAAGTGGAGGAAATTTGCAGGAGAAATATTTAAGACTGGATTATAATTGTTCATCTTCTCGGAGAAGTACTTTAATTGAATATTCATTGTGACGATGGAGACTGGTTGAAGCTCCGATCATATAGATTGTGACGATGGAGACTGGTTGAAGCTCCGATCATATAGATTGTGACGATGGAGACTGGTTGAAGCTCCGATCATATAGATTGTGACGATGGAGACTGGTTGAAGCTCCGATCATATAGATTGTGACGATGGAGACTGGTTGAAGCTCCGATCATATAGATTGTGACGATGGAGACTGGTTGAAGCTCCGATCATATAGATTGTGACGATGGAGACTGGTTGAAGCTCCGATCATATAGATTGTGACGATGGAGACTGGTTGAAGCTCCGATCATACAGATTGAATAGGTGCTCACATAGGAAGACTTTTAGTTAAAATAAAAAATGGTGGTTATTGTTGCCTAATAAAATCAGAAGAATGGAAGAAAAAATATTATGTCAGAGTGAGGAAAAAAAATAGGGGAACGGCAGTAAACCGAATTATGTCAAAGTGAGGAAAAAAAATAGAGGAACGGAAGAAAACAAAAATATATCAAAATTAAGAAAAAAAAAGTTTGACGTATTGATTTTATCAAACTCTACTTTAGTTTACGATTAACTTTATATAGGGACCTTTCAAAACTAAAATCTTTTTGAGAAATATGTTCAGAGCTTTACTTGTCCCTAGATGTACTGGAACTAAACCTCGAATTGCTACGGTGGTAAAATGAACTTCTTGATCGACTTAAGTATTGCCTAACTAAGCTTATGATGTACTTATTCACTGCCTTTGAACGTAACAATTAAAATAATATCTTAGGGGCACATTTGTGCGTATAACACGTCTCTTCACTTTAATTGTGTACTATCTGGGATAGACAATGTACCATTCTTAATATCATTTGGGATATTCTACAACATGACACGTATATATGGAGGCGTACTTTAAGCATTCAACTGTACTTCTAGTTGCAAAATTTCTATATAAATAACCGAACACAGTTGAGGTAATACAATGACGAAAATGGGTGAATGAAATGATATGATGAATTATTGAAAAATAACTTATCATTTCTGTTGCTTTTTTAAATTTTAAACGAAATATTTTTAACAATTTCCTGATTAGTTATAAGACATTTATTATTAAGATATGATTATTAAAAATAACTCATCATTTCTGATGCTTTTTTAAATTTTAAACGAAATATTTTTCAATAACAAAAATTTCCTGATTAATTATAAGATAATATAAAACCCTATTAGCTTAACGCGCTGAATGGAATATGTAACTGATGATGTTGATCTTGAACAATTAACCGACTCAATTGAACACGAAAAAAGCTAATTCGAATTGATAGGATGCATTGTTGATGGGATAAATCAGAAGACTAATCGTCCTTCAATGACAGAAACCAAAAGGCTCACGTTATAGTATGTACAACTGTACATGCAAGTTAGAGGACTTGCGGGTTTTGGAAACATACGGACTGGAAGAGTGTGAGAAGGCTTTCATCTAGCGGTGGATGTATAGTGCATAGTTGCATAGTCACTGAAACCATTGCATACATACTACATAATATTAACAAAAAATATACATTTAATTCACTCTACCTGAAACTAACAAAATGTATGTACAAGAATATGTGAAAGTCAATCCTACAAATTGTGGCTTTCCATTTTTTTCAAACAACTTTATAAATGATGTTGTGCTCTGTTCGCTATTTGAGGCAGTACATTTGTTCACGGCCCATCTATTCTTTCGCCGCAAATGTGGCTAAGTCTCTTCCGCTGAAATCATTTCCGCATCTGCTGGCTGCAATTTTTTCACGTCGGTATATTGGCCGCTCGGTCATTCCGTGAACAGCGTGCAATGAGCTTAGAATGAAGTTATCGAGTTGCAATATACTGATAGCGGTCGGCCAGCAATATAGTGTTTTCGCGTGAGTAATGGTCATCCCGCATACACGGGAGATGTAGGATGTAGGATGCTGGCAGCAGGATGTTCGCGATGTGGCTGCTGAAGTGAAATATTGCCACTTTAGCTTCGCGTACCTGCTTCGAACACGTTTTATTGAAACAAATGTTTTATTTCGAAGTAAATATATAAAACACAAAGATGTTCACCGTAAACATATAATTAATTTTCTTACAACATTCGTCACAGTCATAACTGATACGTGTCATTATTAAATGGCGATTATTATATTTGAAATTCTAAGTCTCACAAAACATTAAGAAAGGTGTCCATTTAAATAGTAGTGTCAATAAAACCAGTAGACAGTTACTTTTAAATTGTTTTTCTATTGAGGAAATAGTTCCACATAATCGTTTCCTTCACTATCGATGTTCCCGATTCGTGATCTTTTGTAAAATAAAGTTAAACGGGAAATCTTTTGAAAGTGAAACAATAAAAGTGTTCCTTGATTAAAGTTCTCAATACGAAATGGTGAAATTATTGGCCAGAGAAAACGTTAAGGTATATAAAGTCGGTTCTATACTATGGGTAAGACGAAGAAGGTAGGTATATTCAGGTGTAGGAGAATGATATACCTAGGCGTGTGTTTAACTAGTGCGCATTATGGGGAAGCTTTATGCCCCGTGAAAAGCGAGAACATTGTCCTTTTTCCGAGCAAAGGAACAAAGCGTATCGGATTGAACTGCGAGTCGAGGAAAGGTGAAAGCAATATATTATCCACCGGTGTTTTCACATAGCTGCACGAAATCCTTTCTTTAAAATAGGATAACCTTTTTATTATTATTTTTAATTCAAGCACGTAAGAGCACGTGTCTTTTGTTAATTACTTGCGTTGCTGATTTGCAACGCATGCCAAATAAGTTCACGGTTCAAATATCAGCTTTACAAACCAACGAAATATTTAAGGGAAATTAAAAAAAAATGGCAAGCGCCCACCGGTTACCGATGATAGTGGCTTTCACATAATTAAAGCTCATAGAAAAGTATTTTAAACAAATAAGAGTTTTCTAACGTCGTATTAACAATGCCGTCACGACCTCACGGTGCGGAAAGAGGTGGAAAGAGGCGGATGAGGCAGAATGAAACACAAACTACTCCACCCACTAAGGTAGATAACAATATTAATGTCCCTAGTATCCCTTTTGTACCCGCTATAACCCCATTATGTGATCTCCCGATCGTCCCTAATGGGTTAAAATGATTATGCGTGGCCTCCGCCGGGAGTAGCTCTGTCGTCGCCGAATATAATGACGCCATTATCATAAATGATAATGACGTCATCAATTATGAGCGCAGCATAATAAATCATGGCAGTATTCCCGTCTGCTGTGGAGCTCTGCACCCTGCACCTGTATCTAGATGCACCTAGCCCCTGCGTCTATACCCTGCACCTATCCACTGCACCTAGCCCTCACACCGTGCAGTCACAGTGCATCCGTTCGGTGCAAGCCGACCGCGTGTGTGCATTAGATACTTTAAGAGCCGATTTTTTTAAATATTTGAAATTGGTCAACGCTAACATTTCAATAAAACATCCTCCAATATAATCAATCATACCCCCTTAAAATTATATTTAACTTGTTTAAAGTAATGTACGTTTAAAATTGATATGGTCATATCGTGTTTTATTTCTTCCACTACGAATGTATTTTTATCTTCTACAGCTTACACCCTAGAGGTGATTTTCATAAACACAGCGCTATACAAATCATTTAATTATTATCATTATTACAGTATATAATTTTTTAGGTTAACAGTAAGATAGATAAATAATAATATTTTCATTGATCTCGAAAAAGCCGTTGATGCACATCAACGGCATATCAACCTGATGCATATCAACCTCACTCCATCTTACAGCATTGACGCACACTGGAGAAAAATACTAGCTCCTAATATAGTCACGGCTGTCTAAAGTCTTCAACTTACTATTATTATTATTATTATCATTCTATTCTGTTTTATGTACAATTCAACTGTTTTATTGATTTCGTTTTTTTTAAATCATATTTTTACACTGTATGTATCTCTATATGGAATATGTGGGACTGCACTAACCTCCCCACATACCGGAATAAACACTTTTTATTATTATAATGTCACATGACAAACGTATAAGTGAATTAAGCAATTTTATGAAAACTAATAACTTTGTGTATATCACTAATTATTTTAAAATGACCTCACAAAGTGTATTTGCGATTATTAATAAAAATAATTAAGTAAAATTGAATTAAATGGTTAAAAATCTGAAGTGCTTTCATGTGGTAAGAATCAATGTTGTCTTTAGTCAGCCAAAAGTAAGTTTTGTCGGTATACCTAGAGGTAGAGTTCTGGGACCTTTACTGTTTATCATCTATGTAAATGACATATTCGTACAAAAGCTAAACGGAAAAATAATATCTCATGCTAACAATGGTGTCATAATAATTAAATTAACTGAATGAAATACTATTAATAACCTAGCAAATAATGTGAATATATTGAAAAACAGGTTCGAAAAAAAAAAAAAAAAAACAGGTTCAAATCTCTTCTCCTTAAACACGGAAAAAACAAATTTTATTCTATTCTCTAATACTCTTAGACTAGAAAACCTAAAAAGTGTGTACAATGCAATAATTGCAACAGGTAACAATTTAGGTTATGAGAAGAATCAAACTGATCCCTTTTCGACAGCAAGAAAAATTTCGGCCTCAATATCGAAATTGGTGACGGTCTCGAAAATAAAATCAACACAAAATATATGGGCCTGATTCCACAAAAATCATGTGAAGGAGAAAATTAACCCAATAACTGGTGTGCTATATAGGTTTCAAGGATTACTAGCTATTCATTTACTAACTTCGGTGTATTATGCCATAGTACATTGACACCTATTAAAAATTAATACATCTCAGCTGTATCTGAGGGTTTGACTCAAAAAAACTGATAGCTGATCTGCAGGTGGTACAAAACCGAGCTCTCAGAAATGTTCTTGGTCTTCCATGAGACACACATGTCAAGGACATCTATTCAGTTTCCGGTATTCTTCCAATCACAGTCCTTCTTAAACATCCTACAAATTACCCAACAATCAACCCATACCATCATCAAGTAACTTTACAATCAACACATCCACAACCACAATTCTCGTAATAACAATAAAATCAGCAGTCCTCTAACACACACTACAAAATAAAGGATAAAAACTCTTACCTATATTGCCTACACACTATATCTCTTTTCCAGATATGTATAAAACAGCCAGCATATAAAAAATATAGTAATTCTTTGAAAGAATATTTTTTAAGTACACACAAAAGCGAAAATACGTAATTCTTGTGGTGTGTGCTGTCTTGTTTCCTTTTCTCTCATTTTCTATCCCCTGTGTTTGTAATCGAGCATAACTATTTTCCAATCCAATGTATTAGTGGATGAGTACCTTTTGTAAATTCCTAACTTGGCTTTGCGCTTATGTGTATATATCCTTGTTTGTTTACTTATTATGTTTTTCTTGTTTGTTCTACTTAATCCCCCCTTTCTATTTTTGTACTGTTTTGTATGTCATATATTTTTTAATCAAAATACCGATGGAAGAGTGTACCTATTAACTTTCACCTTATTGTAAGTTACTCCCGTCCTATAAAGAGTTATGTAACTTATCGGGATTGATCTACAAGAAATAAAAACAATACAAAAAGAATTTAAAATATTTATTTATTTAGCTGGGAAGAACATGTGACCATATTTGAGATTCTCTTAAAATAATTCAAAGATTGATCATTACGGTAAAAAACTTAAAAGAGAACGTGTACATTTTCTACAGAAACCGACAGAAGACGAAATGTATATAAAACATCCAATGATACAGATTTCCAAAGAAAATCAGTTAAATAACTAACAATTTAATACATCAGCAAGATAAAAATACAACATTAAAATTACAAAATATAACACCACATATTCATAACACCTATCTTCTTTCTATCTGGCAATACCTTATTTTAACAAAATCCTTTTAATCTAAAAATTATTTTAACCTTTAAATCTAAAAATGATCAAAAATATTCGTGAATTTAAACGGAAATTGAAAAATTACCTCAAACTACTACAAGAGTCAATATTTGTTATTATTTAAAAAAAATCAAGGTCTTCTGTTATCGATTAATCGCGCAATTTTTTATTTATATTTGTGTTATGATTATTTAAAATATTTTATTACTTCCTTGACTTTATTATACGAGCATGAATTCCCTCACCAAAGACAAGATCCTTGTCTCTTTATTGTGAGGAAAAGCATTTATTGTTATTTTTTATTTCCACATTGTAACATGTAATAATTTGTATATTTTATTGTTTAAAAAATATATTAAATAAAAAACAAAAGTTTTATTGGCGTGCTTATTCGTTCTTATGGCTTTCTAAAAAATACACCGCATACATAAATTATTTTAAAATTATCATATTTTTATAATATCTACTTATGATTGTCTGTCTGGCATAATGTCGTTGTAGGAATCATTCTTGCGACCGCGAAAGATCACCCGTTCAACGGTCAATTGTGACCTCATCCACATGCAAAGTGAATGTTGATTAGTGGAGATTATTGCGTCAAACTACGCCCTCCTGGAGACCGGTGAAGGCATATAAAATATCGATGCCTAGAAAGACGGATCGTGGGGTAGATTTAACCCTGGACTAACAATATTTTTAAGAGGTTTTTATTTTGGGAATCAATGCCAATGCGTGGAAAAGGGTTTAAAAGAAAATAGATCCCATACACTGGTTTACATCGAGAATTCTCGTAGTTGTAGTAGAAATTAAATTTTAATGTTTTCCAAGGCTTTTTAAAGGATTTTTTATATTAAGCCATTTGGTAAAAAGGTTGTTTTTTGGGTATACACAAGTTTTAGTAAAAACCTTAAATATTAAATTTAATCATTTTTAGGATCACCCAGCCTACAATAGTTCGAATTTAGGAAATAGATGTTTAATAACTGTTGAATGGCAAACTTCACAGCACGTGGTACGATAAGGAAAATACACGTAATATTATTTTAAATTAGTCAACCATGCAAATGCAGGAAGTACATTTATGTTGCAGTTAGAGCTCCTCGATAGGGATGCAGAGTTATCTAGCCTTCTGACAGATAAACCAACCTAGTCGTGAAACAATTCCAGAGAGGGAGGTGAGGCGGCTGCAACACCGAAATACGGCACTTCCCGCGAGACACGGTTCGTACCACGCTTCCTCCTACGGCTCTGTCTCTGTAAGTGGGAGGCGGGAGGCAGGGGCCTGCCACCCCACTCCCCCAGGGCCGGCAACATTCTGTCAAGTGCCCTCCCCTGCCACCGCCCACTCATACTAGAGTGCCGCGACTGCGACTGTACGAATAGCCCGGCCCTACCTCTCCCAGCGCTACCAGCTCCCAGCTCCCAGCTCCCAGCTCCCGGCTCCCAGCTCAAAGCTACCCTACTCCGTCCAGCTCGGCTCCCAGCTCTCTGCCTGTCTAGATCTAGCCCTAGCTCCGGCTCCTGCCGTGATGTATGCAAGCAGCAAGCAGCAAGCAGCAAGTAGACAAGCGATGCCACCGCGGCAGCAATGAGCACTGACTTTTACCTCCCGCGATGCGAAGTGTTTTGTTACAGGTAACGTTTTAGAATTAAACATTTGAATTTTCTACAGTGATGCTCCTAAGCATGTTATAAGGTGGTACTTTATTCAACTGTGCATGGCAGTTTCATTTTATGTGTCAAATTATCTTTCACATAAAACGTTGAGGAGTTTAGAATACAATAATATTATGCTACTTGTCCTCAATCAAATATAATTCAGAGGTTGTCTGTTTGTTTGACGCGACTGTGACATATGGCGTGCGAAATGTGTTTTTACTATTTTTGTACTGTCAATAGCGGAGTGAGTGTAGATCCGCCACCGCGACCGCGACAGGTTGCCGGCGGGACATCGCGCAGTGCCGTCATGAATATGCGGCCGTGATAAATAATAAATCCTACTCGAATGAGCCTCTGCGACGTTTTGCTCCCTACTCCCCTCGCTCGCCCCGTGTCCTATATTACCTCACCCCACCACCCTACGACTCCACCCGTCCCGACCAACTCGCTGCACACAAATATCAAATTTGCGGATTCCGGTTGAGCATGTGAAGTATCAAAGTGAATAATAATTGTACGGAGCACAGAGAGGAATTAAATTCGCGTTGAAACGTGGCGGAAATAAAGTGCTCGCTTCTAATTTTGTCAGACGTCAATCTTTGTGATAGTGATAAAACGTTTTCCATTGTTCGGGTTCGGCGGGGAGCGCTTCTCTGTGAAATCTGTCTCCAATTTGTAAATAATGACAAACACCTGCTCCTTTCAAAAAAACTCTATCCATCGGACAGTTTATCAACGATAAAGCGTTTAGGTGATTGTTTTCAATAAAATAATTTTATGCACAAATAACCAACACAGAAAACCTCAATGGGGTAAATATTCTTAAGTTACTCGTAGGTGCGAATACGAGTAGTTCTAACTTTGATAACTTTGAAATACCATTAAATTTTCATTTAATGACGTGTAAACACATTTGCACAAGGCAGTAAGAAACCAGGAAACTTTATTACACCCGAGGAGAAATGTTCCTACTTGAAAACAATCTGAATGCTGGCGCAAACATGCATGCTTCTGCGC
This sequence comes from Hesperophylax magnus, assembly GCA_026573805.1. Lineage (NCBI taxonomy): Eukaryota > Metazoa > Arthropoda > Insecta > Trichoptera > Limnephilidae > Hesperophylax > Hesperophylax magnus. Next base: position 6,670,600 of record JAIUSX010000006.1, on the reverse strand, counting down.
TCCAGGGCTCCTATGGAGTGAACCGGGAGAGCTAGGCGCAATCTAGACGGTAGACGATAAGCGAGCAGACGATTCGCATGGATAGTGTCTTGGAGTACTACCAAAACCACTTTTGGAGTAACAGAAAAAACTACATTATTTGATGAAAAGAACAATACTTTTTACTACATATCTATACCATTTGGATAAAAGATTAACAATATGAGTAAGATAATTTAGCTATTTGATCCAACTTATAAAATTCTAACGAAATGACGCTTAACGCCAGCCGCCTATTTCGATTTATGCAAAAAGCACATTTTATTTTAAAGTAAGTTAAATTAATTAATTAAATTTAAGTTCACAACCAAATATTGAAATGTTTTCAATAAAATATTAGCAAATCCGAAAAATGGCTCGTAAGTAGGAGATTTTACACTCCAAAACATTTTTACAGGTCGATGGTTTATTTTTTCTAGGCGTATAAAATGTCACCAAAATCCCAAAGTAAAGCAAAGGCCATGTATTCTATTGTATATTTTATATATTTAATTAAAGCATCTGTTTCAAATGTACTTGCGTGTACCGTAAATAAATAAATAATATTTTTCGTGGTGATCAACTTTAAAAACCAAAAACACCTGATTTTTTGTACTTCAAATTCCATCGCCTTAATGGGGTATAACAAGTGAAAATTTGCCAAGCGGTGCACAAGATATGGTTGCCACTAACAATACACATTTCGTTTTTGTTACTGTTAATATTAATTTGCTAATGAGAGCCATTTAAAAGTTTTATTCATTAATTTTAAATGAATTTATTTAAATTTTTACAGTTATTATAACCACTCATACACGTACGTTATACATGGTTAAATAATAATACGATCTCAACATTAATAGTTCATGAAGTAAAAATCTTCCATATAACACAAAACAAATCATAATCAAACATTCAGAGCAAGCGAATACAATGAAAACACGGAATTAAAAGTAGATACCTACCCCAGCACTAGCAGCCCAAACCTCCCCCATGCAAGTGCTCCCGCTCCTATCTCTGCAACAATGTGGCCGTAACCGTTTTAAAGCACTTACTCCTTCATATCTGGCGCGCTTACATGCTTATTGCTCGGTGTATGCGAAATGTTTTCGCTGAAAGTTCGCTGCGTTTAATTGCAAGAAACGGAGTTTAAAAAGGTTATCTCGTCAGTTGGGGAAAAATCCGCAAAGCGAGGTTAATAATTACGATGCCTTCGCGAGGGAATATCTTAGCTATGCAAACGGGCTGCTTTCCTGCTCCCTCGCGCTTACTGTCCCATTCAGGCCTTCTCTCCTCCTCCTTCCTGTGAAATGTGTGCTTCTTTTATGCCAAGTGTAAAGGTCTTACGATTTGACTATGAATTGCAGTCATTAAAGCTTTTAGAAGTTTGAAAGATGCGATCCACATAACTTATTCACTCTGTATTAGTGACGGTTGAAAATGCCGTTGAACGAAATGTATGAAAAAAGTTAAGGCAAATAGGCAATAATATTACTAATTTATTAAAAATTAAGTCCATTTATGTGTATTCCTGTTAAGAACGGGACTGTAGGCCTTTAACGCATGAATTGATAAATTTCCATTTCAAAGTATGAGTAAAACGCGAATGTGTTATGAAGACGTATTACGACAATATATTTACCAGGAAAAGAACTCCTGCATGAACAAGTGATCCGATATATTCTGAATGGACTTATATTTTATCAGGAAATGGATTGCCATAATTTTTTTAACAGGATTTCAATAAATTAGATATAGTAATTGTTCTCCGTGTATGACATGGTTAGACTCAAGTACTTGTAAACCAACTGACTAATTTAATGAATGAAGAAGCAAACGCTTTGTAAAAATCCGTTTTGCCAAGGCCCAAGATAATTTGTAACAAGTTAAAATAATAAAATCTTAACCGAGGAAATATGCAAATGAGGTCATGGGACCAAGAGACTGGAGTCGAGGCAGAGCAGAGCAAAGCAGTGGCAGCAGCACGGAGCGGGGCATAAAATCTGTTTGTAAACATGTTCGATATTTTGTTGTACGCATTCTCGGGGGAAATCTGTCCTAATAGAATGGCATGTTGAGTATTACTTTGGCGAAGCACATTTTATAACATTCACGAAATGAGACATGCTAATCCGGAGTCGTTTCACGAAAATGAAGAAACGCAAACAAATCGTCGCTCCGTATTAAAAATAATTACTTTAAAAATTGGACACATTAATAATTTCTATTATTTTTTAATAACTTTTCAGATACAGGTATTAAATTTCTTCCCACACGATTCGATGAAATTAATCGAAAAATAACATCTAAAATATTATATGATTAAGAATACGTTATATAATACCTTGAAATTTTCATTACAATGTAGGTAGTACCTACCTAATAATTGCCACTTAAAATTAAAAACTAAAGACTTTTATGCCACAAGAGGTCAGATAAAAATGTTATAAATTATGACTATCTTGATGCAGTTTTCTAATTATTCAACGGAGGTGTGAACAAAACGTACATTTTCCCCCGGCGCGGCAAAAACTTGACGATTAAGCGTGAGCTTCCGGTTCGTATACAGAAGAGTGTGTTCTGCTCGCTCTATAAATAAAGTACTCCATCGCCGTATATCAGATCATTAATCTGTACGGTGTATGCCGCCCATTGGCTCGTGATAGAAGGCCTCGGTAATGAACCGGGCAACATATCAAGGAGGCCTCGACTACCTCATAAACAGGAATTATGAGGTGAGCGTAGAGCGCCAGAATACCTTAGCTTTTCAATGCAAGAAGCTAATGTTAAAATATAATATCTTCGGTTCGAGCTACCTGCAAATTTAGGCTATGTTTATGGAACTTCTTCCCTTACTCCCTTATGTCGGTATTTTCATTTTCTGTTCTAGAATTTATCATAATAGTAAACAATTTCCCGTGAGTAAACAAGCCTAAGGTTCACTCACTTCCTCCTAAGATAAGCCTACTATCTGCTGGATAATATTGTGAGAGAGCTTTCAGCTTTAAGTTAACAATGATATCATAGCGCAGCCTCCACCTACGGGCTGTGGGCTACTGCCTTCCTACCCCACCTGAGTAGTACAGTATTCACGGTGTATAAAGAAAGTTTGATCGCTCTCACTTGATCGCGAAATTGCTTTTCCATCGAGACGTAAATCGGTTTTTATATTTTATCTGGTTTCATTGAAATAGAAAGGATAAATCTGGATTTTTTTATTATCTCGATAAAATATAAATTGGCTTCGTTTATACTCTAAGAGATAAAAGGAATTAGAGAAGAACTATATTTATATATATATGGCGACTCGGGTGTTGTTTAAGTAAAACATAAACAAATCCTTAACCCGTAATCGCTTTGATAACTTTCTGAATATATAATCGGTAAAGTTCCGTAGAAATTAGGTGGAAAATTATCTTTATTCTATCTAAATTTTCCATTTGAAATGTTTCTCCGGTAGAAACAATTAAATGTAAAATAATTTTCTTTATTCACTGGAGGCGGATAACTGAGGAAGATAGTTTTCTCGATAATAACGAAGCAATCGTATATATTGCGCTCAAGCTGCTCCGCAAAAAGATATATACGCCGTTAATTCCGTATCGATAAGCGGGGCGATAATGAAACGGAAAATTGCGTGCGTTCCTTCGACATCACGTTGATACGGGTTAAGAGATAATCCTGGCCGGGGGTTCAGGAAATGGGGTAAGTTCACCCGGCGCGGCGAGCCTACCTCATTATACCCCTAATGGCGGCATTACCTTTTAATTGCAAATCGAAATGTGCCGGCTTGACTGACAATCTGTTTACTAGTCCAGTGCATTAAAACATTACCGGGCACAAATGGATTGTTCAATTAGACGGGAACTTTAATCCTGGCTTGTGGGTGGGGGATATTGCGCGGGTTTGGTGATTGTTTTAGTGCGCGCATCATCGCTTTCGGCTCCATGTGGGCCGGCCTCCCCTATTTTCCGCTGTTTACTTTAATCGCTTTAATGATAATGCTCTCCGCAGTGAGCGGACACACATTTAATTGTAGATGATCGGGAATATTGTACAATCGGACTAACTCAATCACAGCTGGCGTGGCTGGCTGTTGGTGCAGCCTGCTTGTCTATACTCTGTCTGTACTGTATCTTCACTGCGGTGCATTACACCGTGCGCCATATAAAGGTGTGCCACTCTACTCCACTTCACATCACTCCATCCTACTCCACAGGATTGACGTTAATTGCACTTAATCCTGTCAAATATCAGCTTTTAAAAATACCTACATTTGTTCAATTGATTTGCATGTTGAGCTGTAACGAGATTAAAACGGCTCGGATAAACACAAAACTTTAATTCGATACAATAACGATACTTTAGCAACGTTGAAATGACCGAATAAATTTTGAAAAGGCTAGGGGAATATTTTTGCGGTAGAAATGTTCATATTTAATTAAAATGAGTCAACACGTAAATTCCAGATTCCCGATTATTTTTCAAATACATATCTGAGCGCGTTTAATAAAATGAGTTACGGTAACGGTATAATAATTTCCAGAAATCCTTTTTTGGAGTATCAGGCGATAACGAATTAATTTCCTCTAACCTCCTCAATTTGCGCGATCAAATATTGAAAATCCATTTCAAAAAGCAGGCCGCACAAATGCCATCGCCTTGGCCATTTAATATTGAATCGTATTTCAAAAATAGAATGAGCCAGAAAACAAGATGGAGGCGGTCTCTTCATTAGTTCGACCCATACCCGTTTGCGCCCGCACCCGCCACAGCTTCGCGGACATATTTTATTCAGCCACAGCTTCAGGTGTTAGCTCTTCCTGATTGACGACCTCAATAAAGAATAGACATGGCAACTCTTTGGCACTTGAAGTACCTACTTTGTGGGTTCGATTCCAGATGAAATATGCGGGAGAGCATGTCTATCTACATTTGACAAAATATTGCTTGTTTTTTTTAAGTATTTTTAATTCGACTTATCGTGAAGAAATATGGATAGGAATTCTTCAAATAAAAAGGTTACTTGTAGGCACAAGACTAGAATGTTTTGCTTCGTTAATTTTATAAGGCGGTCTCGCCTGGCGAAATACATAATTTTCACTCTAATAACAAAACAGAGCGAAGCTAAGGGGCCAGTTTGAGAAGTGTGCGTCCATCTCTCTCACTTTCTGTTCGAATTTGCGGTGTTAGAGGGGCTCCGCCCGATGTTTGTAATCTAATATGCGGGCTTTGATATAATTATTATATGAATGGTCGTCGGCCAAGCGAGAACTATAATCGCTGCACTGAACTGAGCAAATGTTAAGGGTGGAGCAAGCGGTCGTCGGGGGGTGGAGAGGGGATGGTGGGGCGAACGGGTGGGGTCGGACAAAAAAGATATGACCGCTTTCAACATGAAAAGGTTTGAAGGCTTACTCGATTGAAAGTAATGGTTACGCCACTGAAAAACACAATACGGACGTTATTCGGTTGGACATTTGGACTGCTGATTTATTTTTAAATACAAACAATCCTGCTACGCAGATAATCTGCCCGAGAGCACAATGAAACATTTGGATAACAAAAATCAAACGGACTGAATATAATGAGAGCATTGCGAATTTGCGCTTTTGTCCCACGTATGCAATATCATAAAAGAAATTTACAACTATGAATAGTGAACATTTTAGCATGTAAATATCAGTCGGCCGAAACGAGTACGTACCAAAACACTCTTATCTCCGTAAAAATAAAAGTTTCACAGGCGTTGACCCCTCGCAAAGAAGGATATCAATTCGAATGTCACTCTTTATAGCCCCTGAAAGCAGTATATTAAGTTAGTTTATTTATCTCCAGGAAAATCCAGATAGCGAGTACCTACGTATATTCAAATGCTGACACTCAAGGTTTGGCCATATTTACACGGGAGAAGAAATGTGTTTTTCTATAACAAGCGTTTATAGGAAAACTTTTCCTCGGTATAAAAAACGTAACAATTCGATTAAGTTTCCTCGGCTAAGGCCCACTACTGCCATCTGATAAGCGATGGCCGCCATAATGGGCCGTGTCTATGGGCCACTCTGTAGTCTGTATGGCGGGAACACGATAGCGGCAGGAGCGGGCTGCATGGCGGGACGGGACATTGTCTCCGAGGAGATATCTAGTGGATGAAATAATCTACTTTAAAGACAGCAATAATGCCAAGTTACGCTAACAACTGACGACACTTTATACACCAACTTTATATCCGACCAAGCGTTTATAATAACTAATAACACTACTCCAGAACTCGGAAAAATCTACAGCGAGTAGCGCCGTAGTACCGTAGTACCGTAGTACCGTAGTACCATGGTACCTTCTTAGCGCGGAGGGAGGTGTTATTGTCGGATGTGAATTGCCTGTGCTTAGTTGCTGCCACTTTCATACTGCGATCTAACCTTCATATATTAAACATAAACCCTAAGACACACTTAGACGAAAATATAGGACAAATATTATAGTAACTACATGAAAAAAAAGAAAAGTTTTACTTTCTATGAATCATACTTTCATATCGCGTTTCTTTTAATATGTGAATAAAAATTTTAATGTCACAAATACCTACTGTTAATTTAACAAGATGTAAAAGTTGATAAGAATAATACTTCCTTTTCCAGAATTATAGAAGCATCGCAAAAAGAAACAGTGGAAATATTTAATTTAATTTCAATTACGTCATAAAAAATACGAATTAGATTTGAACTTTAAGATTCAAATGAAAAATACCTAAATATTATTAGATTGATGCCGATATTGATTTCATTCCAACGATATTACTAATTCCAAACTTCGTATTCGTATCGTGAAATGGCAAAACTTTTCAGCGTTATTCGGAATATGTCTAGTTTTATAACTTGAGTTTTTATTTCTTTCGAGATGGTATCTAAACGTTATTAGTTCTATTCTTGCGGGTTAATAAAATATGCGGGGCTAAGGGAATTATTTAATGATCGAGGCAGCGGAGGTCGCCCTAAACCAAATGTGTAAATACTATATTGATTCCATTACATATATCTTCAAATGTGGAACAATAAATTCTATTATCACGTTTGTAATTATTGAAAAGTCCCTCAAACTAAGGTAAATATTGTTTATTTATATACTGTGTCCTTTAAGCTTCTAGCTCTACAAGCATGCGCGTGCTCTTTCTCTTGGGACCAAATTAAGACTTAAAAAATGTAATAAATTTATAGATACCTGTTTGTGTCAGCAAAAAGTTTCACCACGTAGACATTTTTCGTTATTAAATGATTTACTATCGAATTTAAGCCCGTCGTCTCACTGGCTCGACAACCAACGGTACGAAACCGACAAAAACCGGAGACCGTGCGCAGAAAAGTAAAGTTGACTACGGTTTGCAGAGCATCCATTATGATAATTTTCTGTGCAGAGTCTCCAGTTTTTGTCGATTTAGTACCGTTACCGAGCCAGTGGGACGACGGGCTAAGTAGTATATCGTAGTTTTACATATTATATTTTAGAAATAAATAGTATTTTAGTTCATTTAAATTTTAAATATTATAAAATACTAGTAATAATGTAAAGTGGTAGAGGCAGCTACTCAATAATTTTGGTAATTTGACTGAACTTTTAGTATAAATAAACACGAGCACCTAAGTGTTAGCACGAGAAAAGCCCGAATAACAAAATCTCAAATTGAAAAGAACTGGAATCCTTTAGATATTTGGATAATAAAGGGCGCCGTAGGAGAGGCGGGGAGTTTTCCTGCTTCAATTTAGGTACCTACTACTTTGTGTTGCTGAAAAGTCAGGCTCGGCTCGAGTGGCCGACGACGCTTTGCAGAAGATAACACCATATGTAAAGAAGAATAAGGTGACACGAAGCATTTAAATGAAGCTTTCGACTCCAAGCTGCGCTAGTTCATAAGCGACTCGAGACGTGGGGATCGGATTTAAGGAGGGTTTTCACAAAGTGATAAGTCGTCACGCACCGTGCGAATTTTTCTTCCCTTAAGGCGATTTGTCAGTCAGACAAAACGATACTTTTTTCGCATGGGAGCGTGACAGAGACGATAAGAGATTGAATGGTGAATATGACGTTAGGCACATTGTTGCCAGAGGGAAGATTCATCGGCACACATCCATCTGGCAACCTTTACTGATGCTGCAGGTCCGGATCATGCAGAGATAATCGTGATCAAATAAATGTCCACATCAAGCGCAATTCGTAAGAAATACGTTCAGCCTATAAATTACATGTATCGTGTGATAAAGGAATTTTATCATCGTTCTGGCCTGAAATTGGCATTAACTGATTAATAGCGACATTAAACCGAATTGCACATGCTTCGTTACAAGGCTCGGTAATTGGTTTATTTTCTCCGAATCTGCGTAATTCGCCGACAGGAACCGGCGCGGCACATTACCAACAAACCCCTCAGGAGCAGGAGTACCTACCTAGTGTATTACATTAGCTTCCATTCGTCTTGTCAGATTACATTCAGCGGGCGGCTTGTATAATATGTGTATTTCTCACATGTCCACGGAACTATCTTCCTGTGCCCATCAAACTCCTGCAGGATACGCGCTCATTTATTTCAGGCGCGCGCCCGGAAAATAAATCACCACCGTAATCGCGCATTTTCTCATTTTTCATCATCATAATTGCACTTTAACTGGTGAAATCATATTTTTACTTTATTTTTAAATAAATCACGTTCAAGCTTATGATTTATAGTGACTATTCGCGAAATATGAATTGCGAAAGCTGTAATTTGTGATAAAGTGATAAACCATTTATCATAACAGGAAAAACACATTTAAATTCGTAAATAAAATTTATTTATATACAAAAACACTAACACAATACCTTGATGGAAATGTTTTTTACGGATGCTAAAGTAAAAGGGATTTTCAGCGAAGAATTGATTGGATAAAAGTCAGTGAAGGAATACGAATAAGAAGATTTACGTTCTCCCAGAATTACTCACCCAGTCGACCTGGGCTTATGAACTCCATGATAATACAAGTACAAGTACACAAAAAGACAGAGAGGCTTTGTAAATAATAATTTTAACTAATGAATTTGTGAATGAGGTGTGCAAAGTTAAAAGGACGGTTGGACGATTACATTTCACATTAATACAATTAGCAAAGGAAATATTTGTCTCACGCGTCCTTGGTGTTGATAAGGATGTCCGCATAGAAACAGTCGCCTGGAAGATTCCAAGTAAGATGGGGTAATATAGAAATATTTAAGGCTTTAAAAGCCAACGTGAAAGTAGAAATACATTTATTAATTCCATTTCCAGGAGAAAATTATACTGAAAGCACTTTTTTTCATTCGAAAATGTATTTAAAATACCAGAATGTGGAAACCCACTAAAACCATAGGCGGCGTGCCGTGCCTTTTTTAGAACTGACACCGTACATTAAAAAGTGAATACAACTAAATGAAATACCGTGGTTAAATTATTTTTGTGGGTTTAAAAATCTTATTTACCTATACGTAAAAGTAATAATTGTTTCTAAAAGGGTCCGTTTTCAAATAATAATTAAAAACAAGAAAACCCCCGAAAAGACTATTGATGGTTTTCCGTTTGAAAATAAAAAAAACACTGCACGTTATTGCTACAAACCTATTTTCTTTAGTGCTCTTTTATCTAATGTGGTGATTTATGTTAGCATATTATTTTCGATTTTTAGTCAAATATTTCTCTCAACTAGCACACGCAGCTATAATAGCTGAAATCACGTCGCTATCACGTCAGTTCCGAAATGTCTGCTTTGAAAAATGTCCGAAAAAAATTCGGTATAATATATCGAGCCTTAATGAAAAATGTATATTTCTGTCACAAAAAGATCCGCAAATTTTTACGATGACACGGAGAAAGGAACCGAATCGTTATAAAAATGTTAGTACAGGGCTTTATTGTGAAAACCTAAATAAACATGGCCTTTTTATAGATGGGGGAGATTTGCATAAGAAATGCAGTCTGTAAATTTTAAAACACAAGACGCTAAATAGCGAGTCCTCTACTCGTAGCATGCAAATTCGTTAGTATTTAAGGTTATTACCGCACAGCGCAATCATTTCCAATGCAGTTCCGTTCCTTGACAACAACCATAATTTGGCCAAATAATGTCCTTACATGGAAAACATTATAATGTTGCATGATTACTGGATACATCCGTTCGTTTCGATGCGGCGCGGGCGCATTTGTAACATATGCAGGATACTAATTTATATCAATGTAAACGTGTATGTATAAATTATTACTTAGATGCCGCTCAAAAGTATATTAGAGTTTGCATGCACAAATATTGGCTTCATTACTTTGTAAAAAACTATTGCGCTGTAGAGTGCTAACGTTTATTAAATTAATCATTTTCATTATTGTAGGTATCTATATACATCAAAGTGAATGTTTATTTGTTTGTCTTCTATAGACTCAAAAACCACTTGATCGATTTTTCTGAAAATTTCAATGTTTGTTCTTATTGGTATCAGAAGTGTTTAGAGAGTGGTTTGAAGTACAGGTAGGGACGCTCAAGGGAGACTTAACACATTGTCGTTGCACTAGAATGAGATACGGAGTCGAGTAAAAGTCGGTATAATTTAGTTTTTCAATAGCAACAATGGTATAAAGTAGTGAACTGTAAATGAAATCGGGGAGTGAGCTGAATGTAATATGATAAGGAGTCCAAAACACTCGATATAATGTAGTTTTTTTTTAATATTAGCATGTGGTATACAGTAGTGAGTGGTGGAAGTCGGGGACGCCCCAGGAATAAATGGCACGATCAAGTGAAACAAAAACTTATAAAAAGTAAACTTTTTCAATTATTTTGAATTATTTTCAATTATTACAACCATAAAAACAGACCCAGTTTTCAGGTACACAATCTAAAAACTTCCCTCCAAACCATTCATAATTTGGTTCGACTTATCTGTTTTATTTTAACCTGCTCTTTTCAATACATAAATGAAGATACTATTCCTTAAAATATTATTCCGTTGCGTGAAATTTTTCGCTCCTTGAGACGTTGATTTAAACGCTTCCACGTATTTATTTTTCAATAAGATTATTTATCGATGGGATTTTTTTCACTTAGAAAGTAACATAGAGGCTTGCAAGGATTCCATTAGGCGAAAATCCGATTTAGGATTCCGTCTTCATCGGTATTTTTCATTAAAATTGTAACTCGGCCGAAAGTTCCGAATGCTTATTCAGACGTGCCTTATCAATACACAGGCGGGTTCTGATTTGGGTGGGGCCCATTGTGGATTTACGCACGCAAGAAATCTAGTCGTGTTTCTGACGTAGAGTAGCGAATAGCAACTTGGAGCTGGCGCAAAAAGGATTCGTTGGCCTGTGACTTAATCCGGACCTCTGGCTTCGAGGAAAAACATCCATCCACTGCATTAACTAGCCACAACCCACTACCCACTAGGCACTAGACACTAGACACTAGCCCGACCAACGACCGGGTCGAGGGTTGCTGGTTACTTGTCGACATGCCATGATTAAGGGGTTGTCTATTTGTATCATATTTCAAACTCATATACTTAGATTGAGCGTACCTCGCGTATATTAAAGATTTTACTTTACAATTTGAACCTCTACCGAAAATTAAAATAAAACTTATTGGATTAAGTATTATTTAAATTGATAAAAAGTCATTTTTTACGCAGAATGAAAATAAACGTCCATCTAAAAGTTGGCTGATTTGATAAACGGAAACGAACGAAAAGAATTAAGAATAACGAATTCGTAACATTTTCCTGATTTAATTTTTAAAGTGACGGCTGACAAGTTTTTTGTACCGGGAGACATCACACGCAAATAAAAGATAATTTAAAAGGGGCGATGAAATTATATTTCGTATGTTAAGTCTTTAAACGTAATCATACCGAGATTTTTCGGTTGCTCTTTTGTTCGGTGACAGTAGAGTTTTTTTTTTAATTTTAACCACTTTTGATATTCCATTAAAACGAAATAAAAAGTTTAGAATTTTTTAACATGCATCGAATGAAAGCCATTACGTTAACGAAATGGGTTTCATTACAGACTTTGTCTGGTAATCCGAGAAAATTTTAAATAATTCAGTACCCACTTGACGAAAGTTTTCACCGTACAAAGCGGATTTTTTGATAGAGTAATTTAGGGAGATCGATAAGCCTCAAACCGAAATTCGAAACTGCCGGAGTTGTCAAAAGTTTGGGCATATTATGAGAAGAGTATCAATTACTCCAACATCAAGCGCTCATGGAGCTCAGTTGGCTGTCTACCGCCTTCTCGTACTACGTCCAATAGTAACACTAGTTTATGGTAGACTAAATTATATGTAGATGCTTTGTTTTGAAAAATATGAACGTAAATAAAAAACGATCTGAATAACTATTCGCGAAAGTTCTCCCTGAATAAATATACTGTCAGTTGCAATAAATATACTGTCAGTTGCAATAAATAAAACCTTTTCCTGTTATTTATTATTCGAAATTACAAAAAATTAAGCATTTAATAATAAATTTTCAGCTTTTTGGGTATATTCAGCAGATATCACCGAAATAAATCCCCAATTATAGGTGATAAATCCGAAAATAGACGTAGGCTGAAGGAATTCAAAAGAAGATAAAAATGAACAAAGACACTTAATGAATGCACGGCATGAGAGAAGTTTCCCTGTAAATATCTCCTACCGCACTTCCAATTAATATCATAAAGGAGGAATGAATAAACAGCGATGCTGCGATACGCACAAAGTCGGTATAATAAAAATATATGGACATGGGATATGCGGAAGCTGTTATATTTAATGTGTTATTAAGGGAAGCGAGATATTTAAAAGACGCCAAACAGTCGCTCTCCACTTATGATTGCCCCCAGTAAGGTTTATTTATGGCGCCCCGAACGAAAACAATCCTGGAAGTAGGAAAAAATTGGATACAGCAGTGGGAAGAGCGGGGGTGGGGGAAGAAGGGAATTAATTTGCTAATTGCGTTTTTTACAACCGGTGTGGAAATGTTTTTCATGTCCAAACTTGTAAGCCGGCCCCACGCCTCATCTTTAGTCCGCCATAAATATTTTAAGACCCGCTTTTCTTTTTCGTGAATAATTCCGCTCACTTGTCGTCGAGAGATTTATTTTCTCCGTAGGTAACTAAACAACAACATTTCAACGTCGACTTGTGTTGTTGCTTATTTAATTATCCACGTTTTAATTGAAATATATTCAGAAATCAGAACCCTCGTTATGAAAATAAATCATTGTTTTATCTTGTTTCAATCCACGAATAAAAAGACTTTATTTTATTGTTTGTCAAGCGACAACACACGGAAGAAAAACGAGTGACTAGAAGATTTTTGACATGTATTGTTTAATGCTGACTTATTTTGAATACTTTTATACTAACTTGATGTCACCATTCCGTGTAAAAGCCATAAAAAGGCACTAATAAATAAATAACAATTTTTTAACGATTCTTTTCGCGTCGAGAAAAGTATTTATTTCAACACGCATCATTTGGTGAAGAGAAAGATCTGTCGGTTATCGGCGATGTTTATTTGTAGGTGGTGTGTGGGGAGCAGAAATCAGGAACCGAGTTAGCGACTAGCGAGCAGCGGTAGTAGCGAGTAGCGAGTAGCAAGTAGCGAGTGGCGAGTAGCGAGTACCTAGCGAGGTGTGCCCTGGGCGACTAGCTGGCGCGGAGTCCCCCACCCGCGCCCACCCGACTGCTGTAGTATCCGCCAACGTATCAACATTCGCAACCGTGGAACTTTACACATGCTTCTACGCGTAACTTGATTTGAGCCGGTGTTTTCGTCGGATAAATGGCTGGAAGGGAATAAATGTTATCGCCGATAATATTGTTATTGTGATGATAGTTTTCAGAGAGTTTCCGAGGTAAAAAAATAACTTGCTACGTAGAGTCAACGTCGCCTCTAGAAACAAAATGCAGATGGCAACAAAGTTATTTCTTTTTAGTTTTCTAGTTCAACCATTATTTCTAACATTCAAATACTCTACAACTATTTTTTCATCTTTTATCAACACTTCAGTTAGATTCGCTTAATTTATATTGGAAAGATCTACTTAATACTTTGGATAAATAACTTTCTGTAATAAAAATCAAAGAAGAGCAATCTCAGATAAATTAAAGAACACGTTCAATTTATTCTAATAAAATATTATTCTCCCTAAAAGAAAGAGAAAATTAATTCTGACTATTAATCTGGGATTCCATTTCCCGAATTGCTTCACAGAAAAACAATTTATCGAAAGCTCTAGATGTTTGCCTCTAATATTCACTATTTGTTTATATTGTTTTATTGCAGGAAGCTCCCTTCCAAACGCCCCCCTGCGAGGGATGTCAGGGAGGTGATTCACAAGTATTCTGTGTTATCTATCGGCTGAATAGAACGCTGAGAAGAACAGTGAACACTGAGCGGCCGCAGGCCCCAGGGGCGGCCTGGAGGAATTTTATGCAAAACATGTGTCGTCAATTGAATTTAATTTTTACGTTTACAATTAAAAATACGTAAACACTCTGACCTAAATCGTCACTTTCTTATTTAGAATAACATAAGTACGCAACGTTTAAGTTCACATATATTTGAACAATGAAAGATAGTTGCCAAAATGAAAATAACCCATTGACTATCGACTACGGCAGGTGGGTGGTAGGCGGATAGGTAGGTAGAGAAACTATAAGTAAAGTGGCAGGAAGCAACATGAACCGGAGCTGGCACGTGATCTCGCGAGCCACGTTCCAAACATTCAACATTATGATTGCTTAAGCGAGGGTTTGATTAGACCATTAAATTTAAGCGTCCATAAAGTGTTGCAAGATATAGCATTATAGCTCAAAACGCGTTGTCTGACTTTGATATCTTCCCCCTCTTCCCGAAACTTCGGCGGTGGATTCCGAGAAGCACTCGAGACACCCTGTCGATATTCCTGTCGATTAATGCACTGCGGGCACTGCACAGTGCACAGCACAGCACAGCACACAGCATAGAGCAGAGCCGTATCTGTGATTTACGATCTGCGTTAAGTTGCCGTTTATGTTGCTCCATACATTGACGGCGCGGCGCGGGCGTGAGTCTTCTAGCGCCTCACGATTAGGTAGGAGGATTATTTCGATAACACTAATTGCAAACTGACTGAAGATCTACCTTATCTTTAAGCAATGATTCTAATTCTAGATTCCATTTAATTAAATCAAACAGAGCTCTTACTAAAACATTTCAGCGTTATTCAGGTAAATTACATTATAAAACTATTTAAAGTGACTGAAATTTTATTTGTTTCTGAAAATTACAGATACGTGCATATATATACCGAAAGAAGTCTGATTCAGCTATGGTAACATTTTTCCATTGCTTTAAAACAAATCAATAATGATATTTCTGGTGGTAAATTTTTAATTGAATTAAGTTTACCAAGCTGTAGAGATGTTTGCCAGTCGATTTTTATTACAACTATTAGTTAGTTCTAATAAGAAGTAAAGTAACAATTTCTTTCGTGAAAACGGCCTCCATATACCAGTTTAAGTATCAGGCAGTAAAGGCTGGATGTGAATCGCTATCAGTAAAGTTAGTTGCCACTGGATAAGGGAAGGTCAACGGATACGGCACCGAGTCTTAGCTACAGCCGTTATTTATCTTACGCGCTATCTCCCCGGACCCTAACTGTGCACTTATCTGCCTGAGGTATAAATTATACAACGTATTTCTGCCAATATTCAGCCGGTTCGGCCCCCCTGGCACTGCTTACACAGGTACTTCCATACTTGTATACAGCATTTTCATTCTTGCACCCTCCTTCTAACTTATTGATTTAATTTATTCCACTAAGTTTACTAATAAAATAAGTTGTGTTCCTGCAAACTTGATGTTCTAAATGTTTCGTTTACGGCTTATTTTGTATGGTTCTTAAAACAGGTGCATAAAAATGATGAATTTCGCAGAAACAAAATATGGAAGTGGGTGGAATCATAATGAACCAAGTTAGAAGACGATGGCAAGTGTAAGCGTCTTTGATGTAAGAAAACCATAAATTAAAGTACGGCGGGATGAGCCGAAAGTAAAAATATTTAACACATTAAAGGAGAATCGTTTTTCATCTAAGCTTAAACCCGGCGATTAACCCACCTAGCTCCCGAGAAAGTATAAACGACGTTAATAATTTCAGGCCTTAAGTGCGTAACTTGGAGGCAAGTTTATATATTAAAAAGAGCTTTAGTAAAACAATTACCGAGTTCCGTTTTATTGCGGCTCCGAGTTACAATTTAACAGCGGCTAATAATTAGCGGTATTGTCAATAATAATTAATGAGGGGAGTGTGCGGCGCGGCGGTTGCCTCGCATTTTAATCGTAGGCGGGAAATTTATGGGCGGGAAAGGGACTTTATTACCGGCAACACCTGGGCGGCATATGGAACGGAATGCCTATTCAATATTATTCCCTTTCCCCGTGAAATAAGGAGGGTAAAATGGCAATTCCCGGGAATTATTTCACCAGTGAAATTCCAGAGAAAACACTCCGCAGCTAGCAGAATAAGGGAGGATCTGGCTTTAAGGATATTATACATTTATCTGTCGAGTATAATGCTTTCGTGGGACATTGCTACTATTCTTTCCGCTTACACACTTATAAAAAAAGCCGACACTGTTTATTTACGGAATAACTAAATGAAACTCACTGATTTCACACTATCCATCAACCCAAATAACTTGAAATTAATAAAATACTGGTATTTTAGAATAATATTTCGAAAACTGCATTGTTAGCGTCAAACGCAATAATCTCGTCCGCGGAGGAAAAGTCTGGATATTAATTGCAAGCATTACAGTGCCAGATTTGTATATAAAACCGTTAATGAATCATTGCTACGGGTGGATAAATAATTTGTGGTCAAGCCGCACCAAGTTGATACAGTGCTCATATTAAGCCATTTTAAAGGTACTTATTCTATTGCATTCTAATGTATTTATTTATTTTAATGGCAGAACCGGAGCATAAATCCATTCACTTATCCCACAACAAAACTGTATTCTCTTTGAATATGATTTTCACGGCCAAGAGTATAACAGTAATTTATTTTGGGGGTATTATGTAGTGTTGCGCTACCCCCTTTTTTAGTCAACGTTTTGGACAGCATTACAGTGTCCATCATCAGAGCAGATGTGTCATCAATGATTTATATGTCTATTACACATACATGTTACAAATATTAATTACATATCTGCCCTGATGATGGACGCTGTAATACTGACCGAAAGGTTGGTTAAAAAAGGAGGTAGCAGCACGGCATAATATTTATTTATGGGGAATAATGCCGAGTTGCGCTACTTCCTTTAGCCAACGTTTGGACATTATTACAGGGTCCCTGTCCAGGGCAGATGTGTAATAAACATATACATCATCATTGTAGTACACATCTGCTCTGATGATGGACAATAATGTCGTAGATTATTATGCAACACGGGCATAATAATCTACGCTTCTGTGTGCCAACTTCCTAGGTCAATTATTATTATTGTTAATTATTATTTTGAACAATATTTAGGTAGTTGACTGGATTTTAATAGTTTTTGCAAGTATTCTTTGAATAATAATACATGATATTGAACGTAGACTCTAATTTATCAACCGAGACGATAAGACAGAGCCAGCATAATAGCTTTTAACATGGAATAAATCATAACACAAGAAGTGTCTTCCAAACAAATTCGAATAAAAACAAAAAATATTCCACTTAGAAGTTTTGTATGGAAGCCTGATATGGGTAAATATTTTATATCACGAAACACGTCCACAAGGCACTTCTTGTGTTATTCTTTATTCCATGGTTTTCGATAAATGTAATTGATTTGTTGAATTATATTGATTATGATAGCTACATAAATACATGAAACAGAAGATGTATTTGAAACACTGTTCCAAAGCACAAGAACTCCTTCTTCAAAGTTTTTATAAAAGGATAGACTCTGCAATATAATATTCTGGTGAAATTGCAATGGTTGTGTCAAGTCGTTTGTGAGTAAGCACCGTGTAGTCGTTGTACCTATTCCTGGATATCTGCCATTGAGGTTTGCTTATCTTTGGTTGGCCAGGCAAATATGGCGATTTGTCCGGCGAAGTTGTTACTGTTATGTAGCTCTCGTTAGCCCGGCGGTAAGCGGTAAGCGGGCCATTAATCCGCTGTTTGGATGGCGCTTGTTACCGAAGCGACGGACGGTGGACGTTGGTGTCGTCGGCCGTCACTGCCAATTGGACATTGAACATCGCCAGGCATCGCCTTGAACATCAGAAGACTTCGGATATTGAATATTAGTGAAATCTTTTACTTTGACAAGCTTCGGACATTAGATACTAAACGTCTTATGTGATGTTCTGCGTTCATGCTTAGAGGCTAATCAGAAATCATGCCGAGTAAAAGAACAGTGAAAGTATTACCGAATTAATAAAGATAATACCCTAAAAATATCACGATCTTTTGAAAGATTTATGGAAAGTAATTTCCTTTTTCAATAATTTGAAATTTATGTGCTTTCAACGTTCATTTAATTTCGTAAGTCAAATTGACAATGCCAATTTAAAATTGTTCAACTGGACGTTTAAAAGGGATTAAAAAGGGGCAACTCTTAAAATACTAAATTTCTATTACAATGAAATCCATTAGGTCATGAATGCCGTTCATTAACGAAGGATATTTTTTAAAAGTTTCGAAGTATTTTTTTGAAAACGGATGCTGCCCGGATTGGGCGTTTTCAGCAAATTCGTTCGCACCTCCATCACGGTTCAATTCCACAGTGATTCGGGTTTCCTTTCCATCAAACAAAAGTGTTAATGTGATGAAGCGGAGGTAGGCAAATAAAAGTTTTCTCGCGGGGGCGAGAGTTCCACGATTTGCGGAATGGCAAAAAAGAGCGACCCGCTCTATTAATTAGGTTAGAGCCTCCGGAGCAGGAAGGGAGGGGTGATGAGGGGGACGCGGCACGGGACTCGATAAGGACTCTGCTAATTCCCCGTGTTTGCCGGTAAAAGCACATACATCAACATGGCCTCGACGGCACCCAATTTGTTTATTTTCTCCCCGCAACTTGTTTTGTCTTCCCATCTAGAGAAGCTCGAGCGGTGCGGTGGAGAGAGGAGGCGATGGGAATTAAGACAGCGTCGGTGTTGACCAATTACGAAGCTTCGATAATGAAAATACAAAGGAAACGGAAAAGACTAGTTGAGAGGTGATAAAGGAATCAGGAAGAAAAGACGCGCTGTCAAAATATTGACTGAAGCGCTCGAAAAATTTATAAAATTGGAATTCACTGGGTATTCTTTTAATCATGAAATTGGAATAATTGGCTCGGGGCCGCTACCTGGTTATTCTTTTTATCATGAAATTGGAATAATTATTGGCTGAAGGCCGCTACCTGGTTATTCTGTGAATCATGAAATTGAAATAATTGGTTCGGGGACTCTATCTGGTTGTTCATTTAATCATGAAATTGGAATAATTATTGGCTGGACGCCGCTACCTGGTTATTCTGTGAATCATGAAATTGGAATAATTGGTTCGGGGCCTCTATCTGGTTGTTCTTTTAATCATAAAATTGGAATAATTATTGGCTGGAGGCCGCTACTTGGATATTCTGTGAATCATGAAATTGGAATAATTGGTTCGGGGCCTCTATCTGGTTGTTCTTTTAATCATGAAATTGGAATAATTATTGGCTGGAGGCCGCTACCTGGTTATTCTGTGAATCATGAAATTGGAATCATTGGTTCGGGGCCTCTATCTGGTTGTTCTTTTAATCATGAAATTGGAATAATTATTGGCTGGAGGCCGCTACCTGGGTATTCTGTGAATCATGAAATTGGAATTATTATTGGCTGGAGGCCACTACCTGGTTATTCTGTTAGTCATGAAATTGAAATAATTATTGAAAGAAGCACGGATTAATGAAATAATTTATGCCACCGCCAAAATATATTTTAATTTGATCAAGAAAATTTCAGAATGTCTTTGGTTTATTGGGTTAAAAATTTCGATTTTAAACACGAATATAACATTGTTTTAATATTAAACGAGTATTTTTTTATCATTTCACTGAGAACATTAAGATTTAATCAGTGGTAATATTAGAGAATTCAGACTCAACTGATCCATTCTGATTACAGAGTCGTCTATTAAGTAGTGAGTCCACTATAAAATAAAGGGAGAGAGGTGGTGTAAAGTCTCAGGTCTCCGGGTGGGTCGACTGACACACGGAGATCCGATTATGTCACCAAATTGGATCACCTGCAATGCCGTGGACCATGTAAGAGAAGAGAAGGAGATAAGGAGGGGTTTCTCACAGAGATGGAGGTATCTTTTACGTTTGTTTCACCCACTTATAGGCGCACACGCGGCGCGAGGGGAAAAGGTCGTGATTTAAATTGGTCCGTTCAATGGAGCTTGAGGAAAATAAATTGAAGTCAACAATTCCATTTTGCCAGAATCGAATTTTGCTCGACAGTTTTCTCCGGCTCAAGCGATCTTTTTGGCCGATGTTGCTTTAAAACGAGATTATCGAAATAAACAATAACTTGAAAGTAAATGGACTGAACGATTCCCAGTATTCATTTACTGCGTCGATATGAAATAAAATACATGGTTCTGAAAACTAGTAACTTTATAACAGGTAAAACTCAATTTAGTTAGAGTTCAATTTCATACATTTTGTTTCAATGGAGTTGGTATTCAAAGAAAATTGTTGTGATTTAAAATAACACAAACCAAATTGTTGAAGTAAATTTATAATATAGCTAATCCCTTAATTGAAAAAAAAAACAAACTTCCATATCAAAAACCATGAAGTACGGAGTTTCAGTTACTTTGGCTACTGTTTTTATAGTTCGAAGAATCATTCCCAAGATATTCCTAAATTTCGATAGAATTCTTAGAAATAGAATACCCGCGAACTTCTAACTTAAGCAGCTGCCGCTTTTCTCACAAGAAAAAGTTTAAGAAATTTCCTACCGATCCGACAGTCAACCGGAGGCAAGGGGGTTATATTGTAAATGAATGGAAAAAAGAAGAGAAATGCGAATACAGTCCCGTAGGGCAGGTTACGCCGCACCGCGCGGTCACAGGAGAGACTTCGGCCCGACATACGCCATACGCTATATACAACACGGGCAGTTCATTCCCAAAAACAATTGGAAAGTTTATCGCCTTCAGCGGGATAATTGAACCATCTGAAAATAGATGGGTCACAAACCAGCCACGCAGGTACTCCCTACACCCCCTTCACAACCCACCCGCCCACCGGGAGGCCGGACAGGAACTACCGCCACGTAATACTATGTCAATCTAACCCTTAAGATTAAAGAGAGATTCATTTGCAAGTTGTTTTTATTTAGTCGTGTTATTTTTAGGTTCTGAATATAAAAGGTAATTGGACTTTTTTAATAACTAGCTTTACTTTCAGTGTATAGTGGAATTTAGTTTAGCGCACTCTTGTTACGAAAGCAATATTGTTTTTGTAAATTTTTGACAACAATTAAATCTACATATATAGGGTTGGTCCCATTTTTAGTGTTACAGTTATATTTAAATGCTAAATATTGTCAACCTAGAAATTACAGGAAGAAAAACTCTGTAAAATTTTCATGACAAAAAGCTTATATTTACTGTTCAAGACTTTTCGAGGAACATCTAAACAGATATTCTGTTTTCTTAATTAAGTAATCAATATTATTTATTTAAGTACTTTGAAATTATCGCTCAATCTAAGGAATCAAATAAAATAATCGCTAACGTTACAAATTTGAAAATCGCTGTTATTTCAACATCAAATACAAAAGTCACAAAAAAACTTACATTGTTGCAGTTGGACTGAAGGAAAACTAGAAAATGCTCATTCAAATCAATAGAAGAAATATAATATCATAATTAAATATGTGTAGTTAGAAGAGAGAGCTACTATTTAATCTGTCGAATAATTAAGAAATGCCTCGAGTGAATGTTGGTAAAATGAAGTTATACGCAATGACTAAAAACCCCGGCTTCCATTTCGCGGTTCAAATGAGTCCTACGTACTAGAGCTCTTGATCCCGCATTTTCGGAACGATATAGGAAAAATGTATCCCAGAAGCGGTGTAATGGCGCAGCTTTTAATTAAGCTAATGATTTATAACGAACGGGAGCTAAATCTCAATTATAACAGAGATCGTTCATTACATAGTAACGATAATTAATCGCAATTTTTTTTGGAAAATGTTGTTATTTCGCACAAGAGTCACAACTGCCTGGGTCAGTTGAACTAGGCTGAAGGAACTGCGGTTGATAAACGAGTAGTGATAAACGTTGGGTAATTGTGTATTGATCACTTAATATGGCTAAATCCATTTGAAAAGATCACGATACTCGATTTTAAACATTATCTTTCACCAAGGCTATAAATTAATTGTTATTACATCACTTGAATGTTAAAGAGAAATTGAAGACTTGCAGCACAACACATACATGAGACGAGGAAAATAAATTAAATAAGACTCCCTTTCAGAAAAAAAGTGATTGATGTATGGAGCAATAAAGATAATTGGCGAATTACCAGAAGAAATAAAGCAAAAAGAAAATATAAACAATTTTAGTCTTGAATTGATTGATTTACATTGAAAATTGCTTTAAAAGTAAAATATGTATTGCAGGATTGTATTGGGACATAGATAACTACGCATCTATTTAAAATACGACAAATAAACTACTTTAAGTTGTGTGTATAAATTATAGATATAAACGTAACAATATTTCATTTAACTTCATGGTAAACAGTCAAAGAGCTTCCCACTCTCTACGGTGGTTCGACGCATTTGCAAAAAACAATATTGCAAATAAACGAAAAGATTCTCACAAGAAATGTTTTTACAAATAATTTCACATATTTCGTTCGAGAAGTTACAATGTAAAAACAACCCAAACAACATGCGAAGTGTAACACAAAAAATATGATTGATTTAATATGTCAAACCATCGAACAATACCGCGATAAGAATGACAAATGGAAAGTTTTTCCACCTTCGTCCTACTCCTAGTTGGAGCCGACGGCAGGTTAACGTTCAACCCACGCGGAGAATCTGATTAAGTTTCCCCTGCCATCCCAGGGGTGGATCCAGGAGAGATGGTTTATTTGTTTGAGAAAGGATCAAGATAAGATAGCAAATATTTCAAAGTTTCCAACAATTAAATTAAAATTCCTTCTCGCGAGACTTTGGAAAAGAAGTTGAGCGTATTGATCGGCCGCTATTTGAATAAATTTGAATCCGACCGGATTAAAGGTTACTAAATTGGAAAACGATTTTTTTATCACAACAGCGTTAGATTTTTATATAATTCGCTTTATTAAATTTGAACAGATTGTAATAAAAGTTTTTTGAAATTCGTAAACCAGATAAAGAAAAATTTTAAAAGTAAAATAAAGATTGATGCAAATGAAAAAGACAATCAATATTTTAATACAATTTTTGGGTGACAACATATTTGTATGTTGTGTATTGTGATATAATTCCTCTATAAGTCTAACGTTAAATAAGGGTAAAAAAAATAAATTGTTAATTTGGTTTTCTCTTGTAAAATGACTGAAACCTTACGTCAAACATTAAAACTTTGCAATTTCAAGGAAATGTGAAACACTTTTAAATATTCTAATGAAGTTAAAGGCTTTGTCTCAGAAGTTGCCAGGACAAAAATAATAAACAACGAAATGAAAAATAATTGTTTATTTGTGACTCCGTAAAAGAGAGGAACTCGGCTTATTTTAAATACAACAGTTAAAACGTGTCCTTTATTTACATAAAATAATTTATCTCCATAATCTGAATTATGCAGAGTTTTATTAAATTTCTTGTAAAGCTTATAAAACTTAAAATTTTTACAAATTGAAAAGCATTATTTATGGTGCGTTTTCAAAATAAAGAAGTCACAACACGATCAAGTGAATCATTTGATACTTATTGACTGTAAATAATAGTATCAAAGTATGCACGATGCGATGTATAAATTTGAAATAAGCAAGTAGGAGTTGAGTGGATGCCAAGAGAGAGTAGGGAAATGGCGTGATGATTTGTTAGTTAGTTACTCGTATTATGAAATGGTCAAACCATTGAAAAGATTAATGGTAAGGAATTGAGAGTCTATAATTATTTTTTAATTAAGCAAATATGAATGGGGTGAAATACCTCAAGAAAGTCTATGAGCAATGAAAATTTTCGTGCAATGTTTTCGATTCAGTTTTAATTAATATTGCGATGAGTAATTTGTCTTGAGGAACTGCTCGCCGAGACTCCCCCTCCTTCCCGGGAACCGACAGATACTAAAATATATTGCTGGCCAGAGTGATTGATGCTTTGACCTGTAAGCTTTGAATAATGACCAACGATGAGTTATATGATTTTCAGTCAATAATGCTTCCCGTCTGTAAACCTTGGCTGATGATTTTCTTTTCGTGAAAATACCTACCTACAGTACGTTTCTATTGTGGAATTTTTTAACATAAAAATATTTATTATTTTTATCTATGTTAGGAAGTATTTGATAACTAACAAATTTAGTCTTATGATTCTTAACAGATTGATCAGTAGGGTGAAAACTAACAAATTTAGTTTGATAATTCTTAACAGATTGATCAGTAGGGTAAAAAAATGATGGCATTTTTCTGAGCTCTTCCATTTTTATGATTTAACAAACATCATTGTGTAGAAGCCGATGTTTGGTTTCAATCTATTATTTTACGGTTATTTCCACCAGAAAAAGGAGAATTGTTATTTTCTTCTTAGGTAGTTGGTACAATATTTTAGTGGGACGTGAAGTATCATCTCAGTGTAAACATTTATTCGTTTAGCTGACACAAGTCATGCTTATCAGAGAAGAATGAAGATGGATGGTACAGAGGTTCTGAAGGAGATGGTTTGTTATTGAAAATAATCTGAACACAATAAACAGCAGTTATTGGTTAAACCATTAAGATCAATATCGTGTTAGGATATTCTATCATCGGTAGATATATTGTACAGAAATTATTTTATTAAATGTGCGAAAATAAAAACGCGAGATTAGATAGCAGCCCTTCCCGAGATTTATGTTACGAGCTCGCTAGTTATCTTGAAAAGTGGGCCGTTTTTATTTTCGTAAAAAAATAACGTTTCCAAAAGCTTGGATTTGAAATAAAATGAAAAACTTCCTGATCCGAATTATGTTTTAAAATGTCAGTTAAAGGAATGAAGGATAAGTTCTGCAATCTTGATTCGAAAATCGTATTTCTCTGTTTATAAAATATGATAGGTACACCGTTTCAAGAAACTTTCCGTCGCTGAAGGCTTTTATTTTTACATTCATGTTTATGATCCTTGGGAATATTCACGAAAACATTCATATTCTATTTCACCTTCCTCGGAATAAAATAATGTCGGATATTTTTATTGCCAGGTTTATCCGGGATAAAAACAAGATAAAAACACGATCGGATAAGGGAGGGGGTTTTATTTTTCTAACAACAAAAGCAGTTTGAGCTGGAATAAACTATTAATTTGTATGGCGTGCTGCTCGGGAAAAGCTGCACGGCGTAAACTGAACTCACCGGAAGAAGTTTGGCGGCTATTAATGACACCTGTCTAGTGCGAACAAATGAATACCAAACAAGGGGTTTGACAAAGGGGTACAACAATAAAACAGTCATTTCTATAAAACACCGACCAAAGACGAATGTTCCCGTTTGATAAGTTCTTCCTATAAATCACTTCCACGGATTATTTTAACCTCTGTGATTATATTGATTTTTTTTACATGAACCCCCAACTCAGGAGGCCCCAAGGAAAATAATTTCCTATTGTTATATTAGGGGATGCTGTGTGGAGGGTCTTTTTAAAGACATTAAGTAGAAGAAGTTCTTGGAAGGAAAAACGTATGAGGGGTGAGTAGGAATCTAGGGATCAGTGTTTGCAGTAGTGACGGACGGATGATCTATCCTTTCCGCTGCGAGGCAAGGTGATCGGTCGAGAGAGACCAGTTGGAGAGACCAAAAAGTCTCTTCAAACCAGCATCTCCCGATCCGGCACGCCACGCAGCTGGTAGGCAGGCGCATCCTGAACACAGCTCAGCCGATGAACCCCTGGCACCCCTGCTAAATCACCAAACGGTTTTTTCCCTGACTCCATTTAAAAGATTCGGTAAAAAAATAGAAGGTAGATGTAGATGGCACAAATGGAACCGAATTAACATTCTGAATACGACTTAACAAACGGTACTGCCGGAGTAATCTCAACTTGAATTCGGGATTAAGAGTGAAAACAACTTCTCCTCTTACTTACTGGGTCACTTAATCCTTCCGTATATACGATACAGGAGAACCCTTCTATAACATTCAAGGACATTAAAACTTAAAGGTCGCACTTGTCACAGCTCCGATTTCGGATTAAAAACCACAAATTGCTTTTCCTAAACTTTTAGAAATGAATATGTCGGACTTTCACGCACTTCTTAAGCCGTCTCAAAAATATGCAAAACTTACGAACGCATAACGGATGACATATTTTCTAACTAGTAGAAACGTATAATTTGAAAAATTTTATCTCACAATATAAAATTATATTTGTGTCCCGAAAGCCCGTTGAAAAGTTCCGCACTATGTGAAGATCTTAAGGTAAATATTTTACAAAGAAAAATAAAACGGTTCATTCATCAGCGTCAGCTAATGAATTAATAAAATATCTTCGGGAATTAAATGGAAAACAAAATGGATGAGATTTATTTACTCTGAGTTTCCGATATTCACGTGGAATGTTCGGCATTGACAACTCCAGCCTAACTTTTTTCGTGGTAGCTAATATCAAACTGGAAAACATTGGGGAAAATCACTTAAGCCGAGGGTAATTGATTACTTAACTTGATTATAAACGGCGTCCCATGAGGGGCGATCGTCTCTTCTTTCCGCCCCCACCGCCCCCGGCGATTCGGGTCGGGGTGGCGGGGATGGGGTGTGATGGCTGACCGCTGATAAATCCTACATTTTCCCTAAATATTCTTGATCGCCTATAAAATCCCCAATACAATGAGAATTTGCAAACCAGTAAACCTGAATAACTTTAAAAAATTAAAATAACATTCAAGCATTTTATATCATTGAGTTCATCATGGATACTTTAACGTTAACATATGTTAAAAGTTATAAAAAATCAAAGATATTCGTTCAATTATTCACTTGTTTACCATAAACTGCTTTGCGGGGTTCAATCTGTAACCCTATTCGTGGTACTAAGTAAAAGTATGTGGATTCTGAAATATGATACAAGGAAAAATTACCGTCGGAGAGTTATTGCGTAGTAAGTAACCAGAATGAAATTAAATTCAAAGATTTGTTTATTTAGAATTTTCAAACTTTACGTAAATTAGTTTGTTTAAATGTAAAAATTTTATTGAATTTAATTGACTAACCAGCTATAAGCAAATGTATAAAAATGACTTAATAATGAAATAAATGAAATATAAGACTAAATGTCGGGTGAAAAATGACTTCTTTCGTAAATAAGAATAGTAGGTATTTGTTATTGAGTTACTTTCGTTTGGTGGTTTGTTTCATCAGGCGGGATCAGTTTAATCCCCATTGTTTGCGTCCTTGTCCTGTCTTGTGTAAGATTTAATGTCCCGTACTTGGATGTATAATCTGGCCTGAGATCTGCGCCGGGACCGTCAATGCCGGGCAGCAGGATTAACCTTATCGAGCCCGATCGGGTAATGTGGCCCACTATTCGTTCTGGACCACGACGGTCAAACTTGCGAGAGGAAGCTTTACGTTGTGGTGTAGCTTCAGTATTAAGTTCGTATTATATAATTCTATTCGGAAAAGAACACGTGTTCTCGATATATTCTGTGACTAATATTTTATCAGGATGTTGACTTTTTAACGGGATTATTTTTATCGGGGGGGGGGGGGGAGAAAAAGAATATAGCTAATTTATTAAAAATCTCTTAGCCGGCGCATATGTGGGCGCAATTGGAACAGTCCGCTCCGGGCGCCGAATTGCCAAGGCTCTGATAATACCTAACATCAAACAGCCCGAACACATAACCCTTGAGATTATTTTTCATAAAAAATGGCGCGACACACAATACAAATCATCCGAATATTATTGATTACAGTGATCACCCATCTAGGCGTCTACAAATTTAGACAAGGGGCGCCAAAATTTTACACGCGCCAGGCGCCGTTTGACTAAGGGCTGGTCCTGTTTAAAGCCGTACATCGCAAGGTGGAAATGATATTGCACGCGGAGAATAGTTTAGCTAACCTAGTTAATATACAGGGTTTTCCAATAAGAGGTGTTATTTTGAATAGCCTACTATTTCGGTAGATTTTACTTTGAAGCTGTCATTTTTTAACATTTGACAAGTAGAAAATACGTCATTAATAAAAATGGAACGATACACGCTTCAACAACGTATTGAAATTATTAAAATTCACTTGAGTGAATCAAATGCAAATCATCTTGAGTGATGAGGCACATTTCCACCTCGGTGGTTTCGTCAACAAGCAAAATTGTCGCATCTGGGGCTCGGAAAACCCAAGAGTTATTGTTGAAAAGCCTCTTTATCTTCAACGTGTGACTGTTTGGTACGGTTTATGGTCCGGCGGAGTCATTGGACCTTACTTTTTCGTAAATGAGGCTGGAGCAACAGTTACGGTGAATGGATTGCACTATCGAGAGATGATTAATGATTTTTTACGGCCGGAATTGGATGGTATTGATTTGGACAACGTTTACTTTCAACAAGACGGCGCTACGTGCCACACAAGCAACAAAACCATTGATCTTTTACGACTGAATATCAAAATATTACGTCTTATTGGAAAATCCTGTAGTTTAGACAGAAAAAACCAATTTTAATTTTAACTGTCCAAATTTTATGATGTCACAGTCTCCATTGCGATTTTTTTATGAGTCACGCAGTAATATTTCTGCTTTTATTGTTAATATTAAAAATCGGACAGTTTCGTTAATAGAATTCATTCAAATTTTATTAAAAAAGTAAGCATACAAAAAAAATGACGAATGACAAAGCAAATGCCGAAAAGAGCATAATTGAACAGTAATTAATGTCAAAACAGATTTCCATGAAGACGGGTTGGTCTCCACTGAAAGGTTTATTGAAATGGGGACTTAATTCGCGACCAGAGGCGCGTCCCGTCACGCGATACCCGTCACTCTACCATACTACCGGGGCACTTACTTCCGCACTGTGACTCGATGATCACTGACAGAAATCACACCAAGATGCACTGAACATATTTTAAACAGTCAATTATCGAAATTATTGAAATATATAATGTGTTAAGACCGACAAGTTGTTGTTTTTTTTTTGATTTTCAGAAAAACGAAAATTTCCGGAATACGCTATAAATAACCTGACACTAGTTGAAAATCTCCTACTACCATCATTAAAAGTGGAAGGTGTTAGTTGTGCAATGATGGAGGACTTATCCAGGAATTGAACCCACCATGTCGTTTTGTTACATACTGAGCCATACAAGTTTAAGATTACCATAATGCTACCCAACCACCGATAGGAGAGATCTCCAGAAATGGGATTGTAACGAGTTCTGTTCCGATGAATCAGTTCGGAGAAGATTTCATTGATGATAGCCAGCCTTCGATAGGGGAAATTTCTGAGAAGAAGGTTATTTAGCATGAATTAAAACGATATAATTAATTAAAGATGTTACGTATTTAATGTGGTTTTTATTCCATTTTCCATTCGCCCCCCTGTGTAAAGCATTGTCTTTGATTTCACATCACGCGATGGCCGGTCAAGCTGGTGATTTAATTTTTCATTTGGACGTAAAATTATGGTCAATATACAGCTGACAAATGAAAATAACTCTTTTCAACGTTCATTATTATGGATGATTTACGGATTGTCTAATTAAGTAAAAAAAAATTGAAATTACGATTTAGGCGCCTTTATCAATTTATTATTTAAAAAATTTTCCATAAATTTTGTTACAAGATATCCGTGCGGAATTTTGTGTGTTGTAGTTTAAAAATAACAAGATGTCTTGGAATAAAAAAGCACATGGAATAAAATAACGGGCCGTTGCCATTCTGTGTTGAATCGCGCCGTTGCATTATCAGAAAAGTTTAAATGTTGAAACGACGGGACATGAAAATTACAGAAAAACTTTACATCGGGATTTCACAAAGAAGGATTGTTCATTAAAACATTCAAAAAGGGTACTAAAATGCGACAGCGGAAAATCATAAAAATACATTAAATTGATTGTCTCTTATTTTGTTAATACAGAAATAACTATTTATAAACTCAATATGCAAAATAAAAGATAGATTTCCAAACAACGTGTTTTCATTTTAAAAGCTTTAAATAATTCGATCACTTTAAAATATCAGTGCTTTAATTGGAAATAGCTCGAATGACGAATAACGAAAGTAGATTAATCAACTGGACAGCCGGCCCTTTCAATTGGAAATGGAAAAAGATTAGTTGCATACTAAAAGATGCGATAAAAGTTCGCCAGATAATTCGGTATATCCAATGGACGACAGCGCCGATCCGCGATAGCTGGAAGACATTTTTCCAATTCGAATTGAGCGAAATTGAAAAATGCAAGTTTAACGCGATTAATTCACTTAATTTCCGATTCGATCCGCCGCTGTAAGACCGTCGGCGATGCGTATCTCTCCTCACAGCCGCTGGCCACCCCACCACACCTCCCACTTCCCTCGCCCACCCAACTCCCATCAGCTAGCAGCTCCCGAAGAGGTGTGAGATAAAGCCAAATAAATTGAAAATTGTTCGGGATTGATTTGAATAGAAGGCTTGGTCATCAATCCTTCGCGTGACGGCCGCAGTAATTGGTTAGAAACTTTCAGATGTTCCTGGGATATATAACTTGAAGGTGCGAATAGATTAACGTCACTAGTCACTAGTATTCCAAAGTATACTACAAACACACACACACATATATATGTATGTAAATAAGGACACGTCAGCATTTAAATGAGACTCCTTAGAATTGTGAAGCTATGAGTTCTGAATTCACAGACAAATGAAAAAAGAGAATATTTATTGCACCCTTTTTAGATAGTTGTAAGAGGTAAAATGAAGGGAAGGTAGTAAATGGATACGGGAATAAAGTAATGAGTAAAAGCTACCCAAAACGAAGAATCCTAATGATTGCGTTGGCGCGGTTGCGGCGCACGGCGCACGATACGCACGATACGTAACGGAAATGCGTGATCCGGAGCTATCTTTTATCTTTTCACGGCTATCAGGTCATAGACTTGATGGAAATTTATAAAGTTCGGAATCATTAATTATACACTGGAGTCAAAGTGTGTAATTTTATTCTACACAACTAACGGTTACACGTAAAGGAATTATACTTACACACTTAATATACTTTATTCATCGCTTAACTTCTCGGAGATTGCATATTAAGGCGAGTTATTGATAATCAACCGCCATCTCCCTAAACTGGTACCTGGAACTTTGCACACTCAGGTGACTAAAGTTTGATTCAATAATAAACCGCTTAAAATATAACGACAAAGAGTGCCGTGAGAAGGCAATATGATTTTTATTTTATTTAAAGAGAAGTTCTTTCTCTATGAAAGCCTGAAAATAAAATCCAATTTCACCCTAGAAGAATCCAATCACTCGCACAAATAATTCGATTCCATTCCTCGTTCCATTCGCATTAAACGTTGTTTTCCGAGTTGCGTAAGAAGCACAATACTATGCTAGGAATATTAAGTAAACATGCGTCGCTGAGCGTGCCGGGAGCGGGCCGGGAGCGGGCCGGGAGCGGGCCGGGAGCGGGAGCGGAAGGTTACATACCGATCGGCAACTATTTCACCCACGTCACACACACGATTTACCTGGGGTGAAAAACCGCCAGTGAATTGAAATAATTGCAGATGGTAGAGGAAGAAGAGGCGTACTCTGAATATGAAATGAAGCAGCAAGAGGAAGAGTTATCCCGCAGTGGATGTGATCACAATTAATATTGCGCAGAATGAAGCAAGGCACAAGAAGGAGATGCGGGTGAAAGGTCTTAGATTACCCGGAGCGAGCAGAGGCCACCATACAGAGGGTCTGTCGACAAACGGTAGGCTATTTAGGATGACAGACCCAAACCACAGGGTTGTGTGTAACAAATTGCTGCACATCCGCCCCAACTGCCCTCGTACTTTAACTACAACAGACTACCCGTTCAACCGTTTCATAAATAAGATAAGAGTGTGTTCAGAATCGCTTTTTGAGATCCATTTAAATTTCTCAAGCCCAAATAGGCACTATTTATATAATTTATTCAAATAATATCATTTAATAACTGATCATTTCCCGGCCCTAACACGAAATGTACACAAGCGGTTTCGGTGAATAGTTTTACTACCGAAGAAAATCTGATTTTTTCTGCGTTCGAAGTTGTCGATACGTCGAATCATTCTTAATTTATGAGACAGGCCGTAAAAACACGGACGCCGAGTTAATGGAAGCGAAAAGTGAAAATAACATCCGGATAGAGAAGAAAAAAAGTACTCTGAAAGAAAGGCCGTGTGACCTGATATATTAAAGACTTAATTAGATTGATTCGGTCGTATAATGTCAGCTATAAAACTAACAATATTAGACTAAAAAGATTTAATAAAGTAGAAGAAATAAATCGAATCGGGAAAATATTATACTCTCGTCTAGCCTACGAACCTACGGAGTCGAGAAGGGCGCCTTCATCCATCAAGTGACGAAATGAATATTAATCAAAGCAGGAGATTGGAAATTACGTTTTCAAACGAAAGGAGCTTAAACGCGTTAGCACCCACCGCGCGTCAGGTGGACGGAGCACGGAGCACGGAGCAGGGCAGGGTCATGCTAATTATTATATCTATTTATTTTTTTTACTAGCATACAGCAACACAGACACAACAGTTGTAGACTTTAGAATTATTTTAAATTTAATAAATCAAACCAAAATTTCCTCCGGAATCATAACATTTTTAAGTAGGCACACATACCTATCCACTTAATTACAAACGATATTATATTTTAAGTGTTCTTATTTCAAATAAGGAATTATACAATTTGTCCAAAGAAACGTCACTATTCTTAATATTGATTATTCTGATTTGACAGCTCGTAGAAGGATCCACGCTCATATGAATAAAAAGTCAGTATCCGACATGGTCACCAATAGTCACCAAGTTGTCACCATCTTAATCACGTTGAGTTGTTTGGTATCAAAACTGGTCAGATCCAAAATTTAAAAAAAATAAACTAAGTATTGAACTGTGTTCATTATTAACAAAAGAACAGTTCTTATTTTTCAAAAGCAGTCATATCCGCATATTTTGTAAGAGAAACCGGTTTAAAAAGCGGCTGTGGTATGAAAAATAGTCAAATCCAGCACTTGTTTTGGTGTTTCCTGAAAATTCACCTAAAGTGGATTTGACCAGTTTTGATACCAATTGACTCGTATATTACAACGTATAAACAAATTTACAGGAAAACGAAATGCCAAACGGTGGAGACACAGATATTTTTTAAAATTTTGAAATTTCCACGTTTATTATTCGTAGTTTAGCGACTTTGTAAAAAGCGGGGGATTTTAAATTCAAAGCTATATACAAAAGTAGAGTCATGCAGGAGCGACACTGGGTTTGAGTTACACGGCTCAAAAGGCAAATTTCCAATCAATTTCCAGAGCTGGATCTCTGTTTAGTCGTGGGTCGTGGCCCTGTTGAGGAATTATTTCCGCTAGTAGCCCCGACAGCAACTTGAGTGGGATCTGGCGTCTAGCGGTAGTTATCGGAAGTTATTATCTTAGGAGAACATCGCGGTTCGGCATGCGTAAATTATTTCGTGACTAAATTTGTGAAAATTGGATTTTGAGGGGCCGTAGGTCACACGTGAATTAGTACTTTATCATAAAGGTTGGTCGGATATCTTTTCAATCGATTGGGAAAGTTCGGCAGTGTTGAATGTAAGATTCTTAGTAGTCAGTTTGTAATGTAATGTAAGTTTCCGCCAAGTTTATATTTCATATTTGAACCGATATCGATAACATTAACTTCTGAACTCATATGTTACCATAATTGAAAAATAATTATATCAATAAGTATCTACATAGGTACATTTACACAAATTGATATATCTAAAAATACTTGTCGAATAAACGATTCTGGTTAAAATATAAATTCAAATGATTAATTTCAATCTCGTTTTCAATATGCGATCAATTGATTTTTGCCCGTAGTTTTGATTGCATCGCCTCCTGCCCGCCCACCCTGGGGCAGGGGTATGTGGGTTGGTGAAATACCGCCCCCGCCATAACTAAGCGAGCACACGACGAGTTGATTATGTCAATAAATTCAAATTGTGTTACCGGTGACGCCGAATTTGACAGTAAAATGCGTTTGTAATCGAATAGGCCTCGGCAAATATTGGCAGTTGCAGTTAGAATCACTGTACGTGTGTAGTTGCACTACTACCTACATTTAATTGGCATTAACGGTTGCACTTTCCACGAATAAAGCTTGTACGCAGCCAAACGATCTACTATTTAATGATATGCAAATAAGTATTCCACTATTAATCAGATTAGTTTGAGGGCCCAATTTTGACGCGGAATATTTGATAGTGCGGCGTTTATCGGGATACTAATAATTAATGCCAGTAAACTAATAAGTCCGCACTGCCTCTGTGCTAAAAAAATAAATTATAATAGTTCTTAAATTTTTATCACAACTCTAATTTCATAGATTCAATTATTTATCTCCGTGATAAAAACATAACGCTCGGAGTTAGTATTATCGAATGGTTCAAAAATAAATTACAACACGATAATTCCATTAAAAGTTAAATCTGGATTTCAAAATAAAAAAAACATATTTTGAATACAATGCTACGCTTTCCAAGCACCACTCAAACAAAACATAGTCATGACTTCTGTATCGTAACTTAGAAGGCAGACATTGTTATTTCTAAAAATGTTTTATATGCAATCAAATGTTATAGAATATATTTATATTTGGATTTTTACAAAGCTAAGTGCGAAACTTTTTCATTTATTGCCATAACTTTGTGAGAGTCTTTGAACCCATTTTTCCATTAGTAGGAATTTATAGCAGCGAAATTATGCATTTGTCATGATATTTTCTGTGCCAAATCAGAATCAAAAGATAATAAATAATTTTATTGGAATGCTTTTGCTGTCGTTTTTTTTTTAATATTGTTCTAAATTAAACACAGCGCATAAAATATTGCGTCATGGTTTTGTCAGACCGGAAGGCTCAGACATAAATCATGGCCGGCGGTGGTACGGTCCTGCTACGGCCCCGCTACGGCCCTCTACGCCCTTTACGCCCTCTACACCCTCTACGCTGCCACGGCAGGAAGAGTGGAAGCCATGAAATGAGGGGATAAGCAGAGATAACTGGAACATTAAATGACTAGTGGAAAAATAAAAGCTCAAACAAATGAATTCTACATGGATTTGTTTGTTTTGTTTGTGTTCCAGAGCCGAGAATCTTGTACTAGCTGTAGTTTATTTTTTCGTTGTGTTTTTTCCGTGAGTTTATCGTCCACAATTATTCTCCTCTAAATTTTGAGCATTATATTATGACTAATTTTCAGTGTCAAAATTATTACCGCCGAAATTTTTGGCTTTATCATTCCTGGTGCCAACTTTTTTGTCAAATGATTATTGCCAATCATTTCAACATTTTACATATATGCAAATAGCGCCGACATGTCATGCTTGAAAACCATTTTGTTTGCATTCGAGTTTACGTAAAGAAAAAGTTGCGTGTTTTGTAGAAGTTCAAATGTATTCTATGAACGAAAAAAACTGGAAGGAGGGTCGGTTTCATAAAAGACCATTTGATGATACGACATCAGCAATATATAATTTTAAGTAGGTATGTATTTATCTATTCCTAGAATACACTTTTAGAAAGCTATACAGGTACATTTATTTGACTAGCATAACGTATCCGCACACGATATACATTTGTCAAAAACATCTACATTTATCAATTTATTGATAATTTTACATTATTATCATTTATTAAATAACATTTGATGCTGACCTGCTCGCATTGATTGGAAACAAACATCTAGTGCTTGAATACGTTAATCAGGAAAACAGCTTGCAACGTGTTATGGTTGTCTTCGGGAGCAACCAACAACCGTCATAGTAACAGTAACAGTAATACAGGTCACGAATTAACGGCACATCGCTATCAGGGTTATTCCATTCACGATGAATCCACATTCTGATCTGAATCCCATTTGTCTGTCAGGAAATGAACTCGGAATAAAGTTAGACGCGCGCTGGACATTTCATCGGCAATCGCGATGAATAACCTCAAATTGTGAAATGGGCGGATTTCGAATGCACAATCCCAGGCCTTATTGAAAAAACAATTCGATTTTCAGCTCGATTTTGCGATGGGAATGAAACATCACTACTGTCAGGTGATTTATTTTAAATGCCGTGTTACCACTAACGCATTTTTTAACACAAAGAAGTTTGGCTAAAATTGTTATTAACTCTCCCTTTAGGTCAGCCGGTTGACAATGAATGAAAAAAAATAACATATCTGAAGATAATCACAAACGAGCGATAATCAATAAAATTTAATTTTTATAATAATGATTACATATTATGCTTTTGAATGTCCAACTACGAAGGATTCCCGTTTTAGGACAGTCAAATTTACAGGTTTCAAGTTATCCTAGACGAATACAGGATTTAAGACTAGATAAAATAAGTATGTTAAAACGAAGATACATAAAAGATACATAAAAATATACATAAAAATATACATTAAAAAGATACATAACGATACATAGATTTAATTTAGTTGAAGCTTTAATCTAATTCACATTAAGGGTGAACGTGCTGTTCGACAAACCCAACCATAAAAATCACAAAAAGCTCTGAGATAAAACAACAAACCAAGCTTTAATGTTTAATCAGGTGAGAATACATTACCTGTTTAATATAATAGATTTTCCGGCATCCCCTCCCTTAATGGAGTGAGGGCGTTAATAAATAATAATCGGTTT
Source organism: Hesperophylax magnus (assembly GCA_026573805.1). Lineage (NCBI taxonomy): Eukaryota > Metazoa > Arthropoda > Insecta > Trichoptera > Limnephilidae > Hesperophylax > Hesperophylax magnus. Next base: position 6,633,474 of record JAIUSX010000006.1, on the reverse strand, counting down.
TGGAGGTCTCTTGTACCGGAATGTATATTTTTTGTCAGATGGGGATAGGAGATATGAGGTAGGTTCTCTCTTGGCTCGTTTGACAGCTGTTATTGCGCAGTACGTAGAGGCTATTGTGACTCTATTTGCATAATTAAACGACCAACCGGAGCGCAGCGCGGAAGCGTTATCGTATTCAGTTATCGGATTTGAACATTTTCCGTCTTTTCAAGTGCTCGCCAATTGTGAAGGCTGGTCCGGGGGCACAAAAGTAGTCGCAATTATGATTGCTTTTATTTGCTCTGTCGGTGAATAGAGAACCATGAAATTTACTCGTTTTAAATCACAATTAAATTATTGTGAGTACAATCCAATAGTACGTATATCGCGTAATGCATTTGCACATGCCTTTGTTCAATTGTGTAAGTATTTACACGATTTTGTAAAGAAACATTTACAGCTCAATTCCTATTATTTTAGGAGGAGCGGTAGCTTGATGAGTTTGTTGAAATTGATTGGGTCTTTTAAAAAAAAGTATCCCTTACTACCGATTAGAATAAAGATTTATATCTTGAAAAAAATAGATTACGGGGAAACTGTTAATTAAGTTGGTCAAATCGGTTAATTTGAACTACCAAATGAGTACAATGCATGAATTAAGAAAAAGTTGTTTGTTCGGTTTACGGGGCATCCGTAAACTTTCCTCGATGACGTGTGTACTTTGTAGTGTATACCGTTTTCCGTGTATTATGTATGGAGGTAATATATAGCCCGACTCATCTCGTAGTTAATAAAAAGGGCACAGAAGAAGATGCGGGAATAATAAAGTGGAGAAACAATCGCAGTTGGATGACTGGCGTAATACATCACCGCCTTGTCTGCTCGAAGGGAGTACGATTATTCTGTGGGACACGACTGGGACTGTTAGCAACTAACAATACCTCGGCATCTGTGCTCCTGTCACCGGGCCGGGCGGCGCGGTAGTATTGCTAACAAAATGCAATGCTAACAATGTGCAAAAATGAAAATATTACAGCCGCGGAAAATACAATTTTGAGCTGCTTACCCATCCAACTTAACAAGTGATGTTAAGCCGACCCACATTTCATGTTTTGTTTTTAAACGGCATTGTTATTAGAGTAATTGGAGCGGAGCATTTTCATTATTGTGGATAAAACAGAATATCACTTCGTCGAAGTTAATAAACTACGATTATAATATTTGGGGTATACATTCACAAAGAAAACATATCATATATATATCCTCAATATATATCCTGTAAACAAGAAGAGACAAATGAATAGTTTGTTAGGTACCAAAATTAAATATTCAAAAGAATGTTAGAAATTTAAGTAAGATATTTTTCTTATTGATATTCCTGTAACATTGAAGTTAAAAATAGTAATTTGATTAAACAGGCAATTATTATAAGTGACAGTCAAAGGGAGATATATGTTCACCTTTTGATTGCCGCAGATAAAGCTTGCAAAAAAACAAATGCAGAGGCTGTGACATTAATCCATGAACCGAGATAATTAATTTATCTACCGCGAGACGAGCGAAGCCTGCTAAAAATTTAATTTGATTGAACCAATCTAAACTGAAAAAATCGCATACGGATATAATAAAATCAAATTAAACAGGCGAGTAAATCCGCTGTAAAGGCGTAACGAGAATTATGCTAATTCATTAAAAACACCCATACAAGAGATTTGACGCGAAGCCTTCGCGCATGTACTCGTACTTAATGTAAACAAAAGTACCGGTGAATATTCGCAGTCATAGCGAGCTTGTTCTTCGCACGCCACACCGCTTATTAAATTATTATCGCATGTTTTTCAGTCGCTTCCGATTACGTCAAAGTTTTCATTTATAATAATCAAGAACAACCGGCGCACCGGGCCCACCTACTTTATATTCGTAATTCTACTGCCGCGCCGGGCGGATTTGTGTTCTGAAGAACAACAAACTTCGATTTCCAAAACCATCTCTAGAAGGATAAATGCTTTCCACTGAAACGTTATTACGGAATAATTTCAGGTTATTATACTCAATCCCTGCAAAATACTAATGGTGTCGATATTTGCTAAAAATACTATAATTAATAAATCTTTACCCTTTTCAAATTGCTGATAGAATTAAAAGAAATAATTTTCCACCATCTAAGGTTTGTGTATTCAGAATGAAAGTAAAAGAAATTAGAAAGAAGAATCGTTAATCCAAGACGGGGCGGAATGCTGAAAAACAAAAGGAACTTTTGGAATAAATCAAAACTTGATGTGTTCGTAATTTTTTAAGCTGCCGCGCCCGCTCTGGCAGTATAAACAAATCGTGTAAAAGTGCGACAAACGCAAGCAAGACGCGAGACGCAAGTCACGAGACGCAAGACTCGCTCCTTACTGCTTACCGCTCTGCTAGACGCGCGCCAACCAAAACAGTCTGTTTTTTCTTAACTTTATCTCATTAAAAATTAATTAAGTAATACGAAGGAATTAAAATACGGTGTCGTAAATTATGTTTTTAGCGGAATAATAAATTAAGACTTTAAAAGTGAGACGAGAGCGTACCTACATAGTTTCGATGAAAAAAGTTTTCAGAATTTTTGCTAATATTCTCAAGCTGGGCGATTGAAATTATGAAATAATGTATTTAAGCTGAAAATGTGCAGCCACTTTCAGGTATTAAGGTTTTTTTAAATTAACGAGGCATTTAATTTAGATAAACAATATATCTCAATGAAATATTTTTGAACTTTTAAGGATTTCCTCAGAACGTATTTTCGAGGAGAAACACTCAGCCAATTGTATTTTCTTTAAGGTTGAAGTTCACGAATTCTCACTAAGAATTTATGTTCACAAACCTTGTTCGTATTGTTTTTTCGGCATCAAGACAATTTGTTATCATTCGACAGTAGTATATTACAGCAATAAAATGAGAAAGATTTGTAGCATTTGAGATACGTGAAATATCGCTCTTATTATGTAAAGCATTATGCTGGCGTTGTTTGCCGAATGTTTAAGCACGTTTTAAAGTTGTTGTGATTCGCGATAAGGAGAAGTGCTTGGAGAGATTATGATTGATACCATCGATGGAGTGGCGGATTATTTTGGGGAAATCCTTGCATCGCACGCCCTGGCACGGCGCCGCCCCGTGCCCGTGCTCTTCCGTGCTCGCCCGGACCCAGCCAATAAGCCTGACTAATGAGCTCCGGATAGGACAGAACTTCCCCGCTCCATCAGTCAACAAGTCTTGGTTAGCGAGAGCGATGTTTCTAACTAAATTACCTGTGCATTTATTATATAGGGTTTACACGGTATACGGAAAATGAATTTATAATTTACAATCGAGTCGAAATTAGTCAAATTAAAAAAAAAGTCGGTTGCTGTTTACTGTCTTTTAAAACGTGTCGAAGCTTAGTATTTTTGAATAATTTAATTGCTGGAAAAAAAAGCAAAAATATCGAAATACTAAGAATGAAAAAAATAAATACCCAATTACCCAGATGTACAACTAGTTTCCAGAGACGGTTTATAATAATAATAAGTTGATATTTTAAAGTAAAATGTCACTGAATTCCACGATTATTTTAAAAAAAGATTATATAATTGTCTAACTAAAATAACAAGAATGCATGTCCTAATTCATATCGTAATCATATATGAATTAATTACCCTGTTCATCGATAAGCACTATTGAGATAAAATCCGGTAGTACCTCTCCAATTAAACCCTGTTGCGAATTCAATTTTCAAACCGTGTCGATGTTTTTCTGGGCCAATTTATTTTCGCTGGTACATATCATCCAATAGCGCCGTGGAATTGAAATGGCCATCGCAATTTATATCCTACAGGATGGTTCAAAATTAGTATTAGCCAAATTCTATCCCTGTTCATGGACTAATGCGGCTCGTTCTACTCCGAAAGTATACAAGCTCATTCCGGAACTGCATCTGAGTGAGAAATTTATTATGGTTGCGCCCGTTCAGCGACAACATGGGCGTAAGTCCCTTGAAATAATAGAACCTCTCATTTACACGAGGTATTACAGTTAGGTAACCGGCTAAACAGGAAAAAAAAAGATTTTATAGCTGTTATAACAATGACTAGCCACAATTTTATTTGAAATATTTTTGGGTGAATTTAGCGTCATATTTTTAGTTTTTTTAACGTAAAATAAACTGATGCAGCAGCGAATCAATCAATTTAAGCGGAAAGAGTAAACAGGGCCTAAAAGGTTTATTGTATATTCCAATTAAAATTTACCGTTCAATTAATCACGCTTTAAACAAAATACTGATGTGGCTACGCTACATTGACTTTACTCCGGAAAATATGGTTTACCAGAAAAATTCAATATTCATATAGCCCAAAGATTTGAAGACAAACTTTGTAAGGTCGGAATAAAATATACAAATAACTTTTTTACTAGAGTTCACAAAATCCAAAGCGAATAAAAACTTCCAGTAAGGAAATATTTTAAAATAACAAGATTTATTGTGTCACACGAAATGCAGTTAAAAAAGTAAATGGAAAAAAATTATGCAATTGCACGAAGCAATTGTGATGTGATGGCTGAAATTGTTTTCGTGTGCTTTATTCTTTTTCAGTCGAAATGAAACACAAAACTCAACATATTTGCAGGAAAAGGCGATTCGACTGAACATTGTACGGAGATAATGTATATGGTACGCTGAAGGTTGGATAATCAAAAGGGATGGAATATTTTCGCCACAAAATTTAACGGACACATCGAATAATAATAGTAACATCTGTTATGGCACTGTCTCCGCCAGCAGTTAAATTAAACGGACCGAGCAATGGGGCGGTCTAAAAGGAAAGCGTGAATTTTCAACGCTACTAAAAATGGTAACGACATAAAAAAGGACCGTCAGACTCAGGTCGTGTGTCGTGTTACTTTATTGGGCCAATCATGGGTCATCCAAAGAGCTTTTCCCAATTATGCCAGAGGATGTATGGACATTGGTAGATGGCGTTTACTAACTAGCGAATGCGCGCAAAGCAATAACATTTCACGGACGAACAAGTTGTTCCACACGCGGCGGTACGTGATCTCACCTCACCCCCTCAGCTCCCTGACCACAGCTCCCCAACTAACTGATCTCGGTTCCAGACTACTTTTTCCTTTATTACGTGGCCTTCCGAGTGACTCCAGACTCCAGTGCTCCCAGGTGAGTGCCTCATGCGGCTGAGATCTATCCACGCAACGTATTCCGCTCATTTACGAAGACACTTCAACTTCTTCACCGCTTTATTTATGTACCACCATGAAGAAATATTACTACTTTGCTATTTTCAATCGCAGCAAATGAATTATTTATATAAAAATGAAATACTTCGTATACATGACCTTTAATCAAATATGTTGTTTAATATTATATTATTTTCTCAACCTCTGGCATATACACGATACATGTGCATACATACTAAACATTATGGATGGTCGTCAATTAATGTTAATAAGAAAATAAGTTCCGATTCCAAATAAGAAAACTGTAGATTAGTCGATGTTTCTTATTGACATTAACTTGAACGAGGCCCGGGAAAATCTATTTCTTGAACTATATAAAAAAAGTAGTGCACTCATTAAGTAAAGAATTAACCCAACGAAATATTAGGTTAAAAATTTTGTTTATAATAATTCAAACACTATTTACCCTTCTGTACTTCAACTTCCAAACCCGAAGATACTCTCAGTATCGTCCAGGAGGGCGATTCTCGTTCTTTTAGCCTTAAGCTAAATGATAGCATTCGTCAACGACTGCTATCGTTTGCGAAAGATAGCTGTCCGTCGCTTGTAACATCTTTTCTTAACTATTAAGCGATTCTCGTTCTTCTGATAGCCTTACAAGATCGATTTTTGAGAGACCTAGTAAAAAATCCTAAAGAAGCGTGGTTAAGAAATTGTTAAGAGATTATTGAAAACACAAATTGGTGAAATATAATTAAGTGACGCAAGGTTTCTAACTAAAACTTAAAAAAACAAATACTTTGTATTATAATGCATTTTAATAACTGCTTATTTTATTTATGAATGACATAAATAAGCCATTTATCGAAGATTTACGTTTTGTGAAAAGGTACTTACCTCGCTGGATAGTAATGACTTTTTTACAGATTCACCACTTCTAAAGTGACGTTTGCTGTCAAACTAACGCTGCCGAATGGCGATAACTGTCACCCAAGTTGATTTAAGAATGAAAGGGATTCTTATTTCGTTGTGGTTAACTTCAAAACCCACAATTTCGAGCGCCAGCTAGAAACTTATTATTATTTATGTAGAAATCCTCAATGGTATATGTAGTTTATTGTAAATTAAATCACTTATCTGGCTTTCGACATGTTACGTACTTTACAAACATCGCAATTACCTGATTCAATTAATTTAATAGCATTATTGTGCCACAAACAAGTCACTAATCATGTTTACAGTCAATACTTACGATAATATTAAGTTTTCTCTTATTAAAACTACGCAAATATTGCTAATTGTCAAAACGTCACAATTAAATGAAGCAAATTCTCCGCGAACGCTAGCGTTCGGCCGCCGAATGACAGGTCTAGGGGTACCCTTCGCGTAAGGCTAAAAATTTTGGCGCGCAATCGAAAATCTAAGGATTCCATCTGTCAACGAGAGAACCGGAATCGCTTCATACGAATAAACCGAGAAAAATCGTTAATTTGAATGTAAGGACGATTTTAGTGTCGTTAAGTAGAACGAGAATCGCCCTCCAGGTGCGAGACCACCATTCAGAATTGAAACATTGCTTGAAATGGCTTTGGCCGTGTTTGGTGACAAGATCTGAATAGCCTGGTACTTCCCCACCTTAATATTCACTACCTCCTTCCCCTCCCCTCTACCTCCAGCCTTACAATATACCCCGATTGGGGATGCCATAGTATCACTGGCTCCAGACGCATGGGAGCATTTGGGACTCTTGTGCGGAATTTAAAAAAAATCTATTAGCTATAGCTATAATTTATTAATACACTGCACTGAACATATATTTTTTAACAAATGTTTTGTTTACATTAATTATTGGATTGTGTCCTAAAAAGTATAATTTTTTTACACGTTTCAAATTTTTATCAATTGAAAAAAGATAATAAGTTACAGAAGGTTGATTGATAAATTATTTTCCAACTGAGGTGAAGTGGCGATGATATAGATTGTAGGCCCTTCACATTTATCATAACAACCATTAGATGGTTTAAATGTTGCCATAATAATAACCCTCTAAAAGCGCGTGCAAATAGGGCAATAAAAGTGAAATGAGGTAATGTTTGAGAATCTAGCGTATGCATGTAATACGTGAGCAGTGTAAACACACACGTGACAAATACGACACGCATTCACACATGTAACGGTCTCGTCCCAGCTAGTAGCCAAAGCCCATACATGTTGCATGACGTAGTATGTAGTAGGTAACCCGGTACAGATCTGTGGCAGTGGCAGTGGCGGTGGCTGTACCCTATACGGTACAGCTACAGAACTGTAGCAACCCCGAAGTGGCGGACATGTTTGCCCACACTTGTGCATGTTACCAAATTGGCTTTAAAAATTAGAATGTTTCGAAATTGCCCAGCGCGCGAAAACGTTTTCCGCGGTAAAATAACCACAGGATATTTAAACATTTTTCCCAATTTGTTGCATTTTGAAATAACAATGTGCTTTGGCCAAAGAACAGAAACACCTTTAAGGATAATTTCGTTGATTACCTCCTAAATTTCACGAACATAGTCATATACAATGGCGAATAGCTTAAATTTATACAATATACTTTCATGTTTACATTTCAAAATAACAAAAAAACAGAAAAAAATATTTAATACAATAGCAATTGAAAATGTAGCATTTTCCATGAAAGGATTTAAAATGAAATATTTGCCCCGGCGGAAAGTGACAATAGTTGGCGGTATCAGTGACACGGGGTGTTTTTGGAAGTCGGCTTATGATATTGGCACGGGCACTTTATTATCTCTGCTAGATAGACTCGGAATACAAAATGGCAGCACGAGTTGATTGTAGCTTTTACCCTATTGTTTTTGCTAAGGCGTGAATGTGCCTGTTTGGATTCATTGTTCACCGTGGCATTTGTATCGCGTCCGGTCGAGAGATTATTATTATTCTGGGGACGTGAAAAAACAACCCCTGCCATTGGGAAATGGGATGGAGCGTGGAAAAAAGGGGTTGGATCCGATAATGGCAAATTTTCAAAGCGTAGCTCAGAATGAAAGTCAGTCGAAAACCCAAAGGTGTATAACAGGCCCGAGGATAGTTTATTTTAACAACAATAATAAACAATGTAACAAGAAAGAGCAATGATTTAGTGAATAGTGTAAATCCACATCGAATAGTATACTAATTTACAGAAACACAAAGGTTAATACAGATATAACAGCTTTTGCATAAAAATAATAATTGTAGTAAAATAAACTTTTTTGTCAATATTACACGCTAAAAAGATGCAATGCCAACCGGAGCCAACTACATTACGGGAGAGAGGGACGCAGCGAGCACAAAGCGATCCCCGTACAAACAGTATAAAGTGGCACTAATTTAAAAAGGGGTTGAAAATTTAACATGCATTTTGGGTAATTCTATTAAAGTTAATGTTTACGGGCGGCGCGGGGATTGCGCGCCCCTGCGCCGGCGGTCAGCAGCGGCCGGCCAGGGCTGCCACATGCCGCACTCGCAGACATAGAATGGCACGGGCTAATTTGGATTAAAATTTCAAAAAGGATGAAATGGCGGACCTTGATGGATGCCGTGGCTCGCTGCTTCCTAAAGGATTTGATGCGGAAAATGTGGTACAGTAATTCTCGAGACTTTATAAGAGAGATGTTTTTATCCCAATCACAAACAGTTTACTCAAAAATCTTAACAATTAACAAATCCCAAAAGCAAGCAAAAATAACTCTGAAACGATGAGATCTGGCAAAACGATATTTGAAAAACAGTTACTTTCTAGCATTCATTTTTTGAGCTCATATTGCTCGTTTTTGTCATCATGAGCTGAAATGTTAATTTAAACGTAGAAAATGACGCTTTTTTCACCGGAAAAGGGGCTGAGTAGTAAAGACTAGTTATTGTATAAAATTAAATAAATATTTTTAGGTTTGGGTAATCAATCAAAATTTGATGCGAAATCGATTCGGTTAAATATTTTCATTAAACACGAACGTGAATAATATTCCTCGTGGATGTCAAGTCATCAAGTAATATGGACTTTATTACCGCGAGGCGTTCACATATATCATCGTTAACGTCTGAGATAATGGCGTTTATTAATTCCTCATAAATGTCAAAACAGTCGCTTCGTCTAAAGTTCTCATTTGTGTCAAAACTTAAATTTCCAATCCCAATCCACTCTCTGTCGTGGGAATAATTCCTGCTCTTATCGCCCTTCCCCACCCCCGTCCCTCGCTGTACCAATCAGACATTGTTAGATGAAATTTCAAATCTATTTGATGTTATACAGGTGAGTCAAATATTTTGAAATTAAGATTATTGCGAATATTATTAAGGCTTAGTATAAAGATAAACCAATTACATTGTTTTACTCTATTTGAACAAGGATTTTTCAAAATAAATAATTAAGTGCAACATGCATTCTTTATTAATGTAAGCTTTGCTTGTTCTTGGAAATGGAAATATATTTGCGAGGAAGTATAAATAATATCAGAAAAAAAATGTTGTGCGATTATCATGACACCAGATCTTATTGTGTGAGCTGAGATATTATAAGGTTACGTCATAAATACGAATGGTTATAGATGTAGATCTTCAAATAAAACCAGAATAAAAACATTAGAACCGCATAAAAGTAATATTTTTCTAGAAAAGCACGTAACGAATTTACTTTTACATAATTTTTTTGTTCGCATCAGGCTATTTTTTGATATCTAATGGTCAATACGAGGAAGTATATTAATGTTTTTGTTCGGTATGTTTGACACGATTTTATAAGCTGATTTAACATTAAATTGCTGATTTTCCTAAAATAAAGTAAATATGTGAACAGAGCTTGGAGACGAAATGTTAAATAATAAATCAAAGTCAAACAGAACCGAAGTAAATTCATGAGTGAGCGTATTTTACCGCATTACCAGTGTGCACGCGGCGCGACGCGTATGATCTACATACCGCGAATTAATAAAGATAACTGCGGTAGCGTACCGCTGCTGTATGATAATAATTACAATCCACCCCTCGGGGGCTTGTACCACCCCTGGAACAGTCCCAAGGTTGTAGAGATGCAGGGATGCTAACGAAGCGTAAAGTCGCCCCTGATTAAGGTTGAGGTCCTCGAATGGACTCTCACAAAATGGATGACGTCATATTCATAAAAAAATAACCGTCACGGAACGCGTGGTAGATGTGAAACATCAAAATTGAATTGAGAAAGTCAAAATGAAAGTATACATACTTTTAATTTTATTAAAGTATACACACAAAAATATATTACAAATAAAAAAATATATCATCAATTACAATAGATCCATTGCCAATTTTAGTAAGAATATATGGAAATTTACCACATAGAGTTTTGGCAGCCGGGCGGAAGAGGTTGACGAGTGACGAGGCTGGCCTAGTGAAGTATCTTTCCATGCAAGAGCATCGTCCCGTCTTGCCTCGCAAGATTAGGTTTTACCTCCCTACGCGCGCTACTAGATGTTTTACATAAAAAATACAAATAAAACCAAAACAACGCTGTCTTTCAGTTAAAAAAATATAATTTCGATTTCCACTTTGCATTCTTAATTATGAAATATTTACGAATAACTTTTATTTTCATTTTGAACTTAATCTAAACGAAACATGAAACAGAAAAATAAAAAGATAACGGTCACAATTAGGAATCGAACTCAGGATCGATTCCGGATCTTACCGGAACAGGCGTCTTAACCAACTTGACTATTGGGACCTATTTAAAGATGTGATGAATTATCATTGTAATGATTTATCCGGTTACCCATTGTAATATATCATTGAGGAAGAAGATAATACCAATAAATCTAAACAAAACATGAAACAGTACAAGACAGAGTGAATAAAAAGATAACGGTCACAACTAGGTCACAACTTTTTCAATGATATATTGATCGTTTGCTGAAGAAAATAGGTTGTACTCATAAATCTCGAACTAAAAATTCGTAGGATAAGATTAGAAATTTTCACGGCCAAAAGAATTATAGTGTTTATTTTCGGGGTATTATGTCGTGTTGCGCTTCCTCCTTCTTAAGACAACGTTTCGGAGGGAATTAAAACTGCTCTGATAACTATAAAAATTCGTAGATTATTTTTTACAGTTTCAAGATGGAAGTAAAATATTTTCAGTTCGCTATTGTGATCACACCATGGGATATGGAAATAATAAAACACGACCCCATATTGCTCATTCTCTACTTTTAAATTGTTCAATAAGAAAAAATGTGTTGAAACTCAGGCGGGAAATAAGTTCATTCATAAAAGAAAAAATATCGTAAGCCACAAAAATCTGATATCAAATCAATGATTTGTAAGATTAAGAGTACGCCTTATGACACGTTTCCATAATATGGAATGGAATTTGTATTACAATACAACATGATTTTTATGATTACAGGTTAGCCTTATGATACGTTTTCAAACAAAAGAAAGATTTTATATAAGTTTACACCAGTTTAGTTTATTAGGTAAGTCTTAACCTAGGCAACATTTATAGAACATAAAACATGTAAGCGGTGGTCGAAGGGGTAAAGCTCGTATCTTAAATTGATTGCCGTATTTAATTTGCATAGTTAAGGACTAATTAAGTAGGCTGTAGATTTAAATGAAATCTGATTAAGGAACCTTGATATTGTTTTGCTTCTATGTAAAAACAATTGAGGTTACAATTCACAATCATTTTCTAAAAGAGGCTTACCCTATTTTCATCATGATTATGATAAACATTTCCGTACTAAAATAAATCAAAACAAAAATTGTTTATTGAACTATGCTTTATTTTAAAAAATGTGTTAGTTATATGCTGATACTTGAGTTAGTTGGATCAATTTTAAATTACGTTTAAAATTAACCTTTAACTATACAATCGTAATACATCAAGTAATTACTACCCGGTTTCACACTAGTAATATAAATATATTTTTTTAAATTATTTCGAGTATTTATTTATTTATTGCATCTCACTAAACTAAAATCATGTTTTTTTCTCATAAAAATCAACCTCACTAGGCCTAAGCCTGTATCGAGGTGAACAATTTACATTTGGGTGAAGCAAACATATAGTAATCACAAACATAAAGTAATACTACATACAAGTATGGCGTGTTGTTTTATTTTTTGGCAGATGAATGGATATTTGAATGTTCCATAGTTCATGGTGAAAAACGCAAGGTGAACATGGGAGCGTTAAGAAACGATATGTTGTAGACAGAACGAAATTGGCATATTTTATTAAGAGCTTATGGTTCACATATTTATGATTATTAAGACAAGCAGCCGTGTGGCAGATGGACTACCTGTATAAACTACTATGTTTTAATATTATTGAATAAAAAAACACTAAAAAATGAATGATTTTATTATTCTCAAGATGTTTGCAAATGAGGTGGTATTATAAAAATGTTGAACAAATATTATGTTTATATAAAATGGCGGTTTATTTACAATGTAATTTAAAAGCGTGCTCAATGTCTTCGATACTCCTACAAACATTAATACACAACGGAGAATCAGATAAGCTTAAAAACATTATTGTTATTTCATATAGTCACGTACGTGAAAGTGGTACGCCCTATTCGGAGTTGAATTATTTTATCAAATTAGCCGGATGGCTAGTACAATGTTAACACATTAGTAATGATGAATTTAAACAGACACTGAATATGAATAATATAGAACGGTTACAGCGCAAAAATCCCTGGAGTGCGAATTTAACGTGTCCATCAAACGCATAATTAATTCCGTGACTGTGACACAAAATTCGTAACAAAGTAATTAAATTGAGGACTAATTTTGCTTTTATAATTATATAAAACTAACAAAAGTGTAACAGTGTAATATCTAACTTTGCATCATGCTATGCAATGCGCAATACAGTGCATTGTAATAATACTTCTGTGCCCACTTCGAGATATTATATTTCTGTCTTTGGCTTTATTAATACCAAATTGTCACAAAAATAATAGTATTAATAATGCCAAAGACAGAAATATAATATCTGTCTTTGGCAGTATAAGTATTAATAATGCCAAAGACAGATATTATATTTCTGTCTTTGGCATTATTAATACCCATATTTTTGTAACAAATTGCATGGATATTTATTTTTAAAGTTCTTTTAGGCCCCTCTGCGTTGCTGCATAACAGTTGCTCACTTTCGTTTTTCGTGTATTCTGATACCATTAAGGATATTGAAATGCCCATTAACTGACTTCGTTTCTAATATTAAAATATTGTATGAAACTTCTTATGGAATTTATTGGTTCGGTATAAAACTCCGATCATAAAACTGATGAATTTCCAATGTTCAACGTAAATACTGTATCGCAATCGACTACTATCACGCAATTTACTGTTTTTCTATTAGATTTTTATAATCGAGTAAGGGTTGTTGGTTTTTAATATCAAATTAAATTGTGACTTAAAAAAACCAACTATACATATAATGTGAGTTTGCTTTTAATCCTACTTAGGAGAAGAAATATCGGTGATGTTAGCCATAGAACGCAACATTCACTTGATTTTAATAATTCTGAGGTAAAAAAAGAAATGTTTTACTTTTTATTCGAAGCTGCGGAGAAGGGTGGGGAAGGGTGTGTAGTTGCTTGTTACGGTCGGGGAACATCATTGAATCACTTTTTTTATTGCGGCCGCCATGGAAATGTTACATCTCTGGCATTTTGAAAAATTCAAATACGCAATAAAGGCTCGCAAGGAACAACAGGTGTGGATAATAATATTCGTAATGATAAATACGGTACACTTTTTAGCGGAGAAGTTTGGGGTCGAGCGCCAGTTCACGAGGCAAGGGAGGGGGTTGGCACACCCCTGTCCCTGTAGGGACTATTGTAAACCAAAAGTCAGCATTTCCTAATTAATCTTATTGAAAACAGGGCCGCGCCAAGCCTAATGAGCGCCTTCGTGCAAATAGGTATCGAGTCTACTGTTCACCGCAGGAGGTCCAGGGGACTGGCACTCCTCTGGGTCATATAATGATTTAAAAAAATGTTACGGCGAAGCGTTCTCCTGACATTCAAAATATGAGCTGTGATAGAATAAAAGGTTTTTCAAAAGAAAAGGCCACTGAGTTATAGGCCAAGTAGCTTTTTTAGTGAATTTACAGAGGTATCGAAGCTGTATAGGTGAGGCAGAACATTTTACATCTTAAGGTCGTTTTATTTTGACCTTATTATCGACAAAAAATTTAAAATCAAAGGAAGCTAATTGTGAAGAAATCCACGCAATTGAAATTACAACTGAAACGCCCTTTTTCGTTTGGCAAATACTTAATTAAATTCACCTGGCGGAGAGTAACATCGATACCTAAATAACCAAACGGGAATAGCGCCAGCTTAGCTAAGTAATGTGTATAGTCAATAGTCGACCGCAGTGTGCCGGCATCCCATGTACCATGTACAGTTGTACAGTTGGGGTGACAATTATACCGCCTACATTATCCGGTATTAATCCCTCAAAATGGCGTTGCCTGTTAATGCAAAACATGTCCCGCGGGCCCCGGGAATGGGGGCACCGCACAAACACTGTGGTCGAAAATGGCTTCGAAACAAATACATGCGGTCCAAATATTTACACAAACAATAAAACAGCCTTTTTCGTATGGAATTTACAATTTTTCGAATGAAAAGAGCCGTAATTCGTTAATTAAACAAGCCGATAAAAAATTTCCATCTAATGGACAGATAGCATGATCGTTTGTTTTCTCTTAAAATGTAGCTTTTTATTCAATGTTTAATTTGATGAGGAAATATTGATCATGTCTGTGTTTAATTGAGTGGCTTTTCACGCTTTAAATTAATATTATTACCTGGCGTTATTTTTTTTCCAAGCCCCCCAAGTAATGGAGTAAGTCAACAAGCTGCGCTCGGATTTATTCGGCACTTTTAATTTGCTCGGCTTTGGTATTTTTCATAAAACTACTGCTTCTTTTAACCCGACTACGCCCAAGCTTAGCCACTTTTTTGTTATTTGAACAATGGAAAAAAAACAAACAATTTAGCATCTTGTGTTTTTTATCGTGAGTTAGAGAGATACATTTTTAAAGTAAATTATGAAAATCTCACTGCGATCTGAATTTGGTAACGTTAAATTTTTTTTTTAGTATTAAGTACAATATACAAAAAGATATCTGCTTTCCAGTTTAGAGTTCACTGGCTGTTAAGGAGTTAAGTTGATGAATTTTAAACAAATGTCAAAACATATTGATTCAGTCACTAAATTACTGAACTAGGGACCCAACCACGTGACACAATGTAACAGCTGAGAGATAATGCAAATTAAAAGTGCCTGTTGGTGCCAAAGTGATGAAACCAGCCATGAAATAGCAAAAGAGATCGATGTGACGCCGACGTATTCAGGCGGTCGTGATGCCACCGCCGCGACGTGCGACGCGCCAGGCACCGGACGCAAGCGTGATGTGTGCGGCGTCGCTAATGATGATCATCCTAATGGTCGCAATTAGAATGTACCAAGTGTCAATTATTCACGCGACAATTGATTGCTAACAGGCGCTACCTTCTTGTTGATTACAAATCAACGGATAACATATTGCAGTCAAATCGCGATTGAAACTTGTTACTGCTGAGATTATGCGACACCCATTCTGGATTAAAATTGTGCATTTAATAATATGAAAAAGTTTAAAATCTAAGCAAAACCCATATACGTTAATAATATCAGCTTGAAATGTTGAGTTATAACTTTAATATTAGTCTCACATCTTATATATAATTTCCATTGTGGATTGTTGTGGTGTTTCAAAAGTTGCCATCAGTGGTTCAACTCAAAGTGGTATTTAATACTTCAAATCAAATCACCTAGATAGTTGACAGTTATTTAATACAGAAAATATGGTAAGCTATCTTCAATTAAGCCGATTGTCGCGCTTGTTGGCCCAACCAACTTTACTTACTGTTTGGGTAAGAAACTATTTATCAGTCCGATTAGTATCTCGAGACGTTCCCGTTTCAGTCGCAGCCGCCGCGCCATCTCACCGTAACACGGATATAACTCAGCTGTGACACACAACTAAGTTCTCCCTTTCCAAACTATCCAGGAATAATGCCGGACAGGATAGAGCTCGACACCGGCCCGCACCACAAGCGGTGGGTTAATCTACGGAATAATCGCGGGCTCTAAGTTTAAATCTAATTCGGTGGTATCGGACTGGCCCTGTTACCTCTTCCCTGCTCCTGTGCTGCCAGTTGCTGTTACTTTCTACTAGTTCTCGGCATTGTCTTTTGACCGGGAATGGCTTGTCAACTTTAATTCCTGGAATGGCTTTATATGGTGAAGGCAAACTCTGCAATTTGTACGTTAGCACAAAATGTAGAGATACTTTAAGCTGTTTTAGTTTAAAAAGATATTCAAGCTAACCGTACTCTAGTAGGAAGAAAATATTCTAGTGGGTAAACGTAGAACTGTTTAACGTTCCGCTTGCACTAATTATCACACCAAAACTAGAAGTCAAGAACAAATCATGTTTCGTAGTGTAAGTTAGGAAGGATTAGTGTTTAGGTAAGGAAGTTGCACCGGAAACTTGGTGCGGAAGGAAGGTAATTGATTAAAGGAGCTGGGTGAGATTATGTGCATATCCGCAATTATCAGTGCACGGTCCAGCAGAAGTGTCGGCGTAGCGTTAATGGGATTTTGATTACTTGGCATATAACATGCGGGAACGTTAGTTTGTGGAGTTAACCATTATGTGTGCAGATTTCCGGAATAAGTTTGTGCTCGTAAAACGCCACTGAAAATGAGTTTATCTCGTGAAGACCCAGATGGAATGCAGCCAGCATCCAGCTACCGGAGCTACTTTGGATGCAGGGATCGCAAAGCTACTAACATTTTAGAATGATCATTTTTCTAAATTAGACATTCCGGAACCTGTGTGTGCCTCTTTTGCCCATCGTCTCTCCAAATAACATTTTAAAACTCGTTTAACTTTTGCGTATAAAAAATACTATAAGAGAGAGGAAAAGTAATGCGAGACGCGAATGGTTTGCGGCAGATGGTGGGAATGCGAAATGTTTGTTTTTTTTGACGGCAATTAAAGAAAACTTTTGACTTAAATTTAAGAAAATTCTTAAACGGGCAGCACTTTTTGCAAGGTTTTTCTCGCAAAGTGAACGGCTTGAAAGCCGTACTAAACAAAACACAACGTGCAAAAGTTTTATGCACAAAATATTTTACTTAAATTAACTGAGCTTTTAATATTCTAGAAAAAAAGAATAAATAAAGTAGCGTGAACTCTTGCTAAATTTCTCCTTACTAAAAGCTTCACTTTTAATCTTCGTATTAGATGAATGTTTTCTTCAAATAAACTTAACAAGCAAATCACATAACAAGCTGCGGATATTCTCGTTATTCCGCAGGATGCTGTAAAAGCGTTCAGTAAATTATGCATACTTGTGGGGATTTAGAAATCTCAATCTCTGGCGCTGATTTCTAGGAGAGATTCCTCTGGAGAACAGTCATCTTGTTTGAGACAATTAAAAACAGTTGACTGCGAGTCAGTCAACAAAGTTAGCATATGAACCAAAACTTTAAAGTTAGACCGTAAACCGAAGTGTATTTCATGCAAAGTGGTTTCCTGATTTTAGCAATGGAAATTATTGGCTTTGCTCTTCTATTATAACACAACCATTTTAAATACTGATAGACAAGCATTAGATGTATTCTTTCAACTGCGTGAAGCATTTTTATGGGATTTAGTTTCAATCAACTAGTGACGTAAACCGTTGTTAAATCTCGCTACATAAAGTTTGTTAAATTCAATTCACGTAAGAAGCTAACGTATCAAAAAAAAACGTAAACTACCATCGAGATAAGGAAACATCTCGCCAATTTAAGTTAAACTTAGTTTAAGTGGATCACTTTTCGGAGTTTGTTGGTGTGGCAGTTTAGGCGAAAATGAGAGAGACGCGAATCAAGACGCGAAACCACATCGCGAAAGGTCCGTATTGCTTCCTTCACGTTTTTTCATAGTCATGAAATAAAAGGGACATTTTGATGGGTAGGTCGCAAAGTGAGAAGCGGGGTGACTAGTGTGTGGAACGTATGCACCAGGCCATTCAGACATTAAGGCGATAAGAGGAACTTTGCGAATATTGGAATGAGACATTTAATATTTATAAAGTTGTGAATAAGTAAGACGTCACGGAGCTCTTATGTGTTCTATATTGAAACGTTATTTGCATGCAAATGTATTTTTTGTTCTACCCCCTTTGTGCGCGGTGAGGGAGGTATCTTTAACGCGAGGAGATGTGGCTGTAATGGCTCCACCAGATACGACCCTACATATGTTCCGCTTGTCACAGGGAATGATTTCTGGCGGGTTTTATTACTCGTATAAAAAATATTTACTCGTTAAAATAGAATGAAATTTTTGGAATTCAGGGTAGAACTAGCAAGGAAAATGTTTTGGAATTCAGGGTAGGACTAGCAAGGAAAATGTTTTGGAATTCAGAGTAGAACTTGCATAAAAAATGTTTAGAAATTCAGGGTAGAACTTGCATAGAAAATGTTTTGGAATTCAGGGTAGAACTTACATTGAAATTTTTTTTGGAATTCAGGGTAGAACTTGCATAGAAAATGATTTGGAATTCAGGGTAGGAATAGCATAGAAAATTTTTTCGAATTCAGGGTAGGACAAGCAAGGAAAATGTTTTGGAATTCAGGGTAGAACTTGCAAGAAAAATGTATGGGAATTCAGGGTAGGACTAGCAAGGAAATTTTTTTGGAATTCAGGGTAGAACTTGCAGGGAAAATGTTTTTCTTCTTTAAAAAAAAGGTTTAATTATAATGATACTACTCTTATTACATATGTATAGGAAAATCTTTATTAGTTTTAACAATTTAAAAAACTTAAAACTTTTATAATTATATTTAAAATAAAAATATAAAATTTATTTTTTTCCCAAAGTATTTGGAAGTTGAATGAGCATAATGCAATATGACGGAACACTCTTCGAACCGGCAATAACGACCACGATTCCAAGATTTTCATCTTTTCCCAAGTTTAGACGACTAAAGTTTTGGTCATAACCGTTTGAATGAAATAAGGTTCCGATGCACTTGTCTGCACGCATTTGGAACGTAAGTGCAAGACTGAAATCCAGAAAATGTAAAAATGGCTAATGCTGACATTTACATTACTAACACAGTATTCATCTTTCGGCGAGTTTTGAGGTTAGTATTTAAATAATAATCCAATGATTCAACGTACTACGAATTCGTCAGATATCTTCCCGCTGAAATGTATGGAGATATCGTGGTGGATTGTACAAAGCGTTAGAAGCGTTCATTTGTGAAATCTAGAAATGATTTGCATATCTCCAGGCGATATTACGGCGAACCGGTAACGATCACAGATTGGCGGCTCCTAACTGAAGTCTAGGCTAGTGACTTTCCCGCCAGCGATAGGTAGGAAATAAAAATAGCTAGAAAAATCTCCGATGCACAACCTGCTGTAAAAATTTCGAAAGGCTCAATTTTCCTTATTTAAAGATCCGTAGTTTGAGGTATTAGTGGTACTTCTTTAAATTATTCCATCAAATGAAATAGTGCTATAATTTTATCAAATACTTCTTTGGTGGTCAGCTTTGAAAAAACCCAACGATGATTAATTCAAAAACTTTAGCAATTTAGCAGGTAAACCAAAAATGTATTAACAGTTTTATTTGAAAAAAGCGATATATTAATAATTCATATAGAGAGTTATCATAGGCGAGAAAAGCCTCGGCTGAAATTTTCGAAAGTGTTTACATCATTACGGCATTAAGGCAAGTGCCAAAGTTTATCCATCAAAATTCTAGTTTCTTTCGCGCTCGCTCGTCGCCGTCTTAGGGGCGGAAGGGACGGGGGAGGGATGGGGAGGAAATCGCGGGGAGCAAAGCGGAAAGGGGAGTCAATAAAAAAGGGGGATGTGTAAATATGGCAGCGATGGTTTTTTGGTCGACTTAAAATCAGACGGAGTCTCAAAGCGACGATTAGAGGCGGCTGCATTGACTAAATTCAAATCTCGATTGCTAATATTCGCGTTCCTCTAGGATAAAATAATCAAGAGGCTATGTTGGAACGTGAACAATTTACAATTCGTCGGCTGGAGCAATAAAATGAATTGAATCGGATTCGCGAACTAAGATGGTCTATGAATATTTGAAGTCGGTTTATGGGTCGCACATTGCTGTATGCAAATGTATCGGGAGATGTATCGCAAATTTTTTTCACTCTCTGAAACCCACTTCCAAAAAGTTTGTGGTAGAGTGGGAAAGTATAGGTGCAAAGGATCAACGTTGAAACATTTATGATGATTTTTTCTTTTTGGTATTATTCCTATAACAGACGAACATCCGGATAACTTTAATATGACGAATGCCGGTGAACTAAAGTGTTTATGTATTTAGTAGTTTAGCGGCCGGATTTATCGCCAAATGCGATTAGTGTGTCTGTGTTGCGGCTTCCGAACGATGTTTTTTTTATCTTCCTTCAGCCGTCAGTGTCAGTTCGGTGGCGCGCCCCGTGCCGGGCCCGGGCTGTGCGTGCGCCGGAGAGCAGAAAGTGCCCGAGCAATTGATGGGTGACATTTATGATGTTGATAAAGATGGCGGACGAGGAGACGTCATTTCCTTCGGCCGTCCCACCTCCCATCCCCTACCTGAAACGCTGCCCTTTCCGGCGTCATTCCAGGCCATCTTGATATCGCTTGATGGAGCATAAACAAGACGATAACACGATAATGCGAATTCGATAAATAACCACCGAGTGATTAAATCTCTATTACGGCGAAGAAATATTCAATCCTATAGAAATATTATTCATGGTAATGATTTTACTTTTACTAGCATGTTTATTGTGAAAAACGAAAATGAATCACGCAAATTATTTATTGATGCATTGAATGACACCCTGGAGATTGTCTTTATTTACCCAATTCAATATCCTTTTGGGACATATATGTCGTAGCCGTATATAATACCACAGTTGGAGAAAAGGGGATGAACATGAGAAGATAATATCAAATAACTTACCTCTGTGTCGGTTGGTTTGTTTATCAAACATGAGCATAGCGTCCTCAATCTGGAATTAAAAACAAACATAAACGTTAGTTTTACATTTTTTTATAGACACGACTTTTAAATAAGTCAGTGAGGTTGTTCCAATTGAATCTTGAAATGGAAATAATTTAATTGTATTCCATAAATTAATCATTCCGAAGGAAAAGATATTTAGCCACTTGAACTATTATGCAACAACACACGCCATAATTTAAAAAAGTCACATTCAAACCAGATATAATATTGAGGTGATCGGCGAAAATGTACATTCATAGTATTTATATCCCCACGCCAATCTTAAACTCACAATATTTTCCGAGTAATACTGTAAATATTACCATGTTAAAGGTAAAAATAAATGATTTGAAATAAAATTAAGAATTGCAGAAAAACAAGTTCTGCGAAGCCTTTCCGATGTTTGTTATTTGTCGCAAGTGTCCCCCAGGCTGACTTCCGTAGACTTTGTTTCATGTACCGAAACTCGAAGCTTTTTCATGTCAGGGGCTGTAAGTAATATTGAGGCAACAGCGGTTACTGAAGAAAGTGTACGAATAAAATATCGGACACGGTTTTTTCTATTTTCCCCGAAAAGCCTCAAGTGAAAATAAAAACACCCTATACCCACTTCTGCAACATGGGCCGTTGGGCAGGTAATATTTATTTTTTTGAAAGGAATAAGGAAATAAGTAACAATGAATTTTCACGAATATAATAATATACAATTTCGTACATTAATGTTTCCTTTTTACTTTTCCATGATATGGAACATTAAAAGGTAGCCGTAATTACAACTTTGCGTGTCGGATGTGGGAGAATGTATATATTATATTCGAATGCTGGGGAAGTAGTAATATAATCATTTCTGCGATGACGCGGTCTAAGCTGAGATTTGGAAGAAGGAATCCGGGCTGGTACGAGGAAAACTAATGCGATTCTCCGCATTCCGCAAACATTCGTAAAAAGCAACGCCAGGCGGGGGGCGTTAAACGCTTAATGCGTATCATCATACCGAGCTTCCCCAACCGCGTAGGACCAGACGACGGACGCTGGAAATTCTGTTCAATTTTATAGAAAATGTTCAAGTACTCAGTGTTTAGATGTACGTTGCCTTAAATATTTATATTTGTGAACCGAGTCTTAAAAATCGATCAAATGTCGTAAAGCTTTATAGTTATAAGTAAACATGTATTGTGATATATTATTAAGTAGAAAGTAATGTTGTTTTACAGAACCGATTTACAAAATTTGGAAAGTAGATGGAAAATAGAAATACACTTCACTTAATTCAAAGAATAACCCACTTCATTCTTGATTCAGGTGTAACAAAAGAATCACAAGTCAGAAACGCTACATTCCGGTATTGATACCGATTCGATACGGTTAGGTCCGTAGAGGCCATTTCGTTCTATCCGTGGAAAGAGGGCGGAGGCTGGTGTGGTGGGGGCGGGGGCGGGGGATAACGGCTCCCAAGGGCAGCCTTCCACTTCTAACTTACCAATTCAACTTTTTGTTACATTTACAACCGTGACTACGCATGTTAGCCGCGCGTGGAAATTTGCTCCAGCCCTGTCGATTGTATGCTCAGTTGGAGTTGCCTCGAGGTGATATGGATCGCTAGGAAATGTAGGGTAAAATTTATTTCAAAATACTACGTTAATAATCCACCGCTTGCGTAAGACAATTTGCTGACGAGCCAAAAAAAAATCAATACAGAAAATGCGTTGGATTTATTTGAAAAGGATAATAAACTACCTACCCGAAAAATAAAGAATTCTTTTCGCGCGGAAGAGAAATATTTTTAAATCGTTTTAGGCGAAGAAAGCGATTTGTTCTTAATATTGGAATGCCTTGCGATTTGGTTGACAAGTTCGGGAATTAACATATATTTCTCTTCAATTCGAGGGTATCGTTTAACATTAAAACCCCATTATCGGATTTAAAAACGGTTTATGTTCACCTACCCCCTTGTTGACTTCTCCAAACGTATACCAAGTAACTTGAACGCTCAACTGTAATACTCACACTGCGACGTTCGATGACAAAAGATCACGTACGAAGCAAAGTGATTCGTAAAAAAGTGGTAATATGTAAGGACAGAGAAACGTATGCCGTGTGAGCGAATCGGTGTCAAAACTCAAGGATCAGGCATGACGGGAATCTAAATGAAAAAAAGTATTTTACGGCGTGATCTCAGATTGAAGTTGAGGATTCGGAAATTTCGAATCGAAATATTATATCTGGCCTTCCACACTTTCATAAATTCCGCCATCCTTTATCTTTCAATTTCCCGTAAAGTGAAAATCAATACGAAAATCTTAAGTTATCAGAATAGATCTTCAGGATGAACCAGTATTTTCCAAGGAATACTGGAAAGGACATGTTGCATTATTTCTGTACAAATTTAAAACCACTGGATAAAACAAACAACAAATTGTAGATAATTGGTATTTACGGAGGAACATGCCTAATTTAGTAATCTGATTTAAAACATATATCGAGTGTGGTTAATAAAAAATAATTAAAAAAAGAAAAGAAAAGTTCTTGGGTACGAAAGTTTTATTGACCTTTTCCCTCATTAAATGACTGATCAGTTTTATAAGGATTATTATTACAAAGTTCATGCGGGGTTCTTTTGTGTTGAGCTACTAAAGAAAGCGTGCGTAGCGGAGATAACGGCGGGACCTTTCAAAAGAAATTGACGGCCGTTCCCTTCAATTTTTATCTTCGGCTATCGCACACAGGGAAGAATGCACAAGGCCTGGACGGTGATCAGAGAGGTATGAATGAACACTATCATATTGACGCCAAACTCGAAATGAAATGTTTTTGACGCATTTTTAAAGAATATTCAGAAAAAAATAGGTAAATCAAAGTAATCCTCCAAAATAGGTATATCGGTATGACATTAAAAAAAACAGTTATTTTATAATGTATCTGTAAAACTCACAATGCCTCTAGAGATGTAGACATTTTCAAGTGTAACTTGAAAACATATAAAATGCAACTTACTAAACTGATAACTTAATTTTTTATTTTGTGAAATAATCCTATCATCCTTGTTTATTTTATTGTTTTTATTATAATCATGTGAAAACTGTATTAACTACTAATTCTCTTATTCAACTCAACTCAACTCTATATATTCAACTCTTTAATTGTTTTTATAACATTTTGTAATTCCTTATAATGTTTATTCTTTTTATTTTTTTGTCAATTATAAATATATTGTATAGGTGCAAATATTGAATCAACGACTAGAATGTAATATTATTGGTCTAATATTGTAAATAATTGCTATTTATGCTAAATATATAAATGTTTGTTTCCCAAATAAAATATAATAAAAAATAGAAATAAAAAATATTTGTTTTCAAATTTGATGTCAAATGTTACTTGGTCCCAGCATGAAAAGGAGATCAAAATTTACATGTTCAATTGCAGTGTGACAGGTAGGAGGTATGTAGAATTGTATTGTATGAACGCTGTAATAAGTTTTTCTGGCGGACAGGTGAAATGGACATTTTGAATTAGAGGACAGCAATAAAAATGGCAAAAAGTCTATTGCCATAGATACATTCATGTACCACTGCGACCGCACATCAAATGAATTCCAGTTTCACTCAGAGTAAAAAAAATCCAATATTTAGCTTGCGGCCTCAGAGGCCCGTTATATTATTTAGTAGTGAGGCATCAACGAGGATTATCGGCCATTTGCAAATGTGACATCAATGATATACGATCCAATTCCAAATGGACGACTAGTTATTACGGGGAAATTTTAATGCCACGATGTTGTGATATATTCTGATATCTATGTTCGATAATGAATCACAGAATAAAATATTCGTGAGACCGTTTTGTTCTGCGTTTGAACATGTTTTCAAGCGAAATCACGCACAAACTAAAGATGAATTAATTGTGTAATATGCGGAACGATTACACATTTAGGAACGTTCGGGCGTGATATGACTGGTCCCGGGCTTCGGTCGCCCCATGCGTGTTTGGTCTTTTTATACAATTATTTGATTTATGAAACATAAACGTAAATTAAAAGCGCGGTTTATGTGTTTTTAAGCAAAAAATTGCAGAAAAGCATAATGAATACTTAGCTAAATTGTTTTGTGTTTGTTCTAGTAATAACATCGAAATACATTTTATGACAGTAGCACAAGCGTATCTAAAAATGATCGTGATGTGAAAATGATTATGATCATCATACAATATCAACAAATAGAAACATAAACATAATTCAATTATTTATCATCGTACAAAAGTATGAATGTAATAATCACATAGACATTATTACATGTTCAGTAAAATATGCTTGATTCTATTGTCACCTTTAATTTGTGCTCTTGGATATCAAATTACTAATCAAAGGGTTCCAATCACAAATGAGAGAAAGGCAATATTAATAAAACGTTTTTAAAAACTATCCGTCATTGAAATTTTAATATTTAATATATAAATCTCTTTTTTTCCATAAAAACCAATCGGATTAAATCCATAAATTTCTTTCAAATATCAAAAGGCAACGGATAGCATTATCATTAAGCCTTAAAAAGGTATGGAAGGCAGCTGAATTATGGCAAATAAAAGGAATTGAGAGAAAAAGGCGAGGTCCGCCGGCAGTAATAGATCATGAAGCGGCGATCCCGCCCCACCGAACTGAGAGAACTTTCCTCTAAAATACGGAAAACCAGAGAAGAATCACTCACATCTCCGGGTACCTGCTTCCCGCCCACTGGGCCCACCCCGTACCGTACGAGAAACAACTCACTGACCAAAGAAGGTAAAGCGTTTTGTTTCATAACAGAAAGACAGCGAAAATAAAAGTGATGCACTTTTTAGATCAACCCAATCTTTTTAGATCAGTCAAATCATGTTAGTTAGCAAGATTTGACTTTTAATAATCACACTAGCAATAATTACATACATTCAAACATAATAATCTATTAAAGTGTGTGTTTAACATGAATCTATGATATTATAATATGTATGTGATGCTAAATCATAGTGTATATCAAAAAATCTATGAATTTATTAGGTTACTTAAAAATTTACACTATAACACATATTATGCAAAAATGAGGTTTTAAGCAAAGCAGCGTTGGAGAATAACACTTTTAGATAATTCCGTGTCGATAAAACGTATGATTGTTGATGGGAAACGAACACACGCTGTAGCAGCTGCCGAATGAAAGATTTATGTTTTAAGTTTAACCCATTTAAAACACGTGATATTTCGTTACCAACTTCGGGAAATAATAATTTAAGATCTGGAGAAAATTTTCCGGGGAAGTTGGTAGCAGCGCCGGCGAACATTCCGTAACTGGAGTGCTTGAGTTGAACTTTTGTTATAAATGCTTGTCAAATAAACGGTTCCAAGTACAAGCATAAAGAAAAAAACCTCATTTTGATTTCTGCGAAAGGGTTTTTATCGCTTTCGTAAACTTGATAATATTAGTACTACGTAAATTTCCCTTATTCTTGTACTTCAATTGTCACCATTTCCAAACTAAGAGCTTTCCTAGGATCAGGAGGTTAATTAGAATAATATTTCACTAGAATTTAATCAACCCATTTGACCTACAAGCATTTATGCTTATAACAAGAATCTATTAATAAATAATATGTTTAAATAATTTTATGTCAATTAAATGTTATATTTTTATTCAATTTTTGCAAATCATTTTATAAAAATGATATTTATGAGGATATTTAAGACAAACGCAATAACAACAATATGCTGGAAACATGAAAATACCTTCTCTTTAAGATAAAACAGTATAAATTGTGGATATCCCGAGATTTCTAGATTTCAAAGAAATTTGAATAAAAAATGATAAAGGAGAATAATCAATTAAACTGACATAAAGGATAAAAATTTCCGGGAAACTTCAAACGATTTTATTCGACTAGACCTCACCCCTAATAAATCATTTATGCAAAATATAGAACGCAAAAGTATTTCCCTTATAAGTCATCCCCGACAATATTTTATACCAGTCACTTTTAAGACACGAATGCGAATCCTTAGGGCAAAATACAAAAAAAATAGATTGACGAATTGCGCCACGGGGATTGGTGCCGTCTCTCAACCCGAATCTCAACCCCCGACCCCCGGAACCTTCCTCACCACCCACTACCACCCCACTACCATCCCACTAGCTACCCCTTCAAACACAGGCCGGGACATCGAAAACATAATACACTTAAACAGTCTGAACTAACAATATAAGAACCGTTTGCTTCAGAACCGGGAAACCTCTTATATGCCTCTTTTCTGTTTACAATCGGGAAAAAGTAATCTTATAAAACAAGATAATACGAAACTCGATGTTGCAGCTTTATTTTTTTATATGATCTCTGCAAGCGTATGTCTTTTAAAAGACAACACAATTGGTCATCGCGAGGCGAATATGTGTATTCGATGATTATATCTTGCAGTTATTTGGTAAGGGACTTTTCAATTGTAATACTCTTGAAGGCAGTATTATTAAATCCATTACATATTTTCAAAGAAACTTTTACGTACACTGTAAGTACCTATGGTATTGATTGCTTTTATATATAGCTTAATAGAAATTGAACACTTTGGTTTCATGCTTTCGTTCTGAATAAATCTTAATGTATCGCAGTAAACACAAAATACAAAAGGCGATTTTTGTTTTAGCTTCTAAATATACAAGAGATTTTACTAGCATATGATACTTATTTATTTATTATAACTCCGAGAATTTTTGAAAATAAGTGCATGAAGTCTGAGAAGTAGAATTGGTGGTTATGATAGTGGAGTTGAGAATAATTGAAGTGAGGAGAAAGGGAAGCCGGGAAGACAGCCCCCAAGCCCACTCATCAGGTGTTAAGTCGACCACATGTTAACCATCCTAGGAGGGTGGTGTGGGGCGAGCAACACTCGCAACTAAAGTCTATCTCTCCTTGCTCTTAACACAGTAAAAGCCTCGCGGTAAATTCCTTTAAGGCCTAATTTAATTAATTACGAACACTATTTCAAGACTGTATTATTATTCGGATACGGAAAACTTGCTACGCGAAATTTATAACATATCTGAAATAAACTTAAGCGCAATATTATTATTTATTTGACAATGTCAAAAATTATAAGATCGAGCCTCAGGAATTTGCCTGTCTATAATGTTATGTTATTGATTATTAACTTCGTTTGATAATAGAAACATTGTTTAAGACACTTGTACAATAATGAAACTAATGTATCATTAAATAAATACTTTCATGTTTCACTTATATAAAAGAGCCTTTTTGAGGGATAAATATATATAAGAAAACCGTCCTAAAAATAACCATTAATGAACAATCAAATAGTTAATTTTATAAATAATCATGATATGCTAAATGAATAAAAAAGAAGGTGAATTCGTTTGCAAAAATTTAAAAAATTTAGTTCATGGAAGTAAATTGTTCCACGTTTACGGTTGCCAAAATATCTGAAATTCGTCAGCATTTTTCAGATTTTTAAATGGTTCGCCTCGAAACTTCTTTGATTATCAAAAGTGTACGCGGCCTCATTAAGTCGGCTCGGGGACGATTTATTTTTGCGCCGCAGGAGAAAAAGCTCGTTGATATAATTAATTTATGACTCTATCATTCTCGAACGTAAAGTTTATCACGGGGAACTGATGAAAGTTGGGAGGACTTGTCATGGCGGTCACGCGCGGACCGTGGGCATTACGGCAGGGGCGGTGGCGGCCGGTCCGCGCCGGGCAAAGCCGGGCACAAGGACACCACCTACTGCCTACTGCCACTGAGCGGCAACGAGAATAGCCTATTTAAAAAGGGACACTTTTATATTTTAAACAGAACTAGAACTGACTAGAATAATGACTCTCTCGTATATGCAGATATGCGAGACATAACTAATAAGTTTTAAAATAGAGCCAGTGGGACTACGATCTCGAGTGGAAGGAAGGTTGGCAACTTTGCTATTGGAATTAACCTCTTAAACGCCAGCGCGTCTTCAAGGATACGTTTAAAATAAAATTTCTTTGAATATAACCGGCTATTTGGGAAAAATCGCGTAGAGTAGATTATAAATAAATAACCACATTATCTGGAAACACGTTACAATTTACAAAAATTTAATTTTGCAAAAAGAATGTGAGTTATTCAAAATTTTCCGGTGGCACATCAAAAGATAAATAAAAATGGATAAATAATTGATTTAATTTTGCATTGTGGTTTCTTATAAGGGTGATACTTAGATTATCTTCCACTCCTGTAATGGGTGTAAACACGGTATATTTTACTATTTTTTAAAGTAAATTATGCGTGTTCATGAAATAACAACAAACGTAAAATTTTATTTATCAACGCTGTGATTAATGCCTTGATTTATTGAGAAATTTA
Source organism: Hesperophylax magnus (assembly GCA_026573805.1). Lineage (NCBI taxonomy): Eukaryota > Metazoa > Arthropoda > Insecta > Trichoptera > Limnephilidae > Hesperophylax > Hesperophylax magnus. The sequence goes on along the minus strand of JAIUSX010000006.1, from coordinate 6,603,808 downwards.
ATAAACATTTAAAAAGACAATTATATTTAATTAAACACTATGAAATAATCAGTACGAATATAATATCAAACTAACGACACGATACCAAGAATTGCTTTTAGTAAGCATCCGTAAAATAAACGCAATATACGTGGATACATAATATGTACGTGAAGGGTTGCACGGTAATGCACTGTATTTCAGTAGTTGTAACACACACCGTGAGAAGAAACGGCCTACACTGCTGCTACACTGCCTACTACGCACAGGCAGTACTTCAACCCTTTCAAATTCCCATCCCCGGCCGGTGCGGGCGCTTTATTGTTCTACCAGAAAGGGATCTCTACAGATTTGCTCAGGGTCGCGTCACGTACCTTGACTTAATATGGAAGGCTTGTATTACTTTACTGTTTCCACTGCGAGATGTGTTAACTCCGACGTATGCAAAAGGAAAAATACTGTTTATTTATGAGGGAGTTGCTTTATTCCGTTTGTCAGAAAGCTAGATATTTTTATTTTTAATATTTTCAAATGACGAAATTTTAATTAAAGTTTTATTCTGTGTTTATAATTTGTAAAAGTTTTGTTATATTATTTTATAAAATTTTTATTAATTTAATTTAATTGTTTTTTTTAATAATAATTACTAATAAGTCTACTTGTACTTATTTGTTTATACTTATGTATCTATTTTTATTATACTTTGTATTCCGATGATGAAACCTTTGAAACACGTTGATATTTTTTTATTAAAAACAATTGCATTTAAAAATTTCGTTATTTTAATTTAATTTCTTTGAAAATTACTTGGAAGGGTTGTTTGTGTTTCATAGAATTGGAATAATTCATCAAATTTCAAAGTTAAAATTCAAGTTCTCTGAAAACTCTATTCGAGTTCAGTTATGATAAACAACTGGCCAATTGTGATATAATAACATAACTTGAACAGAGCTTTACCAGAACTTGAATTTGATAAATTATTAAAATTTTGTGAAACAATTGGCCCCTAGTATTAATGAACCAAACTGACACTTTTAAAAAATAAATTATTATGCACACATCTATAATATAAAGAATCGATGAAACAATAATTAAAAAAAAAATACAAAAATTAGCTGTCCTTATTTAAAACGCTACAAGGTTGAATACACTTGTAAAATGATTATTATCTTCTTCTAGTTCCCCCTCTTATCGGAGGTTGGATTACCAGCAAAATATTACTGCTATTATGATATTATGACTTATCGTAGTTCTTTACCATTGCTATCCATATTGCAATTCTGCCAGGATTATCTTTATAAAGTCTTGCGGATATCAATTATCTTCAAATTCGAGTTAGAATAAAAATATGTGTTGCTACCCTCTTCCAGTTTGTTTATTTAACATGTTTTTTAATATGTTTTTATGGCTCCATTAGATATTTAGACATGATAGCGTGCTTAATACTACGTGTAATGCATAAAAAGAAGCGCTGAAAAATTGGAAGCCAAATTGAAGTAATCTTAAAAGTTTAAACGCGGGAAAGATAAAAAGAGCATGTTCCATTTACTTCAAACGTTCATTTTACATATAACAATGTCCACGTACACGGTCGTTAAGGCCCTACACGGCGCAATTAGGTAAACAGAAACAGTTAGGAGCTGAGTAAAAATGTTTTTAATTCCGATGTCGGCCAAAAAATGAGGGGTGAAAAAGTTGAAGCTTTCCATGTAGAGGTATAGTTATTTCAGAATAAATCCCAAAGCGATTTCACTCGCTGTTTCATAGTTTAGCTGTGGGGGTAAGCTAGTAATTTTAAGGCCGTATTTTTAACTTGTACAAATATGTAATTTAATTAAAGTTTAGATCATTTTCTACTCGATTGCGTAATTTAGTGTCCGCTTGCCGAGTTGACCTTGTTTTCCAGGCACTTAGGGTTTACGGCACACGTGGGTGACAACACGCTTGTTAAATCGCTCAAAGTCAGGCTTCAACTTATAATTAAAGTATGCCACGGCGTTAAACTAATGCCCTTTTCCCTTTCTAGTAATCCGGGCCAGATTGTTCCAGGGCATTTTATATTTCGAATTTATTAACCCTCACGAGGCCAAGGGTTTAACTTTATGGATCATTAATTTAGAATATTTTGGTGTAACATCTTTGGAATTTGTTAATTTATTGTGTAAAGGGATGTTCAAAATCATTTTGTGCCACTGGAATATTTTTTTGATGATTATTTAAATTCGTTTGATAAATTACCATTTATTTGTATTCTCTACTAGGCTCATGACCGTATCATGGCAGTCGTATACATTGGTTATATTATAGTAAATGCACTATATATTTTTATTTGTATTTTATATTTTAATGTCACCATTTATTTCTATTCTCTGGATTGCCCTACTAGATTCATGCCCGTATCATGGCAGTCATATACATTGGTTATATATAATATAGTAAATCACGATATATTTTTATTTGTATTTAATACATATTTTCCATGTTACCATTTATTTCTATTCTCTCGATTACCCTACTAGGCACATGCCCGTATCATGGCAGTCGTATACATTGGTTATATTATAGTAAATTCACTATATAGTTTTATTTGTATTTTATATTTTAATGTCACCATTTATTTCTATTCTCTGGATTGCCCTACTAGATTCACGCCCGTATCATGGCAGTCATATACATTGGTTATATATAATATAGTAAATCACGATATATTTTTATTTGTATTTAATACATATTTTCCATCTTACCATTTATTTCTATTCTCTCGATTACCCTGCTAGGCACATGCCCGTATCATGGCAGTAGTATACATTGGTTATTTTATAGGAAATGCACGATACATTTTTTTTACATTTTAACTTAAGTAACGTAAATTTCTTAAGTAAATTTAGTTATTTTAACTGGATAGTGAACTTCTAAATGTGTGTGTGGGTGGTCGTGTTTAAAGCAACCTTTGTTTCATGAAAATAAGTTTATAATTTCAGAAACCGTGTTTTATGAAATTGGTTAAAAACGAAAAAACTTTTGGTTTGAAAGGTTCTTTGAATCATAAAAACAATTATATTCCTAATAACAGAAACATCTCAACAGTAAAGCTCTCAGACAGGTGTGTTTCATATTCGTCTGGGTATTGATTACCTTTCACGAAGAGTTTTCACTGCCTGACGAATATTTAAGTGCCAAGAAAGGAAATAGACCTCTAGAAACGTAGGGTGGAAGACAGAGCCGAACTGTGCGAATAAGTAATTGTAATATAAAATAATATTATTTATTTTATGTTTTTATTTAAAGTTTTCTACATTATTTATAAATATCTACAGTTTAAGTTATGGTAGTTTTATAAGGACGGGTTGTTTCGGAGAATTTGAACAATTCATCAAATTTCAACGTTAATTTTCAAGTTCTGTGAAAGATTTTTTCAAGTTCTGTTTTTATTTCAGTTTTGTCAAGCAACTAGCCCACAATGATATAATAACAGAACTTGAATAGGAATTTCACAGAACCCGAAAATGAACGTTGAAATTTGATGAATTGTTCAAATTCTTCGAAACAACCCGTCCTAAGTAAATTATCGTAAGTTTTACACCGATTAGAAAACTGACGAACGAGTTCAGGACTTTCTAATCCGAATACCTCACTGGTGAGGAAGAACTAATCCGACACTTTATAGGGGCCATAAAACCTTTTGGGACCTTTGCGTCATTAGAGAAGGTCATTAAAATGATGGGGAATTGTGGTGGGTCAAAAATCATCGCCATACGGCAACCTGATACAATGTATTTATGGCGGCCTTTATGATGCGGTTATTTTTTACGGATCGTTATTGGTGAATGCGAAACGGCCGCGGCCGAGTGAATTTCACTGAAATTATTATTTTCTTATGGGGCACTACGTGATTCCTTGATCGAGTGGGCAGCGGCGATTGCGGTATTAATTCATCTACAACATTCAAAACGTCGTCATTAGATCGCAAATTACTCTAAAAATATATTACGGATTGTATCAACATGGTTTTAAAACCGCACATTGAATATAGAAAACCAAATCGTCATAATTTTTTGATCGTTTACTTCCGCAAATAGGGTTGAGCAATCTGAGCATGCAACGGTGGATGGGTCAGTGAAAACCATTCGCCCGTACACGGCCCGATTTACGAGGTGCATTTGCGTGTGCTTTTTATAACGGTTAAAAATGAACTTTTTCGAAAGTGCCCCATAAAAGCCGTGGAAAAATAAGTTCTTATTTACATAAAATAAGAGAGCCGGGAAGCCGCGCCACGCGAGGAAGTCGCCAAAAAGAATATTTGATCGATACGCGGACATAAAAGGGCCGCGCTGTATGTATGCCGGCTGTAAGTAACTTGACGGTTATTTACTTTAATGCTAGCAGACATTATGTATTCACATGATTGTTCTACTAATTATTTGAGTTATGGCGGACCAGCACGCACGCCACTGTACCCTGTCCCCACATCCCCCACGCCACGCTCCCTTTAATACTTTCCTCGATTTGTATTCTAGCAACCTTCCACCATCTTCCAAACACACATTCCTTAGCCGATAACAAAACGATGCTTTTCTCGTATAACTTTGGGCTGGCGTAAGAGGGAGCGCTATCGCGGCAAATAGCTCCTGGTCTGCGCTCAAATATATATGTTTCTGTTACAAAATAAAACAAAATCACCTTGTTAGTAGAGAACGAATACGATTAACATATTCACATGATTGATCAATCGTTTGCTTTACATACCTAACTGCGAGCATTCATAAGCAGACTATTGGATTGATATTGAAAAAAATAGAAAGTCGTGGAAACGATTTTTTTAATCGGATTTCATTTCATGTCCAGGTGGTAAATAATGAAACATTGTAGAAAATATATTAGTTTTGTTAAAATACCAAGTTCGGGGTTTCTGAAAGCTTAATCTCAATCAAGTTAAGTTGATTAATCTACTTTTAATTCTTCGCGGCAGACATATTTCCGTGGAACTGCTCGCCGCCACTAGCGCCAGGCGGCGACAAAAAGAAGCAACACAATTATTGTGGCGGGAAAAATATGAATAGCTTTGCAGGAAGCGCCGCTTTGCAAAACCATAATTTTGAGCACAATTTGGCAAATCCCTTGACGGTGGCGCGGGGAGGGAAGCGAGTGGTAGGGGCTGTAGGGAATAGCCGGTACGGGGAGGGGGCTCAATCCTTCCGCGCAACCTATGATTCCTTTAATCTGTCAGTCTTCCATGACCCGTGAAATTTTAATGGATGAATGTCATCTCTGTTACTCGCAAGGTGCCTCGTTAGCGTCATCTCACTTTCTTCCGTGTTCTCGTTTTTTCTCAGTAGGAAAAACTTGTGGGAACCAGAAAATGGTTTCGCGAGGCATAAAATACCGCCGTACATGTTTAGAGGTTCGCTTAGTTCCGGCGCGGAGGTCTCTTCTCGCAGGTTGCCTTACCCTCGCCCCTGTGTATGGTAATCTGAATCCCATATTTAAGTCAAGGTGGAAATAATCATTGTGAACAATTTTTAGTTTTTTTCGTGGTGAGTTATAAGGTTCTTTAAAATAAATAATAACATCTTTAGTTAGAACCAGTTCATGAAATACAAACTACTATTTGTTATGTCGATTCTGTAGATATAAGATGTAAATTATAACTTTTAAAAATGTATATGTAGCTAAACTTTAAGCACCTGTTGACAAGCCAATTCAATTGGCTTAGCAGGACTTGTTTGATATGTATTAATTTATTCAATAAAAAAATAAAAAAAAATAAAAAAATGACAGAGTGTGTGTAAAAATCTGTGTAATATACTATTTTCACTGACTTGGTATTTCTATATAAAATTCTCAATGATAGTCCAAAAAGGCATGCGAAAAGATTCCATCACGTAAGACTAGAAATCGGGATTTATTTTGGTGTTTTTGAGACATCTTCAATTTATCATTCATCATATAAAAAAGATTGTTACTGAGGCAGTTTTGTTATGTATAGTAAAAAGCCCCTAAAAGGGCGCTAATAAATAAATAAATCATATTTTCTCAAATACCCAACAGTTAATTTAAAAATAAATATCAGTAATCAAGAATTTTACTTTTATTATTTGTAATATTTTGTCCATCGAGGTTTGAAATAAAATCGGCGATGAAACATATTTTTTTCTAAACCTAATAAAAATAATTGCCAGTTCATAAAATATTATTTCAAAATATACTTGATCTTTGGAATTTACAAATAATATCAGTACAGAAAGCGGACAAGTAACTAGTAGAACAGCAACGGCTCATCTCGACCTGCACACAACACGTGTCAGTACCGCGCGCCAGACTTTATTCCTCAAATATGGCAAAACTTCTAACCACCGAGTTTCCCTTCACATCGACGATACCCCGCCAATTGTTTAGCGATAACTCACTGTTTTGTTTCAATCCAGCAAAGTTTGGAATCATGCCTCTATAACCCGAGTTAAATTATTCACGCCGGAGAGGATTGTAGGAAGCTGTAACCGCGCAGGTTTCTGCCGCTGTCTTCGAGTGCCGACTGTACTTCACTTCTCCACTTGCGGGGCTATTTCGCAAATCTGCATTTAAATCGGGGAATCAGCGAAGCGATAATGAGGCAAGTCTAGGACGTAGAGACTGGAGACACTTTGTCAAGATTATCGGACGAAATGTTATTCTCCGTGCCGGTTTAGTGGTGGCGGACGTATCTCTTTCTCCACGAGGTGTTCGGCACAAGTTTAGTTTCGGCTGACGGGGGAAAGAGCGATATCTTGTTCGTTGCTTATATTTAGTGAAGAATTAAGATCCTCATCGCGTACTTGCTGACTTTGTAACTTCGCTGCCTGAATGTTTTCCTTAGTTGGAGCAAATTAAGTTCATATTTTTTTAGCACTGTAGACAGAAAAATTACCGTTGAATAATATGAGCAATGACAAGAAATTTTAAGAACAAATATTAGATCAATTATTATTTAATGACTTCAATTTTCCCTACCAATGTGCTGGATACCATCGGGTCCAATAGGCCACGACGTATAAGTACATTGTTGGACGGAAGCATGATTAGCCGGTAGGATATTAAGGTTGGCAGTGGGGAGAGCTATTACCCTCTTTTGACCCTTCATTGGCTATTCGGGATTTAACTCATCCCTTTGCGTCTGAGGGATTTTGTAATACAATATTTACATGAAGTGGAATTGTTTCCAAAGGGAAAATTTTTCTTATAGGAGTAAAAAGTTTCAGTGTTATCAATATGATGGCGAGCATTTATTTTGAAAAAAAATCTATCAACTTCGTTTCGATAAATCAATATCCTCTAGTCTCCTATTCTATAATTCCAGAATCATTTTTTAAGCTGTTGATAAAATTTTCTGAAAAAATGTTTTTTTATTATTCACGTAACATTTCCTCAGGCAGTCAAGTTAAGCCTCAAAGTTTGAGTAGTAAAGAATTGTTATATACCTGTTAAAGCCATATAATATACTATAGGTGTGTTACACAAATAGCCATCGCCGCACAAGCCGGCGGCAAAGCTTGAAACTCCAATCATTCAGGGTGTGGATTATAGTCAATTTCCCAATTAAAACAAGTCTCTTGTTATGAAGGTTTATTATACACGTAAAACAGGTTATCAACAGATCTACGAAGGTTACATAGCTTTTTAAGTCCTAACTAGTTACTTAGGCAATCTATTGACTCTAAGGGCTCTGATTGACAAGGTATATTATGCGCTCACGTGTAATTTACGGCGGATGCGGTGAGACGGTCGGCAGGGGCCATGGCAGGTGCCAGGCAGGGTGCAGGACGAAGGGCGGCACAGAAGCGGATGCCATAGCACGGCCTAACTGATGCAGTAGGGCGGGAATACGACGAAGGGCGGCACAGAAGCGGCCTGAGGCGGCCAGGGCGGCGCAGAAGCGGCCTGGAGCGGTGATGGGCGGCTTACGGCAAAAGGGCGGCGCAGAGATATGGCGCCATCATATCCATGATGGTGTAGCCGGCCGGAGATTGCCTGGATGAGATAACTGAGTCTAGGGACGCGGCACATTATAAAATGTACGCACGCCGGTCCCATTACGGCGACACTCTTTTGGCGGTAAATAATAACTCGGAACTAATACATAGTGTTGAACTCAACGGGGGCCGGCGGTGAACTGGCGGCCGAGCGCGTGGGCAGCTAGCCGCAAGTCCTTGACCTTGTCGGGCGCAAGTGGGAGGGATATTCTACAATATCGGATTGGTTGTAGGTCCTTGTGGCCTACGTGACTGATGTCAGGCGCGATGTCGCGGATGTATGTGTATGTATTGGTGTTTTAACATGAAATCAGTGCGTGATCGATTTCCGGTAACGCGTGAGAATGTACCTAACTGTGCAGTTAGCTTGTTTTTATGGGCGATCCATAACACTACCCTCCTTGTCGACGAAAGAAGATCCCAGGCAACGTAGCTGAAGCAGGGCAACGTCCTCCTGTTTGCCGTACGAGAGGTACAGAGCTACCTCATTTCACAAAGATTTAAACACTCCCTAACTTAAGAGCCAAAACAAAAATTTTAACTACCTGAGAGCCAAGTTGAACAATCCTAACAAGTACACTGAACAAGGGTTGCCAAACCTCTTTCAAAAATAATTGCAGAAATGAACTCCAAGGCGCGATACAAAACACGCTATGATTTACATACTCGATTTTTTTTCCAAACAAAAAAGAATACACATGGCCTTCCTTCCAAACAGAAAGAATACATAATACTTTCTCCAACAAAAAAGAATACACATGGCCTTCCTTTCAAACAGAAAAGAATACATAATACTTTCTCCAACAAAAAAGAATACACATGGCCTTCCTTTCAAACAGAAAAGAATACATAATACTTTCTCCAACAAAAAAGAATACACATGGCTTTCCTTTCAAACAGAAAAGAATACATAATACTTTCTCCAACAAAAAAGAATACACATGGCTTTCCTTTCAAACAGAAAAGAATACATAATACTTTCTCCAACAAAAAAGAATACACATGGCCTTCTTCCAAACAGAAAAGACTACACATGGCCTTTTTTAAGACAACACCAAAACAACAAATGTAGCCTACAATGTGGTATATCCGAATGGATGTACACAATTACCACCAGGCCTACACTTTCCATCAAACCACAAAAGAAGAACAATTAACAATGTTCACAATTGTACAATGTTATACAAAATGATATTCTGGTTAGAGAATATTATACGCTTATGCGATTGACCAAAATCAACCCATATTTCGCGTTTTTTACAATGAAATTCTTAAACTATACATGTTTTTTTTATACACAAAATTCCTGTTACGCTGATTATATCATGCGATTGATCGAAATCAACCCATATTTGCGTCTTTAACAATGAAATTCTTGACACTATACAACACAAGTATCAATACACATGTTATGTTATTTCTTATTATCCATTGATAATTTTGAAAAACGGAAAACAACAAAAATTCTACTCAAGATTTTAACAATATATTCTCATTTAGTCATGGTTTGTCTGGTTGCTAATAATTCTTAGGCATATAGACCAATCCTCTCGTATCGCATATTGATTATACAGGTCAACGCTACCAAGACCTACCATGTAATTAATTATAAGGCTAATATTATCCTATGACATTTAACGATTTACTACCTGTAAACCGTACAGCGCTGTACCAGGTGTTAACAAGAAACACCAGCACGTCGTAACGAAAACGTTCGACAAAATTTTCAGAACACTCATAAAGTGTTCTCACCAAATGACCAGACAAAACCCAAAATGACCTTAAGTGCAATTATCAACCCAATTCTTTGGTTAAGATTCAATAATGTCCCAAAATGACATAAATATGCAACCACCATTTGTCCTTAATGACCAACAATTTTAGATTTCCAAATCTAAGACATAATTACGTTATCTTTACAAAAACTATTTCTTCTTACCGGGTATATATTATAATTCATCTTTCTATGAGAACATACACACCACACTTGACATGGCGTAACACATATTACAATTACACAATTTTTTTTTATTTTGTCTCAACTTTATGAAGGACTTTACACGTTATTTCTTTTTATTGATACCGAAGCAATCAAATACGTGTTTACAACAAAAAAAAAATCATACCATAATTGACATGGCATAACATATAATATAATTACACAATTTTATTTTGTCTCAACTTTATGAAGGACTTTACACGTTATCTCTTTTTATTGATACCGAGGCAATCAATTACGTGTTTACAAGAAATTACAATACACAACCCATAACCAATTAATAATTAGTTAGGGAACAATTTACACAATTATAATTTACAAACATATTACATACCACTCAACAACTACTGTGTGTGATAATTCAATCTCTGTTATATAAGACTTATTCGAGTCTTTTTAATTTAAAAATCGAGAACTACATAATCCGATTTCCAGAGATTGACTTCCTTAAAAATAAACGACACGTATTCACTACGCAAGAAGAAGGAGAGAAAAAAAAATTCCAGAAAAAAAACAAATAATTGGTTGGTAACCAATTAAATTAAATTAAAAAAACATTTGACATAATTTCTATACAAGAGAATGTCCGAACAAAAACCACATAACAGGGTTTTTATTATTTAATCTATACAATTTTTATAACACAAGATATTTGAGTTATAATAACTTCTATTTCACAATAATTACAAACGTTATGAATGAATTTGATTTTTTATTGTTATATTCTATTGCAAATCAAGTTATAGTTACGAGAAAAAAAAAATTATTATTCCTATTAGAAGGTCTGCTAGCGTCCTAGTTAGCCAACTTTATAGAGAACAAGACGAAAGAAACAGCGTGGTTATTGTGTCAACCGGCACAAGATTCACTCAAAGGTTCATGACGCCCTTGAGTTTATACAAAACGAATGACACCATACCATCTACTATTCACTATTAAAAAAAGAACGCGAACGAAATAGTATTCAATAATTATTACGTATTTTAACTGCAAAAAAATATATCATACTACTGCTTCGCGGCGAGCTTGACGAATTCATTATTATTATTATTAATTTTGTGCGTAAAGAATGTTTACTGCGACGCGAGAACAATAATTTCTTGTCCGCAAATTCTCCGCGTAAATATAAAACATATGTTACTGAGCGGAGTTTTGTTTTTGACCAAACAATTTATTTTCTGTGTAATATTAGACATATCAGGTTTCACGATATTTCTACTTAAACCGGATGGGACACGCCAACGTGATTGTATGTGTATTTTCTGCACGAAATTTAACATTCTTAAATGATTTGACTCCATGATTTTATTGAAATAACGACCGAGAAGTTTAAATGCTTCTTTAAAAAGAAACAACCAACACGTTATCTTTACTGTGTAAATGTTATTTCTGCTGCGAGTTTTTTTTGCTGCGAGTTTTTATTCTGATCCATGATTTATTTTTTGTTATAATACTTTTGCGGCAAGTTAATAATAATAATTCCTTGTCGTTATATTATTAACAGTGAAATTGTTAACGATATTTATTCTCAGACCGGATGAGCAAAGTGATTTTAATTGTAATGACCGCCGTTGCCTTTACAAAATTTAAAATTCTACTAATATTGTGAGGATCCATGGTTTAATAATGGGAACGACCGGTAAAGTCTATGGATCTTAATTTAAAAACAACCAATACGATATTTATTTAATAATGTGAATTAAAAAACGATAACTGAATTTAATCCGACGGAGAATTAATACTTGGAAGTTCTTTTGAGTATTTGAATTATTTCAACTTATTACAATGAAACAGATAAGCAAAGCTTAACCTGACAAAAAAAATTATTTCTTATAACGAAACAATTAAATTGCATTCCAAAATTGAAATAACACATCTATCTCTCGGAAACAACCACATTTAATGTTTATTACGCCGTAATTTCTCGTATTTGTTTATTGCGTATTTAGAAATTGGAACTGCGCATTACGTACATGCGTAACCCGGCGGACAAAGCGCGTATTACTACGTATGTGTACCGGTCGACGGAACAAACACTCCCGAATCAGAAATGAATTATAACACACAGCTGTGGATAAAAACATTAATAGACAAGAATATTACAGTAACACATAACAAGAAAAGACACATTCCATCGGGTAATTGACTATCCAGGTTGTGGCGCCAGTGTTATATACCTGTTAAAGCCATATAATATACTATAGGTGTGTTACACAAATAGCCATCGCCGCACAAGCCGGCGGCAAAGCTTGAAACTCCAATCATTCAGGGTGTGGATTATAGTCAATTTCCCAATTAAAACAAGTCTCTTGTTATGAAGGTTTATTATACAGGTAAAACGGGTTATCAACAGGTCTACAAAAGGTACAAGCTGTTTAAGGCCTAACGTGATACTTAGGCAAACTATTGACTCTAAGGGCTCTGATTGACAAAGGTATATTATGCGCTCACGTGTAATTTACGGCGGATGCGGTGAGACGGTCGGCAGGGGCCATGGCAGGTGCCAGGAAGGGTGCAGGACGAAGGGCGGCACAGAAGCGGCCTGAGGCGGCCAGGGCGGCTAACCTCGTGGGCGGCAGAGCAGTGGCAGAGCAAAAGGCGGGAATACGACGAAGGGCGGCACAGAAGCGGCCTGAGGCGGCCAGGGCGGCTAACCAGCTGCAGGGCGGCAGAGCAGTGGCAGAGCAAAAGGCGGGAATACGACGAAGGGCGGCACAGATGCCACCTCGTGGGCTGCGGCGGATGTACGGCCGCGGCCCCGGGATACGACGCAATCATATCCATGATAGTGTAGTCGGCCGAATGGCCTGGACGTGATATCTGAGTCTAGGGACGCGGCACATTATAAAATGTGTGCACGCCGGTCCCATTACGGCGACACTGATTTGGCGGTAAATGATAACTCCGAACTAATACATTGTGTTGAGATCAGCGGGGTCGGCGGTCAACTGGCGCGTGAGCGCGTGGGCAGCTAGCCGCAAGTCCTTGACCTTGTCGGGCGCAAGTGGGAGGGATATTCTACAATATCGGATTGGTTGTAGGTCCTTGTGGCCTACGTGACTGATGTCAGGCGCGATGTCGCGGATGTATGTGTATGTATTGGTGTTTTAACATGAAATCAGTGCGTGATCGATTTCCGGTAACGCGTGAGAATGTACCTAACTGTGCAGTTAGCTTGTTTTTATGGGCGATCCATAACAGAATTAAGAGTATAATCTCCAGTCTCCAATATGTAATGTGAACATCTAGCGATGGGCCCGTTCACTTGTATTCTTTTTGATCGCCATTAGCGGCTCTAACGACGGAGGCTGCGGCGCGTATCGAGTAACGCAGCAAATTATTTCACGTCATAAACACAGCCTGAGACAGATTACCGTCATTAGCCAACCACCCCCTCCCCCGTCAAACCCACCCAGCCAACCCCGTCTCACTACTATCACGGCCACAAACAAGGCTAGGCCGATAAGTTGTAATAACAACAATAGAGGAATAGAGGAAACTCGCCAAACTTTGGCAGCGAAACCGGGAACAGTATTAGTACCAAAAGCCGAGCAAAGTGAACAAGGCTTTGGCTATACGAGTATTTGGATACACTGTTCCAGTTGTAGTTCCACTGAGCAGATGCCGTCTTCTACGAAAGGAGTGAATGATACATATTATTAATTAATAGATATTAAAAACTTCCGGAATATTGTTTAAACACTATCGTGCTTTGATATGCAAAAGTTTAAATTATATAATCGTGATTTGATGTAAAGAAAAACTGATGGTAAAGTAAATAGGTTAAACCCTTTGAAAAGCTTCATGGTTGTCACGTAAGGTAACGATTTTTAGGGGGTGATATTTGTTGGCTTGAATGATTTAGATTTATTTTATGGAGTTGGTATTTTAGTTTTTACATTTTTAAAAAAGTTTTTACGCTAGATAAAATAATATTACATTTTCACTTATTTAACTAGAAATAACTAATACATTGCACATACATACATTACATAACAATATTATTCACTTTCAGTGTTTTGTTGATTGAGCATAAAAGTGAAAAATATTTTTTTAAATTTACCCACAATTTTTCATTTATAATTTTCTCTGGAATATATGTTGCCCCCCTCGTAAACAATGGATTGCTTGCCATAGTGAGTATGTATGGTGTTTAAATGTATGTTATCGTTTTACCGTGTAAAGTGTGTGTATACTTGGGACATTTTAATGAGTTCTATAATTGTATGTATTAGTATTTTATTTATTTTGTATATGAGGATACATGTATTATATTTATAATTTTTTTTTTAATGTTTACAGTTTTCTTTCCACACATAATTTTTTTGTAAATGTTCTAGGTTTAAAGTGAACTAGCTTTTTGATTACTTTATTTTGTGTTTCCTGTAGTTCATTTATACATTAGAAAATACGAAACTTGTTTACTGTTTAGTTACCATTATTTTATGCTAAGTAAGAAACTTTACAAAACTTACACAATACTGTATATGTATTTTAAGGTTACACTTTGATGTACAATTATCTCTTATAAAGTAGATGATGTAAAACAGTAATCATAAAATGTATTCAAGTTCTAAAACACTCAAACAGTACTTGGAATAAGTCTCGGACGATTCATAAGTAGTCTCAGAGCTTAAAAGTTGAAACTAAAATGCTCGTATATTTCCATTTTCCTTCGTACCTTGACATGATTCTAGGATTTGTCATTAAAAAGATGCGCAAAACTGAATGTGTCGACGTTCTGAGAAGGTTTTCCCTCGAAGCGAGTAATTTTCTAGTCCAATGACCACTCAAGGGGTTCGGGAGTAGTTTGAAAGGGTTCAGGGTGGCACTGATAAATTACCGATCTTTGCGCTACTGACAGATAAAACGAGAAAATGGACAAATAAGGTATAAGAGTTTCTAGAGTATGGAAAGCTTGTGTGACCCCTTAAATGGTTTTTCAAAATATTTGAAATGCTTATACAATTCAACCCTTGTATATAAAATAATTCGAAAAAATTTGCTCGATTTTAAATTATAAACGTAAGTTTAAAACAATAAAATATTGAGATAATTTAGTTATATTTCACGTATTGGGAAAACATATCTTCATTTAACAAATCTAGTCAAAATGGTGGTTTTAATAAAGTTAAATATTTTTTTTTAATAGAATAGAATAAAACAGAAGAAAATATATTATTTTCATTTCATTGAAATGTATTTCTATCACGTTTATTAAAATTTCCCTTTTTATTCGTAATTCTAGATTTCATGGATTTACGATACACATCTCATAAAATGTAGAAAAACCATAACACAGTGACATTTGTACAGGGTTTTCCAATAAGAGGTGTTAATTTGATATTTAATTGTAAAAGATCAATGGTTTCGTTGCTTGTGGGGCATGTAGCGCCTTCTTGTTAAAAGTAAACGTTGTCCAGATCAATACCATCCAATTTCGGTCATAAAAAAAAATTAATCATCTCTCGATAGCGCAATCCATTCACCGTAACTGTTGCTCCAGCCACATTTTCGAAAAAGTAAGGTCCAACGACTCCGCCGGATCATAAACCGCACCAAA
This sequence comes from Hesperophylax magnus, assembly GCA_026573805.1. Lineage (NCBI taxonomy): Eukaryota > Metazoa > Arthropoda > Insecta > Trichoptera > Limnephilidae > Hesperophylax > Hesperophylax magnus. The sequence goes on along the minus strand of JAIUSX010000006.1, from coordinate 6,588,261 downwards.
CAGTCACACGTTGAAAATAGAGAGGCTTTTTAACAATAACTCTTGGGTTTTCCGAGCCCCAGATGCGACAATTTTGCTTGTTGACGAAGCCACCAAGGTGGAAATGGGCCTCATCACTCAACATGATTTGCATTTGATTCACTCAAGTGAATTTTAATAATTTCAATGCGTTGTTGAAGCGTGTATTGTTCCATTTTTATTAATGGCGTAGTTTCTACTTGTCAAATGTTAAAAAAAATGACAGCTTCAAAAGTAACATCTACCGAAATAGCGGGATATTCAAAATAACACCTCTTATTGGAAAATCCTGTACTAAAAAAATTGTGCAGCTTGCAGCGTTACTATTAATGTGTAAGACCCAACCAATTAAATTTATTACTTATTGAAGAAATACAATTAATTTGAAAGCTTCAACAACTTTTAATATAACACTCCACGCATTTACAAATTTTATTTTAATTGTTTGGTAGGATTTCGTAGAATATGCAGTCATTTGCAGTTTATCTGATTTCATTCTACATGAAAAGTCAATTAACGTAAAATGCCATTGATAGTATTGACTCCTTTAAAATTCTCGTTATTTTTCAGAATCAGGATTTTATGAGAAAAAAAATTAGACTTCATATATATAAATTAGACCTCATTTATATAAATTAGACCTCATATATATATATATAAAATAGACCTCATATATATAAATTAGACCTCATATATATCAATTAGACCACATATATATAAATTAGACCTCATATATATAAATTAGACCTCGTAATTTATAAATTAGACCTCATATATATTAATTAGACCTCATATTTATAAATTAGAAATCATTTTTATAAATTAGACCTCATATATATAAATTAGACCTCATATATATAAATTAGAAGTTTTCATAAAATATCATGATTTTGAAACAGGGTCGTATTAACTTAATTTTGATTCTTCGTTAAATGATAATGCTCAGCTTAAAAAGTTACTCGAATTTTGCAGAAATGTGAATATAAAAGATTATGTCTGTTTAGCTGAGAATATTTTTTACTGGGGAAGTTTTCCGAGAAAAACAAACAAACACCATTTAAATTCAGCGCACGTACGGCTTTATATCAAACGGAGAATAAGCGTTTCATAAATAAATACCCCTAAAACTGCTTCCGCCATAATGTGCATTATTCCAAGGAGCAAAGAGTTGCATTCAAATAGCGAATGGTATACAACAGCAGTACAATTATTATTTTATATTCCTTGTGATCTTTACGAAATTATTAAAATAAGATTTAGCTGTCGTGCACACGTACTTACGTTTTTTTAAAAAACATGTATTTTGTAATCATTGTTTTAGGATTATGGAAAAAAACGATTTATAGAAAAGTTTTGCTTAGCCCTACCAATATCTTAAGATTTATGATTTACGAAAAAGCAAAAAGTATTTGAACTTTATAAGCTTTCTCCATTTCGAAAGAATTATTCAGAAAAACTTGATCTTATGTTTAAAAACTTTTCATGTGTTCTTCCGAAAAAGTGGATATTATTTTTCAAGGTACCACAGGTGCGTGATCCCCTTTAGACGTAAGAAAGTTTTAGATTTATTAGGGGCACGTAGAAAAAAGAGGATAAGTCTGACATAATCGTCGAGATAAAAAACAGGGATGCCTTTTTGAGAAGGAATTGTAAATTTCCAAGAAACGTTTAGCATCTTATAGTCTTACGATGTTATCTAGTATTTTGTAGTAATTCTGGGTCGTAGGTAAATATCAGTATCAGAGTCAAATAAATTAAAGAAAGGTTAGGCTGTGGGTTCAGATTGTTGAAGGAAAAGATTCTGTCTTTTATATTCTTATATATATGTGTGTATATTTTAAATATACACATATTCTATATATGTATATATAATATATTTATATAGAATATGTGTGTATATGTGTGTATCAGAAAAAAAATGTATATGTATGAAATCTAATTTTTTTGTCTTTTCTATTTTCTACCTTCTGTTATAATTTTTACAATTTTCAGCATGTTTTATATTTATATTATATTACTATATTCCGTTCGTCACCATGAAATAGAGAGTCACCCAGTATGGTATTTGATATATATCTATTCTCGGTAAATGTGTTAATTAAATACCATGTATTTTATAAATAAATAAATCTATTTACTACGACACTACGATTCTAGGTCACAATACTAGGCCTGTACGCTGATGTGGCCCGACTTCGTCTCGGACCGGCGGCAAACCAATTACGTTCAAGAGCGAGTTAATTGTTCCGTAATAGGCTAGATGCATTATTCCGAATACCTGCCGCTGCGCCTAGCCGCAAGCAGGAACCCGCCCAGTGGTCGGAATTATTAGCGATGCTGTATGATTGTCACTGAACCTCCTATAATCATAATCGCATTCCAAACCCACATTATTAATATTATTTAACAGAATTGAATCAAAAAAATAATTTATTTTAATTTTATTATGTGAAACTGCACATGAGTCCCAACTGCTCCCAATCGTCTGGAGCCAGTGAGACTATGGCATCCCCAATTGGGGTATATTGTGAAGCTGAAGGTAGTGAGGATCTGGCATTTCAAGTAACGGTGGTCTCACACCAGGGCAATACTGAGAGTGTCTTTCACTCTGCAATGTGCCGCAAATATACTATATATTATTTAAAATAACAAAAATTATTCAAATGAAATTTACTGCGCATGCCGGAATGTAAACCCACTACCTCCAGTTTGCTAGTCGAGAGCCCTACCCCTTGACCACGGCCGTAAAAATGCCCTAAAAATAAATCCAATATTTCGTTTAATTTTAACTTCCCATTAAATCAGTTGTCCATGTTAAAATGCTCCAGAAACGATGAAATTTCGGTTGAAAAAGCTTTGTTATGACTTTTCTATGCATAATGCTGTAATCAATATCAATAATAGGTAAAGGTGAGATTGTATGTTAGAAAAACAGATGCAGAATTTCATTTCTCACCTTTTAATGCAATATGTTAATATTAATTAATACATGCATTAACACGAGACAATAGAAAAACGTTATTTTAAAACAAAGCTTAGTTAACATATCGTCTATAATATTGGTGACGAAACATGCACTTCGTAAAATTAGACCGACGTGCATTATGTTATAATGTGGAAATACTGTCGGGATGTGAAATGTTTGATTCATTTTATGAATTGTAAAAAGTTTGAGAAAAGTCAATAAGAATTCCATTATTTGTATTTTTTGTTGCCATAAAGAATTTTATATTTGGAATTGGAGGGTCTCGATTAAAATTAAAATTATGAATGAGAGATTATAAAGGTTGATGTTAACTGCTCTCGAAATAATCTCTTTTTACTAGAAATTTTAGGAAAAAAGTTCATAACCTGTTCCCAGAAATGTCAAGTATGGAAAAATATTGTTATAAAGCGGCTGTATAATTTGATTTACTGATGGTTTAATATTGTGGTAGATATATAATATAGTAAAACAGAAGCACCCGCTTACTACGACCTAACCGCTGTGATAATATACCTATAAGCCATAAGCATAAGCCATTCTACTGTTACTGCTACAGAACTGCTACGTCCATTGGATTGGAACGATATATACCGCTTCGTACGTCGGGATAGAGCGTCGTCTGCATATGTCCGGCAGCAAATATAGCAATAAATGGCTATTTATATCTACAAGGTATTTACTTCAATTGGATTAAACGTGGAGGGAAAATACGGGGGGGTGAAGGCCTTGAGGGGGGAAAGGCGGGAGGGTGAAGGAGACGGGCACACCCTTGCCTCGTGATACCAGCACAGTGGCGGAGCATACACTATCATTAATGTTTATTATAATGCCAGATTTATCGGCGATTCACATTAGTGGGTATGTGTGGTCGATTCGGGGGAAGCAAGCATCGAGCAGCGAGCAGCGAGCAGCGAGTAGATGTGCGCTAAAGCCATTTGGGTGTGGTGATCGGAGTGCTGATTGCGGGATTTATTGAAATTAACCTGACTGAATATTATAATTTCAATATCAGTTTAACGCCATTGTTGGCTTAACCTTTTTGAATTTATCATACGTAATACGTCGAGTGGAGAAAGATTAACATTAAACGTACCGAATAACATTCATATATGTTTTCATTCCCCACTTCATTGTATTTTGTACTTCTAAAAATCTATAATAAAAGGCCATATTATTTTTATATACAAACAATAAAATTTATTAAGTTTTAAAAGCTGATGCCAGAAAATTGGTGAGCAGAAAATAATTTAAAGCTTATAAATAATTTTTATAACCCCTGCAACTGAAAACCGTAAGCAAAAGAGAAAATTTTAGAAAGACGGCGCAATAAAATCCATGGACAAATGAACTATAAAAGTCCTCCGTAATAAAGATTGACCAACTTGCACATAAGACTCCATGAAGTCCAAAAGCAAGGCAATACATAACTGGAATTCCTAATTAAATGTCTGCAGTCGTGTGTATCGTTTAGGGCCGGCTGCTAGCTGGCTCCTAGCTGGCTGCTAGCTGGCCGCAGGCTATCAGAGTCGCTTATTGCGGCGGCCGACACTACTTCATTACCAATGTGCAAAAGAGAACAATTTAACAGTTACCAATGTGCAAAAGAGAACGATTTAACAGTTAGCAATGGGCAAAAAGGAACGATTTAACAGGTACGGCCAGACCGGTGCCAGATGTGCTTGACACGAAATACGTAGGGTCTACATTTTACATAGCGCTACGCAGCGTCGTAGCGCTATGTAGGTACCGTATGGCAGTAGACCTGTAGCCGCGACGTATTACGTCATTTTGCTTTGCCACGGTTACAGTTTAATTGGAGATTTCATAAAAAAATAAATCAACGGTATTGAGTAATGAGTAATATATTTTGCATTAAGAAGGTTATTTTTTAGGAACTTATCATATCGTAATAATAACATATAGTGCAATTTTAATGGTAAATAATTCCATTTTATTTCATTTTCATGAAAATTTAATTTGATTGACGTTTTCGTTAGTTTTTACTGCAGTGGGTTGTACCCGTCGCTAGGGCTCTTTTGGATTTCGTTTGTCGTTAACGTTATTAAACGCTCATGTAGTATTATTTCATCTTGAACAGATTTCGCATGTAAAAAGTTGAGTCGTTTAGTTTTGAAATTAAAAGAAATATTGTAAACCAAAAAACAATAAGATTTAATGCCGTTTCTTTTCATTCTAAGATAACAAATGAAGGGAAGGTAATATTTCCCAAAAGGTGAGGCCTTGGCGAAACGGGGCGCGGGGCGAGGGATCGTGCCTCACAAGCCGTGAAAAATGTAAGAATTTAGTGGTCAATTTTTCATGTGCGCCAGCTTTTTGTGCTCGCCGTTGCCAACCGTGATTTTTCTGTATTTTTAAATGCTCAAAATCTTTGCCGGAAGATTTTCTCCGCTAGCATTTAATTAGAATGAAAAATTATAAATACACATTTTTGTGATAGTATTATCACATATTACCAAGATTACAGATGTAGAATACATAAATGTTAAAGTAAAGCAGAAATCATAAATAATTTACACAAATTAGTTGGGAGCAGCAATAACACACAGCAGAATAAGGCCCTTTACATTTGGATATTAACGTTTTTTTTTAAATACTAAAGATTATAATCTATATCCAACATACAAGAAATTACATTATTTTATTACGATGGACAGCTAAAAAGTTGATAGAAAAATACAAAAAAGAAGAAATATATGAAAGTCACGGAAATAATAGAAAATTTATTAGTTTTACAACTGTTTTGTGATACGGGTCAAAAGATAATCTTTAAACTGTCTATAAGATATACTAAAAAATGTTAACGGTCAGTGCTGTCAGCGTCGTTGCAGTTAAGTCGCTCTGTTGATTGACGCGTTCTGATAAGCAACAGTTCTCGCATTCGAAGCACACAAAACTGCTTTGCATCTCCCACGATTATACTTCTTGTTGGGAAAGTACAACCTCTTACAAGATTGACGAATTTTTGATTCCAGTGGTAACCTTTTGGAAGAAAGTAATATTAGATTCTCAATATTTCCACATTTTAAAGTTACATCTTACACAGAAGTCAGAAATATTTGACCAATTTTTCTAGTAAATATTTTATTTCCATTTATAAACTAGCACACAATCGCAAATCGAGACTCAGCGAAAAAAAATAGTGGCACGCGATATTTAACAGCAGACCCAAAAAAAGAGGAGAGTATTGACCAAAAGGCCCTGGCTGCGGCCGATCTCTCCCCAGGAGAGCATCCCTGAGTGGAAAAACACAGTCATTTATTTCCTGGCCGTAGTCCCGGGGTACCCGCCCTCTACCTCCCCCCGCCTCAATCCACCCCCACCTACCCAGTCAACCCCTCTGGGTCCGCCCTTCTCTGATCGCCAGTATAACGATTATCAGCTTCGGAAACGGAGCGAACCTCAGAAGGCAAAGTTAAGGGTTGGTCGCTTATTAGAAATAAAATATTCCTTTTTTTTACATCATTGCCTTATTGAAATTTTTCAGTTACGATGATATTTTTCAAGTTATAAGATTTTACCCTAAATCTATGATTAGTAAGATTTGTACAGCTTTATTAAAAAAACTTAAACGTTGAATAAAGCTTAAATTCGGTTTGGTACAAACAACAAATCAGCAGACCGACACCTGAAATTCCCGTCTTCAAAAAATAAGGTTATTTCAAACATATTATTTTTGATTGACTGTTACCGCTTGAATTTAATAAGAATTCGATGAAAATGATACTTTATTTTAATGACATACGTGTAAGTAAATATAAATCCCAGAAATCAACGTTTTGATTGAATCAAAAAAGTATTTTCTTTGTTATTCTCTGACAATTATCATCATATTTTTTTATTATAAAAACATAAAAAGCGAATTCTTTCACCTCGTTTATAAGTAAGATTGTTAAAATTTAACATTTAGATTTATTTTTTTAATGATAACCCGATTGAGATGTATTTAAAAACTAAAACCTATTGATAGTTAAATTGTTTAATCTCAGACACTTTTGTTTGCTATACTATCAATTTGTATAAAATACTAGTGGATCCTCCGTAATGCTTCGCACTAATGTCTTTCTCGCCTTCAAGTTTTCCCAATATCACAATGTTACTTTTAAAAAACTACATAACATCGAATTTAATTCGACTCTATACCTCATTACAGATATTGCATTAAATATTCCTTGGGCGTATCCGACTTCTTCTACCATTTAAAAATCTCCAAACACTCCCGGCACTAATAACGAAAAACTAAAGGTATTATTGAGAGTATAAATAATTATTTTACTGGTTAAAAAAAACGACGAATCGTGCAATGGAGTACTTTTAATTATTTATAATTCTGAAACAGTTAATAATACGTTACAAAACATAATATTAACAGTTAATTCACGGTGGGATTCCATTATCTTGTGCCTTTTTTCTTATAAATTTTTTGGAACTTCTTTTTCCACTAAAAGCCAGCGGCAAAAGTTGGTTTTTAATTTTTAAAATGATAATATTGCAGTAAGTTTTATCGTCAATAATTAAGAAGTAAGCATACATTTTGCAAATAATATATGTGTTATATTTTATCTAGTATTGTTCTCATTTACGCATCTATTAAAATAGAATAAGTCAAGTATTTCTCATCAAGAAGAGAAGAATCTTTATTAGCAAGTTGAAGGTGAGCCTTCTGTAAGCAGTGAACAGCCCTGGTCGGGATTGATCGTGGTGGGTATTACGTGTCTCTAACTCTGCATAAGACTACTTGAGATGCTAAAACTTTTCCACGCAGACCACTGATTTCGTTTTGCGGAGAGAAAAATCAGATTCCAGGGATGATGTCTCTGAAAGTGAGAAGGTTTTCTTTCTCAAACGTAGTCAAAAAGTCTACAATATTCAATTGAACTGCAACATTCATTAAAAAACTCACGTAATTAATAAAAGAAATTAAAACATTTGTTTTCATAAAACCAAGTCAATTCAAATAATGATCTAATATATAAATAAAACAGAGATAAAATGATGAAACGTCCGTAATACATACGCAATCAAAAAATCTACCTTGCCATTTACAAAAAAAAACGGTGGGCTTTGAGCCATAATGATTCGTCGGCCTGTTAAAAATAAATTGAGTGTTACAAAATGGGTATTGTAATATTCATTGAATTCTGAATAAAAAGTTTTATCATTCTCTGATGTGTAATTATAATTCGGAGGTAGAATAAATAAAAGGCGTGCGAGCGGCACACGTGAAACGCCGTACACGAACAAACCCTTAATATCTACGTGAACGGTTTTCCCGTATAAGGGAGGGGAGTATTTACGTGGTGAATTTACGGGGAGGTGATAAGGGAATCCGATTATCCACCTGATACAATCTGAGAGAGGAGTGTGCATGTGTGAGTGGAACAATAATAAAGACTTGCCACGCACACTAGCACACCAGCACACCAGCACACCACCACACCACCACGCCTGAGCGCTATCTGAGCTGGGTTTAAGTTGCGCCATTAAGTGGAAATATTAGTTTCATCTATTCACTCTTGTTTAAATAGAACGGATTTACGAGAAAGATTGCATTCGGAACTTGTCCCTATCAACATCGATCTTAATAATTGTGCTTTAGTTTTTTGAAATAAATTCAATTTCAACTGAATTAATCTACCTAATTTGTTTTGTAATGACTAGCTATTATTATACTCAAATAATTAAATCTTTAAGTGTCGCTATAAGTTTTTCAATTTCAAAGAGTAAGAGATTCTTTGATGATATTATTTTAATGTTGTCACATGAATAGTTTGTAAAAATAAATTGGTCGCATGTCGAAGATTGATAAATCCATATATCACGTAAAAGCGCTTCGGGTACTTTTAAAAGCGATGCATCAAAATTTAACTAAAACGAATTTGAAAAATAGTATTTTTCCGTGCATCTAGTGGTCTTGTTACCGAGCCACTAGACCGAATGCAGGGGCGGCGTGAGGGCTCGGAGCGCCGTATGAAATTCAAAATGTTCCCGTTCGTTATAGAATCGTAATAGATTAATGCGGCAAAACCCACCTACCCTTACTGCGCATTGCGCACCCTTAAAGTTAAGTATCAACCCGTTTGATCAAAATACACTTTTTGAATCAGCTTCCGGAGAGAATTCCGGCTAAAAAGAGATGAATGGTAATGCGATGAGGTGGCGCGGTATTTATGTATTGGCACTACTGTACTCTAACTGGCTTCCCACGCACTTGCGAATTAATGAAATTCTGACAATATTTTTACCCCTGACGACCAATCACAAATAACAGATAACTAACCTAATTCGATGATTGTTGTATGCATTCTTTTTTGGGTGAATAAAATAGGAATTATATTAAATGAAAAAAAAAAATACACTTTGTAAAACACCACTTTTATTATGAATTAATTTTAACAGCCAACCAGGTTTCGCTTAGCTCAAGCTTCGTTAGGGCTTATTATATGAACATGATAACGTTGATATAATAAGCCCTGACGAAGCTTGAGCTAAGCGAAACCTGGTTGGCTGTTAAAATTAATTCATAATATAAGTGTTGTTTTACAAAGTGTATTTTTTTCATTTAATGTATAATGTCACATCACAAAGTGTTGGCTTCCTACGATAAAAAAATAGGAATTGCCCATTCGTTAATCTCAACGTTAACTGTACATGGGAATGCTATTAGAGGCAGAATAAAACATAAATAATGCAGAAAAATTTAAAATGAAATTAAAAATGACTTTATTTTTTAACAACACATTTAAAAATATAACCCTGATGAAGCTTGACTAAAGCAAAAGCGGATGGTTTTGTATAATGCTTTATTACAAATATTAGATCATCAAACAACAATCTGATTTCTTCTAACACAAATTAAATGCACAAGTTGAAAAAATGTTAAAGCCAGTAAACACAGATAGTAATGGAATAATTTTAAAGGGACCAATTGGTAATACAGGTGTTTTAAAAATATAATAAAAACTAGATCATGTTAGTAAGTTGAAAACCAGCGCACTCAACATGAATTTAGTAGTAAAAAAATTGGATTATAGAAGTTTTGTTTTTTTCAATATAAAGATCTTCGAAATGATTGTCAGTGAATTAATAAACAATTAAACGTGCATTTTGCATCCACGTATCTAAACAAACTACCATTGAATGTATCTGTTTTATCCAGTACACGAATTTGAAACGGCGCTCTTCGCGGTACGGCATCGGACGGTCTCCTCAAGTGGTCATAAAGTTGGTCGGTAGTAAACTCAGGCAACTAAGTTTTTCAATTGACCCTGCATCGCAGGTCAAACTGCAGGAACTAGCCCGATCTGGCCACGATGCGATACAACTTCTATCTGCAAATGTGCACTTCGTTAGTAGGTACTGGATGGCATAAGTGCCTACCAATTCAACAACGGAATTCAAACAAAGACAAGAGCGATGTACTAATGCAGAAACTGCAAATGCGTTCCCATTTGAAGTTAAAAGTTATAATTTACTAGAAGGGGAAATAAAGTATATATCTACCAACTCTGGTCAAATGTTACAACGCTTAATAAAAATGTTAGCTTATTCAATCAGGCCCATAAAACTAAATTGAATTAAATCATTTCAGTCGTCAGCGCAGGGAAATTTGAATTTACGTTATCATTATTTCATAGATGGATGATAATTTGTTTGCTTTTTACCCATAAAGCATCGGAAATCATTAAAAAGCTTTTACCAGATTAATGTGTTTAAGCCTTATTTGACGTGATTAAAAACACTACTCAAATATTTGCCACGGATAAGTAATAAGTAGGTATCCAGTAAATGAATAATCATGACATTTAAATCAATATCCATTAGTATAATATTATTTTTTCTCGGCATTTGAGTGAAATCATCAAATATAATTTTGGAATTATTCAATTTAATTGAACGATGGGTGCGGGTAAGCGAGTGAGCGAGTAAAATAATATTTTCATTTTGCCTTTTGGTTTAAAAGCTGCAAATATAAAACATGCTTTCTTTTAACACGGATCGAACATAAAAATTCCGAAATAGCAGCCTTGATAAATCTTTTCGTAGAAAAATATTCGCATGGCGGTGGTATTTACTTAAAAAAATCTTGGAGGAGGTGCTTATTTATTAAAGAAGCTTTTCAATATTCTAAGACCTTTGAATTTTCTTTGTTGCGGCTATCGTATCTATGAAACCATCTTCGATAGCTTTGTGTTGTCAATTTTATTTAACGGACAGACGACGTCTGCGCGGGACGCCATTAAATTTTTGTGTTGGCGAATATTCGGAGGTTCCAAAATACTCAGAAATTGCTGAAACATATAAAAGCCGTTTAAAATCTACATTTGTTTCATGTTCGAAAAAAATAAATCTTTCAAGGTAGGACAGAACAAAAACACAACACAAATACTCCACTGGTTCTCCTTCTGGTATCTTACAAATTGTCTATTTGCTCACCTCCTGGTTTCATACAAATTCTATACAGGTTCTCCTCCTGGTAACATACAAAATCTGGACTGGATCTCATACTGGTATCATATAAATTATCCATTGGCTCTCCTTCTAGCATCGTTAAAATTCTTTACTGATTTTCCTCCTGGTATCATACAAATTAAATATTTTATATCTAAACTCAAAGGTTGGTTTGTTGGTACCTGCCTATATAGTGAAATAGTAGAAAAAAGTGATGAAGCCTTATTTGCAGCAGAGAAAACTTGTTTAAATGATTACTTGAAACGTTTTGAAAACGTAATATAAAATGCTGTGAGCTCCGGTCCCCACGGTTGCGTGACACTTTGATAAATCCCGGAGCGGGCCATTGGCGATCAGCCAGCTCTAAAATGATCATATCTGTCAATATTGATTACACCGTCTTTATGACACTCTTGCACACGGCCAAAAAGTTCAAAATGACCCCTGTAACTTCAATGTAAGTTCAAAGTATTAAATTATTCCAGTCCAATTTGAATACCAACATTTTTAATGCGTAAATGCATATGAGCAGAGTTACAGAAATACAAAATTAGAATAACGTCTTCACAATTGCCAATTGCTTAAATTTCAGTCGAAAATGTTTAAAAAAAATCAATTTTGTTGTTAAACAGTAACTAAGTTTTTGGTATTAAATTGGTACATAATTATAAAAAAAATACCTGCGCACACACTATTCACATTGACAGAACTTGTAACACAACGGTCTAAGCTTTGTTTTAAGTTTAGATATTTTTCCTTAAATATTTGTTGCTTCACAAACGTTTTCATGATGTTTTTGAAGGAACACAGATTTAGTCGATATAGTCGAATCAAAAGGGCAAATTATAACTAAAATATTTTACCGATGTCAGAATTTTATTAAAAACTTTAAATAATTGCTACAAAGGATTGTAAAACGCTACTTTGCAGGAAATGTATTCGATGATTTCATTCAAAAGGACGAAGGCGGGCGGCTCGTAGCGTGGCGAGTAGCCTGCTACAATCTCTCCAACAAAATTTGTGGTACTTGTCGAGTTGAAAAACATCGTCAACTACTCAAGGGGGAATACAAGTGACGAGGAGGTGGAGACGGAAGCTGTATAGGTATAGGCTGTATTGTAGATCCGCAGGTTCGTCCTGGCAGCATGCCTCGGCGCTTGATGCCCGGTGCCTCGGCCCCCCGGGGCGAGGGTAGCTAAACCTCTCGTATAAAACAAGAACAAACTTTACTTAATTATGCAATTCCATCTGAACTGACTGTGAGGTCGGCCTCTGCCACTTCAGGTAATGTGGTGTCTGACGTTTCTGCTATTAAATAATATAATTGTTATATTAACAAATAAGTGTCCTTGGGAATTTGTGTTTTTGAACCTAATTTAATATTATTTTGCACGAGTTTCAAAATATTTTTGTTATATTTACAAAACTGAAAAATAAGAAAAATACAAATCGGCATTTCTTATATTTTTTGGACTCAAAATTGATATTTCAAGACTTCGTAAGCTATGTTTCCAGCTCAAAATTGCGTTAGTTATAATTTAGCAAAAAACTGTGTACATTTCAAAATGCCAGAATTCATCGTTTATCTCACTGATTTCTGATTTAAAGATTCGTAATAATTTAAGGTAACATAATATTGTGTTACATTCCTAACCTATTTATTGTTAGCAAGTATTCGCAGACCTTCGTTGTAGTTTTAAGTTTTTAATATTATTAAACATGAACAAAACCTTAAATAAATTTCCTCACTGATGTCCTAGGTATTCTTTTGACTGATCACTATCAGTTTTCTTAGAAAAATGGACAATAATAGACGACCTCACACTCTTTTGGATGCATGCGATAGGAAAAGGTCCATCACGCAACAACGCCATTGGATCTCACGCGGGTACGTCTAGAACTACGGTTGGCAGTCGGTGGTCGGTGGTATCTTCCCCTGATCCCTAAATGTTCCTTTAGGATCCTACAATCCGGGAACATGTTACTCGGGAATGGGACAAACCTTTTCATCCGTATTCTGTACAAATTTTTGTTCTTCATTTAATCGGATAACCCGACGAGACTGCGCCCCTGTATGGGGACGAAAAGCCATTGTTAGCGGAAAAGTTTTATTTGACATAAATCTGAGATTACCCTGCGTGGCCGGACTCTATGAATAGGTAATGATTAGCCCGATAAGAAAACGTAAACCGGAAAGGACATATTACCCCTGGCTTTAGAGGCGATAAAATGATTGCCGTCGAAATATTATTTCGCTTCGTTATTTGGAACTCATTGGCCCCAGTCCAAACAGTATTTATAAGGGATTCTATAAGGATTCTTATGTACAATCAATTAATTTTACGATGACGTGATGAGTTATGAAATCAAATTAAATATTCCACAATAAGCTGCGTGTAATCTATGCTTTTTTAAAGGGAGAGCAAATAATTTATAATTTTTTAAAGGTTTTAACAAGAAAAATTTCAGGACGTCAGCTCAATATAGCGTAGGCTTCTAATTATAATCGTATCGTGTTATCGTAATAGAATCAAGCATCCACAAACCGAATCAATTTCAGTGACAATGGGAGACTAAAGGTGTGCAATAAACAATATAGAGCCGAGCCAAACGTTTTCTGGCTAATGAAAGTGGGAAAGGTACCTACTCTAATGACACTTAAAATTGGTTTTGAAAAGTGAAGCCCATTTTAAATTGTTGGCTAGTTAATGCGCTTTGCACGATCTGCCGCAGCCCGGCGAAACTTTTACGATTAATTCGACCGCTTGATAGACTGATTTTTACCCGATGCACCAGTTGTATGCACTGGATATGTAATTAGAACGCTTATATATTCAAAGCACTGAAAATTCACAAATTCTTGTTATGATTATGATCTATAGTTATGTAGTGAAACTATACTCCACAATATAAAAAAAAACTTATATTGTATATGCAAAGTAGATCTACGTATATGCCTGAAATACCCACGTGAAGTAGCTCGTTAAAACACAGAAATAATTATAATTATAATCCTGAAAGTACCCATAAGAACTCTGCGAATAGAAGTTTTTAAAACTTTATGTAAAGTTAAAACTCTATTCAAAAATGCTCTACTCAACTTTAAAGGAAAACTGAGTGCCTTATTTACCAATAAAACTACACTAGTAGGACGAAACCTCAAACTTACTTCACATCCCAATAATAAATACATAGTTTTCCAGAAAAATCATGAATTTTATGCCACAAAATTAAACAAGGACGTACTTTATTTAAAAAATTATGTTATGTCTTTTCAATTCATTTTAAAACTTTAAAAAATCAGTAGGCATTGGACATATAGGGTCTGTCTGCGGGATTTGACAATTACTGAGTGACCAGTGACGATATGTGAAAGATTTTTTTTAGACTGAGAACATACAATTTGTTTATTCTATGACTATTATACTTTGTACCTATGTATAACAGTAAATAATTCTTTTATTTTATTTGATATTTTCACTATTTACGCTTCTAATTAATCAAAATGTTAAGGGCATCAAACAGTATAATATTTCTATTTTTGAAACTGACAATTCATGGTGGAATCCATTATAATATATTATTATAAAACTAACATGAAAGTTTTTTCCACTTTAATTTTTTTTGACCATAACCGGTTTCAGCTCGTTAAAGCCATCTTCAGACTGGTACAACGAGATGAAACCGGTTACGGTTAAAAAAAATGAAAGTGGAAAAAAGTTTCATATTTGTTTAATTATAATATATTAAAACAGTATAATATTTTATATAAGCTCAATTAATATAAGTTTTTCATAAATTATTTTGAGAATATGTTTTTTTTCAAATAAAATAATACAAAAACAAGATATTTTCTCAGGGCACCGTGTACATTATTATTATTTCAATAACGTTAAAAATTAAATAACATAATTTAGGTTGTATTGTGATCGGAGTAGGTAGGTAACATACTAAATACATAAGTCTTATTATTTTTATTAACAATCATTAGTCCATGCTGTTGTCCTTAAAATAATTTGGTGTAATAGTCAGCACACCCTTCCAAGCAGTTGATCGGGGTTCAATATACTTGGCCGTTGGAATTAATTATTTTTAATTTCAAATAAAGTTTTTTGTATCACGTGATATTTACGGATCTGTGATAGTAGAAAATACAAGCCTAAGTAGTACTTTATATAATTTAGGAGTTCAAACAAACCTATCATTTAAAATTATTATGGACTATACCTCTTCTACTTGTGTCACTCAGTTTCATAAAAAAAATCTATGTATGAATAGTGTTATCAGTATCTACTCACTACTCATCTCCGAAACACAAATATAGACCCTAAATTAGTACTAGAACTCAAGAAAGTGCCGGCCTCTGTGTTTCCTCCCGCCTACAACACGGCTCTATTCAAGACCCATGTTCACTCCTTCCTCTCCCCCAAAAGACTTAAAGTTTTACATAGACCCCGACGGAAATTATCAGGGCTTCCTGTTTAGAGTTTTTGAACATTTCGGATTTTGGAGAACAACATAGTAAATAACTTAACCGTCGAAAAACCAAATTAGGATTAGAATACATGACATCTCGTAGTTTCATGAACCTACGACGCAAAAAAAAAGAATTTATTTTAAAATCGTTTAAATAACAACCTCCCAAACTGATACTGAATAAAGAACATGAGCCCTATTCGCCGCTACCAGGGGTATGGAAGTATGGACTAGTTACTAGTTTGGCCGACGCTAATGCCTACATGGCTTGTCAGATGGCTGGTGTATGGTGTATGGAATATTCGAGTACGAGCTTGTCAGGCAGAAAATGGAGTATGAGTGTGTGTGCGAATAAGCCCCGCACGCCCCCGGGACAAGCCGTGATTACGAGGTCCCCGATGCAAATATTTGTAAACAGCAGTTGTGCTAATTTACTGCCTCTTGGTATACAAATGCTGGCTGCTTTGCTAATAATGGCGGCAACCACGAATTACTTATTCTAAGACGTTTAAATTTCAAAATCTCGGCCCCGCGTTCGCGGAAGGAAATCCGGATTTATCAAATTAAAATAAGGATCATGCTCTTTTTATGAATTTCATCACTGGTTTTTAATAAATTTACGGTGCCTTTTTCGTACTAAATAAAGCGAAAAAAATATTCATAAGGTTAAATTTACAAATATTATGACCAGAATAAAGTTTTATACGTGAGCAGGTACGCTTTAAATAATCACAAAACTCTTATCTCGGCTCAAGATATTATAATTTGGTTAAATTATTTCCATTCACAAGTGGCCGCCATTGCATAATGCATAAACACTTGACTTGTATATTGAATAATTCTGGGTGTTGGAGCTCAATAATTTTTCTGAAAGTTCTAAGGAACACATAAAAAAGTTTTAAGGAACTTTGATGAGTAAAATATAAAAATAAATAAAATAAAAATACCTTCTTACCGATTAAATGAAAAAGCGGATTTGCAATTAAAAAACAGTAGCCATATTCCAAAGTTAAATAAATAAAATTCCGACACACGAGTTTTGGTTTCCAGCGAAGTTTTAATATTAAATAAGCACACAGTGAGAGAGTTAGGAAGGACTGTACAAGGTGTACTATTTGTAAATGAAAACATTATTTACTATGTGCTTACGAAGACAAATAGAAATGTACCAGTACAAGCGTTTCCAACTATTATTGCTCACAAACTTTTCAAATATTTGTGCAACGTCAAGCCAAACCAAGGATGTATGAACGAAAGATGTTTGTAAAGTGTAACGTTCACTTAGGAAATCATTTCAGAGTAAAAAATACTTACTTCTGTTTGACTGATTTCTGAATGGTCTGTTTTTCTTTACCTTTCACAACGTTTACCATTTCACATAATCTCACATCTCACAACATCATCCAAAATTGGTAAATTTTGGTTTAGTTAAGTTGTATTTAAGTCATCGTAAGTAGCTGTTATTCTTAGAGAATAATGTTTTATTTTGGTAGTATTTAAAACGGAAACTTCCTTTACATCACAATTAGTTGAAGTGAAATAAAACCTCGTTTGAAAGTCCATAGGAAAGCATCAAAAGATAAAAGGATCCAGTATTTATTCAGAGAGACGGCGATCAGATCCAGCGCGAGTATTTATCTAGTAAGCAACTAAGTCGAGTTGAGCGTAAGTCTTACTTGGAATTTCTCAACTAGACAAATTGTTAAAACGCTTCGTTGCTTTTCGTTAAATTTAACACAAAAATCTCATCCCTGAACTCGTACTAAGCAGATTCCCCGAACGGCAATTTTGACTAATTTATTTACAGTTCAAGGAACAATAACGAATGGTTAATCGTATTTTACAGACAAAACGTATTTATATTTTGTAAAATCAATAGGGATTCTCGTCCAAATAAAACGTCACGTTTAACTTTTAATTAACACGAAATTCCTTCGCTGAATGTTTACATTGAGTCATGTTATTATTATCGTTGTCTTTATAATTACATCGTCCGGCCCAAAGTGATTATACAGTGACACGGCATCCATCACTTTCATGAAAAATAAACAGATTTTCCGGTGAAATCTTCGGCAGTGACGAAATCTTCCCCCTTCCCCCCTCTCCAACCTTGGGCGGGGGCGGGGGCGTGCTCGCGCGTCCATTTGGCCTAACGAACCACTTTAATAGCGGTATCTCCGTGCTCCGTGTCAAAATATTATTTTAAATTATGTTTATTGGAGATATAAATATCTTACGTTTTCTGCTGAAAGGCTCGCTTAATTGAACATACTAGTTCGTTCTATTATCATAAAAAACGTTTAGAAACTATCGAGGTGGTGGAATATAAAAAAATATATTATATTTTTCCAGTATAATAAATATATCTTTTACATAACGAAGTATCTTCTAAAGTTCTTGAACCTAACAGTAGACATAATTGTAAACTGTTTCAAAGTGCGTATAATTCATTTTGAAAAGAAGTCATTTAAACAAAAACCCAACATGATATTATACTTGGTAACTTATATGGTAGTCAAGACAGAGAAGAGAAAAGACGCCAGTGGTAGTTGTTTCGAATGAACGCTTAACTGAGATTTAATCAAAAGGGTGTGTGTTCTACATTAAAATCTAAGTACAATGTGTAAGAGACGAATAATTTATTTAGGAGCTTAGGAAGGATTTTACAGAGTTCATAGCCTGACTTTTTAACGAGTAATCTGGTCCCGTTCACATGGTTTGTTTAGGGGCTAATCTTCAGGATCGAGTCACAAATTAAGGCATTATTCATAAGGAAGTCGATTGATTTTAGCATTTTATTAAAAACAGGATTGTTTTCAATTATTAATCTACTCTATAAACGAAGTAATTTTATTTAATTGAATATATAACGTTTGAAAAATTGAGAAACCGGATTAAAGAAAAAGTACCGTAATTCAGTTTTGATATTTATTTAATTAATCCCTTTGATATCAAAATTTACGATTCACAATTTTATATAAAAATCTAACCGTTGTATTAAAGATAAAATCAGCACAATACGTAGTGGTAAATAGTAACATTAATTAAGGAACGCGATGTATTAATATTTGCTCGTAACCGATTTGGAAACCATTAACGAATGGGGAAATAACGCATTTATATTCAAAATTTACAGTATTATAAAATATTTCAGGAAATTTGAATTTTAATTAATAACGCTGGAACAGAACAATTTTCTGAAATTGTTTTAGATTTACACGAGTTTTTTACGAGTCGGGTAATTATTTGGGAAATATTGATGGCTTATCCCATTAATAAGAAGGGGTGGAGATTTTACCCAAAGTCTGTGACCATAACATTCTCTTGGTTACGAAATATAACACGAAGTTATAAAAAGTATCTTATTTTTGAAGACGGCTTACAATCGTCCTTCTATTCATCGGGGGGTCGTAAACTCGGCATTAAGCGTACTTCAAATTTTATCATGTAAATTGAGACAGTCGAGTGTCGAGTATGGAGTGTGGTGTGGGAAGTGGGGGGGGGGAGGGGGGATTTTTCCTCGAGATTTTTTTTGGCAATGAAAGGCGCAGATTTTATGACGCGAATCAAAAGTTTGATTGGGATTTAGTTCGTCTTCAAAATAGCATTTTGTGCCGGAGAAGAGGAAAATAAGACTTGCTAGGAATTTACCATTCAGTAAAAAAAATAAAATATGAGAAACGCTTTATTTTTCAAATCATCGAAGAGAATATTGGCAGGATTCTTGAATTTGTAATAATGTTTTATTCGTTAATTACATAATTGTTGTTTTAAATTAGAATAATAAATAATGAAATGTTTCTCATTAAATCAAATCACACCCTGTTAAATGAAATCAAACAAGTTGTGGTATCATTATTTACGAGGGTCGTTACAAACATTAACTGTTCACTGCAAAGCCATGGCGGCCCTTGAGAAAAGCGATTGGAAAACTTTCAGTTCGGTAATAAAAACATCATATATCAGCACAGTGGAGAAAGAAAAGAGATTCACCATTGCAATGCGGTATCCTTCTTGTTTTGCTTTAGGGACGAAAATGAGATGATCAAAGCCACATAATTGCATTGGAAAAGTGCGAATAATGATATAATTAGTATACATTTTATCAATAAAAGAAAGTTTTCGAATATTGTCATTGAATATTTTAGTAACCAATAACTAACCAACTTCTAGATATTCATATCATTGCAGAAATAAAGCAACTAAAAATACATGTAGTTTAATAAACGTTTATTAAGAATGTTACGTCTGTGAAATGTTTATTTCTAGAGAAACGTTTCACAGAAAAATGGAAATCAAATAATCCTTTCGTCAATTTCCAACAATCAATACAAAATATGTCTGTGTGGCTGAGCACCTTCATGTAGCAAAAATCCATGACAATAAAAATAAAATTGAGTGCATGCATTACTAAAACTCTGACGAGAGAATTGTGCTGCAGAAAATATGATTTTCCTTGGCGTAGACGTATGGCTAGGGAAAATGTGGCTTCAAACATTCATCTGATGTTATTTTGTTCAAGGAACGGATTCTGTAGATCTCCAAAAGTGCTATGAGGACAAGTGCTGAATACTGCTTATTCTATATCATAACGCTTTGAACATAATGATTGTCTGCCTACGTTTTAAAACGGCTATCCGCTTATTCCAAAGGCATTTCATTAAACCTTTGTTTATTTTACCCTAGATAGCACTAAAGCGAAAACTTGAATCTACAAATAAATAAGTGTTCTTCTATGGTGGGTATGCTATACACTAAGATACTATAACAGCTTGCCTGTAGTGTTCCCAGAGTCATCCATGCTCCGGAGCATTACTTTGATGACAGTAATACAACAAAACATCGCGAAGCATAAAGACAGAGGCGCAAAAAAATGACACGTTTGTAGAATCTGACATGACAATGGCACGAAACAACACTGGATGGGAATGAACAAGTAAAGTACGGTGGTATATAAATTATACATAGTTTGGAGTCACGATCCGTGAATGCGTTTCACCGTCTTCAACCCGTCATAGAACAATCGGAGGTGTACAGAGGCAAGGACGGGTAATGTTGCTCGTTGCTCGTGCTAATGTGAGACTGTACGTATTCTCAATGTTGGATTGTACTACGTTGTTTGGACCGACACGTCGCGACGTCACTCAAAAAACTCAGGTTGTGATGAAAAAACTAAGCAAAGGATTGCACTTTCGAAATGAAATAACTTCTCTTTTCAAAAAATGATGATTCTTTGTAAGAAACAAATCGCTTTAATATCGGCACGAGTGAGCCGATGAGGGTGAGGCCCACATTACCAAATACTGTTTAAAATTTATAAGAAGGTGTTGCCTGAAATAATAATAATAATAAAAAATAATAAGTAATTAAAAAAAAAAAATAATAAATAATTCATACCTAGCTCTCATTCAAAATTTAGGCGTATTAGATCTGTCAAAGAATTTATATGTAAAAATGCAAAAATCAGTCATTTTAAATACATGTAGGATTACGAAAGATTTTTTAAATATTTATATTGAGGGATCAGTAGGATTTATAGGTACAGTTAGGAGTTTTACCGAGCCGAAACCTATGATAATATAAATATCTTGAGTCGGTGAATTATTTTCCCCATTTGATCTCTGGTGAGTTGACGTATTGTTCTTGTATTGTTTAAGATTTGAAGATTCAACCCGGACATAAAGTCGTAAAAAAATTATTAATTTATTTACCTTATTTCATATTCAGTTTTTTATGAAAAAAAATATTACAAAACAATTATACATTGTAAACGTACTAATATGATTCAAATTAATAAACATTTACGATGAAGCTATAGAAACAAAATGATTACCAATAACTGTAGTAAAAAACGTGAAATACTGTTTTGAAAATTCTTTCGGTTCTATTAAAAATATGAAAAAATGTCTTTATTATTGCAGTGAAGCATATTTTTAGTTTGCTTGCCTCTATTAGGTGGTATGAAATGGCATGGTATGAAATCAGTTGCAATAATGCGCAAGTGTTTGCGTAGTATAAGAGAATGTAAAAACGAATTCGTATTTTTTTAATAATGCTTTTTTATAAACTTACGATCGGTAAAACAGATTTCACATATGAATTGAAATTGTTTATACAATAAATTCACTAACAGTGCGGTAGATTAGTGGGTATTGCTGATGTAAACATATTTAGATATAGCAATTTAAAATATAGAAAAAAAACAGTAAGTTCTTGTTTTATTGAAAGATAATTTCAGTTCGTTTGACTCAATTAGGGACATAAAAGAAATCGGGTGCAACAATGCAGACCTATCGACAAGGAAATGAATGATTTTATTTCCAACCTTCTTTCGGACAGCTTAATATACCAGAAAATGTTTTAAAAAATCGCTGAAGCTTAAATATCTATTATTCGTTAATTAAGCATCTATCGCTTAAAATGTTTTATCATTAACTAAAAACAATGGATAATTAACTGTATAAGGGAAAATAGAGATAAAAGTAAAGTCCTCTTGGTCTGGCAGTGTTTAGCGAATACAACCCCTTATTGAGGCAATTAACTTGATAAGTTGAGATGTTAGAGAAAGCAAAGAGCTTAGCGGATCATCCCCCATAACTCTATTATGGTACGCGAGGCGAGAAGAGAGCAATCATAAGCGAATACCTCTCTTTACGTGACCCGTTGATCAAAGCGAACAAGATCGCTTATTTAAATAATCTATACAAAGTAGAGCGGAGTAACGGATGTTAACATTCCCGACGGCGCTATCTCTCACACCGCCTAATTAGATATAACACTATGCTCGTTACTCGTATCTCAACACGGAGAAGAATAAGTGGTGGAAACATATGTACGTGAAACACACAGATATACAGCAAAAATGGGCGCATCCCATGGGATTACAACGAACTAAACTAAATGTATATTAATTTTACCCCGCATAACAATGCTACGAGCACACGGGGAGCAGAGAATCGCTACAGCTGATTCGTCTTGTACTGGGATGTTTTACAAACTATTAAACTTCGGACTTTAAACCTTTATGATACTCGTACATAATATCTTTCATTCATATGTTGTGTATTGTTTTATACAAATGTTGATGTTTGTTACAAGGGTAGAGCTATTAAGATGTTTCTAAATGTGTATGAAAGGATGATTTTAATTTCCAACATTTCTGACCAGTGCGTCAATGTTGTCTAAATTTATTTAAAATACTTGTTCGTTGCTGTGTGAAAGAAAGATAATAAAAATAAGAAATTAGCTTTTACGTCCAACAGATGGCGCTGTTTTAAAAAAAACATATTTTTATCTGTCACAGGTGACATCTATATAACAAACACATGCGTATTCGAATGTAACGGTGTGTAAAAATTTCAAAGCAATCGGTGAAGAACTTTCGGTGATTTAAGATTTTGAACGAACGAACATTAACATTTTTGTTTATATATATTATTTCATCAGTACGTTACCAGAATTGTTTCCATTTCACAAAATTAGGAAGTTCAGGAAGAACTCGGATATAACGAATTATGGAAGAGGCTTTGTAACTTACCTGCAAAAAAGAAAAAATACAAATTAATAAAAAATTCAAGTAAAAACTAAAGATAAACATCTCACATTGAGACATAATTACATACAATAAAAAAAATACTTTTTAACGTTAAGTCAAAAGATTGTGTTTAAATCCGCGGCTCTCGGGTAAAAGGGTGAATCATGCACAGGGGCCGGTTCTGTGTACCCAAATCGAATGCTATTTTTTTCTTTATATTCATTTACGTAGTAAAGGGGAATATCGGTATTACATATAAGCGGAATGCGAGTAAGTGAAAAGGAAGTTAAAAAGAAAAATGTGTAGTTATGTTTTGAGTAAAGGGAAATAATTTAACATATATCTTGTTACCAAATCAACTGCTAAAAATAACGATAGTTTGTCAAATGAATCTCTGATCACATTCACGTTTGATTTACAGTAGTATATTATAGTAGTATTATAGTATATGAAAGTATATGAAAGTATAGTATATTATAGTACGAATAGTATATTGATTATTGAACTTTTATTTACATCCACTAGTTAACATGATGTACAAGTCGTATATTGTAGTTTAATATTTGGGTAAAAGGAAATAACTGAGTACACTAAGAATTTTGAATAATAAATTGGTATGTCTCACATCCAACACATTTGCAAAAAGCATCATTAGAAAGATGATTAAATGTATAAAATTATAGTTTAATTTAAGTATAGTTATAGAAAATATCAAACTTTGTTTACTTTTGTATATTTTATACAACTTTACCCGGGAACCACGGAATATTTGAATCCAGCTAAAGGTAGAAATGATCTTTTGAAGTGAGCTTTTTGGCAGAATTTAATAAACCAATAAACAGTTTCCCGTGCTATAAACATGTAGAGATTTTCACATGAATTGAAGTTTCGTATGCATAGAATGCAGCAATATTTACACAAGGGAAGGCAAAGTTAGAAGCCATGCATTTTGCGACAATGGTCGGGTAACAAATAACAGAATAGCGCATACATTAACCCGCTGTCCTAGACTTTATGGTATCTTATGGAAACTTTCGTATGCCATTTGTCGTTTTAAGGCGTCAAAACCCTTTGAGAATGAAAATTTGATTTATATTTTGTGATATTAGAAAGCGGGGCTAATTCATGCTTTTGGGGAATAATACTTATATGTGCATTTACTGAATGAAAAAACACTAACAAACCAGATAATATCTTAGCAGAGAAAAACATTTTCTTTATTGTAATCGAATATATTTCTAGAAATTCAAGCACTAAGCTGGCATCATTTATTCTACTTTCGTTTTAAAATGCATAAATCTTTTGCCATAAAAATGCAAGAAGGCACCACCTACAAACTAAAAAAGTAAAATATTGTCAACTTATTTGAACACGTTAATGTTGAGATAATTCTAACTATGATGATTCTAACATGCCAATGGGCAAGGGATGAAATATTAAAGTCGGGGGTAGCGCATCACGAAGGAAATGAAGGGATAGTTACTTTCATTATTTAAGACGTGGGATGAGATTTATGCTGTTCATTACTTATAAATAAGTCTATAGGCTCCTATTTCAAAATAATAATGTTGAAAAATGTCCGAATTATGTTTTAGGGAGTTTTTTCCTGGAAGAAACTCAATACATTGTTTATTTCAAGATTTCTGTTTCTGCACGCTTTCTTTTAAAATACATAATCCCATTTGCCCTGACGGCAGAAAAATGAATTTCTAGGTAACTTTGATGTAGGGCAGCAGTGCCAGTTAGTGCAGCGTTACACGTTGCCCGCGTGCCGGCGTGCCCGCGTGCCGGCGTGCCCGCCTGCCATCAAGCCCGCTCCCAGACTGCCGTATCGCCGTTGCTTCTCGGCTCGAAGTGAAGCGGAAACACGTCTCGCGGTACTTAATGTTCCAAGTATTTGGGACCTACACGAGTTTTTTTCGATTGGCGTTTGATAAGTTGACTTTTATGATATTTTTGAAGAAATATGATTTACGAAGAGCAAAATCGGCTGCAAGCGATCGGGTTTTAACACATTTTTATCGTTTTGGGTATTTTAAAAATAATAAAAAACGGAATATCAGTCAAGTTAAATCATTTAGAACCTGCGCACAGTAGTCATTCCCAATGAAATTGTGTAATAAAAGTCCCAAGTTTGGAAGAATTGAAACACCGGCCTGAAATTTATTATTTTATAGCACCTTTCTTTTACAATTGCTGAAATTCCACGGAAACAAATAAAAACTTATTGTTTTGCCCCAATAAAATCTTTTTATCAATGTCCTTACCGGTGATATAAACGTCCAATAATTTTGATATATTTGATGAGGGAGGTTCCTTCTGAATTTTTAACGCGACTGGTATTAAGAGAACGTGATTTTTCGTAACAAAGATAAGAAACATTACTCCCCTTAAAAGAACTTAAATGTTAATGTTACCGAAAATAATATTCACCCTAATCATACGACTTTTTTATCTTAGCCCTATTAAAAATGTTTCATTTATGTTACGTAGTAAGAGTCAGTGCTTTGAAAAAGAAATCCAGATTTTGATAGGATTCTCGACAGTGTTGTATTGGGCGACTAGGTTTTGCATTGGTTTAGCCTCGCCCTATTACTAAGTAAGCATAACATAATGACATGCAATACATCGGGAAATCTAACATCAATTTTTTGCTATTCTAATTGCAAAATTTTTAACTTAGCCGAGCTTATAAATAAGGGCTCGAAAAAGTGGAAGAAAATAGTATCTAACTAAAACAAGAGCTTACTGTTGATCTTCGTGAATAATACACATTGCAAGCGAATTAGTGTGATCTTCAAGAACATTTTTTTTTTGTGAGGAACATTTAATACTTCCATACCGTCCATATTTTCATCTATAACGTTTTTTTAGTGCTCAAGTTGTTTCTTCGTAATTTTGAAGCCGAACAATTTTACAGAACCTAAAAACTTGATGGGAGTGTAAGATATGCGCTCGCATAAAGTTCCACTAGAGACTAGATGTATGAATAAGTACAAGTATGAAGTGAATAGCATATTATCATTTTAAAGTGTGCATTCATCCTTGCATTGTCAGGCGAGGTAAATCTTCAGCTGCTTGCTACATACGTCGGAACAAACATTAATTCAAGCAGCTATCTGAGTAATAACTCTGCATATAAGGCATTGTAGAGCGAGCAATAGCGCGACGCCATTCTTAATGAAACCCATAAAATACGGAGTTTGTTAAGTAGACATTCCCCGAGTGCTCGGAGTTTGTGACAGAGCGGAAAAATCTCCAGTATTTCCTGAGCTACGTCTGTGGCTTCGTTAGAAATGCGTCGGAACTTTTTTTATTCCGACGCAACATTTTCTTTAACGCGGGAATATTGGAGGGTGACGGCCGCCTCGAAATTGTTGGAGAAAATTGCTTAATGTCATAATGGACAATCGGGAAAATCGCGGTGAATGGAAAACTTCCAACTCGAAATGTAAAGTTTTCGATTGTTCTCTTCCCGATACGTAAACTGACAAGGTGGTTCCAAAATTAGATTACGTCCATGCTTTTTCTTGATGCAAATTTTTTTTCGAAACTACAAGGATGATTTGCGAGAAAATAAATGTCGCCGGAGATAAAATAGAGGGGGTGAAGGAGGAGAAGGGTGAATTGGGTAGCAGGGGGTCGGGAAGTGATGGGGGGAGGGGAAAGGAAGGGGCCGTGGGAAGACGGGGCTGCAGCAGACAGTGCGATGTAATCTCTGTCATTAAGTCCTCGAAGTGTGGATCGCACCGGGGGCGTCTCGCGAACACGGAACTTCTCGGTGCTGGATGCTGGGTGCTCAATGCGACTACTGTTACTCCACGAGACGCACGGTGCACTGTCTGGATTTATTCCACTTCTTATCAGCGGGAACACCTGCGAGGAATGCATACAGCTCCAGCCCGTTAAAAAAACCCATTTACGCGCTAATGAACATTTATCGTCATGAGGATTGTAAGTTTTATAGCACCACCCTTTATAATATAACCGATCAAATATTTATAAGTGATAAAATATTCTTAAAATAAAAATGTCGATAAGTTTCAGGTTGAGCAAACCACTTTAAATAATATGCTCCTCTAAGTTCGTCACAAGCAAAACACATAATATTTAAAAGTTGAACAATAACACAATGGCGACCATTGTGGCAGAATTGTAAGGAAAACGGCGCGGGCCCGGGCGCCTCCCCGCTAAGAATAATACACACTCGGAACTTTACATAATTCAATCAATTGTTTGAACTTATCCGCCGCTTTACAATCATGTGAACTTTAGTGTATGATTAATAATTTAGCTGAAATAACACTAGACTCGGGCCCTTTCAATAGTCTGCGACTGAACGGGAAGGCTTGACGTAAGTGGCAATTTATAAATTTCACACAATACAATGGGAAACACATTTATTATGGCGTTGTGTTTTCACAAATTAATGAAAATTTGCGAACACGTTAAAACCAAGTTGAGCAAAGTGAAATTATGGAAAATATACTTGTGCGTACTTCGCACAACCATAGCCAGGACTTATTCGATTATCCGATGTTTTATTTCCTAATACGTAACGTGCATCCACAACTTCAATATTCGTATCAAAGGTTGTCAAACTGTATAAAAACATTAATTAATTTATATATTTTAATAGAAAGATTTTATTATTATTAACCGTGCCAAAATGACCTGAGCTAGAGTATTTCTCTAAAATACACATGTTGAATTTAGCTTCGTGTCAACGAGTATCATATAAACAAACCTAGATATTATATGGACCAAGTAAACGGAACATTTCAGGAAGGCATGATTTAATTGGTGATGTAAGTAAGCATGTAAAGAAATAAAAGTAAAATCCCATCATCTCATCTTGCCCACCGTAAAAGTAAATTTCCGTTTGACTTCATATACGACAATAAAAGGTAATAGACTTGAAATTCAATTATTCCTCCCATGGTTTAACAAAAAGGTTACGTCGTTTTTGTAAAAATACATTACCACATTTTATTGCTATTGACAGGGGCAATAAAACTCAGAACTTAATGACAATTCTCATGAAACCGATTTATAAATTGTCTTCAAATTTAAAGACCTTTTCCCTAAATCGATTTCCGAAAAGGCTTTCCCCACTTTTCATGTATAACACAGCCCGTTTCCCTTCTCCCTGTTACTCCCCGTTTCTGTAATAAGAACTCGCTGTTTCTTTTAACATCGCGCGTCGCCGGAAAACTAAAAAGGGAAAGCGCACTTTCTTGTTACCTAAACTGTACGCAATACACTAAAACACGCAAAAGTAATGTTGTTTGAAACATTCCAGGCATGACACACACAATGAATGAAGAATGGAGTGAGACCTATTAACAATTTCAAACATGAAATTGCTCTTGAAAAATAAATAAAAGAGCTAAATAACCTTCATGAAATTTATCCATTTCTAAAAATATTGTAAACATATTACCAATCTGATTAAACGGAATGAGAAAATCAATATAAAGTTGTTATAAGATTTAATAATAATAAAAAAACTTCATACCGATGTATTAGTGGATAAAAAAAAAGAATAAAACGCTATTGAATAAATTGATATTTGTACTAGTAGGTATACACTTTTATGATTTGCCAGAATGTCCGTGGTCTGCTTAAATATCGATTATAGTTCCGTTCCCAGCCATAACGGTTATCGGAAAACAAATTTAAGATGAAAATAGAATACGTGGGAATGGTCGGTGGTCATGTTTTATTAACAACTTGCATTGGAACCCTAATAAAACCGGCTACCGCGGGTTCGGGCTGCACGGGAATACGACCAATGCAAAAATAGCTCCTCGTTGAACACAGCAAATAAAGGAAAATAAAACTTTCATGAATGCAGTGCTCTGACATGATAAAGGTTGAACCATTGAATACACTAGAATATCTATCAAAATGTTAATTTATCACTTGGTAATTATTGCTATTTATTAATATATTTTCAGTTTTAATTTTTTAAGTTACGATTTTAAAATATGGCCTTTGAAATAAGAGAGCAAGTCTCTTTACAAGCCTAGAAAGAGTTTCAAGCTTAAAAAAACTGCTTTACAGTTCAAAACCTCCTACTTACGAACCCATATTAGGTTATAGTTTTATTGTGCAATGTGAAAAATTAGGCTCTTTAGAAAATGATCGGAAAACATTTAAATATTTGTAGATGAACTTCTCATAATAAAATAAAACACACTTTTTTTTCGAAGTGTTTTCTTGCTTAAATCAAAACAAGCGGCCAGTATTTTGTGGGAATTTAAACCTTATAGCCATCCACATAAGGAGTATCATTGTAAACGGCCTGATTCCAAATGCAACACGACGTGATGCGTCGCCTTAATCAATAAAATAAAGACTACAAGTAGTTTGAAGTTCAT
This sequence comes from Hesperophylax magnus, assembly GCA_026573805.1. Taxonomy (NCBI): domain Eukaryota; kingdom Metazoa; phylum Arthropoda; class Insecta; order Trichoptera; family Limnephilidae; genus Hesperophylax; species Hesperophylax magnus. The sequence goes on along the minus strand of JAIUSX010000006.1, from coordinate 6,558,395 downwards.
CCAAGGAGCACAGTTTGCGTTAGATTTCATTGATTGAATTTGTTGGAAGATATTGTTCATATAAATTCCTTGTTCATACATATATGCGTAGGATACATTAAATGAATTAAGAAAAATATGAAACAATTATAATTTCTAATCCAGACGAGCGATGAAGTACCTGTGAATAAATTATTTTAACCTCTTGGGTAATTCGAACAACAGCTGTAATCTTTTTGGAGATACTCGTATATATCCTAGCCTGACATGGTCTCATAAAAGTTATGTTATCTCATTTTATATTACGGTTAAAATATGATTTAAATAGTGTGAGAAAGAGATAATACCGCGCTCTCAGTTTAAATTTAAAAAATCACCTTACGTTCCAGAAAATTAAAAATAATTCTATGATACAACATTTAGCATTTGAAATATATTTGTCAAGATTTGAAATTTTTTAATAAATATTATTTGTACTAAACGAAAAAAAGAGAAGTAGCACTTTCATAATACCTTTGTCTAAATAAATATATATTTTTTAGTTTTGTGTAGAGTTTTCATTACAGTTTACAAAATAAAAACCACCGGAAAGCAACTATAAAAACTTGATCTTTATTATTTTTTTGGTACACTAATGTTTAAGACAAGATTTTTTATGTATAGCACAAAGGGTAACAATTTGTGCTATGCATAAAAAATCTTGTCTTAAACATTAGTTAACCAAAAAAATAATAATTAATATTTGACAAGTTCAAGTATCTTCACCAAAAAATGTAGACAATTTGTCTCGACGCCATCTAGTGAGAGAGTTAGCACTTACAATGCCTTTCTCATATAAAATAAAGTTGGTTGTTTTCAGGTGAATACATGTAATAAGCAGTAATTGTTGAATAAAACACTAGTATATATCGAATTGTTTCGCGGATAAGAGATAAGCCGCCATAGCTCAGTGGTCAGAGCTGTCGACCGGAAATCGAAAGGACACGGGTTCAAGTCCCGTTGGCGTCATGTATCTTTTATCAGGAGATTTTTCAATGGGGATGAGTGTTTCAGGCTAATAATTATTGCTTATAAAAATAATTGTCAACTTGATCTTTGTTTGCGATCAAAATTGTAAAACTAATATCTGAAAAAGTCTTTCATTTGTTTCCAATGCTGCAAAGGGTTCCATGATAACTCAACACAGTGACAATTCAACACACCTTTAAAGTGATATAAAGTCATTGGAAAAGATGGAAAAAAAATTAAACCTAACCTACATAACCCAGTTAATAAAGTTTTTGTTTCATCACTTTCAATGACTTTATATAACTTTTTAAAGATGTGATGAATTATCATTTTGATGATTTATCCGGTCACCGCTGCAAAGAACAGTATTTTTTTTTGAAATTCGATCAAAACAGCGAATTTATCTGAAATTGAATATAACGTGAAAATATTTTCTGCAAAAATTGCATTTTGACAGTTCTCATATGAGACGTACATTGCAAACAGTCATAGGCTTTAGAGGTAAACATACTAATGTACTTATGCGTGCAGTTAAATTTTAAAAGAGAAAAAAAAACATTATGGATTCATCAAGACGGGTCCTGTAAAATCCAACAATAGTCTCCAGTGGTTTTCAAAGTTAGTATTCGTAGTTCCTATGAAACAAGTATTGAATTGATTTTCCCGAGAATGTCGGGGCATTTCAGTAAGTAAGTAGTGAATACCGCTTAATGGAAACAATTTAGTATTTTTAGTGGGCATAACAACAACATTTGATAAGCCTAGAGAACCTCCCCACAAGGGTTGGGGACGGTTTGATGAGGCAGGGTTGGTGTGACGGGGGGCGACAGTCAGGTAGGGGGGGTGGGTTGTGGGAGAGGGGAGAACGCAGCTGGCCTAACGGTCATTAACAATTATGAATGGGGGTATCTACATACACACATACATGGAAAATTCACACATACGTGTATAACCTCACACGCAGCCCGTCGATTCGCTTTTTAAGGCTATTATAATAGGTAGCACACGGTCAGTAGTACAACAATTCAGTTTAAGTACCCGGCAGATTGAACGTTTGGTGATGATACGCGGGGATATTAAGCAATTTTGCATAGAAGTAGTGAGGTAAGCTAGCGAGGGAATTTATTAGCCGAATATTTTTCTCGCATTTTTGATACTAATTATAAGTTGATGTATGAAAAAAAAATGTTTAAAAAAATAGATGTTATTTTAATAGCATTTTTTATTGTTTTTTTATGTGAAACCGCACAAGAGTCCCAACTGCTCCAACCGTCTGGAACCAGTGTGATTACGGCATCCCCAATTGGAGTGTGTTGTGGGGATGAAGGTGGCGGGGAGGGGAAAGAAGAGGAAGATGGCTATTCATATCTGGTCATCAAACACGGCCAAAACCATGTCAAGCAACGTTTCAATTTTAAATGGTGGTCTTACACTACGGTAATATTGAGAGTATTTTACACTCTGAAACATGCCGCGAATATACTATTCGTGAAATAACAAAAAAAATAGCAAAATAAACTTTCGCACGACGGGATTTAGACTTGCGACTTGCAGCTTGCTAGTCGAGAGTCCATATTCCTCGACCACGGAGGCCGCATCAATAGTTTGTCTTTTTATCGGTCAATTCAATACATATTTCAATGCTCATTAGCTCAAGATGGAAATGTCGTTGAGAACCGAAAATAGAAATCAAGACTATGTAGTTTTAGATGCAGATATAATTGTTTAACGAGAGATATTAAAGGGACAAAAATAACTGTTTTTCCTTTATGATTAAAGTAGCTACAAAATATTTAAAAGAGAACAACTTTTGATTATTACTTATAACGCGCAGCCATAAAAAACACGTAAATTTTTCATAACTAACCGCTTAATATGCGTTAATAAGTAAAATAAACAAATCAGGTAAATCACTACGAGCATCAAAACATATTTGAACTAATTAAAAACGAAACCATAACACAGAGTTATCTCACAGCGACATATTTTCTAAAACCGTAAACCCTTTCATGTCATGAAAATTTTCTAATTAGCGAATTGAAAATATCAAACGACACGTTGCGATATTTCAATATAATATTATTTAATTTTTCCCCTATCGTGTCCCGTCTCTTTGATCGAATAAAATTTGTCGAAAACCTTATTCAGTGCTCAGATCAAAGGGAAGCAGACATAGCTAGAGAACACCTAGGAAGTGTGAAGCTTATTTGTACAATGTGCGTATTTAACTAATATTTTTCGTGTTCAAATGTCGCGTTCGTTTCAAAACGTTTTTACTTGTAGGTATAATGTTGAAGAACAAACTTTATATTGAGGAAATTTGTCGCTTCGTTCAAAAAATTGATTTATTATAATTTTTTTACACTAGCTCCACACAGGAGTCACAAAATCCCTCAGGGCCTAAGTTGGATTTGGGGTTGCTGTGTGGAGGGTCTTTTTAGGGTGAAGAAGGAGAGAAAGTTCTGGGAAAGAAAAATGTAGTGATGGGTAGGAATCGGGGGGTCAATGTGTCTAGAAGCGACGAACGTATGAATTCATCCTTCACACTGCGGTGCAAGGCGATGGGTCGAGAGAGAGTCCGGCTGGAGCGGTGAAAAGGTCTCCCGCAACCAGTCTCTCACCATCCGACCCGCCACGTAGTAGGTGAGCAAGCAAATCCTCCGCCAATACCTAGACAAACCTCATCCCATGAACCAGGGCACCCCTGCTAAATCTCCAAACGTAGCGAACCACTTGGGGTGACATATGGTAGGGATGTCGTTTATCCAATAAATGGTTACCGGGGCGGCGGTACCCATTTCCAACTACCAAATTATTTTAGTTTTTGAATCGAATAGAATTATGTATATTAAAATGTATTAAATGTGCGATAAAAGTTAAATTATTTCAAGGTCATAACGTGTTTAAAATCTTGGCGTTAAATAAATCAGAATTTATCAATGCAGTTGTGAGCTTCGGGGGTTGAAATGATTGGTTTCTTAGAGGCTTTGCACGTCGCATAATAACTCGCAGGGATAGCATTTTGCACCCCCTCTGCATTCCGTTTACATTTGGTATTTTGCGACAGAAAACAAAAACGCAATAGAATTCTTCTAAGAAGAATTCATATTCCAGCTATCTATCACACAAATATTTACAAATAAAATTCACAATTCTTTTCGTTTTCAAGGCCCCTACAAATGTTTAACATTAATTCACCAGTAATAAAGAAATAACGTTTTAATATTTTTTGTTTATTATGTTTTTCGCTGAATTCGAAACGTTAGAGTGTGTAATCGAAACGAATCCACAGTAGAACGTTGTTCTGGTAATTATTAATATCTGCAAAAAATCTGAGGGATAAACAGAGCTGAACCATCATTTTTCACCCCTTTACCGCTGCGCCTAATGAGAAGTAGCCACAGAAAAAAAATCCACAATTCATCCTCGTCTTTAATACAAGAGTCGTTATTGGGGAAAGTAAGCTTCACACAGTCTTTCGAAGAGTATATGAAGGTAGTAAAAATGTCTAATTTGAATACAAAGGGGAGAAAGTTTATATTTGGACCCTATTCGTCGGTGGCCTTCATTTTGCTTGAAGTTTTGTTGATATATCTGTATGCTTGCGCACCCCATCTCACTAGATCCAGACTTAAACAAGTTTTACAAGTAATTTTAGGCTGCACGGAGAAAAAATGCCGAAAAAACTAGTCATTGGTACTGCTGATATTTTGTTAGCAAAGAAGGTGTGGTGTTTTTTGCTAGGTGTCTGAGCACGTGCTTGCGGCTCAGTGTAGCCTTTAGAGCATATTACTTTGGGGGATTGTGAAGGACTCTGCATGGTATCTTCTTCATCAGACGACTGGTCTGAAAGCCTCTCATAATGACTACGTGCGGGTTCGAACTGACTGCAAACAGAAGCGGAGGGTGCACTGAACACAGAACATACTCGTACTTTTGATAATAAATTGAAAAGATAAAACGAAATTCTTGACAAATTTATTTAAAATCATTTTCACCGTGAGACATGGGGGTTCGATATATACATTGTTCTACATAGAATACACCAAAACGTCCCTTCGAAAATAACAGAATCTTAGAAAAATAGAGAAAATAGTTTTTTTAATTCGGGCTTAGCCGTGTAGTAACCAATTAAAAAATGCAATTTCATACAATGTGACAATTCGTCAGTTATTGCATATTGTTCATAAACATTACGTGTAACTTAGATATAATTATTTTGCAAGATTAAATGTATTTTGCTAAGAAGAAATATTTCCTTTTAAAAATATGTATTAAACACTTTACATAACTTTTCTAACCCTTTGTAACCACATAAAATCACTTTTGAAGAACTCTGTAGATATATTTTCCTGCAAAGACGAAACGTGAAAGATAGCGAGTGCAGAGCAGACAGGGGTTTGCCGAACTGCACAAGGGGGTTGGGGGGGGATGCATTTATATGTATGAGTATGGCATGATCAGAACATGTATAAAATTCAATCCCAAACGCAGGCTAAAAATTCAATCATGCAAGGGGATCATTGATAGCTCAATAACAAGATAAGGGATAATATTACAATTAGGTACATGTGTTCTATACAAAATATCGTGTGTTTTTGAATACTTCGAAATTAAATTAAAGATTCCCTTTTAGTAAAATATTCCTTCCTCAGAATTAGTTTTTTTGAATGGAGGTTTTTTGTTGATAAGAAAGTTTTCCTTCGAAAACATCTGCCAAGATTTAGCAGTCACGCGATGCGTCACTTCCGATAAGATATAGAAAATGCGTTCATGTTTCCTAACTGGCGAAAAATAAAATTTACCGAAATTAGACACGGTAACAGTGAGCGTTGAAAGAACGCGAATGAGCAAATATTAACATTTAAAGTTAGTTTTCGATAAGGTTCGTAAATTTACGAAATGTTGGTACCTTCATAATATTTTTTCCTACAGAGGTAGGTAAATGGTGCTTGAAATGACAGAATTTTAGAATTACCTGTCACAAAAAATAGGAATTTTTATCATTTTTTTAATTATGACTGACATGTTTGTTCTGTGTGAAATTTTCCAAAACATTTAATAAATTTTGCGGGAAAGCGAGGAACGCATAATTGAAAAATCTCATCAATCATTTTTAGTTGAAAAAGAACGCCCCTAAAGGAAAGAGGGAAAAAAGCGATACATGTCCCGCGGCATAAATCAGCATTTTACAGTACAAGCCGCTGCGCGCTGGGACCGGCAAACTGTGTGCCGGGGACACTTTGGCGGTGGCTGACATGTTCCTAGAAACTTGTCCTGCTGTTGACGACACCAACTTGTCTTTCCAGCGACACAGTACAGCCACCCCGCCTCCACCATACTAATATTAAAACTTTCCAACTCATATATATTGATTACATTAAACGCAAATATTTTTTTTCGCATTGTAAGAAGATTCAAAAGATTTATTTATTCTCTTATATAATTTGTGTGGACATGTAATAAAGTGATTTTCCCAGGTGAAACAGTGTTCCTTTGAGATATTCCGCTGAATTGTGCCGACCATCGCCCATCACCGTAGCGCCACGCGTCACGCACGTCTCGTACAGCGTACTTTACAGCTACACGATACCTTTGTACGGTATTCCACTTCTTTTCGTAAGAAAAGCTTGTAAAGTCGTCACCCCAGTTCTATCTTACCTTGGGGACAAAACAACGCTTTTGAGAAAAACGCATTTAAAGTTTTGAAATCGATTTTCCACTCACTGGAACATTATGAAAGTCCAATATTATATTCCTGATTTTTATTAATATTTACATATCAGAAAAATGAGCATTCTCTTGTATTTAAATTAAATTAAATTTTGAAGTTCAATAAAAATAGAAGGTACAACAAAATTGCGACAAAAATTGACGATTCGACAAAATGAAACTGAAACATCCGTTCGTGTAGAAAAAATTATGTCATTTAAATATTTTTTTATTAAATACAAGATTGAACCATAACAGGAAAAAAATCATAAACATATTCATATTCTTTCCATAGAAATTGTGAAGATTTTTGTTGTTTTTTTTTAATGTTATGATCGATCAGTACTTATTAACTGCATATTGATATTGAACAAAATAAATATTTGAAGATAGCCCCTAAAACCCTTATTTTTTTTAGAAGAATTAATTTTTTACTTTTTGAAACCAAATTTATTGTAACAAGATTTTTGATGAAACACTCAGGTTTCAGCACATACGATAAAATGGAATTCTGTACAGATGAAACTAAGGCAGGTACGATAAAGTGGATCGAATTGTTTGGTAGAGAAAGTCTCAAAGCCTACCATCATAACCCAAAAACGACGATTTGGGCCTTAACATGATAGAACAGGAGTGAAAAAATGAATTATTCACTGGGATATAGAAGTATATGCACGCGAATAACCCAAATGTTTAGTCAATCTTGTTATTTACCTATATTTGCATGTGTAATGCCTGTGACAGACCACGTCATAAGCGCGCCAAATTCTCGTGGCTTGGCGCTTGCCATACATTCCCATTGGTAGTGTATGGCGAACGATATTCTGAAAGAAGCCAAGCCATGATGCGCATAGCGTAATGTGTCACCTACCTTTTGGTTATTTTTAAAACAATCATAAATGGGAGAAATATTCACTTTTTCAGGTAAGCAGCAGAGCCAAAACATTTTTGATCGTTGCGATACGGTAATGTTCTATGTTGCAAGATCAGATAATATAATTGATTTGGCATTTAAAATATTTAAAAATAATAATAATAAAAAATATTTCTATATTTCTAAAACTCGTAAATAATATTTGCGAAAAAAGATATTTACAAATAATATGAACATAAAAAAAAAAACAAATTTACAATTTTCAATGAGGAGAGACTCTTCTAAGGTGTTCATGAATTTATTGTAACCGGAAAGATCTATGCAACAAAAAAACATCAAACGGACACGCGTTATTGATCTACATGGAAAACTTTTCATTTTTCAATTTTTCAAATGATTGCGAAACATTTATTATTGAGCAACAATAGGTAAGAAAAAACATATTCCACATGGAATCAAACGCTGAATGGACGTGATCAGAAAAGGTTTCAGTTAAACATACTTTCTGAGAAATTCAGAACCGCAAAAAATATAAGGTATCTATACAAAAAGCTTTAGTTGTGGGTTCTTCCTTTGTGAGATTTACGAGTGAATAAAATGAAAATCCACATTTTATACGGGAAAGTTTTGGACTCGCGTTAAGCAATCCATGTATTGACAAACTCCTTTACCTCGTAATATATATTCATGCTATCTCACTTATTCTGGCTTTATTATTTATACGACCATTAAAGCACCATAATGCGAGGGAAAATATCTGATTACGGGAATCAAAGTCTGAATGTTAGTGTTCTGGTTGCTAGAAAAATATGTAACTGCTGCGTAACATAAATACGCACATAGGCATAGTTCTTCCTAAAGGCCGCGGCCGTATCGATTACGGGTTGTGCCTAGTTTTCTTGTTCTTCCTAAGGGCCGCAGCCGTATCGATTACAGTTGTGCCTAGTTTGACACGAGTCACGCATAAAAAGGATGCTTTTACGATCCGAGCGTTTTCTTGTTCTTCCTAAGGGCCGCGGCCGTATTGATTACGGGTTGTGCTTAGTTTTATATTTCTTCCTATGGACAGCGGCCGTATCGATTGCGGGTTGTGCCTAATTTTCCTTTTCTTCCTAAGGGCCTCGGCCGTATCGATTACGAGTTGTGCCTAGTTTGACACGAGTCACGCATAAGACAGATGGTTTTATGATCCGAGCGTTTTTGATTTATTTCCCAGATATGCAATCATACTTAAATAGTGGTCAGAAATAAGTATGGAATTATTTATGTCATCAAGTAATTAAATAAGCAACAATTCGAAGACGATAATAGGTATTTAGCTATATCGTCGAAAGTTCTCTAACCGGTCGGTGGCTGAGTTGACATCGCGCTTGGGTCCCACTCAGGCGTAGTGTATTCAATTCCTCGGCTGGCTAAGCCCTCCATCACAACACAAGCAACATTTTCAGCTTACTGTGGTGGTAGTAGGAGATTTTCAAGTGGTAGTAGGAGGTTATTCGTAACCCGGGAATGTTTGTCTTTCTTTTAAAAGAAAAAAATAAAATAAATAAAAAAAATTCTTTAATAAAGTGTCAGAAAAACTTTTTTGGTTTTAATGTTTGTTATTTAAAGGCGTTAAATAATTTCTCTTTCACGAAAAGAAAACTTTCCCATTCCTGTCTCGCAACGCATTTATTTAATCTAGGTAGAGTGCGAAATCATTTGAAACTTCAAACGTATCAGTACTTGTGACGTAGCCAGAATACAGATGATTTAATTTCCACTGAAGCCCGACACCTGATTCCGATTTATGTAAAACACATTTCCCAATACCAAAACTCCGATCATAATATTTAAAGAATTTTTCAATGTTTTTATATAAATCTTTGAGGGTTCTGCGTGCGTGTTCTGGGAGAAGTAAAAGTTTCTCGGGTCAGATATGTACGTTGGTAACTGGTAACCCCTTTCGGATGCCCGCACACCGCACACCCTTGTGCAATCACCCAAATGAGATTTATACTTTGTGGTTTGGAGAGAATTTTTCAGGAAATACAAAAGAAAACTTACGGTAACAGCTGTAAAAAGGCTTATTCATCAAAAAATAAGAAAAAAACAACTATGACCTAAATCACGAACGCTTTTTTCGGATACCTTTGGGCTTATGTATTCGAAAATGAAGAGTTGTTTTATATTCTCAGATAATAAAGTATGTTTCTTGCAATGTAAATATAAACTTATATTTAATAAAATGATTGCAGAAAATATTTTACATATGTTTAAATTTACAAAGCACAGTTTTAGTACTGAACATTGACTTTGTTTGGAGTAGTTATTACGGATTATGTGGATGGGTGCGATCCAGTTCCTCAGGCGAGCAATCCCTCACGATGCAAACCAGCACGAGATCGCGAATAGAGACATTAGGCACTAGGCTACTCGCGGCTCCGGTGCGCGCGGCAGGGAATGTCAACACTCGGAGCGGTAGAGGAGGCTAAGCCTTCTCCAAAAGACGTAAAGGAGGGTTTTCCGATATCCTCTTATCCAATTTTTATTCAGCCCAGCGAAAAAATCATCTCGCGAGTATCGGCATTTAGGAATTCTCTTTATTTTCCTTTCGTTCGGAAGGAAATATATCTGAATGAGCAGTTGCGAAGCGATGTCAATAACTTGAGGCGGTAGGGGGAATTTAATACAGAGAGGTTTATAACAGACGGGACCTAATGCCCGTGGTAAAAACACATTTTTCCTCTTTATATTGAGTCAAGTTAATAGAAATCGAGGATTGTTATTGTTGTTTTTTCTACCCTTTTCCTACTTTTCTCTTATTTTCTTTCATTCCGCGTAGTTTATAAAATACGGAATTTCTTGCCCGCGATGGGTTGAGTTTTATCGATATGATTGACGTTTTAAGTTTATAGTCTATTTATGTTTACTACCGCCGAGCTCTTTTCTCCCGACTACGAGTAAGTTTTGATTTGGTTCGACATTTACAACGCTTTTGATGTTTATATTTTAGGAACTTTTTGAATGAATCTTAAAGTTTTCCACGAAGAACGAATTATATTTTTTCAACCACAAGCGACTGGCAAAATACTGCGAAAGAAAACATACATAACAAGGAATTTATCACACATACATTAAATTTAAAAAAAATAATAACAAATACAACTCGATGAGTTGTTAGAAACAAACATCTTCTTTGGATACATACGGACTGAGCCGTCCAAGTCCCAACTAGTAAATAGATGATTCAGCAGTTAAAAGGGCAAAGTCAACTGTATGACATCAATTATTAAGACTATAATGGTGGGTTTGAGCCTCTTGACAGCATTGCTTAGTTACCTAGCGTAACAGTTTCCAATATTATATTAACTTTCACACCTCGACTGTGTTTTGGTAAAACCCGTAAAACTATATTTTTTTAGATATGTTTTTTTTAGTGGTTTCGTATAGCATAAATAGTCTTCAAAGAACAACAAAGTAATGATTTTTCCTGATATTTACATGACAAAGTATTTTAAGATATTTTGAATACTAAAAACTAAATTTATGCTGTATTTGAAACATTGAGTTTTATTTTTGCAACTGAACAATCGCGCCACTAGAAATCACGGTGGGGTACAAGTCTAAAGTTTTCATGTTGCGGCTTGAAGGGTTTTACTAAACCACAGTGGATATTATTATTGCTGTTATTTCAGTTTAAAATACACCCGGGCCTCAATTTTCCTCGAACAACGAGTGATTGCTCGAGTGGAACGACTTTTGACGATTGGCGTATGTACCTTCGACAAGACTCAAGAATAAGAATATCGAGCAATATATGTACTTTCGACGGTAATTGCAAGCGGCCTAGTTGGAGAATCGATACTCAGTGCGTTGACATTTCATTCGTAAAGCAATTGCTTGCGCATTAAACGCAGATAATAATTATTTATTTGAAATAAAAAAGGTTGTATGGTTTATAATTGAGTAGTAGGTATTTAATTACCTACTTAAAAATGTTATGATTTCGGAGGAAATTTTGTTTTTGATTTATCAAATAAGAGAAGAGTAGAAAGAAACTTTTTTGGACGCGAGGTATATATTGTTCACAGAACCGCTAGTAAATAGTAAAAAACGGTTTACCGTGGAAACTGTCTATCAAAAGTATTGGTGGTAGGACTGGTGGGTAGTGCTTCTCACCGTTTTTAAGTAGAATCGGTTATATAGGAAGGGCGGTTCCACCCGATGGAGATGCGATAATCTGGGCTGACGTATAAAGAAAGAAGGGACCAGACAAGTCAATGTCATCTGCCAATGCCCAACTCACGCGCAAGCTTTCAAACTGTCTCCTTTGTCTCCGGGTGATCGTTCAACAACTCTCGATATGTAAATGGAAATAAAACTAGTAAAGACAAAAAGGTTTATCTTAAACGTAAATCAGGACATTATATTAAAAAAAAACAATATAGTAGGAAGGTACTACCTCTAATCGGAAAATATATTTGAAAAGTGTATTTCTTTTGTTTAAATTTTTTTGACACAAGATTTTTCAAATTTAATAACGGTCTTCACTGGAAAGAAAAACATCTGACGGCTTTCTAATTTATCAACAGAAAAATATAAGTATATTATAAAGAAAGTTGGATATATTTGTTTTTAAAAGGCAAGCTACACAAATCCTACAAATAAAATATCCGGTAATATTTGACGATTCGGCGCCACTATAACAATAGAAACAATGTATTTGTGAGAAAACAGAATTATTAGATATTTTGGTTTTAATTTGCTAAGCGTATTAATTTAAAAAAAAACCGCTTGGTAAACTTGCCGAATTCCGCTGCATGCAATGGCTTGATTGATGCAAAAAACAACACTTAATTTATTCAACTACTCTATCTAATGGTATCAACGATTTAAGGTTTAACGCGACGCTCGTTATATTCTACACATGCATAGATGGCGTTAATTAATTAAGTTTATTAAAATACGTTTTTTTCAAGGTATTGCTTAACAATATTAAGACAAATTATTTATTTGCGCCCGTACATACGCAATATAAATATGAATAAACAATTTTGTCCGTAAAAAAACTCAATTTTTTTCAAGACAGGCATACAAATACAATATTGGATTGAATGATGGGTACAATATTGTATTGGTATGCTTTTCTAGTAAAAATTGAGTATTAAACGATTTTTTTTGTTAATTTTCAATGTTGAGGTTTATGTCGCACATGCTCAAAATAGGTTTTCAATGTTTAGTTTGGGTTATTTTAATAATTTGTTCATATTTCCTAACCTGAGAATTTTAATTTGATTGAGAAAAAATTGAACTTTAATTTATTTTTTAGCATCTCCCTCTACATAAATGGTTATTTCATGTAATAATTAAGTTGAAACCAAGTGCTATTTAAATATTTTTTATTCAACATACAACCTGTGTATTATTTGTATCTATAGTTGTATTAACACAAATAAATGATGGTTTATTGGTTCCTTCATAAATATACACCTACGCAAATAAAATATTCAGGAAGAGCAGTGCCCTAAACCGCACATATAGGGCTATCACTTTAGAGCAGAGGGTGTAGTATTTCCTTGAAATATCATGGGCCAAACTAGTGATGATACCTATATGAATCTAACCCACAAATTAATACATACCTACCAAACATAATATTATAAAAGAGGAGTGCCCTAAATCACACTTATAGGGCTTTCGCTTTACGGCAGAGGATGAAGTGTTGCCTTGAGATTTCATGGGCTAAACTAGTGATGATACCTATATGAATATAACCCAAAAATACACACCCACAAAACATAACGTTCATGAAGAGGAGTGCCCTAAATCCACTTTAGGGTGGAGGGTGAAGTGTTGCCTTGAGATTTCATGGGCTAAACTAGTGATGATACCTACATGAATATAACCCTAAAATACACACCCACAAAATATAATGTTCATGAAGAAGAGTGCCCTAAATCCACTTTAGGGTAGAGGGTGAAGTGTTGCCTTGAGATTTTATGAGCTAAACTTGTGATGATACCTACATGAATCTAACCCATTAATACACACCTACCAAACATAATATTCAAGAAGAGGAGTGCCCAGAAATCACAAATATAGGGCTTTCACTTTAAGGCAGAGGATGAAGTGTTGCCTTGAGATTTCATGAGATAAACAAGTGATAATACCTACATGAATATAACCCATAATTATACACCTACAAAATGTAATATTCATGAAGAGGTGTGCCCTAAATCCACTTTAGGGTGGAGGGTGAAATGTTGCCTCGAGATTTCAAGGGCTAAACTAGTGATGTTACCTACGTGAATCTAACCTATAATTCATAAATCATCCGAAGACTTGTTGATTTTCAATCACTTATCATCATGAACACTGACAACAAACTAAACAATAGATAAAACATAACATTACAAGTATAAATTTTTTTAACGAAATCGCTTCTTTCATACATTACTATATAAGTTAGTTAAAGCAGAAGGCAAAGCAATGAAACAACATTTAACGTAGAACATAAAAGTGTTTATTGTAATATTATTAATATTCATACCCGTAAAGCGCGGCGCAACTTGAGGCAGGAGTTATTACAATAATTACAAGTTATACGTTATCTTGAATATAAAGAGAAGAGTTGGGATAAGGGGCAGTTTGTAGCAACGCCGTGAATTTAACTCTTATATTAGTTTAACATTCAACTTGTACCGTAGTTTGTCCGGCCTTGTATTTAGGTGAAAGTGAAATTAATGACTTCCACAAATGCGCCGGAAGGTGCATGCTTAAACAACAACAAGAAAGTTATGATAAATGCTAACCCACTTTGCGGGGTGTTATTGTTAACCAACCCTTCAAAGCTGCCCAAAACAATCAAATTTACATATTTACTTAGGTAATTGTTAACAATTTTGCTAAGTCTTGATGTGATTTTTCATTTATAATAATGCATCAATAACTTTATTTCTTTAGGAGTTCTGGGAAATCATTTTCTTAAAAAAAAAATATTTCCAAAAAACCAACAAAGAGCAGGGCTTCCAAAACCATGTAGCAATCTGGTCAATTTTGTAAAAATACTGTTGTTTTGATACGAAAAAACTATATTTTTCGTAATGTATTTACGCAGATAGATTACTTATTTTAGAACTGAATTTAATTTATATTTCTTGTCGGAGGCCTTATCAGGTAAGAGTTTTTTATTTGACTATAGATACCATGCCAGGGTGAGAATGGTGTTGCGTTTATCGGTAATAATTTCACCTTACTATCAACAACAAATTATGTAAGAAGATATAAGTCTTGCATTAATTTCTCACAAATAACAGATTGAGAACCCTTGCACTAGGGTAAAATAATGGAAATGAATTTGACTCGAGTAAAGTATTCTCATGTTGACAAAATTAGTGGAAATTGTAATGTATACGGAATAAACAAGACAATTTATCCCCTGAATCGAAGATATTTCCCAGTTGTGGGTGACCCGGACTTCTGGGGATATCAAGAGATATGGAGAGTGGAGAGTCCCCCGGCGCGGCAGACCCAAGCGGAATCGGGCTCAGGACCGCCGCTGGCCTCTATAGCTGGCCTCCGCTAGCCGCTAGCCGCTAGCTTCTAAGAAAGGGAGCACAAAGTTTGTATGAAGACAAAGTAACCATAAATCGGTAAATACGTCCTTTGCGAAGTGTCCCCGGAGAAAAACAACAACCGTACTCTCCAACACATTAAATACTCAGGTAAAGTCCTCGCTCTGCGCGCCCGCGGGGTTTGTGAATTGAAATGGAACATCAGGGAGATTAAGCGCCTAGTTTTTGTTGAACATTTTCACGGCTGTGTAATTAAATATTATGCGAAAGAGCTTAATACGAATAAAATTTACGATAATGGAGGCTTTAAATGTAACCCGCAGAAGTAATGTTCTTGTCGAATTCTTGTAACGAAATCTGTGTCTATTTCGGATTTCGTGACTGAGTTATCTTTATAAGCGGATTGTTAAGTTGTTGATTGAATTTCTTAAAATTTGTATATTTATTAAATTTATTAAACGACAAATATAAATTTATTTTATATTTCCTCGGAAGGCTTTCGGAATGCATTCAATAAGCGATCCTTGTTTACTACGTTTAACTACCTAGTTCATAATAATAGTAATTATTATTATTTATTTCTGGGGAATTACGCCGGGTTGCGCTACCTCCTACTTAAGCCAAGGTTTCAGGGCAGATGTGTTGTGTGCTGGTTAGAGTTGGCTAAATATGGAGCCATAATACCCTACAAAAATAACTACTACTAAGTGCTAATCATTCACATTTTTTATTTCGGAGAATATTTTGATCCAAAAAAGAGCTTTAGAAATATTTAGAATTAGCAATAACATGTATTTAATATGCAACACTAATATAGATAATGTTTATAACTCATTATTAATAGTGTCCACATAATACCAACTCAATCTGTAAGTAGCAATAAGGTAGGTAATTTCACTTAAGTCATGGAGTTTCATGTGCTTGAGATTATGTATAAATAGGTTAACCAATAACACAATGCAAGTTTATTGCCACTTTTTCATTCATTCCAATAAAGAGTTTTTTTACTAAACACAATCGAGCTACGATATAATATAAGAAGCGGAGTAGGTAGGTATTATTCCTTCCCTTTGAACTAGTATATTTCCGTATTGAAACGACAGGAATATAAAAACAGAAACACCGAAGCAGTTTGATCGTACATTTTGTAGCCTTTTATATTATAATACATGCCATAAAATAAACATTTGAAAAGAATACTGGGTTTTATTGCAGAGAAGATGAATATATAAGGATAATATTCAATCAAATGTATTGAAAACTTTCTGAAGTGATTTTTACTGTTCTTGTATTCGAATTCTCTGTAGAATGTAATTTATTGAAAGTTTTCTAGAATATTTTCCAAGCAAATGATGGAATGAATTCTGGGTAAGTTCTATTCAACAGGACTATTACGCTTTCTCTCCCATTTTTGACAGAGATTTGAATTTAAATATAGTTAAACAATATTGAATTTTCCTAATTGTTTGATAGTTAAACTGTAGATAAAAATGACGTTTATGACAAATAGTTACATTGGTCCAGAAATACCAGACACAGATGCTGTTTAAATTATGAATCATCATCAAGCACAACGATCTAACGTTTTTCAGTTAGATGCAACAAATTCAAGATAGTTTCACAAGAGACCTACAATATAAAATAATATCCCTCAGGGACAGTGTAAAGGGTCCGTCTAAGGAAATGAAGGAGAAGAAGTTGGGAATAAAACAGGGATAAGGGGTTGCAGGTATATGGGGGTCAGTGTGCCCAGGAGTGACGAACAAAATCCATCCAACCCACTGCGGTGCAACGCGATGGGTCGTGTTAGTCAGCTAGAGAAGTCAAAAGGTCTCCCTCAACCAGTATCCGGCTCGCCACGCAGCAGGTAGGCGGACGCAACCCAGATACTCCTACAAGTCACCAAACGTAGCGAACATACTATTATTTTATAACTATAATGAAAAAAGAGAATACTAAAAATCAGTTGTCACCTACATAAAAAACAACCAAAATAGCGGGCAGCAGAATCTGTCAGCAAGGGCCCGATTGAGTACTGTTTTATGACTGAGCTGTTTAGGGTTGGGGAACAGGGGACTAAGGGCTCGCCTGGCGCCAATGTCGCGGGAAACTTTCCCCACTGCAATAGCATTACGCCTATCCCTTCGGCCTACCTCCTCTTATCCCCTCTCAACCCTCCCCGGCCCAAATGTTTTCAAAACATCCCATTGCACAAACCACTCGATCCGGATGATACGATTATGGAAAGACACACATGACGATATGTTATGTGGGTTTTGTTCTCGATCTCGATAAAGGAATATCTGTATCACTTTTCAACATGGAAGATCTGAACATATTTCATATTGCTCTATTTAACCATTTAGCAATTAGGAAGGTTAAATCACAGAAATGTTATGTTTTCACCAAAACTACTAATTTCGGTTGTAGTAGTTCTGATTCAACGAACTATGGTATTCGGATATGCTTTGAAATTGAGAGTCATATTCAAAACCAGATTTCAGACAAAAGGCAGAGATCTTACCAATACGACAAAATTTTAACAGCAAATTATTTTTGATGTCATTTTCAAAATTGTAGCATATTTGTCAAGAATTCAGACTGTCCGGAAATTGTTTACGTTTCTGCGCGAGTATCTAAATAACATTAGGAATCCTTACTTAATTTTTTGGTCCATTTATTAATCTTATATTTTATCACATTATTAATTACATTATAGGTTATAATATTGTTTTTCTTTAAAACACTTTCTCTATATCGATTTCAAAACTGAAAATGTAGTTTCCTTAATTGATTTCCGATCAATGTCATTATTCAAAAGCATGACCATATGATTGATTTTCCGGTTTTTCCTTAATAAAACTAACACGTTTTGAAAAATAAAAATAAACGTTTTTACTTTAGAGTCTCGTCACAACAAATTCATTATGAGGTTGAGTATAATTGTAATGTTATATAATGATATTACTGCTACAAGTAGAATAAGGGTTATATTTACTATAGAACTGTATTAATTTAGTAAGATAGGAACTGAGAAATGTATTTTTTAAAAATTAACTGTTACTTGAACAAAATCTTCAAAGTTGTATATCAAGACAATAAATAGAAGCCTGATTGAAGAGCTCGTATGTTTTTTTCCGAATTCCCTGAAAACTATTCCTATCACAATGGAGGGTTTATATTTTATTGCATTTTTTTAAATTTTAAAATATAAATATATTATCGGAAAGAGATGATTTGGGGTGATGTATTTTCAAATAATTCTGCTGCAATATGCGCAAATAAACATTATCGTTTTGGCGGATATCCAAAACATACCAAAATTTGTGCACCCAGCGTTGGACAGTTTTGCAATTAATATATTTATGGATCTTCGCAGAGATAATGAATGGCATTTTTGGCTTAGCATTAGCTTAAAAAATATTATTGTAAACCCACTTGCAAAATATTTCGTAGACGAGATAATTCAGGAGACGATTATAATTTATAAGATAAAAAGCTAACACATTTTGTCAGAATGAAAGAAACATTCGGATTATCTAAATACAATTCACCGTACGTAAATGAAATAAAACAAAGAAGAAAGAAACCTTCTTTTCACTAGCTACAAATAATGTTAATAAATAATCTGTATAAATTGAGTTCCATTGTTGTGCATGAAAAATATTAACAATACTCTAGCAGCGCAAAAACACATTCGGATAATACTTAAATTCTTTTGACCGGGTTACAATAGCTCGGAGCTCAATACATCGCATAAAATCAAATATAAAGCGGCAACTGTTGATATGATACTTTTATATCCTCGCTATTGCTATCTGACCGCCGCGGGCTTCTTCCGCCACTCGCTCCTCCCTGCTTCTGCGCTCCCGGCCTCCTGCGCCCCCCTTCATACTCTCGGTGGGTGATGGGTGATGGGCGGTGGGCGGTGGGCGGTGGGCGGTGTACGGCAAGGCGGGACATTAATACTTTATTTATTTTATACGCACTTGTATCATCTTCATTATTATTGACGTTTATGGTGTAAAGTAATTTAAAAAATTACATTGGTAGTTTCGAAAAAATCCAGAAAAACGCGTTTTTATGTTCAACCGAATTATAGTATATATTTTTTAAATCCGATGTTATTAATTGTGAATTGAAAACAAAATAAAGTTGTTAAGGGAAAATAAACTACTTTGTACCACTATTTGATCACATGTTTCAAAACTAATGGTTTCTTCGTCAGGATAAAAAAATATGTTTATCACGAAGAAGAAACCATTGGTTTCGAAACAAGTTTTCATTAAATAGTAGTGTATACAAAATATTTTATTTTATATAATTAAAATGACGCCAAATTTTTTTTTTGCAATTATCACAAGATATAAAGTTATCGTCCTCTCTCATAATAAACCGTATTTATTAGGTGTTGCCTTTTACAGCCAGATATAATTTTGAAATATCCGTGTCTTTTAAGCGGTGCGTATCAGAATTCGATTAGTAAAACGAAATTACACAAGGAACGTTTAAGAATCGTTTTTTTTTAGAATCCTCTTATTCCAGTTTGGCCTAAAGGCTATCGGTACATTGGATTTTGAAGTGAGAACTGGCGGCCCCCTCTGCGGCGTCGGGCGTCCTGTCACGTGGAAGATAAATATTTTGAATTTGTTGGTTGGACACCTTTCAATTTATTCGCAAAGCTTTTGATAATATCAGGTTACGTTTAACTTTTCCATACAAGAAAATTTATGAAATGTTTATGTATTTAAAGTTTTGATCTTTGAGGAAAATTTGGGGATTATTTTCGGGGAGATCAAATATTATTTCGACAGGTAAGATTTCACTTTGATAAAATCTGAAAATTTATATGGAAAGCACGTCAAGCGCAAATTCCATTCAGACAGATTTTAAGACGATGATTACCATTTTTGGAATATGCGGCAAAATATTATGTTTTATAAAAGCTATTAGGCATTGACTCTTTAGAATCCTACGTCTTGTCAGGGTATCATAATATCCGGGAACCATCTTTGACATAAAATTCTTTAAAAACTTGACGCCTAAGGGTTCAAAAGTATTCCTATCTCTGGCCTTCTTGCCAATTTGTTGTCTAAAATAAAAGTCTCGGTAGCACTCGACAAATTTAATAACGGATAAGCAAGAATCATAAAATCGTCGGCTAAGAAAGAGTTGGTGATAGAGAATGAGGGAGAGAGAGTGAGGAAGGGGTGAATAAGGGTGACACGTCTAACGGCTAACGTCTAACATATAGCTGTGAGGTGACGGGCCTCACTCCGTCTACTCCAGCAGAGAGCAATAGCTATAGCTATATAGCTCGCTCTCTCGCAGTGTGGGTGAGTGTATAATATGGCAAAGTAAACAGCGTCTACTCAGCTGTGTAAACTTTTCAGCTAAACGAGGATTTCGACAAGCTAGGAGGGTCCAGCCGCTGCCAAACTTTCTCTTCTCTTTTGGCCTTTGTGCGATGGATTAAAAACAGACCTCACTGGGTCCATACCTACATAGTTTGTAGTTCATTTTGTTTTGTGGCGCTGCGGTGGGAGTATGAAGCCAGATGCAACAGACGACTAGCTTTTTGGTTTTACAACTCTCGCCGTAAACCTTTGACCGTAGCAGATGCACTCAAACGGTTAGTTGAGAGCTTAAGAAACCACAATTTTTATATTTTTAATTCACCTCAAGCCTGTTACCAAGTACGTTGCCACAAAGGCCACTGAAGGAATTCGCAAAAGGTTGAAACAATATGTTATTACATAAACAAATGAAATGATTAAATGCATTTCAATAAATAAAGAAAGTTCCCAAATAATTAAAAAAAACTAAATAGCTACAATTTAAAACTATGACACGATATTTGGATTAAAAGTCACAAATATGTAAGAGTTATGTAATAAACATCTACCGAAGTTTTCCAGAAAGGCATATCTACGTTAGCTTAAATTTCCGGACTCAACGTCGAACCGTGAACTAAAATTACCCCTCTAGACGAGGGGACAAGTTCGGGTTGGAGGATGAAGGGTGGCTCATGCCATAGATTGCCAAAGGGCCGGGACTCCCTGGCAAAAATTAATATGTAATTTACCAACCAATTTTAAGGTATAAGGGGAATTTTCAGGTGAAATAGATGACAAAATGTGCACTTTAACGGATTTATTAAATTTATAAATTTAACACGTAAATTAAATGATGCGGTTAATATAACATGTTATTTAGATGAATGTGTTAAAATATGAATATTTAAATTTTCCATATGTTTACGAGTTTCTAAAGTGTGGCATTTCAGTTGAAGTATGTTTCTAGATTGTAGATAATTTAATTCAGAGGTGGCTGTAAGAAAGCTTCATTATTTAGCGCATTAATATCTGTCAATTTAGTAAAGCATGCACGCTCTGGTGCCGTTTCGTAATAAATTCGATAGGGCGTACACAAGACGTGTAAGACACCAATGAAGTATAGCCGTACTTTGAAGTGATGCATCGATATGTTCGGTTATGGAGCCAAAGGTGGATCGAAGTTTAGTCCCTCGGGTTAATAAATCATTACAACAACATCGTTTCCTAGAGCCGAGCGAGTTTCTGATTTCGTTTAGCGCAATTTTCCTTTGTATGGGGCGTTTAAATGGAGACAAAAGTGTCTCACGGCGCCACTCTTTAATGCGTTCTACTAAGACGTCAATTAATTATACCGCTGATACGACAAAACACCCCTAAAACCTCGCAGTGATGAACTGGCACAAATATATTTGAACAACAATAAACGAACGGAAAGTGTTTTTGAAAGCTCTATACTAAAATATCGTAAGCCTGAATGATTTTGTTTAGTGGTAAAATGTGAAAAAATATTTAAATGTCGTAGTAGTAAAAATAAAAATTATTGTTTGAAATTGTATCAAAACGAAGCGAGATAAGAAAATATATTCTAATTCTTTTTATAATGTAGTAAATACAAAAGATTTTCTTGACAATTATTAATATAATATAATATTAATTAATAATTATTATCAAGTTTTATGAAACCAGTTATTGATATTCTCACTTTAGTGAAAATATACTAACTCCGTAGGTGCTCAGTTGCAAAATCTGCAGTTATTGGAATATGAGACAGTTATTTTTTAATGCTGGTTTTATTGTTATTTAAACGGCACTCTTATACAACTATAATAATGTCGATCAAATCGAATAACAAATGAGAAAATTATAATTTTTTTTTAAGTATTACGACAAGTGAGTAATACATTACTTTAGTTTCTGATATACGAGCAGTTATTTTGAGCTAATTCTTTCTATACAAAAAAGGATGTTTATTTACAAGACTATGGATAATAATTGGATAGCTGAAAACCAGATGGGTTTCCATATCAGGAATTTTGAACTGCAGTTAAAAATACTAATGAAATAATGATTACTATCACGTTAAATAATCAGAAAGTATACTCACCCGTTAGTAGACTCTAATTTATGACAGTATACTATTTCGGGTTTCTACCATCATGGGCCAGGCATCCTCATTATTATAGATACACTGTGCAGCTCTTTGGGTCACAGTTCTAAAATTATCTACTAGAGTCTGGAACCATCGGCTAAACTTAGTTCATCATTAGAAGTAGAATCTTTGTCCTATATACGTTCACGACTTATTACGGGCTTAGTTAGTTATTAGCTGTTGCGAGTTGAGAATGAAATATTATCGGAGTATTTTGTAAGTGAAGGCGACGTAGAAATTATGAAGGAAGTACGATAGTTGGACTTGTGGTTTAAAGTTGGATTACTCATGTAAAGGAATTTGCAAGATTTTTTACCAACCTGAGTTTTGGAATTACAACAAGAGGAAAGGGTTTTTATTATTTCCAACTTGTAGAGAAAATAAACTGGAAATATTACTCATTGACTTCACTTACTATCTTATAGTAACTAACTTACAGTACCTACTGAATGTGCACTAAAGGTCTACAGCAAATGTCAACTGCTCTTCAAATCGTGCTCAGTATGTAGGTGCAGCAGTACCTTAGGAGACGGCAAATAATAAGTCTACTGATTGAACACGCGGTAAAGGTCTACTTCCAAATCTATACACAAAAGTGGACACAACAGCAAACTGAACTAGGAATAACGCCCCTCTAAATTCGTAGAATTAAAACCACAGCCACCGAAAGCATTTACCTTCTCGACAAATTGTACGGTTTTATTCGTTGTTTGAAGATGGCATGCCAAGCACAGACAAGATCTGAGTGAGACGCCGTTTCGAGGAGCATTGGTTCAAGGATAATTAGGAAACAATGTCGGAATTTGTAGAATCTGCCACGGCTTAAACAAGCAGCATTTAATGAACACCGTTTTCACATCATCGTTATATAATAAACGATTCGTCTCGCGCTGCTACTCAAATAATAACAAAGTTGCAGATTCTTAATGAGATTAAACATCTGTTTTGAATATTTTAAAACAAACTTTTTTAATTTTGCGAAATAACTCGGAGGAATATTCATTTAACGATGAGATGAACAGGGATTGAAAAGTTGTCGCCATGATTCTATTTGTTTTCTATACATTTAAAAAAGAGTCTACTAAGTGAGATGTTTTATTCCTTTAAAATAGAGATGTGAAGTGAGAGATGTATTGGTTTTATTGTCTCGTCACCACTAAAAAAGATCTAATACAAGCGTGGAATATTGTAAAGCTTCTATGTAGGTTTATAGCGAAATAGAGTTTCAATTTACCGACGACGAACACTTCGATGTATTCCGGCAGAGTGGCACGCGCACTTGGGAGAGTATATTATACTTACTTGATCTAAGTGCATATCACTGAGAATGCGATTGCGTATTATGTACACTGTGTGATAGCTGATTTTATAGTGGAGCATCTATGCAATACTGTTGAGGAACGCCATTTTATCGATTGAACAAATAGCAGATTTCAACTAAATTTTAAGTTTTTTTTTTTTTATTAAAGATAAACTTATGTTTCTGGAATTATTTATTACATTATTATTTATGTTTATTGGCATATTGAAAAAAAACTTCAGAGAGAAAATAAATGCCGCTGACGGGAATTGAACCGAAACTCTTCTGATAACCGGTCAGGTTCACTAAGCCACTGTGCTATATCGGATTATTTTAGCAGCCAAATAATTCAATAAATAAAAGTTTTTTGAAAAACTGAAAGCTGAAAAAAAATACTGAAACAAATGAGATTGGCTTAGAAAATTACAAAACGCCAAGGTTCACCATTTTTGCTATTTAAGCGTAATGATGTCCTTCTCGAATTGTTTTGATTGCGTCGTAATGCACAAAAATATTAACAAAAAACTTTCAAAGAACATTATTCACTAGCGTCGATATTTAAGCGTGATTTAAAAAAAAAAATAAAAGTGGCTCCAACAGGCGAGTCCGCCCCCTCCCAGCACCCAGGGCCCCCGAGTAGGGGATGGGAGAGGGGGGGGGGGGGAACAGCGGAGAGCAGATTACGTGGGTCATGTGGTTAATTAATTTTTAAGTCGGCTCTACTTAACGTGCACTTGTGCATGTATCGCCCCCAGCCCTCCGCGCTCAAACACTCACGGCACGGGGTGAATCTGAATATGCAACATGCATATCTAAGTATTGCATGAATTCACTTACAAGTTTTATACGAGAGCGGTGATACCATTTTGGCAACTAATTAATAAATAATGAATCAAAATACAATAGAGTTGCCCGAAGCAAGAGCTGGGGAAGAGGAAATTGGAAAATATCTGGATTGTGTCATAAAAAATTGCAAAATGTTGAACATTTTTAGTGTATTTGTCGCCTATCTTGCTATGGTGTTTTGCACGATGGTGGATGATTTATCATTTCCATGCTGAAAGGCGTGATTCACCAATGCGATACTAGATTTAAAAAATAATCGAAAATAATATGACATTACTTGGGGTACCCCGCTCTAGCATTACATTGTACATGGTTTTGGTTATGAATTATAAATTAAAGAGTATTCTCAATAGTTTTCCATCAGAGCTTGATAACATCTGTCATAGGTATTCTGCTTTTCCATTGTCTTCCTGTCATCCAGTTTATCTTTTAAATATTTTTGATTTACATATAGAACAAACAGATTATTCGTTAATTTGACGAATCGACGAGCACTCCAGTTTTCCATTAGCGCGGAGAATTTGTCAGTGGTACTTTCAATCACACCGGCTCGGAGAATAAGCCCGACGCTACCCGGGCCTGAATTTAACATCGAGGCCTAACAAAGTTCAACTCACGCCGCCCACACGAAATTAAATGTTGATTGTTTTGGTCCTTCGAAAGGTGTTTCCCAGTTTACGTAGCGATTTGCGAGCGAGAAGGGACGTTGCGAGCGGAGCGCGCGCGGGCGAGACGCATAATACTATATGATGCTCTGTTTGGTTAGGTTCTTTGAACGAGAGCGAGGAAATCCTATAAGCAAACAGCAAGGGTGAGTTTTTGATGGAGTTTATGATGTTTTGCGGCTGCGGTCAACTTTTACGTTTGCACACAGGCGCTTATTATGAGACCCGAAACTTGCCGGGAGTTAGGTGCACGTGTTCAATCAGATTTACGCATTTCATTTAGGAAATTAAGACGAACCCCTACTCGTCCTATGCTCACGCCGACGTCAAAGGCGCAGCAATGATTTAATGGCACCGCACGAGGTTTAGTAGTTGCTACTGCCTCGAGTTATTGGAACTAAGGCAGGGTTTCTGAGGCTGGAGGAAGTGAGGGAGGGGACGTAGAATTGGAAGAGAAAGGTTTCACTGAACATATGAAATGAGTTGTAACTGTTTGCAGCTGGTGGAACCAATACGTCTACAACAGGGAATATTGTGAAGCTGATTAACATAGAGGGGGAGAATTGAAAGATAATAGGTGAAAAGAAGCTTGAAAAGTACCACACTTTTCTTGCCTGATATCTTCTATAAGATCTGGTCAGTTAACTAGGGCCGGCCCTATGCGGGCGCAGTTGGAGCAGTCCACTCCGCGCGCCGAGTTGCCAAGGCACCAAGACTGACAATACACACCTGACAGTCCTGAACACATTAACAGGCGCTACATAAACATAAAAATCGTACGAATATTATTGATTATAGTGATCACCCACCTGGACGTCTACTGATTTTGACAAGGGGCCCCAAAATTTTACTTGCGCCCGGAGCTGTCTATATAGCTAAAGCCATTTCAAGCAACGTTATGAATCAGAACGGTGTACTGGTTATAAGCGCCGCAAGAGCATATTTCGTTCACGCTACACGTTTTAAATTATATCTAGTATCTAGATACAATAATATCTAGAGTGGAGGGCTTTGAAGCAGAGAATGGACGATTATCTCGAGAGTATTTCCTCCTGGGGTAAAAATAATCTCGTCGAATTTAATGTTTCAAAGACCCAATCCTGTCTGATTACGTCTAAAAGGGATCCAAATGATAATCTAGTCTCCTTCAACAGAAGCAATCTTCCGAACAGGCCTTCCATTGATATGCTTGGTGTAACTATAAGTGACCAGCTCAGGTACGGGGGCTCTATCGAAGACAGAGTAAAGTTGGCCTCTCAGAAGCTGGGCGTACTGTACAGGGCCCGCAGATACTTTAATAGTACACAACTGCTGACCCTGTACAAATCGCAAGTGCGCCCTACTGTCGAATTTGGCAGCCATCTCTGGTCCGGAGCCCCAAAATACCTGAAAAAAACCCTTGACTCTGTTCAGAAACGGGCGGTCCGTTTGATAGATTCCCCAATCTTAACAAACGGACTGCAATCTTTAGAGCACAGGCGTCAGGTAGGTATGCTGTCCTTGTTCTATAGGTATTACAATGGAAGATGCTCTGAGGAACTAGCGTCATTGATCCCTTCGGCACCGGTGCGTAGTCGGGATACACGCCAAACGCGCACCCAACATTTGTACACGGATGACATTTGTCACATGAGAACGGGTCGCTTCTACGATTCGTTCTTAAGTTCAACAGCTCGGCTGTGGAACGAACTACCCGCCTCTGTGTTTCCTCCCTCCTACAACTTGGGACTCTTCAAGACCTATATTCACTCCTTCCTCTCACACAGCATCCCCAAAGATGACATAGGTCCTGAGGGAAATTATTTTCTTCAGGGCCTCCTGTGTGGAGTTAATATAAAAAAAAGTGAGTACGCACTTAAAAACATTTTTTGATGAAAACCGTTATCCGAGGATCCTCACTATAACTCAATAACCTGTCAACATCAAACAATATAAAGCCAACGGTATTTTTTTTGTTTAAATTTTTTTTTATCCACATCGCATCACGCATCCGAATAAATTATGTTGTATTTGTAACATAAATTCGAATGAGTTATGTGGCAACATAAACTCGAATGACTTACGTTGTAACGTCAATCTCAGCCATTTCCGGGCTTTCCTTAATTGCATATTGTAGTTGTGTTTGCTCCCCGCAAAGGTGCGTGACTCGCCCACCCCACCTTGGGATCTTTCCAGAGATACTAAATACAGATTAACTATAAACCACGAATATTTCTAACAAACGATAAGTCATTTATATTCAAATACGATCCTCGGGGCTAGTTATTACGTGATAATAAATATATTTTCTCCACACAAATAGGTACCGGGTGGAAATAAAAAGAGAGATAGAGTGCGTGTAAATTAATTCTTTTCCATATATTTTATAAATGGAGTTTTGTAATCATTTCTGCACCGTGGAACTCAATTTATTAAATCCGTTAGATGCTTTCAATGTTAACTTTTAATATTTAATTTGTATTTTAAGAATGGTGGAATTTTGATTTTATTTCTGTTTGGAAAACGCCAGCGAAGAAGATGATGGCGACATCATTTTGTGAATAAATAATCGTTTAAAAATCACACAAAAAACTCTTATACGGTGACCACTGGCGTTATCAATTTTGCACATCCCGACTAATATTATAAATGCGAAAGTGTGTTTGTTTATTTGGCCTTCTTTCACGATAGACGTGATTTTTTGCATAGGAATAGTTGAATGACTGGAGAGGTACATAGGCTACTTTACATCCCGGAAAAACATTTACTTATCGTGGAAAAATCCTTCGTACAGTAATTTCTTTCTAATTACACACGAGTAAAAGCTATTTCATCAAGAACAATCAGATACACAAATCAATAGTATTGCTACATACTAGTAAGTAAATAAATTCAATTTGTTTGTGTTAAGGAACCCCAAGCTCAACGAGAGGTTTTCGAAAGTGAGAATTCTAAACATGTTCTAAAATAATAACTGAGTTATTTCTCAGCTGAGAAATTTGCAGGTTTATTCGACACGCCAGAGATTACCGCTCTGAATAACTTGTATCCAGGTAAACCAAAGAGCGCATTTTCATCTGATCGAATGAAGCACTATTTATCCGTGTCCGTAAATCAATCGCACGGCGTTCATTTATATTCCGGGGCGGTGTTACCGAAACCTTTCATTTAGGGTTGGATATTGTTTTCGCGCTAGTTGGTATTCATCTGTTGCGCGGCCCACAAGCAGAAGCCGGGCGGGCGGTGGTGTTTTGAATACACGGGCGGAAGACGCGGAGTGGGCCGCATAGCCTCACTACCTTGGAACTCGGGGCAGGAGGCACGAAAACACCTTACTTGCCTTCAAATTAACCTTATATAACCATGCAATTTTAAGCATACAACTCGAATTTTTGAAAAATATATTTCAATTTAGATCAAAATAATAAGTCAGAAATACATTTTGACCTGTCAGACTTTCATTCCTCGACCTAGATATAAAATGTTCTTCAACAATTTATTTTAAAACCAGAATTCATTGTTCATAGTCAAAAATATATTTATTTATTTCATTTAAACGCCCCTAGGGCTTTTTATATACAATGCAATTTTTTTAAATACAATAACGGGGGGGTTAAGTGCGCTCACTTCGGGAGATGATTCTAAATAGTAAAGGCAAATAAGATGACTTTTTTCAAAATTTCAACGTTTATTTTCCCATACAAACCATTAGAAACCCATACAAACGTTAGGATTTAGAAATTAAAAAAAAATATTTTTGACATGGTTTTCTAAAAATCAATTAGAAAACAGGTGTTTCATAAGTTAGGTAATAAATCTTAATATAATAATTTTTGAGAATCTCTATTTTAAATTATTGTGACAACATCACCATTAAATTAATTCAAAAGGAAAGAAACTGACACAAACGAGATCTTTAATAGGCACATGTTCAAATACTTTGCGTTGCCCAAAATGGAAAGATCTTCCGAAAATGGAATGTAGCGATATTTCTATGAAAACATTGAGTTCCAAAACATTTAAGATATGATATTGGCATTGGTAACATTTGAAAAGAAAAGTAGGGCATTACGGTCGGTAATGGAGAGAAGGGGAAACGAAATGTTCCTAAAGGATTGTAAAAGAAAATAAATGACAGATAAAAGGGCTATACTTTGAGAAATAATTTAGTGTTTGGTTCATATCTTTCAAAAATATATAAAAATTAAAACGATTATATTGCCAAATGGGCATTCAAAATAACGTTATATGTGTTAACTAACGTCCGGTCAGTGGCATCCGGCAAGAAAAAATAAAGAAAACGAAACAACAGGAATATACACATAAGCACAAATCCAAGGTACGAATTTACAAAAAGGTATTTATCCACTAATACATTAGAAAAAATAGATTATGCACGATTGCAAATACAGGGGATTGAAAAGGAGAGAAAATAAATAAGACAAAACACAACACTACAAGAATTACGTATTTTCGATTTTGAATGTACTTAAAAAATATTCTTTTAAAGCATTACTTTGATTTTTTTATATGCCGGCTATTTTATACATATCTGGAAGAGAGGTATATAGTGGATAGGCAATATAGTTAAGAGCTATTATCCCATATTTTTTAGTGCGTGTTAGAGGAATGTGGATATTATTGTTATTACCAGTATTGTAGTTATACCATGTAAATTTATTATTGCTATGTGTATTAATAAAATAAAGCTTATTTAAGTAGTAAGAAGAAAGTGAAATATTTATTTTACTATAATAAATTTGAAAAAAAAAGTTAAACGCGTACACAATTTCAATAAACCTTATATTTAATTGGTATGAATGAAAGCAATGAACTTGGCCAGGTTCGCATTAACAAGCTTTTCTTGCGGAGCGCGGCCGATTAGTGCGGGCAACAGTTTCGTTTAACCATCGCGTACATTATGAACATGTGGAGCCATTTCTCAGAATTAACCAGTGGGCAATAAAGAAGGATTTAATTTGCACGTAAGCCGCCGCCGGAGTTTTCGGCGATTAAAATTATTAATGCCCCCGAGCACACCTAACTATTTTTAAAGCTGGCAAATTGAAACGAAATTTTCTGGCCGGACCGTTACCGCGCGCCGGCCCTGGAACCCTAATCTGCCCATTACCAGTCCACGGGCCACGGGAAATTACTGGGAATAGACGAGCCAAAATACACTCTTTTTATTCAAGTGCTTAACTTGAGAACAGAGCGAGTTGTTTTTTCATAGAAAAGATTCCAGCATGTTCATCGTTAGTAAAGCAAAAGTAAGAAAATATTTGTAACTTTCTAAAAGAAAAATATTTATTTAATTTAGAGTTAAATTTCAAAAGTAAATCAACAAGTTTTGCGTGGACATCCACTTCCTGAACAAAATTAAACTGAAATAAAACTCATTAGGTGGGTACTGTTAAAAAGAATGGTCATAAAATATATTTTTCTCAAGATTAAACATTGAACTCGAATAATTCCAGGAAGGTTGCTTACATTTCTTAGTAAAACTTTTGTAATATTCTCTTCTGTAAGTGAAGTATGCTACTTCAATAAGTATACGTCTTTTATTTAATATTTAAAATTCCAAATAAGGGATTAACATGGGGGTTGAAAGAAAAATAAAATAAAAGTATGCAAAGAAATCCTCGTACCCGCTGAAATTATTGACGGGAAGGTTCATCTTTATTATAAACCGAGACAATGGAGAACAAATCAAAAAGTTCTGAAAAATAAAGCCGATACTGGGAAAATAAAAAAAAAACCTGAAAAGGGACGGATGCGAGACCGCCATAATAATTATGGAAGATTAGGGCACTTTTATTGGGGATTTTCTTCCCCAGTGTGTGTTAGTATCTCCATCTGCGCAACACTCGAGATTGGCAAAAAAACCTTCATCGGGAAACTTTGTAATTAAGCTTTCACATTGCTTACTATTCTCTGTAACGGTTTACCTACTCCACTTATCTATTTCTGAGCATGAAAGGGGAACCAATTTGAGAAAAAATCGACTTTTACATTTTTGTTCTTTATACCCGATACAACTATTATTCTCTCAAATAAATAGCCTTTTTATCGAAAGCACAATTTGATTATTTCTTAAGAAAAATACTTTGGTGTTTCTAAGAAGCAACCTTTTGAAAGTTTTTCGTATGCAAGAATATTAATTTATTTATTATGGAAAGAAACAGTGGAAAATTATGTGATGAAATTTAAATAAAAGACAAGGTATGTGAGGCTCAGATAATGTTTCGTTTGTTTAGTCACCTTTACAATAACACCGTAAGGTAAAGGAACAGAGGCATAAAAGCATAATCACCTTTAACAATAACACTGTAAGGTAACGGAACAGAGGCATAAGAGCATAAACAATGCGAATGAGAATGG
The DNA here is from genome assembly GCA_026573805.1 of Hesperophylax magnus. Taxonomy (NCBI): domain Eukaryota; kingdom Metazoa; phylum Arthropoda; class Insecta; order Trichoptera; family Limnephilidae; genus Hesperophylax; species Hesperophylax magnus. Next base: position 6,526,610 of record JAIUSX010000006.1, on the reverse strand, counting down.
TGAACTTACCGGGCCGAACTGCTCGAAGTAGTTCTTGACGTCTTCCAGCGTCGTGGGCGCCGACAGCCCCCCTACGAAGATTTTCTTTGTCCTGGTAACCATCTGTAAAACAAACAACAAATTACACTTAAATAAAATGTAAAATCATTCGGCGCGAGTATTCTATTTCAATTTGAGCCACAATAGCAGCGAAAATGCCCCCATTAAAATAATATATTGTTAGTTCTCTGAATGGACGCAATATGTATCGGGAATCGTGTCATTAACATCACAGAACGGAATGACGCACCGAGGCACTTTTATACAGGGCGAGGAATATTATAGCCTTTTTACTACGTAAAAGTAAACGCTCGCAAATCCACAATAAAAGCGAGCGCTCCGCGTTTTGCATACTCGAATCACCGAAGGCGCAATAAAAACTAACAGAGTCCGAGGGCGGGGGGAGTTTAAGGAGAAAATAAAAGCGGACAGAGAGTGGAGGGGACGTAAGAATAATTACCGTTCATTCATTATGCAGTCCTTATAAAGCGGGAGAGGGAAAAGTTTCCTTTTCTGAATTCAGAGGCCAGGGTTTATATCACCTCCGAGCGAGTTGTCGGGAGTCAAACAATTAACCACTAGTTACTTCCCAGGTATATTCTACTTGCTACTAGTCGAGTTAAATTACAGGTATTTAAGAAGTTGGTATTCAAATTTAACAGTAGATGTCGATTAACTACAATGAGGTAGTTTGACAATGTCAGTAAAGGGAGGGAAATGACCACTCGCTGTTAATATTTTAGGGAGTTTATTAAGATTTTGATCTAGATAACGTTGCGCAATTGCCCGTACTGATATAATTTAATAGCTAATTACGATGTCTTATAAGTTATAATTGATTCAAGTTATGTTCTGAACGAGAATTTTATCCAGAAGATGTAAATAAGGACAGTTATCACATTCCTATTTTTTCTTCAGAGAAATTTTAGGAATAACTATTACCGTTTCTCACTTGTTAAGGCGCAATATTATTTATTCAAAACAATTGACATTTTTATAATGGCGTGAAACTTGTTGGGTGAGACTATAAATTATTAGTACGCTGGAATTAAAAATATAAATAATGGAATCATTTTGCACCAAGACAAAGGTGGTACTTTGTTTGAAAGGTGTAGTAATGTAATTTCAACGCAAATATTAATGATTATAATGTTTTAAGAATTGTAAAAAGAAAACGAGAAGTAATTTAGGTTGGAATTCAAGAGAAGGTAATTATTAATTAAAAACTTTGCGGAAGAATTTTTCATTTAAAAAAAGCACAGATGTTTGCGGCGTTGAAACAAGTTGAAAAGAATTGCTATCACTGTGAATGACAGAGAGCTTTTGTGATTGATAATGACCATTTGAAACCGGAATGAGGGTTCATTTGTGGGAAGCCTAATATCTTTCTTCTTCTGTTTAAAAGTATTTTATATAAAACCTCAATGCCCAGCAGGCCGCAAATATTATATAAGGTAGATTTTCGTTTAAATCCTCAATTAATTGTAGGCGCACCATCACTCTAATTATATCTTATATTTCATTGGAAATCTTGGAGTCGAGTTTCTTTTCTGAACAATTAAAAACGAAATGCTATATTTATTAACCCTGAGTTTGATTGCATCATTGCGTGTTCTAATATACAAACTTATTCATTAAAAACATAAAGCTAACTTCTTTTATTTAATCATTTTTTGAATGAAAACATGTTATTCACTTTACTAAATTCTTCTATAGTAAAGTGAAATGGCTAGTTACATAGAGATTTACTGCCCCGTGTACATACTGTCCATGTGTACCAACATTATAGTGAAATTTGTTATTAAACCCTTTTCCATAGTGCCATTGTTTATTTGACGTATGCAAATACAATCAAATTAAAAAAAAAATTCACATTGCTGTCAAAGCATGACATAGTTTTTCCTGACATCCCACTTGACTGGTAATCCAAAGAAGGCTTGCCCTTGCAAAGTGATTTTCCCTTCCAGGATGCCGCGATGCCGGGGCAGTTTCAAAACACATTCAGCTTGTCGTTAGTTCTGGGCGGATCGGGTGGACTTAGTCTTAATGTATTTTTAATGTTGATTAGCTTGAAATGAAATGTGATAGCCATCGCTGCCCCGCTGAACTGCTAATAAATCTAGCGGTTCCCAAGGCTGATCACACGCTTGCGGAAAATGGACAACGGACAACGGACTTAACAGGGCGGAATATCGCGGCTTAAATAGAACCCAACTGACTGCCTAACCTTTGTCGGCCGTATTCGCTAATGTTACCAGTGCATTTAATGTATTAAAGCCAGTTACTTGTATCGCTCTAGACTTGGATCTTACACGGACTAAACTTTTACCGATAAAAAAATATTGCTAATTTATTAAAAATTTCTTAAAATTATCTGGATTTCTGTTAATAATGGGAGTATGGGCTATTAACAAATGAATTGATAGGTATCCTAAACAAGTTTTCTCACGTTGTCCGAACACGTTCATACAAGTCCTAATATTTTTGCATCTCGTCCTGATATATTATTAAGACCAACGCAGGTGGACGAACATGTATTCAGATATTATTACGAATTTACCAACACTTTATCAGGAAGCGACTTACACTCCTGTTTTTAACAGGATGACTATTAAAGAGATTTTAGATAAATTAGTATTACTCAGTTTTCTCAGTGTAGGCCTTTCTGACTAGAACATTTACAGAAACAGTGACACATCGATCTAAAGTAATTTGTTATTGTACTTTATTATAAAGACTCTGTGTTTCCTTCCTCCTACAGCATGAGATAGTATAGGCCCCGAGGGAAAATATTTTCTTCGGGGCGTCCTATGTGGAGTTAATGTAAAAAAATGTAATATCTCATGAAAACTGTTAATAGGTAACATATTTAATAGCCAGATATTTTTGAAAAAACATTACAAATGTCCATCAAACCCGCTTGCCGCGTGGTATAAACACCGGCAATAAGCGAGTTAACAGTGTGAACTGTTAATGCGGCCTATTCGATTTTTCCACTATTATTAAAGTCAAGAAAATCCTCCAAGACGTTTTTCAGATAGGTAACTGCATCTTTGGTATTTGTTTTTCCCACTGTCACAATGTCAACGTCTGTAAAATGTCTATCTAAAGTTATTTTCTTCTCGCTCGTTTTAGTCGTAAAACCACGACTTTCCAAGAAGTGAAAATCCTTTTAATTGATTTGGAAAAGAGAGATCCCTGTTTGTATCATCTTTATCTTTATCGAAAGCCCAGATTTTTTTTGTCCTTCGTAAAAAAATCAAAAGAACTTTGAATTCTAATTATTGAATAACTAGCAAGCCAACTTTACAGGGAGATCCACACGGATTAGATACCATCGATATTTCAGAACTTTCTGCAGTCAGAACCCTGTCCTGGCAACCTCGCGTAATCTCGAACAAAGGAATTATTTCTAACGCGTATCGGCAAAAACTGGCAATAAAAGGAAAGTGAAAGTAAAAAAAAAGTTAGCAGGATAGAAGGGAGGAGATGGTAAAAAGCGGCAAAGTGGAAATTCAATAATATTTAGGCTACTAATAGAAATTTGGGATAAACGAGCTTCGCGAACGTGCTCGCTGCCCCGACAAACGAAATTAGAATGAAACATAAGGCCCGTCTCCGCGACTGAAGTGATCAATGAACTTGATAAGTATTTTCGCAATCCGTTGTGCTTTTCAACTCAAATACTACTCAAAACTGCCCCTTTTTCTCATTCCTAAAACTTTGCGAAATGGGATAATGATTTCACTTCAGTAATTTAATACTAAGAAAAAGGCACAAAAATAGTTTATTAATTTATTTTTGATTTCCTTATTGAAATAAGCCATTTTTTCTTATTCTATTCTACTTCTGATGACCTCTTCTTCTAGTTGATTATAATGCGAGTAGTTTAGACCCTGCAGCTTGCAGCCGGGAACAACTCCACAGATTTGCTCTCTAATCAGTTCAATAGTACCAGTTAATTATATTTGACACTTTCTCTAAATAAATTTGACCAATGTACTTAGTGTTAATGTATTTGATTTAGCGGAATGGTTTTGTGAAAACCTTTAGGGCTGCTTTTATAGAGTCTTTGATATTTTTTGAAGCCCCGTAACACAATATTTCACCTAAACGCAGACATATTATTATTTGTCCCGAAATTCCTCCAAAGGACGTCGTTTGGTGGCGTAACATAAGACGCAATATATTTTCAAAAAATGCGATTCTTACTGTGAAAATTTTCCCTTGATAAATTGCCCAGTCATCTTTTTCCCATAAAACTCCTCGGATTAAATGGCATTTAGTTTTGTGGGTGAAAAAATAACGCCGCATGTAAAAGCCGCACGAGATATTGTTGTAGGAGGTAAACCTTCAGGGGTAGTCCCTCTCTTGCTTTATGGTTCCCTGTCCAATTTTCCTTAACACATGGTGTTGAATAACATTCCTATATAGTGTCCAATTAAAAAAATTTACACCCTTCGTACGAAAATATCAACAAAAACATAATACTTAAAAAAATATAATTCTAACACGGAAAATGATTACGTATATGGTTAATCTATAAAACAACGATTTTCTGATTTATCTCTTGAAACAATTTAACACAATAATGACAGTTGATGTGTTAATTTTTTGTTATATGCACTATAATAATAACTATCGCAGGCCCGCGAAGAATCACACAATGTTAATTTAATTATTTTCTGTTAAAATTATTATATTTTCAATTTAATTTAATTTTTATCTAAGAAATAAGGTATAAGGTATTATATAGAATAGTATTTACATTGGTTTTGTACACATTATGAGATTTGAATACTACTCTTTTATAGAAGCATTAGTTTGTGGTCGGAAGAGAAATGTACAGTACATTATTGTAGTTATTTATAAGTAATTAATAATATGTTAGGTACACGTACTATATGTTGTAGTAAGTACATTGCAGTGAGAAAACAAAAATAATTATATTAAATATTTGGTAAATGTTTAATATAAAATATGTAAGTATTAAACGTATCTAAATAATGTGATAGTAATTAAACGTGTTATTATGTGTATATTTGAAGAAGAAATTGCAACTTCTGGAAAATGAGTGAGATTTGGATTGGGTGCTTTACCGCTTGCCTGAATTCGGCAAATTAAAATAAGAAATTTGAAAATGACACTTAATTTCTATGCAAATCTGAGATGTGTAGTTCATTTAACCAGAATTACTCACTGATAGATTTCATTGAACCAGAGTCAAAACCGAAATGAATGTACAAAGGATGATTCGTCATCAGTAAACGTAGCATATTATTGTCAATGAATGATCGCTCATCTACAAATAAGTTGAACATTTTATTATCGACCAGCTGTGTTAATGGTAAGATCGTAATACAGAAGATACCCTTTAGTGGTGGTCGTTAAGTCACGTTACAATATTATTTATTGACCAGCTGTGTTAATGGTAAGATCGTAACACAGAAGATACCATTTAGTGGTGGTCGTTAAGTCACGTCACAATATTATTTATTGACCAGCTGTGTTAATGGTAAGATCGTAACATAGAAGATACCATTTAGTGGTGGTCGTTAAGTCACGTCACAATATTATTTATTGACCAGCTGTGTTAATGGTAAGATCGTAACACAGAAGATACCATTTAGTGGTGGTCGTTAAGTCACGTCACAATATTATTTGGAATTTAAAAAGATTTCGAAAATTATTTTATTAAAGTCCAAATTGTATTCATTGCCATAAGAAATTGTGAAATATTATTTCTTATGAAAACAGGTTCCCTTTTAAACATTTTTACCGTACGTTTTATTTATTGGCTGATGGAATTTCATACGGTATTGTTATTTTGCCGAACGAACACAAAAGGTCAAACCGAAATAATTATTTATTTAAAATAAAAGCACGCAATAAAATTCTATTAAATCGGAATTTGCTTATAATTCTGTTAAATTTGATACGCCATTATTTACGTACGAGGGTGGAAACGGCCATTAGGGTTCTGCAGATAAAAATGTAATACCCTTACTTCGACAATAGATGAATTAAATTTGATGTCGGTCGTGCCTGGTTCTCTGTTAAACGATAATATTCGCTCCAACGGATGGGCAAAAAAAAAATCATAAAAAAGAAAGTCAAAATTATGGAATTTAATCCCCTCACTGTGAAAACGTTAGACTAGAAAATTTCAAACAATTATTATTATTGTTTTTAAGACGATTTAAAAAAAAAGTCGTTAAAAGTTACTACATTTGTCCGAGGTTCGCCTTTTTATCGCTTTGAACAAATTAAAATATAATAAAATTATATGGAGTTCAACCTTTATTTATGATGGTAAGAACAATATTTCAACGCTTAGTAGTTAGTTCGTGATAGAAGCAACGGAGCGAGCTGAAATAAGTTGCTTACATATAGTGATAAAAATCAATTTTCAAGACGCTTTGGCTCACCGTTGTAGAGTTTTAAATACTTTATTATATACGCTGTGTATTTTTGTAATCCGCAAAGGGAAAAGGATAGAGAAGCGATGACATCAACAGAATATCGGCTAGCAAACTGCTCGTTCCACTGGCACTGTGCGTGCCATGATTCGGTAGTTTGTTTGAGATTTTCATTACATTAAAATGTATGTAATTGAAACGTGTGGTTGCGAGAGTTTTTGCGGTAAACAGACCCAAAAGTTGTAAAGCCTATGATCCCATTTCATGAAAACCGCTACAAGTTATTCCCGAAGTAGATCTACTCCGAGAAGAATAAAAAATTAAGGGAAAACATGGGAGGTATTCTGTCGGAATACGCGCTTGTTGTATTTAGAGGTGTTTCAAACCGATAATGTTGTTTGTGGAAAACAAGGAATTCGTTATTAACGAAAATATTTTTCTACCCACAAATTAACATCGAGGAAGTCCCTTCGGGGTAGAACGAAATATTGTTTTATTTTATTATTTTCTTGAAAACGGCTTAAAAGGATTCAGGCACGCGATATCTGTAGGGCGCTTTTTAAGTTGGTGGACAGGTAAATATTATTACTGGGTCGTTATGATCCTTTTCATTTAGTTTCCAATGAAATGAATTTGTTTAATAAAATTAATGTTACATTTGATTCGCGTTACAGAAATACACAATATTAAATGACTTAGAATTGTTTAGGTGCACCCACAACGTAAAAGTGACAGTTTTAACTTCAAATGCTTACAGTACTAAAATATAGCGCTATAAGAAAAAACTGTAAGCCAAAGAAGAATTATACCAATTAAAGCCCACCTGACACCTTATCTCAAAAATGTCATGTCAGGACCTGAGGCACTTCGCACCGTGGCCTTTGGAATAAAAATCTACATTTAGGCATTTGCGGTTAAAAAATATATGAGTGCGAGTTGAATGTAAATGTTTCCATTAGGCAGAGGGCTGTGCGTGGGGGTGTGTGGGGCGAGTGGGGAGGGCGGACGGAGGGCTCACCCCGACTCCCTCCGCTAGCGAGGCTAATCCCATACCGCCAGGGAAAAAATGATATTTTCGCGATTCGTTATTTTAATTTCTGACACTTTTTTTGTCCGGAATCAGAATATTCGGGGCAGTGCGGCGTCGCCGTAGAAATGTGTCCTTTAGGGAGTTTCATTTACGTTATTAAATAAAATATGAGGGTGAATTTTTTTACACGTTTTATACTTTTGAAATTTGAATTCCTACATACAATATTCAGCCGAATACAAATGTTTCAAAGTGATACGGGGGTCTTATTTTGAAAGGAAATAATCAAACCTTCGTTCTTTATAATAAATTTCAAAGGTAATTCATTCACCGAGAAAAGTGCTTACAAATTAAAATCGTTTTTGGGACTGCGAGATGTCATATCGACTTCGTACTGAGAATACAACAAAAGGTAGAAATAATCTTACAAATGAATTAGACAAAATAGGAGGAACCTCATGCCCTTATCACCAGCTTGTTGATTGTTGGTGACAATGGAAAATAAGGTTTTCTTTATGTACAACTTTTGTTCAAAAATGTCAAATTGAGTGAAAATATACACAGTAATTTTTTCATATTAGAAAATAATGGATTTAAAAGAAGTGCATTGAAGTACCGGAATGGATTCTGAACGGAAACTGCCAACAGGGTACAACAAATAGTCGGCGGATATTCGGAGAGCTATTTGGGAGCGCGTCACAAATCATAGAGGATCGGGAATTCATGTGCCAGTGGTGCCATATTGAGGAATTGTTTCACTAGAGGAGCGGGTCATCCGGGTGTACAAACAGAATCACACCGTTAACAAGGGATAAACAAACGAGTTCTCTTGGCACCTAAAACAAGGGTAAACAGGGCAAACAGGGCGAACAGGGCAAGGATAATCGACGATCCAGGGCAATACACACAAGTAGAGGTTCGAGAGAGGGTACTTGCTCCGTCCGGGCTCAAGCGGCTAAGCTCGGGATTTTTTTGGCTCGGCAAAGCGCTCCAAAGCCGCTGGCGGCAAAATATAATTGAAAAGTGTAAACTGAGCCGCATTCATCAGAGGAAACATTTGGCGGGATCGGAGGATTTAATTGAAAATGTTATTATATTTGGACCATTCCCGGTAACGGGATTTTCTTCGTCTTTCGCCGTTTCCTTCATTTATGATATCTTCAATCCAAGAATATTTTGGAGAATTCTAATTGAGTTGTAATTTATTTTTTACTATATTGTCGATTTCAACGATTTTTTGTTAAATAATTACCTAGAGATCTATAGACGTATCCGTTCAAGCGCCAAAACAGAAACTGACAAAAGTTCATTTTTTTTGCGACTTTAGTAAATTTATATAATATACACCAAACTTAATTAATACACTTAAAAAGGCTTAATATTGAAGCAATTTTTTATCTTGAAAGCGAATTGAAAAGTGCCTATCTACGAAGGTACTTGCGAAAATGATATATTTCTTTGGATTATGGTTTTTTATTATTAAAAAGACATTTAATAATGTGACCAAACCAAAATGAACAATTTTATTTACTTCTTCTATACGAGTAATAGAAAATTTACTTTGTGGTGTCATTTAAATTTAAATAAAAACATAACTTTGAAAACACGACTATTTAATCAAAAAAAAATCTTTCATTATCATGAATGATTTAAAAAAAAAAATTTAATAGACTTATTAGAAAAGTTAAATTGTAAAATTTCAAATTCATTTCAAGTTCAATTATTTAATTCGCAAAATCGTCACGTGATAACCATGCAATGATAACATAAAATGGAAAAGCAATTCGAGAAAATTGTTTTAAATAAACAATTACCTACGATGTGAAAAAATCAAATATTCCATTTGTCGATAAACCAATCCGTCCATTCTGCATCACTAGAAATTACAAACTCTAACCAGTACAGATGGCCAGGCGCCATTTCAAAGAGAATATAAAAAAAACTCTAAAATTATTCTTCAATTTTATAGTTTATACTTTAGTCAAAGGAGAATGGGTGAAAATGTTTGGAACATGGACCCACATCTATTTTATTTTATTTTAAAGTTATACGGCTAAGGTTTGGTAAAACCTGGGCCCATCCATCAATACTATTGAGTCACTGTTAACAAATAATTAATATACTAATGGAGAGGTTATTTTAAAGCTATACGGCTAAGGTTTGGTAAAACCTGGGCCCATCCATCAATACTATTGAGTCACTGTTAACAAATAATTAATATACTAATGGAGAGGTTATTTTAAAGCTATACGGCTAAGGTTTGGTAAAACCTGGGCCCATCCATCAATACTATTGCGTCACTGTTAACAAATAATTAATATACTAATGGAGAGGTTATTTTAAAGTTATACGGCTAAGGTTTGGTAAAACCTGGGCCCATCCATCAATACTATTGCGTCACTGTTAACAAACAATTGATATATTAATGGAGAGGTTATTTTAAAGCTATACGGCTAAGGTTTGGTAAAACCTGGGCCCATCCATCAATACTATTGAGTCACTGTTAAAAAATAATTAATATACTAATGGAGAGGTTATTTTAAAGTTATACGGCTAAGGTTTGGTAAAACCTGGGCCCATCCATCAATACTATTGCGTCACTGTTAACAAATAATTGATATACTAATGGAGAGGTTATTTTAAAGTTATACGGCTAAGGTTTGGTAAAACCTGGGCCCATCCATCAATACTATTGCGTCACTGTTAACAAATAATTGATATACTAATGGAGAGGTTATTTTAAAGTTATACGGCTAAGGTTTGGTAAAACCTGGGCCCATCCATCAATACTATTGAGTCATTGTTAACAAATAATTGATATTTTTTTTTTTTTTTTTTTTTTTTACAGTAATACCTCACAAGAGTCCCAACTGCTCCCGTCTGGAGCCAGTGAGACTATGGCATCCCCAATTGGGGGATGTTGTGAGGCTGAAGGTAAGTGGGGAAGGGAAAGAGGAAGGTGGGGAAGTACCTGGCTATTCAGATCTAGTCACTAAACACGGCTTAAGCCATTTGGAGCAACGTTTCAATTCTGAATGGTGGTCTTACACCAGGGCGATACTGGTAGTATCTTCCACTCTGGAACGTGCCGCAAATATTCTATATATTATTTTAATTAATTAATTGTGAAATAACACAAATTAATCAAATAAAATTTATTTGCGCACGCCGGGTTCGAACCCGCGACCTTCGGAATGGCAATCCAATGCGTTACCACTGGACTATGCCGGCCGTCAAATATACTACTGGAGAGGTTATTTTAAAGCTATACGGCTAAGGTTTGGTAAAACCTGGGCCCATCCATCAATACTATTGCGTCACCGTTAACAAATAATTGATATACTAATGGAGAGGTTATTTTAAAGTTATACGGCTAAGGTTTGGTAAAACCTGGGCCCATCCATCAATACTATTGCGTCACTGTTAACAAATAATTGATATACTAATGGAGAGGTTATTTTAAAGTTATACGGCTAAGGTTTGGTAAAACCTGGGCCCATCCATAAATACTATTGAGTCATTGTTAACAAATAATTGATATACTAATGGAGAGGTTATTTTAAAGCTATACGGCTAAGGTTTGGTAAAACCTGGGCCCATCCATCAATACTATTGAGTCATTGTTAACAAATAATTGATATACTAATGGAGAGGTTATTTAAAAGCTATACGGCTAAGGTTTGGTAAAACCTGGGCCCATCCATCAATACTATTGAGTCATTGTTAACAAATAATTGATATACTAATGGAGAGGTTATTTTAAAGTTACATATATTAATTAAGGTTGTGTTTTTATTTTAAAGAAAAACATTAAGTTAAAGTTACAATTACAGTTTCCGTAACGTAACCAATAAAACCTAGTATTTTTTCTTCACTTTTCACGCCGGGCAACTCAGGACATCGGCAATTCAATACACTTCAACACACTCTAGAAAAGTGCTGAAAAAACTATGTTAGGTTTATATATACTTTTTTCAAGGCTTTTGATGACTTTTTAAATTTTTTTAAAGAGTGTTGAATTACCGCAATCCTATAAGTTGTCATGGAACCATATTATTTATATTGAGGGGTAGGCCCAAAGGTTTCAATTCGCTTTTAGAAGAAAATCCAATAACGAAATATGTTGCTAATCTGGGTTCAGACCAATGAATATCAATTCACTCAAACGTTTAAAATTCATGAACCGTGGTGGTAAAAAATCGAAACAAAAGACCGATGCACCGAACAAGCGAATATCAATATCCGGCGAACGGTGGCGAAACGGGAGACTGATTCTGTAGCCGTAGTCACAGCCAATGCCAGTATCTGCCGCCAGACAAGTGTGGGCTCTATGCACTCTATACTCTAAAATACTCTATTGTAGTCTATGGTGTGGGAGCTTATCTTTTTCACACCTCATTAGGTCAGGCGCGGGGCATAACAGACGCAATTTGTAACAATACTCCCCCATGGTGCCACGATGTTCAGACACCTGAATTGTGCATCGTTACAACTATTTTTGAAGCTCTATTATTATTACTTCAAGTACGCATATTTTTCTTACCACTGATGTACTATATTCGTCTATTTCGGGTGGAAATGAGGCTTTTTATTTTGTTTTGCCACTGGAAGCAAGAAATCAAAATTTTTATTCATTATTGCATGCCTTACACATTTCTGGTTCTACCACCCTGCTTCCAGGGACATAAATTAAAATTTGGTCTTTATATCCTGATAAAGGAAAGGATTCATTTCTTTGGTTTTGAAACATGTTGATAATTTTTATCTTTAATGGTAGTAAAATTTATTTTTATTTCCTGGAATTTATAGACGAGAAAAGACGTGCAAATCTAATGATGCAAGAGCTCAGCGTTACAGAGCTTTCGCTGCTTCAGCTCGCTTTTCCGATGTTTAGTTAATGTGAGGTGAAACTTATAAAAAACACACACTACCGCTTTACACAGGAAAAAAACAATTCTCCATAAACCACACATTTATATCAAAACTTCTATTTAAAGAATTTAAAGTAAAAAACTAAATGCATTATACATGTACCAAGCAATATTGTAAATTTACAAAGATTAAATTAAACTGAACCATTTAAAAATAATACAAATCTTAGATAAGCTCTCCCAATTCCAAAATATAAAAAAAATGCAAAAATTCAATTATCCAAATAAAATTTTACAATACCTTACAAAATTTATTTTTAATTCATTACCAGAAAAAGAAAAAAAAAAAACATTTTTACTTTAACTTTAAAACACGCTAAAAATGACTGAATGATCTAACGTAAACAAACAAATGCCAATAATAAAGCTCAGTTTAATTAATTGTACTGATATATTTTTTGTATATGATGGAATATTAGTTATTTGGATAAACATATTAAATAAATCGGTATGATGTTCTGTTTCGGGAATAGTCGTAGTCTATAATAAGTAACTTTATTATTCAGATAAATGAGAGGAATCATAATCTTTTCTCATTCCGAGGAGAAATAAAAACACCGTGATCAACTTCGTCAACCTATTTGAACTTAATTTTCTACGATATTACCATCTTGAATTGAAGTTGGAATTCAAAGCACAAGTTTGAATAAATATATTTTAATTTGTGTAAGATCAAAAAGGAGCTATGATTCTGTGCTGCTTTACATACAAACAGGTTTATTTAAAGGGGGACCACGATGTCCTATAAAATAGCCTTGATTTATTTCTAAAGACATTTATTCCTTGAAAGAAGGCATTCAAGTTTACAAATAAATAATGCTTCAGGAATAAACAATTAATAGGTGTATTAGTGTGACTTTAGTCAGTAGGATTTCATATTTAATTAATTGAGATTATGAATATAATTTCCAATTATAAGTAATCACTGCTCGTTGTAATATTTTTGTTAATTCCTAAACTTAATTTTCTTTATCCTAAAGAAGAAAACATTGGTTTTGAAACATTTCATTGATTAAATAATGGTGCATGCAAAAATATTTATTTCATTTAAAAAAATAATATAATAGGAAAATTTATCAATTTTCCAGAAAATAAGATTGTCGATTTAAAAAAAAATAATTGTACATAATTATATTTTAATGAAAATCAAGCAGAAAAGCATGGTTTTACTGAACTAGAAATTGAAAAACTGAGTCAATTGAACTCGAAACTTCCAGAGTTCAAAAACATTGTCAAATACGTAGATATAATGCTAGAAGGTTGTGGTAAATTTATATTCACCGTGTGATAAAACTTGTAAGTTGTATTATTCTTAAATTCCCGCTTGTAATAATATGGAAATATATAAATATTTCAGGCAACTGCGTAGCAATGTACAACAAAATGTTATTTTGACAACGGTTACGAAGAAAAGTGTTCGCAAAAAGCGAGAGCACGAGAATATATTGTTTTTGCTTAGCTAGCTAAAAATCTTAGCTGGGGTCTTTGAAAATTCCGGGAACGAGAGGAATAATTCAAGGGAAGGAGTGATGGGGTGAAATGACGGCATTTATTCCCCATTGTGACGAGGCAGGGCCGCCGCGACGCGCGACGCCACGCGCCATTACGGCCCACAACTACAAAGAGAACACAAATGACGGTCGTATGAAGTAATGCTTAGTACAATTGGATTCATCAGCATTAAGATAAAATTCGCCCACGTGGCAGATTAGGCGACTCTCAAAAATCGCGCGGATTAAATGGAATTGAAGTAATTTTGTTTGATTGTTTGATAACACGAAAAGGTTCCCCTCCGATGTTGTGAACGCGTTCAGAAACTGTAGTAAATAATTATTTTATACACTTTCACGAACCCAATTGTTAAAATAAAAATTAGATTCTGCCGTATTTTGAACAAAACAATGATGTTCCCGAGAAAGACAACCGCTTTTACAAGAAAGAATATTAAAGAAAATTATACCCTCTAAGGCTCCGGGCTCTAAGGTTTTCAACCTTATTTTAAGTCGCGTCTTCAAAAATGAAACTTTATACGACTGATTGCAAAATTATAAGATCTTTGGGCAAGAGCTGAACTCTTTTTATGTAAAGAAGGGTTATTAAATAAAGTACATTAGCATTTTCAGTAATAAAATGAGAACGTAAAATTTAGAGAACGTTAAAAATAACAATTAACTAATGGTACTAGCTTCTTAAAATAATAAATTAATTGCACACATCTAGATATGGCGTTTAAACGTCAGAGATGGAGATCCCTCACTTCACTTGTATAGTACGAGCTACCTCTATTTGCAAAAGCTTTTTCTTTTAAATTTTTCAATACATCCACCATTGTGTTGATTCACACACACGCGCGCCTTACAGGGATTCTATTAACTGTGTGTATTTTACGAGTGTGTATAATGGGTCGTGTAGACGAGTTAGCTTACGGTCCCTACTTACACATACAAGACCAAGATAAATGGCGGATAAGTAGACATGGAGAAGATTCTCTGGGTACCTACGTGGAATGTATTCGTAAAGTTGCGTGCTCATAACGCCATATTTTCGCGATGAAAAAGGAAAGCGAGAAAATAACACAAATACCATAGTGTGCAGAAATATGTTGTTCGGTCCACGTTCGCAATAAATGCCCTTGTAGACATAATGAGAAATCGCTGAAGCATTGTAAGCTTTATTAACCGTGCTAAAGTGTTTATTTGCTACGAAATCAAGAATAAAATAATCAGCATTATACTAATCTTTATAGAGTGAAGCAAGATTTCATTAATGAGCCTGTTTATTTTGTAAAGTATTTACAGATAAACCATTTTATAGCATTTACAAGAAAAAACATATAATTGTTTGGTTCAAGATATTGTTGGTGTGTCGAAACAATTTGAAATGATTAGATTAGTTTGGTTGGTAGGTTGTGTGGATTGTTGGAAAGCGATCCTTCACGCTGCTGTAGTTGGCGGTTAAGGGGTGGCAAGGTACAAGAGCCGGGAGAAAGTTGCCATGTGTCAAAAGGCGCTGACAAATAGGTGATTAAAGACCAACTCCGCTTCTCGGTATATTAATGGTCTGGCCTAATATCAAACATGCTTTGTGCCGCCGGATCTTTTCAACGGCGGCGGAAGTATCCAAATGTCCTTCCATATAAAACCGGACATGCTTGTTACGACTCTGTGTGTGTGTGTGCGTTTTGTATCTCTAAAGATTTACTCGCTTTTTGGTTGATTAAGCAAGAAGAAAGATAAACCGAGATTTGATAAATCTACGTGTTTATGGAGCGTGTACTAATGAAGTTTTTCTTTACTAAATAAAAGACTTCTGTAAAGGGGGAATTAAGTACGCCAGTATATATGTAGGTAGGTACCAATTTGTTTTGTATCCTCTATCTCCATCCCGGAATAAGTTTGTTTTGGAAAGCTAATCATTAATCAGGAAAAAAACATAAACCTAAGAAATATATTAATGTTATCAGTGGAAACGATTATCTCGAACTCATTATCTTTGATTAAGTTTACCAATTTTTACCAAAAGTTTTCTTTTAAGAATCTACTAAGAAACAGCTCTCACCTTTTTCGTTCCTTAATGCACAATTATGAAAAAAAGCGGACGAAGATCGCGCACTGTATTTTTTCTGTCAAGTAATCACTTAAAATTTTCACGTGAAAGTTGTAAAAGTTTAGTGTTCACATAAGGTAAATTATATGGCCGAATGCTTTGCTAAGAGTCGAGAAATGAACTGACGCACTGAGACTGTTAAAGCACCACATGAAATCAGGGCAGAACCGACCCACAATCGTAACTAAATACAAATATAACCCGACGCCGCATAAAAATTTATAAGCCAAATGGTTCCCCTTCTTTTGCCATTTCGCAACAGGCAAAGCTTTGCGTCTCTTTCCGATCGTTCCGCGGAGCCGAGAAGGGAATAAAGCCGAATTATTAATTTCGGGAGAGGAGACATGCGAGTGGTTTCATTGGAGGCGATTAGATGGAAGGAGCTACCCGAAGATGTATTACTTTATGATTGTACATTTAATAGTTGTTAGGTACTGCCCGGCTTTGATTGAGATTCAAACACTGCGGCCTTACGTGTTTTAAATTTGACACAACTGATCAATAACTATCAATATACGGTATATGGTTGTTTATGAGTCGTCTAAAATTTATAACACATCTATTAGTAAGGGGGTGTTGGTATTACTGAATACTTTTTCTTATTGTATATTTAAAAAAAGATTAAGATATTTAGAGCTGAAAATATAAGTTTTTTTAACAATCGCAAATTCATCTTGTGGAATCATCATAATTTAATGATCATAAGTAAATCTCTAACATGTCCTACTATTTGATCAAAATCATGGACGTGTTTCGATAACAATAGTTTCTTTAACAGGATTAACATATAATTTTAATTTTTCGAAGAAAATTTCTTCAGAAAGCTTATCACTTTGTGATGTCATTATTTATTAGAATAAAACACAAATAACTTTGTTTACATCACTTTAATATATATAAACGCATTATATATTAAAGTGACGTAAACAAAGTTATTTGTGTTTTATTCTAATAAATAATATATAAAAAAATATACGTTTATCCTGTAAAAAACACCATTGGTTTCGAAACGTGTCTGTTATTTTGATTAAATAGTGGTACATAATAAAGTTATTTATTTTCATTAAATGTAAATATTAGCATTAAATCCAAGAAGAAAAAGCTTTGCAAATTAATCGGTTCCAGAGATCACTGTTTGAGCATATTTAATGGGATATACAAAAGATTTGAGTGGGTTCGGGGACTGTCAATTACAAAGAGGGTGACCGGATATATCATCAAAATGATAATTCATCACATCTTTAAAAAGTTATATAAAGTCATGGAAAGTGATGAAACAAAAAAAATATTAACTGGGTTAAGTAGGTTAGGTTAAGTTAAGTTTTAAAAAAATTTCATCGTTTTTAATGACTTTATATCACTTTTTAAAAGTGTGTTGAATAGTCACTGTGTTGAGTTGGCATGGAACCTACAAAGAGATACCTATATCCGAAAATTAAGAATTTTTGGGATGTTTCAAAGTTCGCGAACATGAAATAAATAAGATATTATTTAAAAGTACGTTTTTGTTCCTTATAGAGAAATTGTCTTCAGGAACATGAGCGTTCTGTTTAAGGCGATGCCATACGTAGTAATGCAAAATCATGTGTTTTTGGTTTGAAAATTTGGTCGCCTAGAAATGTTTTAAAGTTCAAAACCTCCTACTTACGAACCCATTTTCGGTTATAATTTTATTGTATAGTGTGGCAAATTAAGTTATTTACAAAATGATCAAAAAAAAAAAATATTTATGCCTGAACATCCACAAAATAAAATAAATGGCACTTTTTGGCCATGTTTTTTTCTTGCATAAATCAAAACAGGCGGATGGTGTTAAGCGGGAATTTAAACCTTATCGCCATCTACGTAAGGGCTGTTATTGATAGCGGCTCAATTTAAAATATTACACGACGTAGTGCATCGCCTTAACACATGTATTGAGAGTCGATTCGACAATTTCCACGAAACACATAGTTATTTATAAATATACACATAGCGCGATGTCAGCACACTGTATATGTACAACGGTAAAACGTACAATTCTACATTAAATTTGTAACACCGATATCATAAATATTTTCTATGCCGTGATAGACTACATGCCCGTTTTAATAATAAAAGCGTTGTAGTCTCTGAACCCTTAGGACATCGATTTAAAACATGAACAAAAATAAAATTTTAATTTATATTGATCTTTTAGAAACAGAAGTGTTGTATATTTGAACTTCGTTCAAGCGTTATACATAATTTATACAAAGCTCTCAAAATTTCGTGGTGAGAGACCAGCATTCAGAATCGAAACCACTTTAGCAATTTTGGTGACCAGATACCTCCAACCATTCTTTTCACCATCTTCATAACTTTACCATTTCCACAGCCTCCATAGGTACGTATCCGGAGTTCGCTGGTTCAAATCCTGGCGTGCACAAGTAAATTTTAGTAAAATAATTTGTTTCACAACTAATTCATACATTCGATAGTGAAAGGTTCTCTCAGTACAAGTAAAGTAAGTATTTTTTTGATGCCATAGCCTCAATGGCTCCAGACGGTTGAGAGCAGTTGGGACTCTTGTGCGATATTCACACAAAAAGCTTTGCAACAACCAATCATAAACCAATCGACGGAATTATATGTAGTTCTTGGAGACACTTCATAAGCATGAAATAATAAAATAACGTTATACCATAATTGAGCAGCTAACCGGTTAAAACGTGACATTTTACTGGTAGCATTTTAAAATTGATTATAATATTTGTATTTGATATACAGATTTATCGGTAGGTATATTTATAATTTGCTCTTTAAATGTGTGTGATTTGTCATACAAAGATTTCGCCATAGCTTTATTGTAATATGCGAGCGTTATATTGGGATGAAAGGGACTTCCTTCAGAGCGAGGCTATTCACTGGATTTAAATCGTCTCCCCTCGAAACGTGTCCCTTTTACAAGGGACCAGTTTTATTATATTTCTTGTTCCACTTACTCCTTTACAATGTGCGATGCGGCTTGCGAAATTAATTATTTGGAACTGCCGAGGGACTTGAACTTTTAAAGGCTTCAAATAAACAAAATGTCGTTTAACAGTTAATACACATAATAATTACAATTGGATTTGAATAGCGACGTTTTGTGAAAGATCACCTCTAGGGGGGACCAATATTTTCAAAATCCAATAAAAACAGAAAATCAACAGCTTTCGAATGGAGATCTTTTTCGTCAAAAAATGTAACAGCTTTTACCTACTAGAAATAGAAAAATTACAAAAGAGGTTTGTGCATTTCATGTATAAAAGAGAATATGAATACCATCCAATCCTGTATCCATTTTTGTCTTAACAGAAATGCTCGATTTCTACACCTTTGAAGACCGCCGAAAAATATTTTTAGGTTAACATTTAAAGTTAATCTGTGGAACTATGCTTAATACACCTATGTTGAAAGATGTTAACTTATATGTACCTAACAAGTACCAAGTGTACTCGTGGGATATCCAGTGCCCTTTTGTTATACTCCGAAAGCGAGGACTTCTGCCTATCGGAACGCGCCAATCAACAGAGGGACACAACTTCTTAACGATTCTGCATTTACCATTGATATTTTCAACGTCACTTGCAGATAGTTCAACAACTATCTTTTGACACATGTCACTATAAAACTTTCCCCAATATCCTTTTTATACTTACATGTATCTCGAATTTATAATCTTCTTCACAATATATTAATGCGTAACCATTTTATGGAAAACATGACTAAATAAATAAATATAGAATTCGTAGGTCAATGGAACTATTCTCTACAAGTTTTCGAGATTTTAACTGTCTATGTCAATTGTCAATGTCAGATTGTTCAAACTAATACGAAATTTGATAGAAACCTAAAAATAATACTGTTTTTCTGGTGTCCTTTCCTATCGGAGGTTCCAAATGTCAATTTTAACTCTCCATCTCTTAAGAATGTGTTTTTTTTAATTTGGAATCCAATACGTAATTTGAAAAACTGAGTTTATGACTAATTCAATGAAAAATTAATGTAATACAGATTTTTTTGCAGCTGGAATATGAGAATTCATATAGAAATAACGTTAAAAGTTTGAACAGGCGATATGATCAACAACTTTGTTCCGTGAATATTTTGGGCCGGTTCAATAAAATTTAAATATGATTCACTTGTAGGTTTGACCCAAACCCTCCCCCGATTGCAGGCTCCACCGATACACTTACTCCGGAGGGACTCAGTTGTTCGCAATTCGATAAACTCGCAAGAAAATATCATATATCATCCAATATTCTAGAGAACCGTATCCCATTTCAAATCAAACAAATGTGTTGAAAATATACGCGCGAGCGCCGGGATGGTCTGCGATTCTTCCGTTAGGAATTTTTTTAACGTATATTTGAGTTTCGCAGAAAACCTTCAGTGTTCAGTTCGATTGACATTTTATTTTTTGCAAGCTTAAAATCATTTTATATTAGAAGTATCAAAACTACTGTTATAGAAGAAATACTTTTAGTTGAAACGAAGTAAAACTAAATTATTTAGCTCCTAATATGATTATAAGTGTGATTGATTTCTTTTCAAATTCAACGAATACCGAATTATTTTAAGCATGTCCATATGTGGCAGAATATGTAGAACTAATATATTCACCAGACATATTTTTGTCATGTATTTTGTAGCCAGTTTAATTTTTGTCACATTTATTTAATACAAATAAAAATGATTCAAGATCAAATATTTTGCAGCATTATTTATTTAATGATCGCTAAATCACTTCGTGGCGTTATTTTAATTTCATGAAAATAAATCACTTTAAATACACCACTATTTTATCAAAATAATCGGTATGTTTTGAAAACAGTGGTTTCTTCATAAGGATAAATGTAAAGGGAAAATTAGTAAATATAAAAATAGACAAATAAGGACATACAGCCAAAAAATATTACGATGAGCGGTGATTAATTAGTTATAATTATTAAAAAAGGGCCTATTCTCATATTATAAAACTTTAATGGTAAAATCAATTAAAGAGAAGGGAATGTTGTGAAAGTAATCTATTTAGAACGATATAAGAAGCTTATCATTTTTGAGCGAATCGATGGTCTTTGCGAAAAATGTTAAACTGAATAGAGTCAAATCCAAAAATAATTGAGCCACAATTTTTTTTTTTTTTTTAAGGTATTTTTTTGTAAAGTTTATTAATTAATTGTCGATTAGAACCGGTCCATGTACAAAAAAATGTCATCCACGTATTTTTCCAAAAATATATTTTTTTATAATAATGCACGACTAATAAAAATATTCTGTTTTAAATTATTCATAAAATTATCTGCCAGTAAAGGGCTAGTACTAGAACCGATTGCTAAGCCATCCTTTTGTTGAAAATAGTTTTGTTTAGGAACAACAATAGTATAATGTATAAAAGAGACATTTCTTTCGATATATGTAAGAAATCAATTAATTCTTTCATTATGATTTGACTTTCATCAAGCGGAACACATGGATATAAATTGAAAACATCAAATAATATTAACTAACAAGAGGGTTCAACGATTCACGAATTGGTTGTCATATCTGCGGACATTGAAGAAATAATATCAATCACGCAGACGACATGGTTGCCGGCACCTTCAATTAAAGCAATAAGACGACTTGTACACATATCCGTCGACAAGAAAATTAGCTGCTTGTGGCCTCACAGGCTAAATACCTGGGACATATCCTTACAGAAGACACGAAGGATATATAAGATATGGAATGACAAAGAAAAACCATCAATTTATGGACCGGAATCCTCTCAAGGCGGTTCTACCGTTGTAGCGACGATGTTAGATAATTGCTCCATAATACGTACTGCATTGCCCTGAATACATCTGAACTGTGAATACAAAACCCAGTAGCGTAACGGGACAAGCTGAGGATGTGCCTCTACAATGTTCACAGAAGGAAGGGTGCACTCATTCTCCGCCTTACTTTGCCACCGACTAGCTTCTGGGGCAGACCCGAAAATCAACAAATGTAATCTTCGTGACTGCTTCCGAGTGGCTCAGCTCTCTCATCTCACTTAATGGACGATGCGGCAATCTCCCTGACGGACGATCCTTTAATTTTAATAAAATAAAATTTTAATTTGACTTATTTATGTGATGTTTTTATTTTATTATATTATTAGGTACCTGTATTATGATATTATGTACCTATTATGTTTTTATCATTTTATTTTTTAATATTCTTATCTTTTTCTTTAATGTTATAGTTGTATATATAACATGTTATATGGCAGACAGGGATCGCACTATGCTCCATAAATATAAAAAAATCTAAATCTATAGTAAAAAAAATAAAATAAAATTTACAAAAAAAACATAATAAATAAATTTTTATATTTTTTCCTTATTTATTTAGAAAAAAAGTAAATATTCACAAGAGATAAAAATATACTACATTTCATATCAGACATCACTTTTTTTTGTTTACCCAATTTGTAGAGAAATATTTTCGGGTCAAACTGGGGATCTAGTCTATGTGCTTATATATATAGATAATAATATGTATAGTTACAAAAATGGAAAAAGAATATTTCCAAAAATACTGTAAAATACTACAAAATATTGCACAATAAGAAAATTACATATAATTATAGAAACAGAATATCAACAAAAATCAACGAAAAATCAACAAACATATAAGCAACATATATTATTGTTATCTCTGACTATCCCTGGAAATATGATCTACAGCTATATGGAGCAAACTTCGGATAGTCGGACATGTCCACGAAACACACCTATCGGTTGATCTCTTCAGAGTCTTCAGTGCTTCAATGCTTTGATAAACCACTGAGAGTACTCTAGAATCTCCATACGTTGCTAAGAGCTAGTATTAAGGTCGTGTAAGCACCCACCAATCAAGACAGTCCATTGACGGCACAGGATTGGTTGCAGGATAGAACCTACTGGCTGTGTTCTACCCCTAAGGCAGGTTACATACTGTCCGCTACTACTCTGCCCATATATCAGTTGCGGTTGTACTTGATACCGCCTGGTAGAGAACTTTGAATGAACACGTGATCCTAGCTTGTTCTCCAATATCGTTAAATGCATACCATAATGTTATCCTAATTGGCTTACTTACGGCTGCACAATGTATCAAAACTGATCATATGATCCAACGCGACTCACGATAGAAGTTACATTATTTATATCTCCTAAACTAATCAAGCGTTGAGAGTGTTGCTAATTTCTCAATCTAACAAAGGATAAACATTGTACATTGTGCATTTTTTTTAAATCAAACAAAGTTTTTTTTTACTATAATACATCTATTTTCAATTTTTGAACTAGTTGCGCCATCACTTGGGCCGGCTAGTAGCAAATTTCAAAGATTTATTTTGGTTTGATTGAGGATTGAACCTTCCTCCCCAGGGACTGGAGTCAATCGCGCTAACTGCGCCAAATCTCAAGGTACAGTAGGACCGACATTTATTTCGTATATTAACTGCTATAATTTCATACAATTTAAGAGAGATGCGCGTATGTCCGCGAGTGAATAAAAACAAAAGTTAAATTCAAATATATGTTCATAAAAACGCTCACTTTTTATAAATGCGATAATTGAATTGCATTGTTTTAACTTTACGAAATAACCATAATTATTTTTCATAGCGTTTTCCCCAAAACGATCGAAATTATAGCAATTATTTATTCTTGGATCGTATTTGATGAAAAATTACCATAACGTTTCAGCTACACACAAAACCTTAAATTATGAGTAGTTAAATAAATGAATTGCCTAATTATATACGATATATTAATATGTTTAGTGATACAACAGGATTAGAGGCTTGTGGCATGCGAGGATGGATTAACATTTGTGGTTTTGTGTTGAACTTGTTATTTTTTGTTTAATTTATTAACTGACAAGTTTAATAGAAGCTGAACTCACTTGCCAGAAATATGCTGATTTGAAATATTTCTATGCTGTAAAACTTAATCAATAACAACAGTTCACAGACTGAAAATAAAAATGAAGGAAATTATAAATTAACTACGTATTGCTTAATTTAATTTGATAGGTGATTTTTAAATTCACAATATTTATATGATATGATGTAGAAACTATAATGTATATGTGCTCTCATAAAGTAGAAGAACAATGGAACATTTCAAAATTGAGCTCGCTCTAGTGTACGCGCACTTGAGTGACGCCATGATGGTGTGACGGTGGCTGCTGCCTCATATGGCGCTCTGTGGAGAGGCAGCCCGAATGGACCAAACATCAGCTGGGAGTGGCATTCATTCAAGTGTTGCCACCGCTGAAGGGCCTCTAATGCACATGGCGCGTAAAATTAAAATTGGAAGCTTAGCGCGCTCGAGTGACGCGCACTCGCGAATCGTCGTATTTGAGAGGGCAGCGCTGAATGTCGGTTGTGATCCCTACCCAGAATCCAGTATAGGGTAGTGAGGGACACGCTGTATATACGGAGGCGAGTAGATACTGAGAGTACCTACCTAGCTGCTACATGTCAAAGGCGGGAAAAACAGCAGGAAGCTATTGATTTTGCGCAAACGTCTGACAATACCGAACAGGAGGGTTATTCAAATTTATTTTCTGAATATTCTATGTAATCGCAGTCAAATAACGATAATAGGGCTTATTTATTATTCATAAAACAATTTCCCATTCAAAATTGCTGTAGAAAATGGTAGATGTGTTTGCTCCCTACAGTATACCAACGGCAAATTGATAATATTTGTTCAAACGATTAGTAATAACTTAAACGTAACGTTAAATTGACAGATTTAACTTTATCATTTTACATAAAATAGCGTGACTAAAAAATTAACGACTTATTTACATGAAAAACTGATTAAACATTTAAAGGAGTAGCAGTCAATAGAAATTTCATTTCAAACTCAACGGACGGTGTAAAAAGGTCGACGGGAAAATTTTAATACAAAAGTATAGAAATATAAACGAGGACATTTTTTAAAGCCTTGATTGGTCGATTTGTACAATCATTTCCAGGAAAATACATCTGAAGAATTAAATTTAAAAAAAGGTCAAAATCGCTCGTAAGCTATTTTTTTAAAAATAAAGATAAAATAAAATGTAGATTGCAATACGTTTTAAGTAATCGTAGGGCGTTTAAACATGAGAATTAACCAAGCAGTCTATTATGGCAGAGATTAGGAAGGGAGGTACGCTGAGATTAGTTCGGAAAACGAAGTTTACTAGGCTAGTTGGTGTTCTAATCCTCGGATCATGGCTGGGTCTCTCGTTTAATTCCCATCTAGGTACCAGATACCTATTCCCATATCTACATACAGGAAAATAACTTCTCATCTACTTGTGTAATACTAGGGGCACGCACCGCCCGTGAGTTATACCAGTTATACCGAGCGACAGTGCGTACTGTAGTGCTGTGTACGTTTTACACATACAGTATACAATAATACAATAGATAGACTGTATAGGATTACACAAGTCATTAGTTCACTCCCGAACCTAACTACGCACTTGATAGTTATCGTTAATTAAACCGAGAAGGTTTCATGTAAAAACTTACCCACCTTGATGAATGCAGAGATTTCGATAATACGAAACAAAGTGAAATGGTTGCGTTTAAAATAATACCGTCATGAAAAGTTTGGACTGAAATTAAAATCGAGTTATTCCACAATGCGACATCGTAATTTTACGTGTGGTTAACTTTTTTCGTGAAACGTAAGCCGTAAATAATGAGGTCGTTCGGGTTTAAACTTAACTTTTACCGTAATTAAGACTGGCTTTAAATTTATAACGAAATAACTGAGCGTAAACAAAAATTGTTTTCCTATAGGTTGCTTTGGAAAGTAAATGGGCAGTCAAATTATTTTAGCCTTGCGTACAAGGGAAAAAAAGTTACCAAGTATAATATGAGCATGTAATAATGGTTCCACATGATACGCTTATAAAATTATACGGAAAGCAACCAAAACACATATCGTTACAATTTAATAACACCAGAGTTTTTAGGCAGAAGAACTTTCTACCAAAAACTTGCATAGGACGTGTTTTAGGAGATTAAAGGAAGAGGGGGGAAGAGCGGAGGGTGCGGGTCTGGCGGGAGGGGTGGGAACTTTAAGCGGTCTCGCACTTTTAATACCGAAGGGTCGTCCGTTACTTAGTACGTGATAAATTAAAGGGTATTAGAAACACGAACCGGATACGGGCTAAGTACGTAAGTACAGGAATGTAGGGCATAGCAGAGGACAGATTTATCCGGCGTCGAGATCTCCCTGTCTATGCGTCTATAGGACCTAACAAATATTATTTACTAAGAAAGATCACGTGGAAAGTAAACTGGATAAATAGAATTTATCAATTTAACAAAAAATCGAGGTTGTAAAACACTTTTTTCAAATATTCAATGTCCTTACAAAAATCACAGATTGAACAAGTGAAGTGTTCCTCTGAAAGCGAGTATCGACCCTTAATGTTATTTACTCAGTATCCAATAGTTTGATTGTAGATTCTGTCCATAAAGTTTGCCCATGTTCAGCAGGCCTTATTTCAATCATAAATTATAAAGGGCTACATGGAAAATTAAAATAAAGCTCGCCGTTATATTCGTTATTGACCGAATTAATCCCATCGAGTTCCGGCTAATGAATTTATCGAGAACTAACTGGCCAGCAATAACTGCGATAACCGGGATTATACTACGCTAAAGTAGGCAAGTACTTTGAAAAGATTATGCTAGGATTTTCAAACAGTTAATTTTGATTTAGCCAGAAAGTGCGGGTGGGCTTGATAAACTGTTCATGTTATTTTAAAATCGGCAATCGAGTGTTCAGCAAACGCTTAATGTTTTCATGAAAACCGATTTCGGTTGAGCTTAAATAATTTGGATAAATATACTGTCAAACTGCCCAGTAATTTAAATACAAATAAAATAAATCAAATTAAACTAGTAAAAAAATGTTTATATTGACAAGTTATTTCTGTTCAGAATTTCTTAGGCATTTACGTATTTTTCAAAAAATAAGACAACGACAATGTTAAATTTTTGACATATTTTGGTAAGTTGTTGCTTAAGAAATTCTTGTCATTTTTATTGTTATCCAGTTTAAATTGTAGAACTACGAATTAAGTTTAAGATTTTATTTTCGTTTGTAGTTTTAATAAGACTTTGATAATGGCTTCAGAAACTGTTTTGTGAATTGAATAATATCATTGAATATACAGAAGAAAAACGAAAAAGAAAAAATCCAGTTTAAAATATGTACAGGAGTTTTAAAGGTATCATACAAGTTAAATAATAGTATATTAAAGTATAAGTGGATAAACAGGTCTTTAAAACACGCGTGATTTTTCGAGCACGACGGCGTAGCCGAGTGCTCGAAATAAAGCAAGTGTTTTAAAGACCAGTTATCCACGAATACTTTACGCAATTTTTTTTTATTGGTACACTTTGAAAACATAAATATTGATATTATTATTAAAAATTTGGAAATAAGAACTATTAATGAATTCGTGATGTGACATCACAATATCTTGTTGTCATGGAAATGAAAAACACAAACATTAATTTGCAATCTGTCACATAAGATTAATAGTTGACATCACAGTTTTTACTAGTTATTGTGTGTTGTAAAATGAGTTCTAACATTCATAATTTAAAAATGTAAACATTGAATACAATTTTTGAAACATTTGTAATGTTTTATTTGACGTTTAAAATATTCCTGTCAGATTTATAGTTAAAAGTTGACATTTAGACTTCACATTTTGTTGATTTGTTGATGTTGCCATGGTAACTTTAAAAAACGCGCGTTCCATAAAGTGCGATTTAAACACGCTAGAGCGTACTTTAAATGAGTAAAAAAGGGCACCAATAAAAAAAAAATAAATGAACATGCTTGAGAACAACAAATAACTTTAATTATTTTAATAAATTCGAAATACAACACTTCATAAATTAAGATTAACTTTAAATTAAAAGTCAGCCTATCAAATCGTTCTCTCCTAACCGTAGAAGGGAACCATCTCAGTTCATTGTTGTATTTTGTTACGAAATTAAATGTTAATTACAATTGTGATAAAGCCACCACAATTATTTACGTCTCCCTTTTCTTTGATAATTAAAATGGTACAAAATTATTACATTTACGTTGAAATGAATTAAGAGCTCGTCTTTGAATAAGAGTCAGAAAAAAATACTCGCGCGTAGAAGTATGTAATTGTTACAGCAAAAAAATTATATTCGCAGGAGTTTTTCTTTCGGAAAATCAAAACTTTTACGCTTAAATAATTTATTTATTCAAGAAAATTTTAAGATAAATTATTAAAATAAAATTTCCTGGAGGACTAACAAAAAGGCAATGAATGATAAATAAATAGGCGCACTGTTTAAAATGCTGTTTTTGGATGGCTTAGAGTTCAATTTTTGTTTTCTACACAAGGTAAAGAGTATTTGTGTAGCAAGACGTATGAAATTGATAGTTAATATTTTTTGGGTTATTATGCTGGTTTGCACTTCTCCCATCTTTAGTAAACGTTTCGAACAGCGCGCAGAATTACGTTTTAACACACAAAATAATCAGGATCATATGAATTAAATTAATTCAATAATATTTGGTACATTCGGATAAAAAACTTTATAAAAAAATATTTATTTACTAAAAAAAAATCTTATTAATATTTTTGTTGCAACAACTAGAATAAATTGTTTAAATGTATCTAAATTTCGCTAATAAACAATTAGTTAATTAAGTGTTAATCTTAAATGACCTACAGGTAAGTATGGTACTGTATATTATCTCCATATATAGTTAGTAATAACATAGATCATTGTAGAAATGTATTATATATTTGTACAGCGCCCTCGAGGTGATTTTGCACAAAAACGACGCTGTACAAATCAACCAAATATTATTATTATGAATTGAATCTGTATAACAAATCAATACACGATATGTCTTGATATATATATCATATATTCCAAAATTAAAAAAAACAATCCAATACTTTTTTTTTTCAATAATACCTAAATGTGTTTTACCACTCAATGTAAAGCACGAAAGCTTTACGCCTACAAGGAGGTACAATGATTTTGATTTTTTGCTAAAAATATTTGTTAAACCACAATTGATACAAGTATGAAAATACACTATTTTTAGCAATTTACTTACATAAAACAAAACCAAAGAGCAGCGAACAATTGAAAAATATAGGTACACGTAAGACACGCACTTGAGAAATACCAACATGTTATTGCAACCAAGCTGTATTATAAGTGTACTCTCACAAAGGCGGTGGCGGTGGGGGAACTGGGGGCTGTCCCGGCGGATTGTGTCCGCTGAAACAATGGCCCGCTACAGCTGGCGCTTCTACACGTTTAACCATTTATCACATCCCATTAAATGCATATCAAAACGCAAATTACGTCACAACTGGACATCCTGCCTTCTTGTTGCCGGGCACAACGCACAATGCAGACAGAGCGGGGTTTTAACCCTTCCGCGGCCGGTGCCCTCGGCTCCCCCAACTTGCGACTTATTCAAAGCCGTAGTTAACTTCACCGCAATATTCCAAAATTGTTTCTGGAACTAAACTCTACATAATTTTCAAAACAATTTCTAATAAAATGACTTAAATTTAATTAAAAAATATGTCAATACAGTGGAAAATACTCTCAGTGAAGTGAGATGACATTCAGACTTTGTAACGTTTTTAGATGAAAAAGGCTTTATATTTCGTGTTTAGTGATCTGTTGTGAAGATAGTTACTTATACCTCATTTCTCATTTTCTACTCATTTCTGAAATCACATAGTCTCTAAGCGGGGATGCTATAATTCTACTGACTACGGACAGTTGAAACTGATATTTAAAGGTGTATACATAACAGCACTATTCAAAGTTAAGTAAAACCAAACAATTTTCACGCTATGGTAAATATCTATAAAAAATCACATTCGGACAGTTAATTTAACAAGTTAGTCCAATGTCACAGTGTAATTTTCAAGAGTTACAATTTAAATAAGCCTGTTATCGTTATTCAAAGCAATTAAATGCACCTGAAACACGACTCCATGTGCATAATTTAAACGATAAGGCTTAATTGATTTAAAATAGCCGCGGCGCTGGCACTTGACTGGAATGACTGGGGTCCGCCTTGTCACGCAAATACCCGCACCGCACCGCGAGTGTATGCTGTGTTCTGTGTACCGCTGCGAGTGTTCGCTGTTCGCCCCGGAGCGCGGAGTGGAAGCAAATGATAACGGCGCGGCGTCACATTCAATGCAACCGTCAAGTTCGCTGATTTACAGGGATTTCCTGAAGAATATGACTGTAGTGAACAGCTACAGCGCGTGGGGGTGAACGTGCATTTAATAAGCTGTCACCGGATTGTAATAATAATGCTACCTGATTCTAGGATGGGATGAGCTAGTTGAAGGATTATATTTCCACATATTATATATCGTGCGGTGATTATATATCATCCATCATTTTGAACGCGTAATGTGTATTATGATTATACAAGTAAGCAATTGGTATGAATATTTCGAACTTTATTTGACCGGATCTGAGACTAGTGTCTTACCTATACCATAAAAATAGTATAGAGTTATATCATCAATCCATAAATGACTAAGCGTAGCAAAGTCCTATTTTAATTAGACCATTCGGCATTTATCTGTCTGTTAATTTATTTGTTACGTTCTGGTTCCGGTTCAAGATGGCGGTCGTGTTGGATACTATCTTTTTATAGTGCCAGAATTCGCATGGTCGTGGTTCCTACTACGAGCTATCAAATAGAAATACTTAATATTATGGTACCTACCGGCCTGAAGAAAATTTTAAAATAGAATTGCTATTTAGATGATGACGTGTCTTTGGACAAATTGCGTAATACCTTATTTGAAATTAAGAATTAAATGTTTGTAATATATTTACTGTCTATAATTAAATAAGTAGGTATTTAAGTATGTTCCTACACACGAATCTCATGATTTCAGAAAAAAAATATTTGGACGCAAGGTCTGCGGTTCACAGAACTAGTAGTTAATTATAATTTATTTAAAATCATGTAGGTATAAGAAATTAACAACGCCACTAAAAGTATTTGAAATTTTGTTGTCGTTCTTTTTGTATCTTCTCCCCTTCTAACGTGTATCTTGATAAAGAGCCTCCGAGATCGACTGAGGGAAGCCAAACTGATCCGTTTTCACGCAATTCTTCCATTCTGCGGTCACGGGCGGGAGCAAAAAACCGATCCGGTGGTGCTCAACTGCTAACTGCTCAGGAGCCGAGCAGTAAACCCGCGGCGATATGAGCGAATGAGGGAACGAGGAATGAGCGAATGAGCGTATAGAGAACGACAGCTCCGGTTGGCTTGATCGGAATCGCTGCCAATCACGCCACCGTCAGGAACAAGGGACGTAATGACTACGACGAAGACAGCGCAATCAAAACAACACATCATTTCTGGGAAGCCGTTTCGTTATATGGAAGCGCTTAAGGATGATTTGGCGGCAGCACGATATTTTTCTCGGATATTTCCACGATTGACAAATTTCTAGAATATTGGCGGCGTCAGATGTTATTTACGTTTGAAATTACCTACACGCAGTGTTGAAGGAGGTAGAAAATTGTTGTTTAAAAATATATTAGTACAGAAATCATTTTCAATTTCATAGAAAAACTATTACATTTGCGGCCAGTTGACAAACTGTTAGTTCTAACTCAACTTTATATAAATTAATCCCTATTTTACCCTGACCTATGAGTTATTACGCGAACGCGTTTTCGATAGGTTAAAGATTAAGGTTAGGCTTTATTTTTTTCTTTTGTAAACATTTAAAAAAAATCCTTATCAAAATTTTCATCAGTTTTTTTCTTAGATTAATATAAAAACAAGACATCGAAAAGTATAATACGTGTCACAGTAGTGGTCAAAGGAAAAACAATTAAAACTGTAGTATTCTTATAATTGGTAATAACATCTTACTTTGTAAGATGCAAGACTTCAAATAAGGGGTAACAAAAAGAGAAAGATTATTTTACGAATACCGCAAAATCATAAACTTACTTAATTCGGTTATTTAAAAGCACTTCAAAATAATAATAAATACTAGTCAGAAAAATGGATTAATTTGACAGGAAATTTTTTCCAGTATAGGATTATTATTCAAAAACAGATTTCAGCGTTTATTTTCAGAAATTGATACTGAATTTTAATTGGTTTTTTACGTTGAACAGTGGCGCATATTGGGCGTAAATAAAAGCCATAACTGACTGATAAGTGGCAAGCCATAAGCGGGTTAACATAAAGGCAAAGATAATTAAAATTGATATTGCTAAATTAAAGCATTCTTCCCTGAAAAGGATGTTGGTGTCGGAGGGGGGCTGATGGGGAGGGGGAGGAGTACCGGGAATAGAATTGCCGGGGTGATGGGGAAAGAAGGGTCAAGCTAACAAGAGTAATGAGCTTTGGTTTGAAGGTGGAAGGAAGAAGAAGACACTTAGTGGAAAATGCTAAATAAATAGTGTTTTTTTTAAACATAGCGGACATAACTCATCGAAAATAGTTTTTAGTAATATTATATTTTTTGTTTTCAGTGTTGGTCTTATATGGACAAAAACAATTTAAAAAAGCGTATTTTAGTGATACACTAAGGGTTCGCTTACGATAGTAATTTAATAAATGTGCAGCCAAATGTATGCCCTAGACTTAATCATCCTTATACTACCCATAGGGGTAGGAATGTAGAAAACAGCCGAAATGGCAAAGACTGAAAACAAGGGCATCGCCACAAACATACACACACACGCTCACAATCCTTACTTTATACAGTGGCAACAGAACCCGCCTGAAATTGAAAGAAAACCCAGTGAACCGTAAGACAAGCGCGCGATATTGGTGTCCCCTTCAGTGCCAGGGGCGGTGGGAGACGGAGGATAGGGGCGAAAGGGGAGAAGCAAGAAGAAGTACGTATTCTGGAAAAACAAACCACTGCTTTCGAAGTAAATAAGGGAGGTGTGCAGAAAGGGGAATCCCAAATTTTTGTTCTCAGAAGAAAAATAATTTTGAAAATTTTTCGCTAACGTTTTTCTTTCTTACAGATTACACAAGTGTTATTTCAATACGCTTAATGTAGCCACGCAAAATGTTTCACCTCACGTTTCCGATTTTTTGTGTTGACATTATTCTAAAATACGTTGAAAAAACCATTGCAAATAAATTTTTTGTTAAGTGTATTCGGTTTTCATTGATGCAATCTTTCAAAAATTATTATAATCAAATTGTGGTAATTTTTTTAAATTATTTTTAAAATTCAAAATATAATTATTTGAGTATTCAAAACATATCGAGTCAACATACAAAATATTCCGGAATTTTATATGTAATAAATGAACAATACCACAAATTAATTTTCCGTTGGTATGTTTAATCCATCACGGAATTAAATGATGTCAGCCCTCGTCATCTCAGGGAGATATTCTCTGGGAAATGTTCCGGCGAGAAGCTCCTTGAAATATTTATTGGTCAGCTAAGCTATAGTATCGTAGAGCGTAGAGCCGAATAGCCGGAGAACCCTTGGAGCTAAGGTCGTAGATGGTCTACGTCATCCATACCGGCTTGATTCCTGAGAGTGGTTGACGTCATCAGTTTGACAGCAATGTGCTCTGGGAGATATCATTAAACTTCAAAGTATGGATATGGGTTGTGGCAGTTTGTGTTATATTACATTCATTCATCCCTTGTTTACCTCGTTGTTTTCCGTGATATGTAGGTGTTCTTGTTTTGGAGCGTCTCACTTTAAATATCCGTAGGGTTGAATATTATCCGAGTTAACCTCAACAAAATACTGTAATAATTATTGTAATTACGTAACCTGATCGCATAGTGAGATTATTTCAAATTCTACGGTATCAAACATCCGATTAAATGTTTCGTTTGAGAGGTATTTTGAATACACAATCTCCAAATGAATTATGAAAGTGATAATAATAGGGCTGAGAATATATCTAATCTAAATGTTCTTACAGAAGTGGTTGGAGGTGGGGGGTGGGGTGTGGGGTAGGTTGGTTGGTTGAGGCGCCACCCTGGAGGAGGTATGTGTGGTAATAATTGTTTGCATAACTCGAGAACAACAATGCTACGGCTGCTCAGCAATGCCAATGGGGTGTATCCTGCGAAGGATGAGGCCTGAATGGAAGGGAATGTCGCTATTCAATGGAATGTTCTCCAAAACTGACAGCCCCTATTCAAATATATAAACCATTGTTGTCCAATGACAAATCATGCGGATTGTGCCCCACAAAATAAAACAGCCATAGTCTGAATATGCAGAATTACTCGATGGAAAACTAGGGACTGATTTCTTTAGAAAATCTGCAGTCGGTTTAAATAATATGGATTGACTTAAAGAAAGCCTTGCTTATTTCACAAAAGCGATAAAATCTAAAACAATAACCAAAAACATTACATTAGTTTATTCTAATATATTTTACAGATCGGTACGTGGCGGTTAATTATCTCAACTGCGTTAATCAAATATCGAAGCAACCATGAGAAATCACAAATAGATTAAAAATCCCATGCAAGAATAAGATACTAGGCTTAGGCATCAGTATATTATTTATTGTTAGTGGAATATTGTTTTTATGAAAACACTACCAGGCTGAGACATCAGTGTATTATTTATTGTTTTTATAAAACCATTAACAGGCTTAGGCATCATTTTATTATTTATTGTTAACGGAACATAGTTTTTATAAAACCATTACCAGGCTTAGGCATCAGTATATTATTTATTGTTAATGGGATATTGTTTTTATGAAACCATTAATATGCTTATGCATCAGTAAATAAATTATTGTTAATGGAATATTGTTATTATGAATCCATTAATAGGCTAAGCCTTAGCCGCTAAGGCATAGGTATATTATTTATTGTTAATGTAACATTGTTTATATGAAACCATTTGTAGCATTTGATGATTTGTTTGCTCTGAATTCAAACATGGCAAATAAACGTGCGAAATGAAATGGAATTCGTGATTAGCCGTTTAATTGTCAAACTGATTTGATAGCTTTGAGTAATCAGTGACCGGTTGGTTAAATCAAGAGTTATGACTGTTTAGTAGGCAGACATTTGATTCAGATGCTGCACTGAAACAGAAGTTTTAATGCTGTACCTGTGCCACAATGAAAATTACCTATGTGATGAAAGATTTGTATTTCAAAACAAGTAAACGGTTCAATCGGTTAGTTGTCATTTTTTAATTTTTCTTAACATATTATTAATACTAGTATATTGTAATTTATTCGACACGCCAGGAGTTGACCGTTGTTTTGAAGGACTTTTTCATTGATAAATTCTTAATAATAACTGTGGACTTAGTTATGAAAAAAATAAACAATTTAAAATTAAAATATAAAATCGATTTCGTCATGTTTTTAATAACAACAACTAAAACTTGTAAGTAACACAATTATAACTATTGCAGCCAGTTTTAAATGTATTCCGTAAGTATAAATGTTTTAAACGGTGTTGGAAGGGAATTACATCGCTTTTATAACCCGATATCTGTGTTGTTTTTGCCAAAATGATGTGATTGTTTTAAGTATTTGTAGTTAGAGCATGCGTTGTTTTAGTATTGCAAATATTTTGTAAGGTGTTAAATGTAATTATTTTATGAATTTAATTTTTGAATTTTCAGCATTGGAAATGATTTAAATACGGTTTTTTTGGGTGTGAGTAGTAGTGTTTACACCCATGTGAACCGTATAAAAAAAATCATTAATTATATTCAAAACATAATATACTAGCTTCATTTTAAAGTTACAAACGTCCAGCTTAGATTTATTTCGTTCGTTATACAATAAAATGATCTATTTGAACGATTCAAACGAAGTGGTGTACGGACAGTAAGAAACAAGTTAAGATCAGAACGATTCAAACAAGTTCTACACAAGTTTTGCATTTTGGGAAACGAGTAGGTAGTTATGTATTTCTAGCTTGATGCTCTTCCGTTAAGATTAAAGAGGCAACTAAGCCCCCGATTAGGTAGAGATATCCACACTGAGCTGAGCACAGGTTAACGAGTTCACAGTGGATAAAAAAGTTGACTAAGAGGGATGGGAAATTATCTCGTAGTCGCGGCGTTTCCCTCCGGTCCAGTTTACTTAAGCACAGAGTAGTGAGTGGTTTTATTTGTGATGCAGACCGGAATAGTCCGCCGATGTATGGAAAATTCAGCCTGTTCCACGGATTTCAATGACGCATATTGGCTTCTATTTGCCGGTTGGTGATTCGATACCGGCTTTTTGTTCCGGGTTTTCAGCGTTATCAGCGGCCTGTTTGATCGGGAATCAGTGAAAATGTTTTGAAGTTGTGCAGCATTCGGGTTGTTGTATTTAAATTGGACGTAAATGAATGTTTATAAAAAGCTGAGTGGTCCGCAATTGTACTGTGTAATGTATGAATGAGCTTCAAATAAGAGTGGCATACGAATGCGCTCAGGAAGCCGGATAGTGGAGCATTATTTTATGGAGTAAAAATGCTAAATTTGAAGCTTTCAATAATTGTCGCAAGTCGATAGCAAATACAAAAATATGCGAAAAACCTTTTTTCTAAAAGCCTCGTGAAAACGTAGATAATATCCCTAGGTAAAAAAAAACTAATTTCCTTTAAAAAAACAGTTACATCGTAGCTTGCCATAATCAAGGTAAATTTACCAAATAGGTACTTTGTTTTGAACAAGTATAATATTAACTGATTTTCGGAGAACTTTTGCTTCTTCATAACGAAAGGCACATGCATATCATCATCATCAAACTACTAATACTAATTTCAGTTGTCCTGCCTAACTCGGGTTCAATTTAAGTCTTATTTTCGAAATTGGAACTGATTTTGTGAAGAATTCAGACAACCGATAAAGTTGCTACCAATAATTTAAGTGTTAGAATTCACGGATTTTCATAAGTTTCACGGGTCTGAGCTAATAAATGCTACAGAAATTTATACATCTAATATTATTATTTATTGATTATTTTGAAATTGCTGCAGTTAAAAAAGTAGTATTAAATCAAAGATTAGCAAAAATTATTCCACATAAAAAAATAATTCCGAAATGAATGTTACTACTAAATTTATATTCATGTAACAAGTAATCACTACACTTATTGTC
Organism: Hesperophylax magnus; assembly: GCA_026573805.1. Classification (NCBI taxonomy): domain Eukaryota; kingdom Metazoa; phylum Arthropoda; class Insecta; order Trichoptera; family Limnephilidae; genus Hesperophylax; species Hesperophylax magnus. The sequence continues at coordinate 6,489,426 of JAIUSX010000006.1, read as the reverse complement.
CGTACACATTAAATACATTTTAATTATCATGAATTCATTGATCAGTTCGTGTTAGATCGCGATGTCATTCGCAAACCGCCGATTACGGCTAAAATCAAAAGCGATGCTTAATAACGTAGCGGTTCCTACTGCGTACCGCCTACATGTCGCTGCAATTGCACAATTGCATCGCTCTGGTACTGCCATTGCATTATTGCACCCCTGCAGTGAGTGGTAATGAGATGAACAGCAATACGATACTTGTTAATGCATATGCGTTGAATGTTTAATGAGATATTTTGGAATCATTGATAAACCATTGTGTAATGGCGCAAACTACCGATTCAAAATAGCAGACAAGTATATATCATTAAAATTTATCAATGTTTTGCATTTTTTTGATGGTTTTGAACGTTTGACATCTTTATTTTCATTGGCCTACTATTTTTTTGTTAGTGTGAAATTGAACAACAGATCTCAACCCTCTGGAACCAGTGAGATGACGTCATCCCCAATTGGGGTATGTTGTGAAATAACTCAAATTTATCAAATAAAATTTACTTGTGCACACTCTAATTTGAACCCGTGACATCCAACTTCCTAGTCGAGAGCCTTACCCCTGTACCACGGAGGCTGTCAAGTATCAAGCGTACGATTATCGAACAACGGGCTTTTCTTGATTTAAAAGTAGTTAATATTTGAAATAATTTGTATGATCACCGTAAAGATTAAATAAATATGTTTAAAGAGAACAATAATAGGGAAAAATAGTTTAATAGCGAACTATGTATTTAATATAAGTAAACTATAAATAATTTTCAGACGCTACCTGATAATGTTTGGCATATAAAATATGATGTAATGTCTCAATACGAATTCCGCAGTGTTTGAATGTTTTAGAGTGGTTTTGAAATTAGGTAAAATAATCAAAAATTATAACTCCAGTGCATTTTCTATTTTTTATTCATAATGACATTCTTACTTCAACAAATAAAGAGATTTTTCACTTTTCCCAAAATGCCTACGTATATTTTTTCAACCGACTTTTTTTTACGTATAGGAGTCGAGACCATTATTATTCTGAAGATAAACGTTGAACAGAACAAGGTAAAATGTTAGCATCTCGCCACTAATGTTATCGTATTGAACCAAATTGCAACATGCATCCATGACCGATCCTGATAAACAATTTATTGGTGTTTAAAAGCCTACATTAAAACATTTTCAGCCGTTTAAAGGTGAATGTGGACGATAGTTGCATATGCAGATGTTTTAAAATACCTGATGATGAGATGAGTAATTCTAAATTCTCAAAGGTGCCCATAATTACCTCCAAAATGAAACAAGATTTATTTTTTGTTTATCTTGTCATTTTCCGATTTTCTCTTTCGTTCAGGCTTAAAAAATAGATATTATTGTAGAAAGCAATCACTTTGTGGTTTGACATATTTAATAAAATAAAATACTTTTTTGTTTTAAAACCACGATATTTATTAATTTAAGAACCGACCGGTTTCGCTTTACTTAAGCATCATCAGGGTACTGGTACGGTATTAATTTGTACCCTGATGATGCTTAAGTAAAGCGAAACCGGTCGGTTCTTAAATTAATAAATATCGTGGTTTTAAAACAAAAAAGTATTTTATTTTATTAAAAAATAGACTTCTTTGGAAAATTTGCGAACAGTAACTATATATAGTGGCCTCTTATAATTATTGTAAATATTATTTTTCAATCTGGTTGGATAATCAATAAGCTCCCAAAAACTCCGCATTTTCCACACAAAAAAGTCCACCCCGTATAAAACCCAATTCTTGGAAAATCTTAGAAATTTCCCGCCATTTGCCTAGTGGTCCAAGAATTCGAAAACTTTGATGTTAATATTGTTGACCATTGCTATGTTACTCACGTGGACTGGTTGTGATGAATCAGCAGTTCAGTCGTAGCAACCAAATGTTTCAATGGGATGGTGTTCTATTAGTTTTTAACTGACGATTTATAAATTCTACGTATAATAGTAAACAATAATACTAATATCAACGTCCGTTGATCTATATGAATATAAATTTTTTAAGTTATTATATTTTTTACTGGAGTTCCTTATTTGGGAAAATACATTGTATTGAAAAGAAAAAGCGTTAGATTTTTTTTGATAACTCTGTTAATACTAAATATTAGGTAGAAGTAGGTACTTAATCAGAAAAAGTAACAACGTTCCATTTAAAAGGAAATTTTGTTCAGCCATAAATTATTGATAAAAAAATACAAGTTTGTTAATACCTTCCCTGTTTGAATGAAATTTATAATAAGATTTTTTTATCACCCTCCATTCATTGCAAAATACATGTGCACAGAAACTTACCAATATATATATATTTTTGAGTTTTAGTTGAATGACGAAAATCAAAATCAAGCCGTTTTTATTAAGAAGACGAAATGTTAAATTTAAAGGTACAATCAAACACATTACAAATTGCTCTAATGAATATAAGATGAGGATTTATGTTACACCCTTAACGGTATTCATTTAAGACGGGAAACCATAATTCCTGTTATCCACATAAGAAGGTGAAATTAATATTTCAATTTAGCGTTAGCGAAATTTACGAATTGATTCGTATTATTAAATCTCACCCTGGCAAATGAATTAAATAGTACATACGATATTTAATATCGTTTAAGGTGGTAAAATAATTAAAAAAGTTAAATTGTTTTTAACCGTTTATATTTTAATTTTTTTTTATATTTTAAACATCGTGTAACTAAAAATAGAGATGGGGTGGTTAAAATCACATAAATAAGTCGTCTCAGTGTAGCATAACCACAGTTTATTGATGGCTCGAATGCTGCTACTAAATGCTTGCAAAAATTAACAAAAACATTAAATGCTAAATTTGATGTACTTTAAGTAAATTAAAAAAAATTGCTACTCACTATTTTGTTTTATTTAATATTAATAAGCTCTATTTAGTTAGTTCCTCTCAAACCCCGATATTGGCCGAGAGACATAACTTGTATCGGATTAAGCTAAAACATCAAGAATTGAAACAATAACGCCTTAGTTTCGGTGATATCCGATTAGTATTTGTGGCTTACGAAATGGTTAGATATGTAAGCGTTTGCCAGTGGGTATTGTTGCCTCGGGACAAACTCAAAAGCAATTATCAACGAGGCGAATGGGTGAACAAAGTATCAGGACAAATTGTTTGAGCTACTTCTCAATATCTGCTTTCGGAAGGCAGCCCTTGCCGCCCGAAGAATGCCAGATATTCCGGGATTCCAGAACTCGAGGTAATTATAAGACGCACTTATCCCAAACGCCACGTTTTGATAATATTTATGTCCGATAACTTTATATCGTAGAACTAATTTGTGAAAACCCACCGACTATTAGTACAATTTATTGGTGATACGGTAGGTAAAATACCTTATTTTTTCAAATTCGACCAGAACAATTTATGCCAAATAAATTCAACGTGAAACAGATAAAGATGAGTTAAAAATACTATTGATTTAACGAATATTTCCACTAAAACAAAATCCACAATCCAGGAGAAAGCTTTCCGTAAATCATAAACTGACCCATATCTTAACAAGATGAAGTTGTAATTTGATAAAAAGAACTCTTCCGTCCGACTATAACTTTTCAATTTATGTCTTCAATTATTCACGTTCAGCTTGACTTTCCAGTGACCGGTGGAAGTTGGAAGTTTGGTAGTAAGACGTGTGTTTAGTCTTACAATACAAGCTTTTTCTATTGCCTTCTCAATATCAAGCCCAACTCCGGCGTATTGTAGTCTATTGATTCAATAACAGATAAAGGTTCCAAATAAAATATTAATACCGCAGAGCGGCGCGTGTCTCAAATCTACGGACTCAATACTATTCCCATGGAACAAACACATGGAATGATTCTTGTACGTAATATTCCTGAAAGATGATTTATTTGGCTTTGCCAAAACAAATCAACCCTATTGCTTCTGAAAGCAAGATATTCAAGTTTATATCATTATTGTGATTTTTTAACGAATCGAGTTAATTGGAAATGTAATCACAACGGATGAATCTATTATATTATTATTTGTAAAGTTGATATAGTATTTAAGATTTTTAGCGAATATTATTTGTTATATTTGAACACCTGCGTATAAAAAATGAACGTAATCACTGTGTTAATATGGAATGTTCGTTGGAACATTGTGCCGTTACCGCAAATGTTGAGCGATAACCATTTTTTATTATTTTTTATTATGGTAATAATTCATGTTCAGTGCGAGGGCATTACACCGTACGTACATTACAATTGTTATCCTTTTTGTATTTGTAACCAACAAAAAATGTACAAATGGCGGGCGTAAAAGCGCTAAAAACAAAACTAATAGTTATTTTGTTCAGACGTTTTTTAAAGTAATTTTTGAAAATCCACACTTTACAACTCCATGGTCCAATTTTGATAATATTTTTATCTAGTTAACATAGACTGAAAAAAGTAAAATTTTAATTAGAGTGCATGAAAGTTTTCTACTGACTTTCAGGAGAAACAAAGTTTTCAAGTAAAGCGCCTTTTCCAAATATTAACATCCCATTTTTCGCAACGCAATTAGTTAAAAACCTTGTCTTAAAGAGAAACTCTTTTCGCATTTATTATAAACGCAACGCTTTACCCGTTTCACAAAACTATGTAACCCTTAAATTGTGAGAGCAGGGTTTAATGCGCGTGGGATGTTCTGGTGTAAGAGATACCGAAGTATTTACACCGATTACCGAAATAAAGGTGGAACGTTAATAAGAAAATAATACAATACGGTATTAAAAAACATTGTTTCATTGACGTGAAATTTCTTAAGGTGTTACGGCTGGGGGGTCATTTGGAAGCTCTTGTATCATCATGATTATTAAAAGGTATTTATTTGTTGTGATGGATATTGTCTTGGCCAAAGAAAAAATTAATACCTATTATTTTTTAGACTTGTGCAGAGATTCTTCTTTTTATCAATTTGTAAAAATAACAAGCTTTTAAGAAATAACGTGTAAAGGTTGGAGCAAGGGAACCCTGCCGCAGCGGTGCTGAGCCTAGTCAAATATTAGTTGTAATAATGAGTTCATATTCGGGTTTAATGCATGCAAGCTTGGTTATATTAGTAGGCAAGTGGCTGGCTGGCTTTCCTTTAACTATTATACCGGGAACGGCATGTTTCAAATTAAGTCAGTTTGCAATATAACCCCGAAATTAATCTATAAATCAGTGTACCCACTCAGATGCCTGCGGTTTAGATAAATAGGATAAAATAGGCACAAAGCTCTCTCTTCATCAATACGAAACAACTCCTATTTAATTATATTAAAACTGATTTCCTTTTTGACAAGGAAAGTTATCGTTTTAGGAAATTATTCGTCGGTAAAGTTATAAATTCATCCCATTTTGTTTCGCCGTATTCCGGCTTGTTAATTTGATTTTACAATTTTAAGTTGAATTATTAAGTGGCTCAATTAATTTGAGATATTCTTTTTGATGTCATTAAATTAGTATGATAGAAATGTAACGTACATTTTTAACAGTATGTAAACTTTTGAATCTTTCTACGATATCGTTTAGTAAATAATGATCTTCAAATAAAAAAAAATGCGTATTATCGTTTCCGGTAAACATAAAACAAACGCTAGAGATAAACAGAAAATATTAATAAGATTGTATACCTACTTTAGATACCTTAAATCTGAAAAAAAATCTTACGTGTATAATATAACTATCTGAAAACTTTATGAAAAATTGTATTTTTAACATTCAATTTTTTTTAACTTCATGAAAAAAAATAAATTTGCAATTGCATAAAACCCAAGTAGTGACATAAAACAAGGTGTATTTGGCAGTGTACGGAACGTGTTTGTTGTGGCACTCAGCACAGGTAGCGGCGCAGGAAGGTCTGCCTGAGAAGTCTGAAGGCCACCTTCCCTTTCCTGCACGCAACTAATCTTATTTGGAGATTTGTTACCCGCCTGAGATTTGTTGGCGAAATTAGTTAATTAATTATTCATCAAAACGACCGAAATGTGTGTAATGCGACTGTATCAAGGCTCGGGGCCGGGGACTCACGTGTCGGGTTTAGGCTACCGTGATACGTACCGGCCGCACGGGCACAAGGCACAACGGGTTTTCGCCATTTACGTCCCAAATTTACATTTTAACTAGATTCTCTGTCACAGAATTACGGTATATTTAAAAAAAAAAATCTTACATTTTACGAAAGAAACCTTTAAACGAACATTTCCTTAACTCGAAACATTGATAAGTGGGTAAATGCGTGTAACTCTGAATATTAAAACGTACATTACCTTAAATTTTCACAAGTGAACACAAAAGTTGTTTAGTATACCTAAATTGACTTAAAGAAACACACATTAACATGCAGACAACATCAAAGGTAAATACGGATGACATGCAGGGAAAATGAAATGAAATTGCCCGATCCCCAATTTATGGGAAATTCTGAATCGTTCTTCAGGTAAACTTAATAATATGGTCTCATGCAATCCGTCCGTACTGTCTCTGCAGACTACAGACCCACTAGGTAATATTAAATACATATATAAATAATGCAGCGAGATCGGTTCTTGAAGCAGCGTGTGTCGTAAGTAAAGAATGTATGGAGGAAGTGGTATATACGCGAGTGGGGCCGATTTGGTCATTCCGATCACGAGTGTTTTCCAGGTATTAGGTAGTGACCCTACGAGAATACGCCACTCGCGTGTTATTCTAACTTCCGAATAGATTTTCACTTCACCTGAAAGGTAATTTACGTCGCGTAGGCACTTATTATTACATATTTCTGTATTGGACACATCTTGTAACGAAAAATGTATTTCGACCGGCACAAATGATAGTGTAAACATACAGTTGGTCCCGACGGCAACTAACTTTTGCGAGTACAACGCTTGACAAATATACGATATATTTATATTTTGTTTGCGGTCACTCTTTTAGAATAAACGGTGTACGCTTTCCGAACATAACTTTCCGTTTTCGTTTTAATTTTAATTATTTTTTAACACTGCGGAAAATTTCCGTTAAAATCGAATGAAATTTCGAAACTGTTTGAAAACGTGTTTATTTCGTCAAAAATAATAAATCACCGCACAATTTCGATAAATCCCAATCGGCCATCAGGTAATGCACTCGAGGGGAATTGTTCGCGAAGCTAAGGTTAATTATATAGGTTTTTGGTAGTTTCGGGAGAACGCATCAAAAATTGCCGCCACTGAATTATGTTTCCCGAAAGACTTTGTAAAAATATAAATGGTAAAAGAAGTTGATTTTTTTTAAGGGATGGAGGTTGTTTTTTGCGTCGTAGATGAGTTTAACCTTGCAAAAAGAAAAGTTTTAAAAAGTTTGAAAATGGACGGTTATGAAAAGTGTCGAGTAAAGTCCTCGGGGCATACTAACTTTCTTTTTCTCAGGAGCGACAGAGTCCATGGGGAAAAACAAGCCTCCACCGAATCGCACTACAGCACCGGTTTGCATTCTTCGCGGGCAGCACTGGCACGGGTCCGTGGGCCGACACTGAATCTAACACTGCGACATGTACGGGTACGGTGTACGGTGTACGGGGGACGCGATCAGACAATCCGGGCCCGGGGGAAGGACATCCGGGGGAGCGGGGACAAGACAGTTTTACTTGAGGAAATGTGACTTACAGCTTGTATTTAGCGATCGGCGGCAGCGGAGCGGCAGGCACGACTTGTCGGTAGGGCGCGCGCTGTGCGAGTGCGGCCCGGGCGCCGCCGCGCGCGCATCGACCGCCCCCGCCCCGCCAGCCGTGCCTCCGAGGGCGGCGGGGGCGCGGGCGGAAGGGTGGTAGGGGTGCGCTCCGCCTCCCACCCTCGCCGCCCGCCCTCCGCTCCACTACCCGCTACCCGCTACCCGCCCGCTACTCTTTTCCAACCAACCAACAACACACAACAAACTCACAATGTTTATACCCGCTATCCTAAGCGTACCAATGACGGATGAAGTGATTGTGTGTATTTTATAACTGCAAAATGGATTTGAAGACTAGCGAAGCTAATCAGTATATATATTTATATATTGTGTTAATACCATATATATATACTTACATGCCATGTATGATTTAAAGAAAAAATACATTAAAAAAATCACGGCGTCCAATAATCACCATTTTGTAATTCTGCAAAGCTTCGTAGCACGACCTAGCGCCATTTACGAGATCGTCGTAGCGTCGTCGTAGCGGCACACGGATCGTGGACAAACTTGAAAACGACGAACGAATATCCATAAAGGTGTATCCCCCGTGGAGCAATAATGTCACAACGCTTAAAATCTCATTTTTTAAACAAAAGCTCAACGGATGCCTGAAATGCGTCCTGCGAGACATGACCTTATTGTGATGTCGAAGATTATTTTTTTTTATGTAACGAATGTATCAAATTAGTCTGGCTGTCCTACTATATTTAACCTTTTTGGGCTGTATTGTAACATATTATTATTATTATACTATGTAGGGCACAAACCCGCTAACAAATTAGTCCGGCAGTCCAACCTTCTATTTAACCTTATAGGGCTGTATTATATCATATTATTATTATACTATGTAGGGCCCAAACCCGCAAATAAATTAGTCTGGCTGTCCTAATATATTTAACCTTTTTGGGCTGTATTGTATCATATTATTATTATACTATGTAAGGCACAAACCTGCTAAAAAATTAGTCCGGCTGTCCAACCTTCTATTTAATTATTATTTTTTTGGTAAACTAATGTTTAAGACAAAATTTTTTATTCTGCCTTTCTCATATAAAATAAAGTTGGTTGTTTTCAGGTGAAAAAAAAAAAAAAAAAAAAAATGTAATAAGCAGTAATAGTTGAATGAAACACTAGTATATATTGAATTATTTCGCGGATAAGAGATAAGCCGCCATAGCTCAGCGGCCAGAGCTGTCGACCGGAAATCGAAGGGACACGGGTTCGAGTCCCGTTGGCGTCGTGTATCTTTTATCAGGAGATTTTTCAATGTGGATGAGTGTTTCAGGCGAATAATTATTGCCTGTAAAATAATTGTTACCCTTCTATTTAACCTTATAGGGATTAATTATATCATATTATTATTATACTATGTAGGGCACAACCCCGCTGACAAATTAGTCCGACTGTCCTACTATTTAGCCTTCTTGGGCTGTTTTGTATCGTATTATTACTATACTACGAAGGGCATAACCCCGCTAAAAAAATACTAACTAAAATAAATAAAATGGGATGAAAATACATTTAAATAACAACCTAACTTGCTTCCTTTTATGAATTTTGACCGAGTTGTTAAATTCGACAATATTTCCTTAAAGTACTTGAAGTCCATCTTAAGGTACCTATATTGGTAAACAGAGTTCTCTAAATAACTTCAAAAATTAATTTAATTTACAGAAGAGTTATATTTCTGAAAAATAATGGACTCCAGCCGTCAATAGAGTAAACCTTTGAAAATAATCTCTTGAAATTGATTGGACATTTAATTTCAGTGGTCACTTAATTCACCTTCGCAGTCAAGTAATGTTTTAATCGACTGAATTCAAATCCAGAAGCGTTTGCACAAAAGGATTTCCACGAGTTACTTGACTAGAAAAAGCAATTTCATAGTTTGACTTTGAACTTTACTTTCATTCAATTTTTTATCACAATGAACAGGATCTGAGGGAAATGGTGCTTTAAAATATCAATTGGCAAACTTTTCTTCATTATTTAATTTTCGACAAATAGTTCAATGATAAAGCAAATTAAAAAAAAAAACAACTTTAAAACCCTGGCGAAGCCAAAAAATAACAAATTTTAATAAATAATATCATATGCAAAAAACATTTAGTACAGGGTGTATTCATTTTTATACACCCTGTATAAACTCACTAGAATAATTTTAATGTTATATTTGTATATTTTCTATTTCATTTTACTTTTTTTGATTTTAATCTTATTTGACTTTTTTTCTTCTTTTAATGTAATTGTATATTATATCTCGTTATTGTGATTTTTTTTGGGGTATTATGCCATGTTGCACTACCTCCTTCTTTAGCCAACGTTTCGGACAGAAAAAATCAAAATTACACATCTGCCCTGATGATGGACACTGCAATACTGTCCGGAACGTTGGCTAAAGAAGGAGGTAGCGCAACACGGCATAATACCCCAAAAACAAATCACTATAATTATTTTGGCCATGAAAATCTCAAATCATACATTATATCTCGTGTATTAGTTTTGGTTTTGTACTATCCACCAAGTCCTGTTGAAATAATAACTATATTACAAAAAAGCGGTTATCAAGTCTGCAAAAGTAGTCTGACAAAACAGGAAATTTGAATAGTAATGTAAGTTGGTTAAAACCTGGTCCGATGTAAGAAACATAGAATTCCCCAACTACATGTCATCGTAACTTACCTGAAACAATAAAAAATACAATTAAACTCGACGTATTGGTAAAATAATTGATATAAGAAATAAAGCATAAATCATTGTAGCAAATTTTCAATATTCAAAATATTTTTAGCAAACTTTTGTAATTAGTATTTCAAAGTTGCTTTAAAATCATTTCGATTGAAATGCCTCAAAGCAAACATCAAGGCAAGTGATGTGGAATATTTATTTTTGAGTGTAACATTTCAATTTGTCTGCATTTTCATAGTCTACAGAATGATAAAAGAGAGAAAAATATCAAATAAATGATAGCTTTTGATAAAAACTGTTATGAACTATATACCTACGTACTTCGTTAGTATGAACGTTTGGATTTTAATACAATCGGCTTGCACGTAAAAAACTGCCAGTAGTAGGTTTTTAAAATTAAATTTTCAATATCTAATTAAAGTTAAAATTAAATATAAAAAATTCCCTCATACTTTTACTTACACAAACCTGCAACTCTATCCAGTTAAGTCAAGAAATCTTTTGTTCAGATTTTGGCCTATTGATTGTTATATATGTAATATAATAAAGATTTTTATACATTGAAAATTATACAAAAGAAAAACTAAAAAAACAAAGAAACCAAAATATTATATATGCAATGAAAAACTGATCATAGTAAGTTTATTATTTTTACAAATTTATTAAAATTAAAAACGTTTGTCCAAAAAAGTTAACAATATTATATTTATAAGGAGAAATGCAACCAGGAAGTTAGAATCAGAGCGACAACTTAAACATATGTACGCACTATTCTAAAACAGTAATGTTGACGGGAATTTGGTCTATAATACCCACCAATAAATAGATTAGGACTGACGACGAAAACATAATATTGCCAGATATACATACGGTGGGTATTTTTATCATAAAATACTTTAAGATATCAGTTTTAAAAAAATTATGTTACATAGAAAACCTTAATAAAATACTGAAGAAATAATACATTTAAGTTTTTTCTGACATGCAAAAACTAAGAGAACATGTATTTTTATAATAGAAACGAGAATTGGTTCGAAAAATAATGATCGACGGTGGAACTAGTAAGGTCGGGGCATACACATTTCCCGCAGTAGTTCGTAGTTCCTCGTGGAAGTCCGAGTGCATTCCAGTCACGTGCGCGGCCGGAGCCTAAACTACACCTAATATTATCGGAGCCTCCGAGACTCTCCGAACCAAACAATATAATAGGATCCGATCAAACCTTATTTATCGTTCCAAATATGATTTGTGATTTGAATACGTTCAACTTACGTGCCTGCCAAAGTTGCCCATTCATTTTCTGCGAACGAATTGACTTATTTCATAACGTGATTAGCAAAGTCCCCAACGTTTGGTTTGATTTCCATGAAATGGATGAAAATATGATGGAAATGGACTGTATTTTTCTCATTCGTGAATTAAAAATAACTGCAGTTTGTGCAATATAATGACTAATTATGTCTTTATTTATTTGGATTCCGCTGAAATGTCTCAACTTCCCCCATCTGTCCGAAGATATTAAGGAATGTTATGAGGCTGGAGGGAGTAAGGAATGGAAAGAGATAGGTACAAGAAAAGTTGAGAAGTGCCTGATTATTCAGATCTGGTTATTACAAACAGCTAAAGCCATTTCAAGCCACGTTTCGATTCTGGATGGTGCTCTTTCACCGGAGCAATATTGGGAGTATCTATCAACAAAATACGAAATTTTTGTCATGAGATGTATTAAAATCGACTTGATTTTGTCACACTATTATTTATGTAACTAACGTATCCTTTGATTTTTTCTAAAAGGGTTGAATTTATGACAAAATAACAGCTTTCAAACGATTTTTTTTTGTCATGAGATATGTATGTAAACATCGACATGGGAATTTGAAACGTAAATTTATAACGCTCTATTTCCTTTTTTTAGTTTGAAGAAACATCCTTACTCAATTCTTCGTTGGATGAAGACCTCCCGGGGCGTCTGCCACCTTCCTTGGTATGGCAGATTTGTGCTCAACATCCCGCGTTACGTTAGCAAATGACGTATATACTTTACAATTTAAATACAAATTTATGTTAAAGAAAACATTTCCTTTTGTAAAATGATTGCATCATCTGGAAGGGAAGCCAAAGCTCGAGGAACTCTTAAGTAAAAAATAGTTACCGCAAGTAAAAATTTCGAACTCCTGAACATAAAGTTTATAGCACACACGTCAGCTCAGCATCGAATCAGTATCGCCTCACCTCATTGCCTTGCCGTCAACTAGCCGTCAACCAGCCGTCAACCAGCCGTCAACCAGCCGTCAACCAGCAGTCAACCAGCCGTCATCCAGCCGTCAACGCTACGCAGGCATACCACCGGAGCGGCTTAATACCTCCAAAGTGTCAGCGGGGTTACGACTGGGTGATGGTGCGGTTACGGTGTGGTTACGACTGGGTGACCTATACCTTCTCGTTGGGCTTATACAGTCATCTGGGGGACGCCATCGCGCACCACGCGCCACCCCTGAGGTGATGCCGACACGTAAACCAGTGACTACGAGTTGACCACGCACATGCTGACGATGGCGCAATGGAAGCGCGGTAACTATGAGTTAAGCATGTCGTTCGCTAGCTTGCCCCGAGGTAAGGCAAATCATTTCTATATGCCAAACAATACGGTTTCAGAAAAAAGTCTAACACTCTTTCTGCAACTAATGATCTTATAAATAAACTTAGAACTAGCATAGATAGTAGAAACTATGTCATAGCAATTCTTGTAGACCTTCAAAAAGCCTTTGACACCGTAAGTCATGAAATACTGATTAAAAAAATAGAAAAAAACAGAAGTAACCGGTCCAGCTATCAAATTAATTAAATCATATCTATCAAACAGAAAACAATATGTTAGCATAGAAGATAATAACAGTCAGTTAGAGAGTATTAACTATGGAGTTCCGCAAGGATCTATACTGGGGCCCCTCCTATTCCAAATATATATAAATGACATCTGCCAGTTGAAACTACATGGTGAAATATTTCTATACGCAGATGACACTGCAATATTTTACTTCGGAAAAAACTTAGAAACTCTATTAGAACAATTTCAAGAGGATCTTAATATTCTAAACAGTTGGCTAATAAAAATATATTAACAATAAATATTAATAAAACCGGCTACATGATCCTAAGCTCACCTAAAATAATAATACCGTCGCATAAACCTCTACAAATAGAAGAAAGGGACTTGCTTATTCTAGACAGCAAAAAATACCTTGGCTTACATATTGATAAACATCTGACATTTAAACAACACGTAGAAAAATTAAAAGCAAAAATCATCCCACTAATTGGTGTATTTGGTAGAATTGCCCATCTCCTACCAACGGAGGTAAAGAGGGGATTATATTTTAGTTTAATCCAGTCCCATCTAAATTATTTAATAGAAATATGGGGAAACACATACATTACATACCTAAATGATTTACAAACAATACAGAACAAAGTTATTAAAAAATTCTTCAATTATAACCCGGACACTCCCACAAAAAAACTGTATCAGGAAATGAAACTTTTGAAAATAAGAAAATTGTACGAATACAACATATGCCTCCTAATCTAAAAAATCCAAAATGGACTTATACACACAAAAACAACATTTAAACAAACGTCACAAATACACGAACATTATACTAGGCAACATAACAAATTGTACACACATGCTGTAAGGACTGAAAGTGGCAAAAGAGGCATTGGCTACGAGGGTGTACAAATATACAATCTCCTTCCAGATAAACTTAAAACGGAGAGTATAAATGTATTTAAAAAAAAACCTTTTAATCTTAAGTTATTAGAACAATATTAGAATACTATTTATTTAATGTTATATATTTAAGTTAAGAAAGTGAAATGTAAATTTCTTTTAACTTAATAAATAAAAAAAAGGCGATGCCGTTACGGAGCTGATTAGTGTGTGTTGCAGTATGCAGTTGATGAGAATTTGTAACGAAAGATATTTTCGAAAATATATAAGTACAAGTATTATTATTGAACTGTTTCAGCGTTAACAATGTATTGCACTCGTTTCGTCGTCTGCTGTACGCTGTTTTGATGCGACGCGTAAAAAAGCATCTCTAGTGAAAATGCCCACCACCGTATCGGCGCTCGTCACCTTCTAGATTCTGAATGCCAAACTTAGATGTAAATGGAATTGCATTCAAAGAATGAAACTTTTTAAATTCAAAATATCTAATATGGCACCCGCCATGCCTGTCTTGGGGAACAAAAAAGGAGATCGGTCGTCGCGTCAAAACATCATTTTTTAGTTGTCATATTCTTGGTTTTTCCATTTATTTAGTTTATTTGCTCTGGAATCTGATGTTTCCTAAAGGTAACTTTTTGGAGCTCCGCATTGCAAACAGACTAAATAATAAGAACTTCTATCCATTTCAATAAGAATTAAGGCGCCGAGATTTAAAAGATCGCTCCGAAAATTTATCATCTCGGGCGGGATGACAATATAAGTAAACACGCGATGTTTGCCTGTCAAGATTTTCATGTTTCGTCCGCTTTTCGTGGATGTAAGCGCTTAGACAGGCGTTACACTTAAGCTTACAATATGCATAAAGAAACCTTAGTACTGTGATATTATCCGCAGTATTATTTATACGACTCGTGGAAACCTTTCCCGACACCTGCCGCCGAGAATATTTATAACAAGCGGGCGCGGCCGAGTAAACGGTCGCCATGGGCACGCGGGCACGCGGGTACGCGGGCATGCTGGTACGGGGAACGGGGCACTGGATACAGCCATCCAACTCATAACACGAGTGCGTTAAAAGTGTCTCTAACTTAAATGTCGTCATAATACAGCCCGTCGAAATACCGCCCGGATTATATTAAATAACGGGGACCAGAAAAAGGAGAAGAAATGGAAATATGGGTAAGACGGGCCATTTGGAATGCAAATATTGTAGTGGAGCGCGGCAAACAAAGTTTGTAGGGCAAAGGTGGCTGGAACTGTCACAGAACGGCCACCGAGGCGCCATATGTTGCACTCCCTCTCGTCGCTCCGCGGGACGGCAGGTTGCCCGCTCCCCGTGCCCTGTGCTCTGTGCCCCATGCCCCGGGCACCGTGGTAGATCTGTAGCTGCTTGATATCCTCATTCAATTACGACCGAGATTATAAACTAAACTTTTGAAGCAGTAGATATATTTCTAATGGAACCCTAGCACTTTTTAACTTAAATTATTATTATCTTACAATTAAAGTGCTTTATAAATTTGTTCACTTATCTAAAGATTGAACAGTTAAAAAATATATATATTTAAACGGTTCTCCATTTAGGCTATCGAGAAGTATCGGGAGGTAAATGTGGATAACCTACTTTTACTAATTTCAGTATTCACTGTATTAGTGTACAATTTATTTTATTGTCTTGTATAGTGTTCCCAATTCGTGTCTGTGTTCTGTTATAATTTTATAAATGTTGTTTTCGTGTGTAAGTTCATTTCGTATTTTAAAAGACATATGTTATATTTGTAAGCTTTTCTAATTTTCAATATGCTATTTCTTGGTATATTTTTTTCGTAGAGGCATCCGGTTATAATTGAACAGATTTTTTATAATTGTTTCTGTTTTTTTTTTAAATCGTTTAAGTGTGCAATGTGTGTGTTTACTCATATTTCTATTAGATAATTTAGGTGGGACTGGATAAAGTTAAGTTTAAGCCCATCTTTATTTTTGTTGGTAGAAGATGAGCTATTCTATCAAATATTTGAAAAGGTGGAATGATTTTTCTTTTAGTTTTCTATTAAGTTCAGATGTTTGTAAATATGTAACCCAGGTATTTTTCACTATCTAGAATGTGTTGGTTTCTTTCTTCTATTTGTAATGGCTTATGCGATGGCATCATGTAACCGGTTCTTAAATATATATATTTAAAAATACATTGTGTATGTATTTTTAATTAGCTAGTTGTTTAATATGTTAAAATCCACTTACTGTAAATCTAAAAAAATTTTAAAGTTTTTACAAAAAAAAAGCAGTGTCATTAGCGTTTAAATGTCAGATATCGTTTATATATATATTTGGAATAAGAGTGACCCCAGCATGGATCTTTGAGGAACTCCATAGTTCATCCTTGCTCCTGGCCTCATCGGACTACGGGACTTGTAACATACCGCTATATGTAAATTTTGTAAAATTCTTTTGATATAGTTATTATTAGATTTTCCTATTTATTTTTGCTAATTTTATTGGCATTATGTATATCTCTTTCATGTATAATTATTGTTTATAAGGATCTACCTTTTTTTTTTTTCGATGATGACATATAAATAAATAGATGTATAAATCTATTTCGCAATTTTCTTCTTTTATTGTGTTTTGTATTATTGTTTTTACAGAGTTAAGTGCTTGCTGGTAGCAGAACTGAACTGATTTCTTTTTTTTGTTCTGTCCGGTGTACCCCAACTCTGGGGTGGCATAAGACCTCGTCCGTGCATACCCATCTTGGACGACCATTTCGCGATGAGGGATTGGTGCCGTCGCCTGCCATCAGTGCCTCCCCTGAGGCCAGGAACGGGACTGAAGATGGGCTGATCGTTAATTGGTGACCTTCCGCCCTGCCTCCAGGTTCTCCGACGCTTTCTCCTCATGGTCTTTGGGATCTTCCCAACCCCAACTTACATCTTTCGTCGAGGCACAACCGGTTTCCTGGCTTAGGGGCGCGGAACCTGATCCTCGTGAAACCCATCCAATGCCCTGATTTCTCTCCCTAGGACTGCCTGGGAGCGGGTGACGACACCCGCGGTGTACATTTCACCATTTTCTTTTGTCTCATAATTTTTCATTTTTGCAGGTGGCTGTAAATTATTATTTTTACCCGTTATTGTTGATACCTTGTACATATGACCTGTTAAACTAACCAAATAGAGTAGATTTTACTAACAGGTTACTAATACGCAGCACTTGCATACTGCGAATAACATTGTATGCATGGACATTTTGGAGGTCTTGTTTTGAAATTTTAAATGTAGACTCGTTATATCAAAAAATTAGCGTCCTTGAGAGAGCTCTGAAGGGGTACCATCAGTACCTAAAACAGGGCGGGGAAGTGGTGGGCCTCCTCCAGTTCATCCTTTCCAATGCTAACATATTATGTTCTGTTGTTTAAATACGATTTGATAATTTTGAGGGAATGACCAGTTGAGCTTGTTTTCTCTATTTTTTTAATAAGCATTTCATGACTCACGGTATTGAAGCCGTTTTGGAGGTCCACGAGAATTGCTACAACATAGTTTCCATTATCTACGCTGGTTCTAAGTTTATTTATTAGGTCATTAGTTGCAGAAAGAGTTAGTTATTACCCAGAAATTCAACAGCGACAAGCTATGTACATTTCATGGCGCTTGAGCTCACCTTCTAACCTAATATTTATGAAGGTATTTCCAAGAAGACGGTTGCTTTTATTTCAAATTCAGAATCGTCTAAAGTAAAAGAGTCCCAGAAAGAAATCAAAAATATTCTTACTCGAAGAGTTGTGTAAAACTGAAACGCCGTTTCTTTGATTAAAACACTTGTCGTGGTGTATTATAAGTTTATTTAATTCAAGCCGGAGCCATACATAAGTGTTCGCAATTAAAAAGAATTCTCTGCTCGACTAATGGAATGTTTTTGCACATTTATTGCGATTAATTAAATCACAATCCGCTTGGCACTAAGGGGCGACTGGCGGGGATGGGGTAGGGTGGTGAGGAGGTCGTAGCGAGAGGTGGAAACGGGAAAGTTGAAGTCAAATCACCGAAAGTAGACTGTTATTCGACCGTGGAAAATAAGCTTCGGAATTGCAACAATAAGTTTGAGATGTCGCCACTACTCTTATTTTTGCTCCTCGGTATTTTTCTCGGAAAATCCGCTTAAATTGTTTTCTGGAACCAAAAACTACTAGCTTTGGTGCTGTTAAGTAACCGATACTCACTGATAAACTTTTTCACACGTTTACCTATTAAACTATGATAATAAAAAATCTGTTTAATAATGTTTCAATACATAAAAGTGCAGTCTTGATGGTCCTATTTCTTTCTCTTGGTACTTTTCTTAATTCTTTGATACGACTTTCAATCCCATATGATAAGAGAATATTATTTTCAATAAAAAACCACAAATAAAATAATCATTTTAATTATTAAAAACAAATGCAAACTTAAAACAAAAACTTTATTCTTGTTGGCTGAAGAAAAAGTTTTACACCGTTTAGAAAAACATTATTAAAATTGGGAAACACTTTTTAATAGAAGTTTGCAGAATTTATTTGCAGCATGTATTTCTGAAAACGCTGTTATAATAATGTAAATAAATAAAAATAATTTCTTATTAATTTCAAATTCACTTTGTACCATTATTTTATCTAAATAAAATAAAACGCTTTCCCCCTTACTTAAACGCTCTGTAAATATTACGTGGCACGTAAGTACATAAGAGTGAAAAACTTGATTATTACAAAGGCGTTTATTTGGTTAAAACGGTCTTACCACACCAAAATTGAACCGGTGTGTAAGAATCTAATTAGTAAGACGGTTTGTATACAACCTCACTTAATCAAAATAATTGACATGTTTCAATAATAATTTTTAAAATACGTATTAAATAACAAGGATATGTTATATTTGAAAAAAAACGATTTTTAACTTTTTTTCACATACGTAAAACTGTTAGAAATCTTATTATTAGAGTCAAAGAGCTCGTGAGATGTTACAATAATGATTATCATTCTGAATTTCATTAATGACGACATTTGGAAGCAATTTTTTTAATATAAATAAATGGTTTAAAAATCCTAAATACTTATATTTTAGACTTAAGAAAAAGTGTTAACAGTAGATTAAGTATCATTGATAACCATTTTTTAAATAACAATCTTTTTTTCATTATAAGCTTTATTCATAATATTTTTTGTTATTTAGATACGTTTGTACATCTTACATCCTTGATTTGGTTGTGTTGATTGGTTGAGCGATTGGTGTCATATATATGTATTTACAATATTCTTTAATGATTACCAGTTCTCAAAATATGAATGAGGAAACATGTAAAACTGCTTACTGCAGTTTAAAACCAATGAATTCACCTAGATTTCGTCATGTATCCCATATTTTTAAGTTTTATAAATTTGGCTAATTTTGGAAAGCGACCGCTCAAAACGTTTTTGCAAACTTGGCAAAATATGCCAAAAATTGCTCGAGTGGAAAAGTTTTTGTTTTACCCATTTTACAATGATTTTTTTTAATTTACAATTAAAATTATTACATTTTTATAAAAAATAATAATTTATCAACGTTCATTGTATTTTTTTTTGTTTGTAGGTACTTATTTGCTAATTTTTATTAATTAATTAATTTTTGATACTTACAATTCGAGATGGAGTTCCGTTATAATGATAAATATGTCGAAAATATTTAAAAAAATTATATGAAATAATTAAACACATGAAAATATATGCAAATAAAATAAAATTAGTGTATAACTGTTTCAATATATTATCAGATTAGATCAGCTTCAATATCGGACGAAGAAACCATTATTGATTATTTTGATTAAATAGTGGTGTACACAAAGTGACACAAGAGACAATATATAAGTAGGTATTTATATTATTTAGTAATTTTTCAGTTGAATGAAAAAAATACTAATACGAATATAACACTCAAGCCGACGAAGGAAGGTTATTAGGAAAACATTAATTAACACCGTTTGTAATCTATGTAAATATGTGGAACAAGAATCGTAATGCTGTTTACCCACTTGTAAAATATTTTTACATGTAAAAGCCTTCAAGACGTGAATAATAATAATTAGTGATGCCGCCGGGTACCCGGTTCCGACCCGGTTCCCGCAGGAACTTTTTAAAGAGCTACCAGAAGAACAAAAAGTGCTGTGCAGTCTTTGCAATTCGAAAATGCATTACAGTGGACCGACAAGTGCTATGAAAAAGACGAGAACAACGAAGTTGGCTGCAAGAAGCAGCCAACACTTACTTCCTTTGGATTCACAAATGGCAGGATTTGTGATGCCAAAAGACAAGAAAACATCACTAAATTGACTGCTTCGATGATTGCGCGGCACCACTTGCCATTAGAAATGGTGGAGTGGCATCATAGAACATTCTATACTAAGCCCAATTGCAAATGAATATCTTAATGTTATATATAGCGAAGGTTATCTATCTTATATAAATAGCCCTACAAGATACGGTTCATGTCTTGATCATATATTTCTCAAAACCAATAAAAAATTTATACCTAGATCAGCTGTCCTAAAAATTGATATAACCGATCATTTCCCAACTTTTTACGGCCATAGTACCTTAAAGTATCACCATCCAACTAAAGAACAACAAGTGGGAAAAAATAAAATTAACTATCAAACCCTAAACAGTTTTCTAAAAAAAGAAAATTGGAACACAGTTTTATCCAATGATGACCCAAATCAATCACTAAACACCTTCTATTCAATATTAAATGATAATATCAAGAATAGTCTTGAACCAACATCTAAAGAACCATCATCTAGAAGAAAACATAAAAAAATAAAACCATGGATCACGCGTGGATTAATAATTGCAAGCCAACACAGGAATAAACTGTACAAAATTTACGAAAATCATGAGAACTATTGTATGGCAAAAATATTCCACCTAATGGAAATTTACGACAGCAATATATCACTTATAGAAATTTTTTCAATATTCTTATAAAAAAATGTAAACATAAGTACTATATTAAACAATTACAAAAAGCTGATAATGATTCTAAAAAAAACTGGCAAGTCATAAATGAAATAACAAATAGAAAACATAAAGTAAAAACATTCCCTGAAAAAATTGTTACAGATGAAAAAATAGTCATAACGGATATAAGAAATATTGCAAATAAATTCAATGATTTTTTTACAAATGTTGCCTCAGATATAATAAATAACAATCCCGCATTTCAAAACCATATACATCAACCCACTCAAATGGACGAACACTCTGAAAATTGTCCTAAATTATCTCAATTTAGACGTGTTACCGAATCTGAAATAATAAAACACATTGACAATCTTAACACTAATACAGCCAATGGTCCAGATGAATAGAGCGCCATCGCTATCAAGTCTACTAAACAATACATTTCGAAGCCCTTGCAACACATTTTTAATTCCTGCTTTGAAAAAAACGTTTTCCCAGACGCATTTAAACTCTCCAATATTGTACCAATACATAAATCTGGATCAATCTCTAAACTAGACAATTATAGACCAATATCGCTAATATCCCAACTAGCAAAGATATTCGAAAAAAATATTAAAATACAAGTACTAGACTTTTTAGAATCAAATGCACTTTTGTCCACAAATCAATATGGTTTAAGAACAGATGATGCTTTATTTAATTTAACAAAAAATATATACACCAATCTTGACTTAAATATGAAAAGTTTAACAATCTTTTTAGACCTGAAAAAAGCGTTTGATACAGTTAATCATAATAAACTGATTAGAAAACTCAATAATATAGGAATTAAAAATAATTGTCTGTCCTTTTTAACAAATTATTTACTTGATCGCAGAAAATGTACAAAAATTGGTGATATTATTAGTAAACCAGAATCTGGGAACCCCATTCCACAAGGAACAGTTATCGGTCCGTTATTGTTCCTAATCTATATCAATGATCGGTGTAATATCAGTATTCCGGGAAAACTATTCTCGTATGCTGATGATACTGCAATCACAGTCGATGGAAAATCTTGGAAAGAAGTCTCTGAACGTGCAAATAAGTGCACATCCATTGTCAAAGAATGGCTAAACCAAAACCTTCTAACTCTGAACTGTGAAAAACTATTTATATTCCATTTTATAATACCAAAAGGACGGCACCCTTAACTTACCTAAATATAAAGTTTCACAACAATACTTGCAACCCTGTTTCGTGTTCTAACTGTGTAGAAATGAATTCGGGGAACACAGTTAAATACCTAGGAATTACTATAGACAGCCAACTAAAATGGACAAATCACGTAGAAAAGCTTGTAAATAAACTTAGGTATTTAACTTACATTTTTAAACGATTAAATAACATAGTTGATATCAAAAGAATGAAACTGGTTTATCATGCATTGGTACAATCATCAATATCTTATAGAATAATTGGATGGGGGGTATCTATAATAACCACATTAAGCCGCTAGAAATAGCTCAAAAATTAATACTAAAAATAATGTTGCAAAAAGATGTTACCTACCCCTCCCTGCAATTATTTCAAGAAGCTAAACTCTTAGATATAAGAAAAATTTACTTCATGCAATGTCTGAAATTTTCACGAAATGTACATTTTACAAAAAACGAAAATCGTTCTAGCAGTAGAGTAAATAATGCATATGAGGTTCTACTATGCAAAACTAGGCTTGCGCAGAGACATGCTTTTTTCATTGCCCCAAAAATCTACAATGCACTCTATCAGACTATAGAAATTAGATCTAAAAATATATCGTCTTCAGCATATACAAAAATGTAATAAAGACTTGGATCACTACCATTGACACAAATACTTACCTGCCATAACATCCTACCTTTTGTAAATTTACAAATCCTTAATTTTTCTATTTTTTAACCTTTTTTTTTAATTATAATTTTGTAAAAAGGAATTATTTTGTTTTATAAACTGCACTAAACAAAATAAGTATACCCACGAACTGGTGATGCCTATGTGGGATTTTTTTTTAGTATATATGCATACTATTCTATTATATTTTTTATTAAATTGTATCATTTTATTTTTCTTATCTTAAAGCTACCTTTTTTTATTTTTTATGGTACCTTCTTTACTTGTGAATGAAATGCTTTTTGTAAAACTATAATAATTTTAATAATGTAATACTTGATTTTTGTAATTATATTTTTATGCATGTAACAAAAGAAAATTATTAATAAAAAAAAATATATATATATATTTGGACAGATAAAGATTGAAAAAAAAAGAAAAGAGGAGAGGAGAAATACTAATTAATAAATTGTAATATAATTAGTCCTAGGTAAAAGTTTTTTTTTGTTTTTTGTTACTACATACAAATTTTGTATATAAAATAAGAAAATGGGGAAAGAAGAAAGTATAAAATAAAATCATGGATTTGAACATAAAGTTAGCTGTTAAATTTTATATTTATATAATTCTTTTAGAGATTTATATTTATACAATAACCAAATTTAAATGGAATCCTCTGTACGGGAGACCCCAGCAAGGTTAATATTATCTCAACTTATTGCAAAAAAGAAAGATAATAAAAGGATTATTTATGATATTATCATAATTAAAATGGAGAGATATTTTTGAAATTTCGTTACCCTCACAGCCCTCTTCCAATCATTAGTGCTACCTGCCATGCGCCTAACACAATTGATGTGTCGCCTAATATAATCTGTGCTAATTTAATAATCAAGGCTGTGTGAATCGGGTGTGCTTTCGACAATCGAAACGGACGCCTAAAAATTCGTCACTTCCGGCGCGTGAAATCCGACGCCCGGACCCTAATGTCCAGGAACAGAGCCGAAATGGGGAGTAAAGACACCGTGCACCGAGTTGCTAACAAACAAGCCCTGAAATTCTCCAGGAAAAAAATAAATTCCGATTTTTTTTGCAGCTCAGTGCCGATAAATCGGCTTTTATTGAAATGCACAACAATTCATTTTCTATGAATTTTTTTTACATTACTTACAAGGTGTAAATTATTTTGAGGTAGGTTCTTTTAAAATACAATTGTTTAAAATCTCTACGACACTCTTTGGAAGCGAAAACAGTTAGTAAGAATTTATGTAAGTAGTCAAACAAAAGCGATTTTTCTTGATTTATAAATAACTGTACACACGTGTGGTTACAGTGAATAATCTGAAATACTATATTATTTACATAATGGTACTTTTTTTTTAATGCGAGTTTTGCAGAGAGTCCTAACCATCTCCAACCGTCTGGAGCCAGTGAGACTATGGCATTCCCAATTTGAGTATGTTGTGATGGTAGTGGGGAGCGATGGCGATGGAGAAGAGGAAGTACTCAGTAGTAATATAATGGAAGAACTTACTATACTAGCGTTACTACCTGTCTTTAACAGAGATCATTCTATTTTTTCTCAATTAATTAAATATTTCGAAAGCTTCATACCCCATAACGTTGCAATATTTAAGTTGTTGCTTTGACCTGGAAATATGATACAAAAAACTGTACTGTTGATCAGGTCAGAACTTGTCAGTCGCGAATTTTTGCTATTTCAAATATTCAACCGGTTTTCTGTTATAAGTGAGACAATAAATGGGACAAAAAATATTTTAAAGTCGGAAACACTCCTAACCAGAGAAATTTTTTTTTCGAGTAGGGCAGGTAATAAGAGTTTAACCATTAAAAAGTTATTTAACCGGATGTAGTTTTTAACAATGAAACCAATTTTAGAAATAGATTTTTGAAAAAGATTTCCGAAAGAGGAAGTTTGGACGTAGGACTGGTTAGTTTGCCCCTGCACAGGCCCAATCCGTTAGTCGCTAATACAGACAATCATCGAAAATAACAAAGTGAGCAATCTCGCAGTGATAATTTTCTGCCGAATATATATATATATATATATGAATGGCTGGTATTCAAATGAAATGCACATTGTCCAATCCGGCAGTTTATTTAAAAAGGGCATGTTTATGTTATTTTTCTAACGAAAATAACATACACACGCATACACGTTAATAAAATTCAACATATATCCATTGGATTTAACGAAAAAATAAACTGTTCGTTTTCACGGATTACGTGATAAAGTAATTGATTGAAACGTGCCTCTAAAAAGGAACACAGTTACATGAAAATAAAACTTTGAAAACACACATCAATGATGTTTAGACGTACTAATCTATAAAATTTAATTTGGATTACAAATAGTTTCTTCAAAGGTTTAGTGATATATAATACATTTTCGGATAAAACCTAAGTCATGGAATTACGAATATTTCACATTATATCGCAAGTACAACACGTGACCAAAAATTGTTGGCATTTCAAGAAATAACTAACAAGAATGTCCCCAAAACTTGACCAATGACGGAGACTTACAATGGTAGTTGGGGTGCTCTATTTATATTAACATAAATTAGGAGGGTACAGGCATTGGATTACAGTCCCTAACCAAACATTACCATTCAACAAGTTCAGGCTACAGGCTCCACGCAAAAAAGACACATCATTCGGAAATCAGCAAATTTAAAGAGGGTAAATAAAACAAAATTTTTACATGTGTTTTTTATTTTACCTTTTGAGGGATGTGAATGCGGTGTAGTTTGAAATAGAGGTTTCAAAGATTCGGTGCTGCTATTATGAGTGTTATAATACCATAATATATTATTGCCCCTTTAGTGCGGTATTTATTGTCGGGGCTAGCGGAATACAGAGGAGTGGATTAAAGCCATGTTTAGTGGGAGGCCCGTTGTGTAATGTGCGTTTAATAGCCAAAAGTATAAATAACTACTGTACATCTGATTTTAAGGGCCCACCGCCTCTGCTTGTGCGGGTCAATATGGGTAGAGGATCATGTACCGCACTTGTTCAAGCGTTTACCTACATACAAGCTATATGTTCCTGGGTTGCGCAATTACACTCTGGATTCTAATATCAAACAATGATAATTAGTAAATACATGATTATATTATCATTAACCAAAAAGATACAAAGCTATTAGCGCTTTTTAATGTGTGTATTAATACCTCGTACCAGTGCGTAGATAAGTTACCATTATGTATGTTTAAAACACGGTTCATTTATAAACGCAAGTAGTTGTAAACAACCAATGAATGCGTTCCTTCATCAGTAGTCATCACTCTTTCTTTCAATCAAAAGTAGAAACTTGGATTTGTTTTTACCGTACTTTGTCAACTTTTCAAGAAGAAAAAAAAACAAGTTTGCGCCAAATAGTAAGGGGAAAGCAGAAAATAATGAAAGTAAATCTTTGTCATTTCGGATTCTTAACTTCGAAATAACTTCTTACCTAATCAAGAAATCGTTTTAAAAGTTTTTCCTTAAATGGAAAGAGTCCACATTTTTTAAAGAATAAATTAATGAGATCTTTGCGAAATAAACGCACGAATAATGATTAGGCTGCTGCATTTGAGTGGATGTTTTGTTCACAGCATTTATCACCTTGCACTCAGTGTGTTACATGCGTAAAATGCCACTGCATGATCGCACACTTTAAACTAGTGGAGATAAGTGGCGGACCATTGCAAGGGCAAGTATGGAGGGCAGAAAGGGCTGGGACTGAAGGGGCTGGTTTCCAACTCCCTCCCTTCCCTAAATCCTTCAGCCCGCCACCCCCAGGTGGGCGGATGAACTATTGTTTCCAGCCTTCAGGGACATGCGCGTGTGAAAGTTTTATCGGATAGTAGGTACTGCTTTCAATCGCGAGTATTAAATTTTCGCTATATTAGTTATGCATACTGCCTATTTGCCGTTTATTTGAAAACAGAGCCATAAATGAAATCCAAATGTTTGATAATATTGATGTTAGAAATTTTATTTCAAATACTTGTTTTAAAAATAAAATGCTGAAAGGTTAATCCTGTAATTCTTTAAATGTATTATTTATGTTTAGTGCAAAAATAATCGTAAGTCATTTATGAATATAGTTTTTTTCTATATACTAGTCTAAACCAATGTCAAACAGTTTATTTAACACAACTGTAATTTATATACAATTGTAAAAGACCATAGAGCGTCTAAGTAAATAAATCAAAATACATATTTTTTTGATCAGCTGGTCAGTCCATAATATCATTCATAGCGCATTTAAAAATAAATAAATCTTCCAAAGTTCAATAATATTTAGTATGTTTGTTAATTAAAAATGTCACAAAACATGAATTTAAAACCCATGAAAGAAAAACAATGATACATAAGTTTGGAAAATGCGCCCAAATATATAATAAAAAAAATATTGCCATATATTTCATATCCTTAAGCATGCAAATATCAACACATTAAAAAAATATTAGTTTTCATGTTCATTACCTTTTATGTAAAATTAAAAAAAAAATACATTAAATAACGTCTAAAAAATAAGAACAAAGATTTCTATCATTTTAAAACATGCTGCCAATAATTTATAATTTCCCACCCTTAGTGTAAATGGTACCACAGACCATGTCATCGTACAGTTTGGTACTGTGAAGATATACATCACTTTTATCAAAAAATAAGTTTTGTTTTAAAAGTTTTAAGTGGAATCTAAATATTATGCATATTAATTAATGCCTTACAAAACTAATTCAATTAGTAAAACACGTGATATATAGCCTTTATCTGCTAAAACATATTCCAATTTAACTGTACGATTAAGTTATCTGGTATAACAAAGAGCATAAAACACGTGAGGCGGAAGCACAACTTTTACATGAATTATGTGCCATAAAACTGTGTTGTGAAAACACTCACTCGTGTGATTAAAATGTACGAAGTTAATCAATTTCCTTCCCCCAATCCTTTCATTAGGTCGAGTGAGGTAGTTAACGGGAGACAATCAGATATATCAGCCTGAAAAAATAATCGAAGGCTTCGTTTGGGTCGGGAGGGGCGTGAGAAGCGTCCTTTCCCCGCTTTTGTGCCCCAGGGCGGATGTAGATGAGCCTCTTGTACGTTTAACAACAAACACAAAAGTCCTTACATAAATCTTGTCTCCGGAGTGAAACTCCGTCGGAGCCGAGGTGCCCCCTCCCCCCGTTACTCCTAGTCATCCCTACCAACGTCCCAGCCCCCACCCCCAGCCGCCTATACCGCCGAATATTTTTCGCGCAACTATTTGTAGCTTTTGTAAAGAAACACATGATGTAGATATATCTTTGTTTACGAGCGCTCACATACGAGAGGGGAATGGAAAGTGGAGAAGGGTCTCCTATGCGAATAGTTGCACTTGTGAATGTCTCGGTGCGATAGGAATACCTTTCAGGGGCGGCCAGGAAAGTTCCGTGACTCGCTAAAGCTAAATGAATGTCACCCCTTTTTACGTGAGCAAGGGAATGTGTCAAATTAATTAAGCGAACTGATGTTAGGCATTAACTTTCACGGCTAATTTATGATGTGATAATTTTTTTAATTGAATCGGTGTATACCATTAGTATTGAAAACTCTTAAATTTTTTTAAATAATTACAAATTTAAATCACATAAAAAAATATATGATTTGAGATTTTCCCGGCAAAAAGTATAATAGTGTTTTTGATGACGGATACTGTAATGTTGTCTGAAATATTGGCTAAAGTAGGAGGTAGTGCAACACGGCATAATTCCCCAAAAATAAATCACTATCCTCTTATTAAGAACGTGGGCAACATGTCATGTATCAAAATTTTGCTTTAAGAGGTTTTTCTAAATACTTTTAAAATGAAGCCATTTGTATAGTTTTTTTATTTTTTTAATGAATTAGTAAAATGTTGACGTCATAAACATTTGATAATTAAAACGATTTCCATGAACATGGCGATCGCAATACTATCACCATTGAGATCAAATAGACTTAAGTCGACAAAGGAATAGCTCCCTCAGAATGTATTCAAAGTTTGTTCAATTTTGAGCAATATTAAATAGCGTGTAACGACAGCATTCGATCAACGTCTTAACTACGATTACAAGGGGCAGCCGTTTGTTTGGCTCGTTGGACGGGATTTATTTCATCACTGTAAATAATTGGGATCTTCTGAGGAATTCCACATTCATGAGTCCATACCCCGTGGACTGGAATGTAAACATTGCCATTATTCGTGTCTTTAACAAATTAAATTCCAACTCACTTCCTTCCAGACTGTTACTTGGCGAGTGGCCCGGCCTAAAGATCCAGAGAGCCAGAGAGGCTCGAGAAGTCGGAGGCCTCTAGCTCTACAAGGTGGAAACTTTTCTTCCCCAAATTAAAACAAGGTGTCATAACTCAAAAGAAAAAAAAAACAGATTTACGGCCGTTGAATTGATTCGGAGTTTCTCAGTTAAAGTTTCTCAGATAATTGAGTTATAGTGTCACGTTTAGCCCCTATTTTTGCGCCAGGAAAACATCGAGTAATAGTTATAATCACCTAAGTGGAATTAAAGCTTAATTATGGATGTCGCCGTCCCGGTTCTTCAGTGATAAGGTAACAATGACAAAGAGTTGGAACAAAGAATAATTTCGCAAGTTTTTCCATTAAAAAATAATAATACTTAGTAAATGTTCAAACCCTTGGCTACCTGCCTGAGATATTGGGAAAATTATACGTGAAATATATATTTTTAAATTGAAGTGGTAAAACGAATCCCCTTTTCTCTGGCAAGCTTTGGTTTATAGTTTTTTACAGCACTTTTTGATTTAATCTTAATTTTGTAAAATTAAATACACGAATTAAAATTGTTTGTTTTTAACAATCACGAGAATATGCTGATCATTAAAAAAAAGCATCCGTCTGATCTTACCTCTCCAATGAATTCCGTCGTAACTAAAGTGGTTTAGAGCTGTTGCGTTTTGATAATCTTCTTTATAATGTCGTCTTTTGAGAATAAGATGCAAAGAAAAATAATGAGGGACGTGCCTGCGAATAAACTGTTTGTTTTCTCTGATGGAAATCTAGGGAGCGTAATAAAAGACCAAGTAAAATTTTTATTGGCGAATGTTAAAATTCTGTTTTATCATTTATTGAGATCTCCGTAATAACAATATTCCTTTTTGGAGCCAGGGAAGGATTTTAAAATAACGTTAAATAAATATTTGGAAAAAGTGTTGATAAGTCGCTCACTGAGTGTAAAAGCGGTGTAAGTACTTATAATTAATTCATATTTTAGTTTTTCTCTAATTACTTATCTTTCGTTCGTGTTTGGAGGAAAACATAATATATTGGGAATTGGTGGTAATTTTATTCGATCAAAAATTTGTTGATTGTGTCATTAATTGGCATATTTTTAATTGTTTAATGCTATACTATTTTACAGTTAAAATTAAGTATGACAGGTTTAGCCAAGCATTTACCGTAATTTGATATTTAATTCGGGGGTAAATTTTATTTTACATTTGCATAAATTTACCAATTGATTTTGTTTAATTTAACCAACGAAAAGTTAAAAATTAAACTAACCTTTTGCGTGAAAGCTGATTTTTAATAGAAACAATTAATATTACATTCGAGAAAGCACTAAACTGCAAACAAATTGTAAAAAGCAATAAACCGAAACCCTATCAGAAAACAATCTTAAAAAATTATTGACTAAAAAGCATACGTGTTGCGTCATGGACGGTCATGTTGTAGGTTCTAAAGGCATAAAATGAAACATTTCCTTTACATATTATCGTTAAAATAACGCATTGACTATTAAAAGCAAACAGGTGACAGGCAAAGCTTGCCGGCGCTTGTAGGGTTGAATTTAACGACTATTCATTCCGCAGTAATAAAGATTTTGTTTTTATCTCGCTGGTTGTAATGTAAAGTGGTACATTATAATGATTGTGCCCGCTAGGTAGTATAGTTATAATCGGAATAATCTTTTTTTTAAAATACCTATGTAGGTAGGTTTAGCGCTTGAATGCTCGTTAGTAGGTTGTTTAGAAAATTAATGCTGTTATCAAAAGACTTGTTTCCCTGAAATCTAGAATTTTAATAACAAAAAAACCATTTGATTTTTAGCGATATGTAATGTACAAATATTTGTTTAGAAATCGAAAATACTAATCGTCACAATAAAGTAGATATAAGTTTGATTAAAGCATCAAAAAGGTATTGTTTGAAGGCAGCTATATCTTTGTAAAATATTTAAGGCAATGCCACTATTATAATCTCACAACTTTAATATTTAATGAGCTACGGAACTTTGAAAGGTCCATAACATAAATACTCTAGGCACATTGTTGCTTGGTTCATATTCTTACTCAACATAAATAAAATAAGTTATATTGAGTACTAAAAACTTTTGATAAGCTTTTACACTTTTGCTTTATTTTTATTGAACGCTTAAATAGCTAGAGAGCTTTACCTGATGACGACGATCGAAGGATATTCACCTCAAAAAGGCAACATTTGATACATCACACCGCCATCCGCCACCACACAGGGTGATGATGCTCTCGTTTACCTAATAAAATTTATTTCTACGTAATAATACTATAATAATGAATGCGGCCCTAATGGTGGGGGAAATAGGGGGGGGGGGATAATGGCTGGACATTACATGAGGCAGGGCCGGCGGAAGTGGAAACATTCGCCTGGCGGACGCGGCGGGTCGCGCCAGATAAGCCCGCCGCCCGTTTATCTGGAGTTAACCTTTAAAGGTCGAACTGAACGGGCGAATATTATATTATATTCAAACAAAAAGATTCATTTTTCACTGACTAAAGTATATATAGGCATTTAAATATGCATTCCAAGATAAAGTTAATCAGGAAAACTAAAGGTCGAAACCTGCGAATTTTACAATATGTATGTTCAAATTGCATTATATTTCTTTTATTTCAATATTCTTTTTCCATTAGAAGTTAATGCCATTATGACATATGATCTCATATGTAATTTGAAAACTTAAATCTGGTGGAGTGTGCATATTAACAAAAAGTTAATCAGGAGCAAATTTAAAATTCGAACCCCGTTAATGTCTTTATTATATGAAGGCAGAGGCGGCTCAAGGGGTCCAGAAGTGGAAGGTCAATCGGGAAAAAAAAAGTTAATTCATATTGCTAATGCGTAGTGAATGTAATAAAAACTCCAATGCATGTAATTAATTTGCCGGTATTCAACTATTCTGAAGATGGAAGTACAATAATTTAAGATTATTTATCTAATCATTTATAAATAAGTCATGCTTTTTGTTTAAAGAAATCTTTTCATATTAAAATGATTTTGAATAACTTACTCCAATCTAAGTCCAATGATTATTTATCAGTTGAGTTTAAAGTAAACAATTAAAGCTAAAAGTATATTTTATAGCACACGTTTTAAAATATAATATTTAACCTCTTTATTTTTATCTCATGTAACAGATACTAATTGACACTGCATTTGAATATGTTTGTCATGATTCAATTAAATGTTTGCGATTATTTCAATAAGATATCCACAGAATTTGAATTTTTAAATTAATCCGTACAAATTACGTCAACAATACTAAACATAATTCGCGAACTTGGTTATTACACTAATAACTTTCAATTAACATTTTTTGTCATTTCCCTCCAATACCTTAATAATCTTAGGTCGCAGATTCTCCATCGCACCGCTGTCATGTACGAAACCCCCATTAAAATAATTTTTGTATGATACAAAGCATATGTCTGTCATGATAATGTTTACCTCTTTTATCTGTATGAAAAAGAGAAAGAAATGAGATAGTTGGGAGACGAAATTTAAAGTGACCCACAGTTGGTATATACAATAGCTTCTCATTTGAAGGCTAGATGGCACTAGAACCAGCTAATACCGTACGAATCTGCATAAATATTTTAAGCTAAATTAAAAATCGGGTAGTTTGATAAATACATTTATTAAAAATTAATAATATTGTAGCATATTTTTGGAAGGTCAGTGACCAAATGACCCCCTAAGTGAACTGTGTGAACTGTCACTTTTTAAAATTATGAATGCCATTCGATAACTTAGTTTGCCAAGCAACTTTATTTTACATTATTCAACATCAATTAACCAATTAATTAAATTTTCTAAAAACGAAACACGGCTAGAATGCTGAGGGTCACAAATGAATGAGTGACAATCATCCTCCATGAATAGTAAAATGGACAATCATCATTCTTGAATGTACGTCAATGATGTCAATGATCGTTCTAAAATAGTAAAATGGACAATTGGGTACAAAATAGTATTTTTTTGTTGTTGGTAACAGTACCATAATATGTATACTTAAAAAAGGGTCCATTTGCTTTTCAACACACTTTCCATGGACAATCAACTGTCATGCAGTGGTCCCTTCATATCGTATAAACATTTTACACTGATTTTGCTTAAAATAAAAATAATTAATTGAATGGGTGGACTTTTCAGTTTTTCATTATTAAAAAAAGAACAGATGTTGCATACACGGATGCAGTTTATCAATAGTAAACCTTAAAGGACGAAACCTGGAAATATTAGTTTATATTCAATCGAAAAATTATATTTTTTCTTCCGGTTTCGGAACCACCGTTATTTCTCGAGGCTAAAATATTTATTTAAAAAAATATTAGAGTTATAAACACAGTCTTTACAAATAGTTTAAGAAAGGTTATAAAGTTGACCAATAAAATAACAAAATTTAAAATTGAAACATTAAACAATAACATAATACAAAACAGTTCTGATAATGTGCATCTACGTACAGCTACAAAAAGTGTATTTATTATGAAAAAACACTTAGGTTTAAATTACATGGAAATGGATATCAATAGGAACAATAAGAGTAAGTAATTCTATTCAATTTTAACTAATGAATGCAAAAAAGATGTAAAAGTGATTGAAAAATTGAGAAAAACAATAAAAATATATATTTTTAAACACCTATTAACTTTGGGTGTCTTAAAATATAATGACAATAAAAGTCGTAATTATTTGCTGTAATAATTTATTATACGGTTTTGTCTTTAGGTGAGTATTTTTGAGGACGTTGAATGTATCACCCTAAAAATAATGCATAAAAATGTGAAAGGGTAAAAATAACTGCGGCTTTAATTGAGCTATTAATAAAAAAAATGTTGTATGAAAAACTGTCGCGTTGTTTACTATAATTCCCAGCGACCATGTAGGTATTTATCCGTGATTTATAAACGTGTCAGAGGGACACGCACCAGACCGCCCTTTTGTTTTACGACGCGACGTCGGGTTATGTTCTCCGGGCCATGCGGTGTGCGGATCCTACAGGGAAGTGCGACCAGGAAGGTGCATTGCACGCCGGTGCACCACGCGCGTCGGTTGTGACAACCCTACTAATACACGTAGTAACAGGTGTCAATAAAGTGCGAATACGTCATAAAGTGATTAGCAGCACCCCTCCATCGAAAATCACGAATCGAAATTAATTGAATGTTATGTGATTATTTGGTTTCTATTCATTTACAGTGCTATTAGTTAATGTTGGTTCAAACTGATTTTGAAATTATTGCTTTTTCAACGATTGAATCGTCGTTTTGTAGTTATCCGGACAATATTCTACAGCAAATATTTATTTTTGGCTATTGTATTGATTCATTTTATGTACTCAGTTTAAACTTTAAACAACTCGCCTTTTCTCCATATTTCGATTTCACTTGTTATTTTTCAAATAGCAAAACAAACGTACCTACATCTATTATTTTTATATTTTATGCCCTATCTCGGCCAAGTCGCTTTAGAAAAAAACAGCTTCAACGAATCAGGTGTGCATGCGGATGTGCACATATTCATGTACACACACACATGCAGACACATCATCACCGAAGGATTCATAGATTCTTTATCTCACACAACCCCAGCTTGCTCGCACACAGATAAAGTTGCTTCAACATATAGAGCACCCCACACACCCACACCGACGCAAGACGACGCAATTATAAAGTTTAGCGACGCATCCGCCGTGGGTGGGGGCGCTGTGGCGGACGCGTCCCGACGCCGGATGATGGATCGCTACGCCCTCTGCCGTACGTACTACCTATGTACGTCGTCTGGCAGGGATGGATCGAATGGATGCAAGGGTAACCTGTGCGAAATGCCCCTAAAGGTTAAATCTTCCTTGAAACTCGATCTTACGTTGAGGTCGGTTAAATGTTTTGTAAATTCTAATAATAAAGCGTTCAATGTAAACTTACCCCAGATTGCTCAGTACTCATTTTACATTTTGTAAGGACGAGTTGTTTCGTTTCGTTAGTTGTTTCACAGAAATTCAACAATTCATCAAATTTCAAAGTTAACTTTCAAGTTCTGTGTAAGTTAAGTATCTTAGTTCTGAGGAGCACCTGGCCCATAAAAATATTAAAAAAAACAGAACTTGAAGAGAACTTTCACAGAACTTATAAATTAACTTCGAAATTTGATGAATAATTCAAAGTCTAGTTAACGTTATTGTACATTACTTAACAGTTTTACTAAAATTTAAAACATTCTGTGATAAAGATAGTTTTGGAGTTGTAATTTTTTTTAAAATTTTTTTTTGTTGAGAGTCAAGGTTCGTTGGAGATTTAAATGTTTAATAAATTTACATTTCACAAAAAGAGTCAGAAACAAAAGCCAAAGAACGATTCTATTATATTGTGATGTAAAGTGTTTCACGCTCATTCGGCACTACTTCATTTATAGGTATATTACGTTTTCCTTTGCATTTTAATAAAATGATAAATAATTAACTATTTTATCTTTCAAAATAACAATGCAACAAAATAATTGCGCCGTTACCGAAAAGTTTTATGAATAACCCCGAATAAGTTTCGCAGTTTGACCTTAAATACTACAGGTAAATAATAAATATAAACATTTAAAAAAAAGTTTATGCAACTTTTTTTAGTTGAGTCTTTAAATAATCTCCCCCTAAATCCCGGATTATAAAACAATATTCCTCGCGCCGGCCCTTTGCGCACTTCCTCAGTCCCGCTATAGATAAGTCTCTGTTGAATATGTATGGGGAGCAGACTCTGAAAATGCCGCCTTGTAATTGAATCGTAAGGCTTTATTAGCATACAGATTGTCTCTGATTCTTTCAACGGCGCTGATGATGCGAATTTCTTAACGGGACAGGAGTTATTGTTCGGGGGGGGCGGAGGAGGGAGCTATGACACTGTCTGTCTCAAGCGAGGGGATTTCAATTTGAAAAAAACACATATCTTGAATCCTCCGCAGTGAATTTGTATAGTTTTAATTTCACATAAAAATACCAATTTTATGAAAATATTAGCTTTTACTACCCGGTTTTGCACGTGATTTGGATTAATGTATAAATATATATATTTTTTTTCATTTCACTGAAAAACACTAAAAATTTGATTTTGCCAAAAAAAAATAATAACCTAAAGTAAAGTCGAACCGAAAATAGTTGCGTTGGCCCAGAAGTTCCAGATGAAGCTGCAGCTCTAGAAGCTCTACGCCCCGGCGTCTCTGGTGAGCCACACAAACAGATTTTCTACTTTGTGGTTAACTTATTAGTGTAGTGTGTTCCTAATTTGTACAAAGCCCGGATAGTTGTGTTTGACTTGCTGAAACGTCTTTTTTATTTTGGCGCAGCACCGACAAACTAATTAATTCAAATGTTGCAATATTAGTCTTTGTTAAACCTTACGAGAGGTTTTAAATAAATCCTATAATATTTAAGTGCTTCATATTCATGATAAATGATTATATTGATGTCCCCTGAGCTATGCAAAGTGGAACGCATTTAATAGGTTCATCCTTTATTTTAGCCCATTAAAGTAGATGGGTGTTTCCAAGTCGACATTATAAGTTAAACCTGTTCGCGATTCCGGGCCGAAGTTTCAATGGAAGGTGCTAGTAGTAGCTGTTCTCGAGAATGTCTTCGCGGCTTCCAAATACCGTATTTGTATCAGCCAAAGATATGTTTCCAAACTATGTTAGCGGCAAACCTTAAGTTGTGGGCAACTTTGGCCGCCTGGGATGGGTTTCTGCAAACCAACAATCGCAATACTCCCACTCCAGATTACTCCCCAACAACGGAAATACTTGCCTATCTATTGCACTTCTTAAGAACGTCGTAGAATTTCATCAAAGTGTAATTTTTATACTTCGATTGGAGGAAAATAATACCCAAGAGCATATGAAAACATATTGAAGAACAAACTCGTTTTACAATTTGCCTTAAGATACTCAGAGAAAGGCAATCGAAGAAATGGAGAAAAGGATATAGGAATAAAAAGAAAAAGCAAAATAGCAAGAAAAGTAACAAAAGCTTCAACGAAAACTAACAAGATACCGTGAATTAAAAACATTTCTCAACAAAATATTTGATATTCTAAGAAGTTATCTGATGAACAAATATAATAAAAAATCAAAGAGTCAATACGTTGAGTGAAATGAATAAAATAAATATCAGCTCACCACATTAAATATAGAAAGTAGGTAGGTAGATAAAATTCTGAAACATCAGCAAAAAACCAATTAAGCAATAGGTAAAAATACAAACACACAACATGAGAAAAAGGGCGACACAAAAGCATACAAAACAAAAACGAACTAAAAGACAATTTAATTAAAATGAAGAACGATAACTTTATATACGTGATAATAAGCTGGAAGAAGAGTCGAGTACCGTACAGAGGAGAAGTGATTTAGATAAAGTCGAGAGAATCACTAATGAAATTAAGAAAAAAAGGCTTCAAATTGTCATCTCTCAAGCACAGAAGAAACAAAGAAGCGCGGCTAAATCAAATAATACATCGTCGTTCTTTTTAGCCTGCACAGCTTTGTGAAATACAAAACCCGACCTATTCGCAAGTCTCGTATCTGCCGAATTATACGGCCACCAATAAGTTTGTTCTGCGGAACCTCGTCCCAACAAAGTTCCACTAATCTTACTTATAAAAATAAACTTTTACATTAGCTGTGTTCTAGAAGCGGTCGGTCGTCAGTCGTCATTTCACGGAACTTACTTAAATGCTCGAAAATGTTGAATGATAAGAAACGTTATTTGATTAATTAAAGCGATGCAATTCTCCCCTTTTTAGGTAAACGTAAAGCGACTTCCGAAAATAAATTAAATATGAAAGCTCAAAGTGGTGCTGCGCATGCAGCGATACAGTAGAAATATACAGTTTAGTCATGCAAACGGTATGAAATGTTATGTTCAAAAGGATTCAAAAAGTACCGGCAAGTAAAAAAATGTAAATGCGGTACTGATAAATAAAGATGAATATTTACCAGTTCGTTTTGATACACGGACGTAGTGGATGATGTCCAAGGATGACTTGACGAGATGAACGTCGCCAAGTCCTGAAGGAAAAGCGATGAGTGTGAGTCATGGATCGGACACGCGTCTTTTACTATAATATAATATATACGTAGGTATACATCCCTACATAATACGAATATATGGTGCAATGGAACAAATAATCATGATTAAATTGTTGCGTCTACGAGTACATGAATCTCCGGCAAATGGAAGTACGAGTATATACGCTCTCGTCGAAGTGGCAGATTAGGTTAAAGAGAAATATCGTGACAGTTCATTTAAGCCACATAAATAAATGATAAATGAGCTCGCACCTTAATGATGGTGTGTTCGCTAAAAGTCCGCTTCGTCTGCAATATTTCATCTACATACTCACTTGACACATTGTAACAGGTGTTGTTTACAATAGAATTCCATCTCCTTACTCCATCCAATGTGTAATTACTACGCAGACACATTGTTTCAACAACACACGCGAAACACGTACACACACTTTTCTTATTATATTATTATCCTGTAATTCGTCAAGCCTTTTATTTGCACAAAACTTATTTCCTCCACGCAATATTATTTATTTTCTGTCACGCAAGCATATTGCGAAGAGTTTCGTAATTGATAAACTAAATGTTGAACTTTTCCGCAGAATAAACAATATTAATTGTCAGCACTTAACCTAACAAATTGTACAAGAAGCACATGCTTAAAGACTATTCTAAACATTTAATTAAAGTATCGGATTTCCTTTATGTATACGAACCTTAATGATGGCGTAGGGTATTAGGTACAGCCCGTTTACTTAAGGGGAAATCTCCTCTATTAATGCGAATCATTATGGACGTTCTCACATATTATATATCTAGATTCGATAAGAAACCCAAGGAGCAGAACTGACGCGGGCGAAACACATCTGTAGGCAGAGTGGGAAATCCTTTGAAGCGGTTTTCTTAGGAAGATCGAATACGGTGTGGTGAACAGCCAACCCTTTCATCTTGTGTACGTAGGTATATTTTGCCGGCGGAAAATTTCCAAATAACATAATTTTAAAATAA
Organism: Hesperophylax magnus; assembly: GCA_026573805.1. Lineage (NCBI taxonomy): Eukaryota > Metazoa > Arthropoda > Insecta > Trichoptera > Limnephilidae > Hesperophylax > Hesperophylax magnus. The sequence goes on along the minus strand of JAIUSX010000006.1, from coordinate 6,450,059 downwards.
ATTTATCTGAAAATATCACAATAACTGAGTTTTATCGTTTTCGGGATATTTTTATATTGAAATACTCTAATCATCTACGGGTCAGATGTGCACATACGAATAGCTACACATTTCTTCATTTTGATTCGTGGATGGTTTGAAATCTCAGTCATCATGGAAGATCATTCATATCTATGTTCTTGATGGTTATCTCCGTCACCGACAATATAGACTACTATATCTTTCAACCTGCTGGACCAACTTGCCAACGGTCGTGCTTGGGAGATAAATCTTCCTATTGAACAGGATCAATTCGGATATCGATATATTTAGCATCAATAAGCTGCTTTTAAACGGCGTGCTTTGTTGATGCTTATGGTAAGGACGACACTATGATATGAAGTCTTGGTGGAAGACAGAAGCGTCGTGGCGCTTGAAACGGCTTAGGCTATGTTATGTGATCTCAGTAAATCTCATAATTTCCTTCAGCTCCAATATTATCCTTAGAGCGTATAATAGTAGATACCTACTTTTTAAGTTTGTATTTTACTTCTAATTTGTCTATATTAATTTAATTCTGCTATGTAACATGAACATTCGTGCAATTAATTTAAAAACGCCTTAGAATAAAAAATTTCGTAATCCTAATCGAAAATTGAATTAAATTAAATGTAAGAGAAAATGAGATAGTTAATCGTTGGAGTATTCGAGAAAATTTAAGTACACGGAAATTAACGGGTATTCAGAATTGGTAAGTAATTATTACAATTCATGAACATAGCATAGGTTTACCGAAGTTTGTCATAACCACTGTTTCATAAACTATAGCTAAAGTAGAGGAATTATTGATATTTAGTTAAATTTAAGTCAATTTTTCGATCATGGTAAGGATGAAATTTTGATTTAAAGTCTTGGTGGAAAACAAAAGCGTAAAACGACTTTAGCTATGTTATTCGACATTCTCCTGAATGGGGATATCAAAGTCTCTTTGTTTCGTAATCATTAATCTTGTTAGTTACGCACATTCAATAAAATACTTTTTTATTTGTGTAAGTTAAAAAAAGTTATAACTAATAATTAAATAATATTAAAAAACAGTTAACTCTTAACCAAAACATTATGAAACTAAAATTGAAAAACCATCCCCAGGTGGTGTATCCTTGAGTCTTTATTTCCAAATCCGGTAGTATTATAGTCGACTAGGGGTTGGTGTGTCTACTGTCTCTCCTCGAGCCTCCTCCCCTCGCGCTCGGGTTGATGCAGCCAGACCACTTGCAGACTTCCGCTTTATCATGATCGCTGGTGGTGGTGATTGTCAAAGGCATCGCCTAGGATTGGGAAACTGAACATTTATCGGTTGAGATGTTCCACTAAAGTATTGTTTCCAGCGCGTTCTCCTTTGTGCCTCAAGAGAGCTTTTGTAAATCAATTAATTTTATTTTAGAAAAAAATGTTAGTAACGTTTGTGATGGAACATTCATAGCTAAATAGGTACCTATTGTAGCTTCGTACATGGCACATAAGAACAAGAAAAAAAAAACACTTTATGTAAACCAATTTGATTAATAACGATGCCATGAAGTTAGGGTCACAACTGACTCTTGCTGTCAACTAAACTTATGTCAATGATTTCGTTAACAACGTATTTATTCTATTAAAATGTTCAGATCACTGTTGACATTAATTAAAATTTAACGCTTAAAAGCATAATTTTAGTGGCCCATTTAGTTATGATTCTTAGCCAATATTTAATTAGTTGGACATTTATCTCTGGAAAAACGGATTATCAAAATATTGTTTTACAATTTTTTTATCAGGTTACCTTGTTCAAAGGCAGACGCAATATTTTATAAAGTTAAATAAAAAAAACTCATGCAAATTGTCAACGTTAAAATCACAACAGCTCTAAAATGAAAGTTCCTAACTTACGTCTCTTCAAATAGTCTGTCTGAATAAAGATGCCACCCCCGGGCTGCACCAACAACCCGCTCTTCCTAGGGCGGCTATACTGAAGCAAGGGCTGGGCTGAAGGGCGACGGGAGAAGTAGGGGGACCCAGAGTGATTGTGCGACAATCGATCGACAGACAAATGCTATTCAGATATTTGACTTAAATAAGGGCTGAGGCTGAACTGAGATATTTCCTGACATTGGGGAATGCATGTTAAGTTAACGCAATATTTAGAGTTATTTTTACAGAAACATACTAATCTTGCGAATAGTCTAAAAATGTATATTTTTGTAACAAGAAATAAAATAACGAGAGTTTAATAGTAGTATAGTAGGTCATTATGAAATGAATTCATATTTTCATTATTGCCCTTTTATTTTAATAAACCTAACTATGACAACAAAAATAGTTAATAAAAACCAAAAATCCAGTTATGCCTATCATTTTTCTACTAACGGTAAATTTTATTTTGGCATACACCATATTTTGATCTGAGACCGAGAGATATTCTTTCAGGAAGTCCCAGTTTGGTAAAATGGTTATTAGTAATGCTCATCTCATATATTATTTAGTGCCCCCAGCCGCATAAAACGTCCGTCCCCAATTATCCGTCTCGACTCGGCGACAATCGAAACTTCCTTCATTATATCAGCACCGATATCAAGCCGGCGTAGAAAAATTGCGAAAAGAAACAATTTTGAATACAGTGCGTAGAAAATTGCCAGCGCCGATATCATCCGCTGTCCAATCCGGGCTATTAATATAAATCGACACGAAATAAATAGCGTCCAATTTAGTCTGGGAGAAAAATCTTGGACCGTTCTCAGCGTAGGGATGGGACATTAGGCGTAACGATCCCTCCAATCGGTGATTGGAATTTTTCCTCTATCGCCAGACAACGGGGGAGAGCGGCAAAAGAAATGCCGAAGATCGAACGGACCAACGGACGCGGGACGGAGAGAGAGAGACAGGAGTTCCGTGCGGTGAGCAGACATCGCTCTCAGGCTATCGCTGGTGAAAGGGAACGAATGCGTATTATGGCTTATCACATGAAAACTAGACAGTTTGGTGTATTTGAATTACTTTTCTAGTTATTTAAATAAAACGCACTTGAAACAGCACAACGTTATGACGCGAGATGTTTTAAATATGGATAATTATTTTGTATCAAAATGATTCTAATTTCAGTGGAAAAATTCCGCTTACTAGATATTAAAAGTTATTATTATTTAGTATTTCACTTTGTGAATAGAAATTGCAATTTTCATGAACACGAGAAATCAAATAAAACAATAACGAATGATTTAATAATTAATTATTACAAATGTATTTTGAAAAATCTATTAGTATCCAAAGTATTTCCAAGACAAGGTAACTTGAAGCAATTTTGCAGTATTACAATTTTCCTTCCATAGATTAATTGAACGATTCCATCAGTTTATTGTTTCTCATTAAAAATTTCAGAGGAATGAAACTATAAATACCATTAATCTGGCACCAAAGTAGAAATATGAACGTGACCGTTAGAATTTTATGAATTAAAAAACCTACAATCATTTTCAGCCAAACTGTTTTAAATACAATAATATATGTTATTGTTATATATATAAATAACAATCTATAAGAAAAATATCATGCATTATCTTTTGTCTTTATAATTTGTTATTATGTAATAAAATATATACTTATCTAAATTTAGTCATTAAAAAATAAAAGTAATAAGTAGGTATTTCTAATCTTTTTCATTATTTTATTTAATTCATTTTACAAAAAATAAAAGTAATATGTAGGTATTTCTAATCTTTTTAATTATTTTATTTAATTCATTTTACGCCTGTAGTGTTTTTACATCATTATATGTGATATAATTTTGACATGATGCATAATTTATAACACGAGAAAAAAAATAATAAAATAAGATTACAAGAAACAAAAAATACATACATATATAAAATAAAAATACAAGAACCAAACATTTTAAAAGATAAGCGATAAGATAGGTAAATACAGAGACAAATAAAGGTTCAGGAATAGGTTTGGAATAGGTTTTTAATATGATCCACAAAATTCATTAAGTCAACATTAAACAAATCAATATCACCTAAGTATTGATTTCCCATAGTGTGAAACCTCTGTATAGGGGAATTAGCAATCTAGTTGCGCTTCTGCACTCTGCGGTGAGTGATTGAAGAAAATAGAGTATTTTGTCGTGTTGTTCTTGTGGGTATGTTTAAGTTTATAAGTTGAAAGAGTTCGGAACAGTCTAATTTATGACGGGTTGTTTCGGAGAATTTGAACAATTCATCAAATTTCAACGTTCATTTTCGGGTTCTGTGAAAGTCCTATTCAAGTTCTGTTATTATATCATTATAGGCTATTTGCTTGACAGAATTGAAATAAAAACAGAAAACCTTAGAGCTTAGTATTTTAAATAAGAAACTTAAATAATGTATTTTGCGTCTGTCTTCTAATGTGTGAATTCTTCTTATGTACGAGTATTTAATAGGAATAAATCGTTTTATAGCTGAATATTAAACTCAAAATATACGAAACTTTCTGAATAGATAATTTATTTACTACCTAGTAGATAAAAAATATTTTTAAAAAATTTAAAAGAAAAAGAAAAAAAGGATTGGGAATAATACATAAATATTTTGAGTACATATATAATTTAAAAAGAATGGTTAAATGTGGCTTTTAATGCTCTTTATGGATGAAAGTCAAATAAATTTGAATAAAACAAGAAAATACAATTCTAGGTACACTAACAGTTACAAACTTTTTGCAGAATAAATTATTACCAATTAATATTATTAATAAATTAATAATTCTGGGTGTTTGAATTTAATAAACAAAACCCAATATATGGAATTTCGCGCAAATGCTTCAGATTATTTTAAAGACAAGGTACTCATATAAACAAAAAAGCATTTTAATTCTTCTTAAGCGCATGAATTAAGAGTAAGTTCTTCTAAGAATTCATCGAGATCTCGATTTTTCAGAATGCGGCAGTTCCTGTACTTACCCCCTCGAATCGGCGGACTCTCCCGTGGCGACAGAATTAAGCGTAGCGAGATATCTGGGGAAATCAGAAGTGCTTGAACTCTTTGACACGGTGAGACATTCCCAGGGACCGCTGATTGACCGGATCTACCCTGAGCGCCGCTCTTGGATTATGGCGCTCTGTGGACGGTAATTAAACGACGCGATGCAACCACAGTGCTAATTAATAATTCTTTTTAAACATTTTTAAGCTACATGTTTGAATATCCCGATCAAACCATATAACGAGAATGCTCCTATATTGAATAGTAAAAAACTCTAAATTAATATATAATACCTACCTGATAATGATATTATGTGGCAATGATAGCCATGTCCGATGGTATTATAAAAAGTAAGGTGGAGTGTGATGGTTGTGTATGGATTCCACACCAAACTAAGGATATAAATACGGTGGAACATAAAAATAATAAAATCATAAAAAAATTACTCGGGTATTTGAAAAAATATGTATATTTTATGTTTTACTTTAAAAACTTAAAATTAAAATGGAGTTCAACAAAATTAAACTTGATAGTAATAATAATAATAAATATAGATGATTTGTAATATAAATATAAATAATATAGATGATTTGTATAGCGCCGTTTTTGAGCCAAATCACCTCAAGGTCGCTGTACAAATAAATAATAAATATCTACAATGATCTATGTTATTACTAACTATAGACCAGTCAACTATTATCAATTTATGTCTAACAGATTGCATCTGCCGGTTCTCGATCACTAATACAAAGCTATACGTACAATGCATTTGATTGATGAACGTGATGCTAGAATGTACATATGCTATTATTCGTATTTATTTATATTTTGTACAGGCAGATAATATACCCTACCAAACTTACCTCGTTGGTCACTTGATATCAACACTGTTTATTGTTTACCAGAGAAATTTAGATACGGTAAGCACGCACAGGACATAATTGGGCTTTACGGTATTTATTTTAATAATATATATTTATGTTCTTTAATGAGCGTTATTAGAAAAGGAAACTTAATGCTAGGCGGTACTACAGTACAAGGTTTTGATCAGAAATCACTTTCCTAAATGTGATTCGTCCCTCGGTATAAGTCAGATTTTGAATAATGTAAATCCAATAAGAAAACTGTTATTAAAAATGCAATAATGCTACTCTCAGGAATGGTATATTTAAATTAAGGATATGAGAGCTTAAAAAGCTTGTGTCTATAAAGATATATATATAATTTTTTTTACGAACTGTTGGTGTGCGTAAATATAATCAAACCCCTTATACTTATACCCCAAATACTTTTTAAAATGATTCACCAATAACTTTCACTTTTTCATTTTTCACTTTTCTTCATCAGAATGTTATGTTGATATTAAGGCGAAATTGGCAAGAAAAAAACAAAATTAATTTCTTAAAGGGTTTAAGGTCTTTCCAATATTCTACTAGAATCAGCATTCGCAAGAAAAGAAGCTTTTAAACTGATAACACGTTTTGTTTTTTCCCAACGAGATTTAAGACGAGCGACTTAAGGAGGAGAGCTACCCAGAAATTTAAGAGAGTTGGCGGTCGGCATAAGTTTGCATTAACAAATAGTGCGGGCCTGGGGCGAAGCACAAAGGTGCACATTTAAAAGATAGATGGCGCTATTTCGTTAATTCTGTTATCGGCCGCGGGCATTGGAATCGCCCTGCGCCGGTCCTGGGAACAAGGTAGCTAGGGCTGGCAAACGTTCATAAAATAAAAATATTATTTTTTTAAATGTATACAGTTCTTACCAAGAAATGTTATTTTGTATGCGATAAATAAATAAAGCGTAACTGCGTAAACCAAAATGGAGTACACATCGAGCATCCAGCGAACAGTGACACATGTGAAATTCGCAAGAACATGCTTCTTATCGCCCAATCGCAAATTAATTATGAATGAGTTTATTAATTTTTATTATTATTCCCTTAGTAAAACATATGTCTCTGAATGAGAAAATCAACTTAAATCAAAATATTTTTGAAAATACAGATACTCTATCGTGAACTATTTCATTAAAATTATTATAAATTATTAAATAATTATCAATAAATAAAAAAAAATATTTGAATTTTAAATAATTTTAAACTGTAGACCGTTTCACCGATCCAAACCTTACTTTATTAATTATTAAGAAAACAGTAAATAAATCAACTTAATTCTTAAATCATTGTAGTAATTCCATCACCAGATATTATTATTGTTACGGATTTTGAAAACAGTTCTTCAGTATAAATAATTAAAGTACAGTATAGGTACGTAAACGTGTACACAAATTCATGTCACCAACCCTTTCCATAGCTCAACCACTCCAAGAAATGTGCGCGATCATCTTCGTACCTTGTTTGTGCGGAAAAACAATTTTAATACGTGATTTACGTTTCAATTTCCAAATCGAATTATCTATAAGATCTTTCATTATCTGGAAGGTTATAGTAGAGTCCAATTTCTAGGGAAAATGGATTCATTCGTTGAACTATACTAAGAGAATAATATAAAAAAAACAAGGTACGAAATTCAGAAGTTGAAAAAAATAATTTAATGCCATTTTTATGTTAGTTGAGTTGAAATTAAACCCCGAAGATTAATGTTTTCTTTACTGAAGACATTTTCGGAAGAATCATTAAATTAAACGCAATATACATGGATGTTTTCGTAGTTATCTGGTAAAAATTAGCTTTACTCGGGAATCATTTGAAATATAATGAATGCGATGGGAGATAATAATTACGTTTAATCTTGATGGATAATGATAAAACCAGAAAATGGAATAAACCGGGAATTTGCAAATCTTGGCCTTTATGCCCGCTCAAAAAGGCGTATAAAATCGTTTTTTCCCCATTTTCATGACGTCCTTAGAAGAGTTTCGAACATTTAAGTCGGCAAATAAATCTTAAAAGGAGCGCCATAAAGTATTTTATCTCCTTTATTCATACTGAGAATGATTTTCGTACAAAAAGTAGGCGGTAACTTGATAAGTTTTAGTGCCGCGCGCGTTAGCGGTATCTCCCTTCTTCACAAAGAATTATTTCGTGCTTATGTGTGCCACGTTCAATCATAAATTCTCAATTCCAAACAACACACAAATACTGGAAAATTGAAAGCATGCTCCTTTAAACCCTCAGGCTAATTTGTTTGGAAACAGTACATTTTTAAAACTTTAACTCCTTAGAACCCATGTCATCTCTGGGGATGCTGTAATGAAGGTCTTTTTAAGGAGAGAAAAGAGTGAACACAAGTCTTGAAGAGACATATGTTGCAGGAGGGAGGAAACACAAAATCGTTCCACTGAACTCAAGACAGAGTGGTAGAAGCGACTGTCAACCACATAAATATATCTTCCCGCTTCACAATACTGCCCAACCGGGTAGGCCATATTAATAGGGACAGTTCCAATATTTCCTGATTTTTATGTTAAACCCTATTGAAAACATGCAGGAGCTCACCAAGAGGGAGATTGCCAAGGAGGTGATCACAACGAAGTAGCAGCTCATCGAAACCCTCATCCGGGTGTGGCATCATTCTTCTGACCTAAAGATTAATGCAAAATTGTGCATTGAGAGTATACCACGGCGTGTACATGCTGTTATTGCGGCTAAAGTCGAAATTACGAAATATTAACTTTCCGTTCGATAATGTTTAAAAAAAATATACGCAGATTAATTACAAATACGGTGTTTAAATTTTCAAAATTCAATGTCCTTGTTAATAAATGATAATAACTGCACCTAAAATCATAAACATCTGTGTTTTATGAACACAAATTGTGAAAAACACATATTCCTTAGTTAGCCCTATTAATTTGGCAACCCACTGTACCTTCCCTAACTTTTCACAGTCAGAGGCACAATTGTGGGGTGTCACATAAAAAATATGGTCTCATAGAAATGGTCGTGTCTCCCTTACTGTCATGGTTAGAAATATGATCTAAATGAAGTTAGAAAGAAAAAATGCCATTTTATATTCAAATCAAAAACATATCCACAGAGTAAATATCAGTAAATTTATTTTAGTAATATTAGTTTTAGTGTTTAGTCGAAAAAAATTAAAGGAAAGCCATGTTTTAAACTTTTTTATGTTTGCCTTAAAAAAATTAATATTTAAAAAATTACGTATTTATTTCTGATAACTTGAAAGCGTATTTCATCACCTTCCCAAAACGATTTTTTTTGTTCGGATATATCCAGAATTATTCCATTTATTTGGATTTTATTGCAATGCGGAAATACTCTGACCTTCTAACTGAATATGCCGAGACTGAGGGGTTAAGTGTGTATCTAAAAATAGCAATATTTAGGATGTGTTTATATTTACGTGTCATTCATTAACAGGTCCAAAAGAAAATAATTCAAAAGACATTAATAATACAAATGCTGAACTTCCACGTTTCGATTCAATAATAAATCATTGTTTTTCGTGTTGATAGAATAATTATTTGAATTATTTTATTTAAATTCGATTTGTGCTTCGAATAAATTTCCATTTGACTGCTTAATGAGTTTCATCAGTGAATTGCTACACATGCAGACATTTATTTTAAACTCGCAAATTAATAGACCGATTTATGCATTAAACTGTGCAACAGTTGACTCTGTATAGTACGTTTTATTGGTTTCATAAGCAAAATACTTTAAAACGATAGAATTCATTGACCAATATTATCCAATTAAAGTGCAATGCCAAATAATGTATTTTGATCGAATATTATTTGTGTGGAGATTGAGGAAAAAAACCTCTGCGACTATTACCTATTATAAATATACTCGCAAAGGAGCAATTGTCGTCTCAACGAAAAATCAACGAGAATTTTTTTTTCTTGTGTATCTATTTTTATAAAAAAACTGATTATAATATAACTTAGACTAAAATTATTTTTGATGTTTTTGTTGGTTTGACTTAAGACTAAACTTACCTCCTCAGAGAGTCATCCGTTCATTTTAGGTTCGGACAGCATTTATTTCATAATATATTAACTGCCGTAATGTCATCGAACTTCAGAGAAATGCTTATATATCTGCTTGTGTATGCGTGATTGCCACCAATTTGATACATTGTAATAGAAAACGAGTTTATCTGCCGAGTTTCAGCTCGATCGGAAGTCAAAAAGTTGGTTAATTTTTACTTCCAAGATTTGCATTTATTCATTCGTGGAAAATAATCGAAAATCAAATAGATGTTTTTAAAAATAGACCCTGAAAATACTCGAAGAGATTTAATAAATAATATTACAAAACTTAAAAACATTTTATGTAAAAGGAGAAGTATATTTAAAATATATAATTTTTTAAGATTTTAGAGAAGATCTATAGAAAAAAATAATAAAATTGGACAAAAACAAGTTATAAATTTAACAAAATAAAATAAATTCTATAAAAGCTCAAAAAACTCGACGGATAGTGGACTAACATAAATATAATTATCATGTTTATTATTTCACATAAAAGAAAAGCCCCCGCACTTTTGCACTCTGAAGCTTGCAATAAAGTACGTAGTAAAGACAGAAAATCTTGTTACAATCTGACAATCTCAGAGCCATGGACTGCGCGTTACATTTTGTGTTTTCTGCGCATATCGATTTACCTAATATGGATTAAAATAATTTACACGTGTTCCAAATTTATAGTAATTCATTTGAAACTAACGTTCACCTACTACGCTCAAAACGAAGCAGGCGGCTTACGAGACAACAATTAAAATGATTTCGAAACTATTAAAATTTGTGAATGGAATATAAGCCCTTTGGGACTAATATGAGCAGTCGATATTAACAGCTGTGACTTAGTAGTTGTTTATTCCGAATTTGAACTGCTTTGAACCAGTTCGAGAATTCCCATCCTAAGAGATTTATTATGAATCGATTAAATACTTTAAAGTAGACATAAATTATAATGGTTTTAGCATTTAAACAGTGTTCCAAGCTCATACGGCGCAACCTAGGGGGTGAAATATAAGCGTATTTTTCATTAGTGCCCAAATTAAAAATTACGATAAATTTCTGATTTTTGTGTGTTTTACAAAGAGTACGTATAAACACACCTTTATTATTATTATTTATCCATGCTCGGTAATCGGTTCTATTGTTCAGTTGAAAATAAATTACAATGATTTTGAATATACACTCTTCTAAACGATAGATGAAACATGTTTCCAAATGAATAATTGCTCTTACTAGGCATTTTCCTAACGCCTGTCGGATGGTATCGGAACAAGTGCATTCCGACTAGCAAACTAAAGCTTTGTTTACACCAGCCAATATTGTGAACAAAAATCGTAAATAAAGTAGTTTTGTTTAAAAAATTCATTAGAATTTTTTTCTAAGATTATCATGAATCACACCCAAAGTTTCGCGGTATGAGCTTATAACACGATGTATAGATATGTATGTTTTAAGCGAGGCACAGTTGCCTTAGGGAATGCGCTAGAACACCTGAGTAGTTACACCAAGGGCTCCCCCGAAGTACGAAATGACCAGCTTACTCTAAGCCTCCTTTTTGTGGTGACGTCGGAGATGGGGTGGGCCGATAGCGCGAAATGGTGGCGCGAAAATAGCATTATTAACCTCCGGAGCATAATACATGTGCACCGAGCGCCAGATATGATAATCATTATGTAAATCCAGTCTCACACTTCGCGGCGATGAGCTAGCCGCGAGCCCGCTAAACCTGAGTGGCTATATTATAAAATGATTAGCTAGGTAATACCGACGACTTCATTTCTTTTTCATTCTGTCTTTGCGTACAATCTAGATAAGCATTTATATTACCTCGTAACGGCTCATATTCATTTTCTCGCTTTCCTGCTTCGCAGAATCACTTTTGAAAAAGTAATATTATTATTATATATTTTTCACTTTACATTCGTGCATGCCCTTACACTTTTGTAACCTACTTTCCCCCTAACATCGTGCCGAATTTAATTTCACCGAATCATTAAAAAATGGTCTGAATGATTTTTTGAGATTAGTTTACCTCATGTTCAGATGTCATTATAGATTGTTTGTATTTAAAAAGATGATATTAATGTCATAATTAATCAAATCTAAAAGGTTAACGTCTAGTTCGAACGAAAAAGTATCTGCGTGTCATTTCTTGATATGAAAATAAATGGGTTGACAAGTGCATTTGGCAAAAAAATGTACTGTTTTAAGCAGATAATTTTTATGAAACTTCAGAGATTTGAAGCTTGATATCAACCTTGCCTGACTGTGATGACACTGTAATTAAATGGTGTTCACATTCTTGACGATTCATTGACATATCCATTTAGAAACATGTTCTAACTATTTGCATGTATTTTTTCTGCATTGAGTCCATATTTAATAATTGAAACTGTTTCTGTATTCTGAATGTTTTAATAATGAACTTACCTATATCGATTCAGGTTTAGTCTCTGAAAGTAATAAAGGCTTAACGTGAATTATCAAATATGCCGGTGGTTTTGTGTTGGTAAAAAATTCATGCATTAACAACAAAGCATCCCCCGGAGCGCAGTGCGCCACCGCTGCACTAATAAGTAATAAAATCCATTGTCAGTTTGATTACCCCTTTATTATCCAATATGAAAGACGTTGACTGAAGCGAGGCATGCCAGTCAAGAAAATAAATAAATAGTTATTCCTTTCCGATTTAAAAATGATACGTTATTTGCTTTATCTTCCACTTAAGAACATGTGAGGACTTAGGAAGGTTCATTATTAACAACCCACCACAACCGCCCGCACATTACAATCCATATTCTTCATATAAATGTTAAAGAAGGCTATATACAAATATGACAGTGTTGAATATAAACGTCTTTGCATCAATTGTATGTCGGTAATTTATCCCTTTGGCAGTAAAAGACTTTCATGTTGTTTTCGGTTTCATTGTTGCTTGACAGAACCAGAAGGTACCTAATTCTATACCTCGGGGATTTCTTTGCGATAACGTAGGAGGGAAGTGTTTGATTTCAATGGGGATACGAATTTTAACTGTACAATTGAGCGTTTTCTGAATAAATACTTAGTGAATAATTGCTGTTTTCAAGTGCATTATAACTTTGAGCGTAGATTTAAGTTGTTCAAATCATTCGATTTTCATTTAATAGAAAAGGTACTTTAAATAAATTTGGTTGTGTTATAAGACTGATTCTCCTCACTCTCCCTAGAGGGCTATTATTTAGAAGTAAATAGAAATTAAACCATAAATTCATCCATAAAATACCAGTACAAGCCACGCCAGGCAGAAGACTGGGTAGACTTAACTCGTATTCCAATCCACTCACACACAAAACAGAATTTCTCCAGTTTACGACCCTTATTCGGTGAATGAATTGGAATGATTTTCTTCCTCTTTGTACTAAGCATGCGCGCTGAAAACACACGTAAGTCAGCAAAAGGGGTCGAGCAACTGAGTTAGTTCAAAGCGACAATCGATAAATCCGCTACGTGTCAATTAGTGATGTCACCTCACCGCGAAAATTTACTTTCATATGACGATGAAGAGTAGCTAGATCTTTGGATTTGCGGTGATCAAAAGGACCCGCATCGTGCGACTGTATGCTCAGGTAACTAACTCAACATCATGCAAGCAAGGCGGATCAATAGATTTGCTTGTTTGTCAAAGAATACACGATTCATGTATGACAATCAACTTGTTTGATTAGCAAATCTAAACTAGAAGGAATAAATCGTGATTAAGGGTTGCCATAGCGGATTCCTGTATTTAAAACGATTGTGAATAAATAAAAACTCTTTTTAAGCGGTTTATTCTTTTAATAATCCAAATAGCTTTTAGGGCTACCATCATGTGTGTCTATTATTCATTGACAATGAATTTAGTTTTCTATTAGTATTTTTGTTGCAATCATAATAAAATTCTTACCAAATTTAATAAAATGCAAAAGAAAGCTAATTGTTGAAATTAATGACATAAACCATTAATTTGATTTTAATTTATTTAATCAACTACTAATTTGGGAAAAAAGAGATTGTTGAAAATAAAATAATACCCCATTTTCTGATGCAAATAAAATAACCAGGAAAACGGAGTATTATAAATCTTGACGACTGTAAATTGTAAAAAATTAAAATAAGCACGCGAGTTTTAGCCTGCAGTAAATTATGAATTTGAAAATCTTAAATTATGAATCTAAATATCTTTAATTATGAATCTGAACATCTTAAATTATGAATATGAATATTTTAAATTATAAATCTGAACATCTTAAATTTTACAAGTGATCTATTAGAAGAGTATTTAAAAATCGATCCTAAAATCTTTAGTAATGTCATGTTTCAATACAAAATATATCGAGAGGTCAAATAAGTAGTTAAACTGGAAACATATAAATTCGGTTAAAAATAGTTTTAATCGCATTTGAAGTCATTGCGATACACCCCATTCGTGTACTTCTCAAAGTTCCAAGCTAATACCCGCACTCCGCAGTTTGCTACTGGTATCTTCACGGTTCATCATAAGCAAGGAAAGGAGAGATGCAGTTGCAGTAGTTAGGGTATACTAAACACGTGCACTACACTATTGTTATACTTACGTTCTTCTAGCCGATTACACCTCTTTTGAGAATATGTAGGATTGCCAGAGGGTGGTGGGGGCGACTACGGAGAAGGCGCTAAATAACGGAGGCATTGGTTGGCTTCATATCTCAGAAATAGAGCCTGTTGTATGGTACAATAAGTATCTGATATCACGGGAACGACCGACACCACTTAAATAAATTAAAAGCGCAGCTCCAGTCTGTGCGGCTAGTACTAACTGCAATGAACAGTGTGCAATGAGCGCTGTGCATTGAGCGCTGTTACATGTCTTGGAATGGTTTCGCGTGGTTTGAAGGCTTCTCGAATGGTATGAAGGGATTACGCCTTCGCCTGATAGATTTGAATACACTTCGGGCAGACTATTACGGGATTGAAATCAGAAATAGGGAATCCGACAGATATTATATATGCGAAAATTATTTATACCATTGTATTGCGCGGTCAAATATGAGCAACTATGGAAAATAATTTGTCAAATATTTAATGATATTTTGCACGATGTATCTACATATTTATTTAGAAATAGTAATTACTAACAAGCTTCGATTGAGCTGCAGCATAAAAAAAGAAAATCAACAATATGATGTGGTGCCTTATTTTTAACGCTTATTAACCCTTCAGGCCTGTATTCCGCTTCTCAATTGAAGCCAAATAAATAAGATATTTCTGAACGTACGTTCCGAAAACTAAAAACTGTTTTTGATTTAATTGTTTTTGAAATATTAAAATTTTGAAATTACTTTTTTTTTAACCTAAAATTACTGAAAACGAAAAAACACACATATATATGTATATATATATTTTTAATGTTAATTATAAATATAATGTTACATACTTTATAGCCAAATATGCGAAAAATTCTTTAATAGGACCTATCTGTAAAACTCACAATGCCTCTAGAGATTTAAACATTGTAAAGTGTAACTTGAAAATATATAAAATGCTTTGATAACTGATAACTTAATTTTTTTTGTGACATAATCCTATCTTCTAGTTTATTTTATTGTTTTTATTATAATCATAACTTTTTTTTTTTTGTGAAATAATCCTATCTTCTTAGTTTATTTTACTGTTTTTATTATAATCATAACTTAATTTTTTTTTGTGAAATAATCCTATCTTCTTAGTTTATTTTATTGTTTTTATTATAATCATACGAAAACTGTATTACTACTAACTGTATTTCATTGTTTTTATAACATTTTGAAATTCCTTATAATATTTATTCTTTATATTTCTTTGTCATTTATAAATATATTGTATAGGTGGAAATATTGAATCAACAACTATAATTAATTAAACATTATTGGTCTAATATTGTAAATAATTGCTCTTTATGCTAAATATATAAACGACTGTTTGTTTCCTAAATAAAAATAATTACTTACAGAAAACATAGTAATAAAATATAGATATCATTTCACATAATTTTATATATAAGATGTACGACCATAATAATGCTGTATATTAAAAGCTATAATGTATTATAAACGTAACTGAAACCTCAATGTTTTGTCGTTTCATATAAAAATAATTAATATAAAATAAACAAATTTCATAATTTTTTCTCAAATTGCTGTCGGAACATTTGGTTTTATAAAGGTGCGTATTTTAATTAATCCGTGGCTAACTTCTGTATTTTAATATAAAGACTTTTATTTTTTCTTTCTGACACCGTTTAGTTCATATTTCAAACTATAAAGGGAAACACGATGATTTTACAAGACCACAATAACGCCCTCAAGGGCGTTGCACCATTTGAGCTGTTCCGAAAAACAAAAAATTTCGACTGAGGAGTTAATTCCATTCAATTCAATTAGTTTATTAATTTCAAAAACATTACAAATTTGTTAATTTCAATGCGTTTTTAAAATATTTTCATAATAAGAATTCTTAGATTAATAGTAACAGCGTGTATATCAACTATACCAGTGATCATAGAGCTTGCCTTTTAAAGGAAGCTTCATTGATGCAAAACATGTCGAAATCCGAATTGATTCCGTTCAACAGCAAGATTGCTCTCCCCACAGGCATGACCATTGGCAAGTTAATTCTGCAGGCTGGGAGATAAAAAAGTCTATGTTTTATTAATATTTCATAGCTTGTAGTGAAAATAATGTTTGCGAGCTGAAATGATATTTAAATGACGTAAACATTCTAAGCAGAAAAGCTATCCCAATTTTTTGAGACCGGAGATCACCGTTCAAAATTTTTTGTGGGAAAAAATATTTTTTTTTAAAGTAACTTAACCTGCATAGTAAAACTTATTTTTTAATATCAAAATAAGGGAAGAAGGAATATTTTATTTAAAAATAGGTATGCTTGTAAGACCCCTTTGTAATATCAAATATACAACACAATATCCTCCCCATGCTGTACGCGTGCGACCGGGTGTGTACTTACGAGAATCAAGTATATGGAGACGATTATAATATGACATAAACAATATGACGGAATCTCATCATACGTCATTGTCAAAATATCACACGCCATTTTGTGTGACGTTAAATTAAAATCGCGTACGGGGTTATATCAGCTGATGCCTACCTACCCCCTTCACTCCCCCGATGCGACGGGGTTGTGGATGTGTGCTTTCAATAAATTTGTATTGACAGCTAATGGATTATATGAAAAAACATTAGCACGTTTGATGTCTGTTCACCGCTATTTTATTCAAGAGGGTGGAAAATGATACAGTGGAAAAATCGTATGCATGTATCATTTTATAAAAACGTTATGTTATTTAAAATATTATGTTAATATACCAAATGGAAACGTACCTTCTAAAAGTTATGTATTTGTAAGTTCATAAGTTTTGTTGTAAAAGTATTCAAAATATTCGTTTTATATATTGTTGGCAAACTAAAAAAGTAGTTTTTGAATAAAGCAGGA
Source organism: Hesperophylax magnus (assembly GCA_026573805.1). Lineage (NCBI taxonomy): Eukaryota > Metazoa > Arthropoda > Insecta > Trichoptera > Limnephilidae > Hesperophylax > Hesperophylax magnus. The sequence continues at coordinate 6,432,642 of JAIUSX010000006.1, read as the reverse complement.
TTTGAATGTTAATTTAAAAAAAACTATGTATATAACACAAAATTATTACCTGTAAACCCAAAGGTGTAAATTTTATAAAAGGTTTATTAAAACTCTATTCATGTAATTATTAAATCACTTTTCTAAAGTTAATTAATCATTCCAGAAGAGACCTGGATCAATGGATTGGACAATTCTTAAGAAGGAGAATACTTAAAATAAAGGATTATGAATTCTATTGTAAAAAAATAATTTGCTGTCTATCTCTGTTCTAAACAATAAAAATTGAGTCTAAAACTTGGCTGTAAATGATCTATGATTACTTGTAACTTGTATGATTTAAGTCTCATTCCATGTTCTTTACATTTTCCTATTCGGATCGGGGATCAGGCACATCCAGAAGTTCCTCTTATATTCTACTTTGGTAGCCTCAAAGTATGATAATGAAAAAGAATTATTGTTTAAAAAAAATCATATTATTTTTATTAAAAATAATCAATTGATTATTGTATTGATTTATAGTATTGAAAAATGAAACTCCAATGAAAACTGCATTTAAAATGCACAGCTATCAAAAGCAGTCTTGAATGGCGAGCTCTAGAGTTACAAATTTGCAGAACCCTTTCGGAATGAAGTTAATATCTGAATGCTAGCATTTTAATAAAGATAAAAAAGAAGATATGATAAAACAGCGTAGTATTATTTTGTTCTAAATGTTTCAATGTAAATCCCAGACGAAGTCGATTGAAAAGCTGTGCTATCGCTGAAAGGGGATGCACGTCATTTGAAACTGTTAAAAATATGTTAACTTGCAATAAATATTGGCTATACTCGTAGTTTAAAAATGTAAAAAATTATCACTTTTTATCCTGTGTCGCATCTTTATCCATTCTTTATTAAATGACGACTTCTTCAGCAATTTTTCACCCGAAAACCAAATCACCAAATTTCAAATAACATTTTTTAAGTAGTGCAAAAAAAATTTTTTTTTTTACGAGGTTTTAAAAAATATGCACTTTCATTATTCTTAAAAAAGTGTCATATTTTTGGGGATGGTTCCTATATTTTATTATTCCATTCTAACTGCAGATGACAAATTGAGAAGAAAACCAGTTAAACAGAGGAGTGACTTGCAGTGATAGTGTACCGCAGATGTACCTCCCGCTTGTTCTTTTGGGGATACTCTGGCTTACGAAGAGAGATAATTTAAAATTAAATAAGGAATGGAGTGAAACTGGGGAGACGTAAGAGGATATACATCTTTAAAAATAAAATATTTATGAACAAGTAAAGAGCTCCGGAGATACTTTTATATTCAATTACGTTGAGCACCTACTTTTGACTTCTTGGTGTTTTTCATATTTATGGAAAGCTCGCAATGTAACCAAAGAACCTTAGATAATAATATAATCTATAATAATGAAATCCATTTCTTACCCATTTTACAGAAAATCTGTTTGCACGAAACAAAAAGTTGTAAAATTGGCGAGCGGATAGTTTTTGTTTCATCAACTTTTCTTCTTTTTTCTGTTCGTGTCTTCCATTTTAATCTACGGTGCTATGACAAATCAAATAAATTGTAATGAATATGATTTAAAATTTTCATGGCCGCCAGTATTATATTGATTTCTTTTTGGGGTATTATGCCACGCTGTGCTACTTCATTATTTAAATATAATAACATTAAATCGCTGGAATAAATATGATAAAAAACAGTTTTTGCTCGGAATTTAATAACAATAAAAAAAAATTTGATATAAAGATTGTCGAATGTCAGGAGAAGCCGTATTGTTACGGTTAGGTTTTGAAAAAATAAATTGGGTAAATGATCGTAATATTTCCAATTTTTTAAAATGGTTTTAAGATAATGTCGCTTTGGCGAGTGATTGTGCTTTAAATTAAATCCAAACAAGAAAAGGTAGCCTCGACACATTGTAATCTAAACCCCTTACCCCTTCGTAAAACTTTGTATCATATCGGCGTCGATTGAAGTGCTTTAATGTTTGCTTATTTGTTGAGTAGTTAATGTCGGTGCCAAAGTTTCAGTCACCCTTCGCCAGAACCACCCTCTCCCCAAATGACGTCACATTGTGCACGATTCTAGTGTGTTTAATATGTCACATTTCTCTCTCAAAAGCCTACTTTCCTGAAAGCAAATTTTCTCAAACATTTCATTTTCCCATAATGCGGATCTACTGTTGATAAAATCTCAATTAATGTGAAACGGATTTTCTCTCTAGTCTTGTAGCCGTGGCTTTACCTTTGAAATAACACCAATTTACGCCCCGTAAGAATGTAAATGCGAGAATCCATCGCGCTGAGAGTACGTAACGTTACTTATTTTGCGTTATTTGAGTTCTAAAACAAATGTTTTAATAGATAGGTAATATTTATTTGGTAGTATATAAGTATTTTATTCGAATAAAGCGTAGCTTTAAGTTTTAGGAGATACTTCAACAAAATGCGTTTCTTTGAAGAGCTTATTCATACATTATCAAATGGGTTTTGTGAATATGTTATTTTAAGCATTAGTTTTCAACCTGGTATATTGACTGTTCCTAGGAATAAAATAATATCAATTAACACAGCAATGCGTAATGTTGTACAGTTCGTATTTTATAATTGTGGGTGTAAGCCATAAAGCTTACATGTTTATTTTTAATATTTGATATGTAATATTGAGTTAATGGAAATAATGTTATTCAAAAAATATCAATCATAATAAAGGCGAAGTTCATTAATTGCCGTTATTTTACATGAATGATAAACAAAAATTTAAGTGGAGAACGCTTGGTGTGCAGGACCAAAGTGTAGATCGAAATTCCTGCCGCCGTTCTTTGAACCGTCTATAAAAGTACAAGTGCTGACAAGGTTAAATTATGGTCTCAATATATTTGCCGAGATGCCCCTACGAAGTGAGCGGCCTTGGGATTAAGGAGGGGGGAAGCGAGGGGGGGCCTAACCCCCGGGAATCTGCCCGATTAGATTGGGGACCTAATGGTTTGTCTTCGCTGACGCTTAGGCACAGTTTTTCATTTAACATCGGACAAATAATTATCGATTTAAACCACACAGTGATAATTTATTCAAATATTAATCACTGGGTACCGTTTTTCGTCTCACAGCGGATTTAAAAAAAATATTTTTATATTCCAACAAATAGTTAAAGACAAAAATATTACAATTAAAATAATACACTATACAGAAGTGTATGGCACTTTTGACCAACAAAACAAAAACAAACAGCTGGAAGGTTATTTATTTTAAATACAATTAATTAATAAGTACACTATTATTTAATCAAAATAATCGGTATGTTTGAAAACATTCATCAGGATAAACGTATAATGAAAATTAACACATAAAAATAGACAAACAAGGATGGACGAATAAGTATTGAAAAAATATTGCAATGAGCAGTTCTTAATTACTATCAAAAACACTCACATAATATAAGTAAAGTTATTATAGAAACGGAAATAAACATATTTTCATATGAATCAAATTTTTTTTCGTAAATTAACACAACAGAATCAAATAGTAACTAAGATATCTAAATAAGAGAAAAATAAATAATTACCATTAATGATAACTATGCAAATTATTTTAAGAGAAAATAATTAATAATTTTATAAAGTTACTTATTTTATTTTAATTGAAATGACCCCATAAAGTTTTAAAGAAGTTTATATATTTATTTACGACACATATTTATCTAAGTGTATGTTGGCATTGAACATGTGTTTATTAATTACTATCAAAAACACTCACATAATATAAATAAAATTATTATAGAAAAGGAAATAAACATATTTTCAATGCTAACATACATTTACATAAATATGTGTCGTAAATAAATATATAAATTTCTTTAAAGCTTTATGGGGTCATTTCAATTAAAATAAAATAAGTAACTTTGTACAATATTAATTACTGTACAATTATTAATAATTTATTAGTTAACAAAGTTACTTATTTTATTTTAATTGAAATGACCCCATAAAGCTTTAAAGAAGTTTATATATTTATTTACGACACATATTTATGTAAGTGTATGTTGGCATTGAAAAATTAGTAATTACAATATTTGACGTATAACCCTTCTTCTTTGGCATAAATGATACATATTACAACGGTACTTTAAGCGGCAGCACTCGTAATACATTTAAATTTCTTTAAAAAATAGCTGAAATGTTGCCCATTCCAACAATAAAAAAATATCCTTAGATTAAATGAAAAAAACGTAGCAAACGCGAGGAATGGATTAGAAATTCAATTAACTCACCTAACTAAGATATGCGTTTATTGAAATGTGATGAATTTTGCCCAGAATCAAGATACGCGTGAAATGTTGTAGGTGAAGTTGAAACTTGATTAGAGATAACCGAAGGCTCAACCCTCCAGCCAACCTTAAGACCAAGGGCTGATAACGTTTATCGCTTACCACCTTCTTCCTCCCGCCCCACGCGCAACCCCACTCGCCGGTCCACCCGCTCTCCTCCCCATCCACCCATGCCCCGCCCATAGGGTGGACGGTGATAAGACGCCCTTCCTATCAATACGCCGCGGGCGATAAAGTCACAAATAAATCTGTTTAATTAATTTAATTTCAGGAAAAGAAAACAAGATGGAGTAAATAAAATGATTGAAGAATTTAGTTTCGTGAAATTTATGTTCGTAATGAATTGCGTCATATTTTATTTCCCGTACTATTTGTGCCAAAAAGCACATTTTACTGAAGCGATTTTTTATACTGATTTATTAATTTGGCCACAAAATACAAAACAAAAATCACTGATTGATTTTAACCTCATTTTGAATTATAAATAAAATGATTTTAATTTATAAGCAATAATTATGACACATACACAAAGTACCTACTCTAGAAAATAATAAAGTTTAAATTTTAGTTGTATAATTCAACAAAATAGTCACATCTCGGTTTATAATAACCCCTGTTACTTACGAAGAAAGGCTCCTTTCTTAGGGCAGCAACGAAACATTCCGGGTATAATGAGGGACACGTCACACCCTAAATGGATTCGACTATCCCCATTCTGATCAACTTTCCACGTCCGTCTGACAAAGGACCACCAATCTATTACGTCCCCGAAAAGGACGAGGATTCCACAAAGAATAAGGAGGAGAACATTCCCTACCCTTGATTTCGGACATGACCGTCTCGGCTAATCACAACCTTCATTTTATCTAAGTTATCTTTCAATCCGATAAAAACTGGTATTTATACAAATTAATTGGTGTATATTGTAAGATATTACTAAAAAATATATTTTAATGTGATAAATTTGTAGACGTTAAGGCTATAATAATATGAATGTCTTTGAAGTAAAAAAAGTGGAGTTTATGTAAAAACAAATTGAAAAGACTTCTTCAAACGTGAGATTGTATCGAATAGTTTTTTATAGGTGTACCATGTAAATAAAAATCGGATATGTTTATCCGAGACACTGTCTAGGTTACGAAAAAAAATTTTAGAACCATGTAATCATTCAAAAAGATAGCAACCATAATATGAGAAAATAAGTTGAGGATAGTATTGAAAATTCTGAACTTCAAAAACTGGCATAAAATAATTAGATCCCAATGGGTGAGTGGTTAGAGGCGTTGTCCCGGTAACACAGAGATTCTTGGTTCGATTCCCAGTTGGGACCTTTACCTTTTTATTTTCTATATTTTGTTCTGTCTCATGTTTCGTTTAGATTTATTAGTATTATTTTCTTCTTCAAAAAAATGCATTTATTCGGACATTATTATTATGATAAAATTTTCAGAGAACATGGCATGTACCTGACCCAATAAGAATAAGTTCATCATAAAATAGGCGTTTTAAAGAGAATTAAGTTACACAGAGTTAAGGAAGTTCAACGAGAATATTCTTAATAATTTTACTCATACGCTTACGTAGCCATAAATCTAATGGTAGAAACCTAAACGTTTCCATAAAGTGCCTCTCTTAGGACTTGTTACCGAAACTTCGACCATTACACGAAAAGCAAGTCGATAATGTAATATATTATAAACGTTTCTTATTCCACGCCTAATATTATATTGTAATAACCGAGGCAATATTATCACTTTGGAATTGAACATCATCCCTTCTAACCTCCGCATGTATAAGGTATTGTTACGTCATGAAATTCAAATTCTGAGGTGAGCAGTACAATATTTGATAATGTAATATTATATAATGGCGATTGATTGTAGGAAGTTACAGCAAGTTAATACCTTGCAATAATATTATCCGCTCGTTTGAGCATCTGACCTCACAGCCGATCCGAAATTGGACCCATTTGTTCATCTGGGGTCCGGTGTATTACATTGCATCAAAGAGAGTTACTATTTATAATTATATCTTCATATATATAAAATTTACTCGAATACACTGAAAACATAAGAACACGTCCACATTTTATGATATTATTGTTAGTCATGGAGGAAGCACCCACACTTATTTATTTTAAAATATTGAATTCACTGTTTAGTTTTTAATACTTCTGTTCGGTGTACGTATTTAATTACTTTCAGTGAAAAATTACCTATTTTATTTTTTTTTTCTGTGGGAGATATCAGAGATTCGGCTGGTGTAATTTCTTGTTACTGGTTTTGGATAAAAGGCGTGTTAAAAGAAATATAATAAAAATATTGTGTTTCTTTGAAGTGATTGAAAAAAAATAGCTTAATGGATATCAAAACCATTTTTTAGACTTTTTGAAATCTTAGATAGAGTCAGCACGTGGTAAGTAATCATTAGCGAGTATTGAGTAACTTTTAAAAGCTAAAAGTAAGTATTTGGTAGAGACCTAATTTATGAAGCACAGAAAACATTAGCTCGATTTTTAGGTTTTTAGGTCTGGCCTTTTTGCTAACCTAATTAATCTCATTTAAAAAAATGTTAATTTTAATGTATTGTTTTTAAATGTAATTCATAGAATACCAGTTAATTTTTGAAAAAAAAAAATTACAATTGTTTTTATTAAATTTTAGGTGACAGCAATAATGTAGATAAAATATTAATATGACAAATATTTAGAAATATCATGTAAAAAGTATTAAACGAGTAAGGCCACAATTTGATTGTTCGTTTAAAAAATTATTAAATTTAAAAGATTGTTTGAGTCGAGGCAAAGCCGGGAATATTAGCAACTCTCGAAATGCGCACCTTCCCACTATCGTGGGATCCAAACGTAAGTTATTTCAGACGCATCAGATCCAAAAATCCCACCCCTTAGCGAGCGCCGATTCACATTAGCCGATTCCCAGATGAGCACATTGTGATGCATGTTTCCCGCGGTACGCCGGATGAGATACCTCCAGTTGAGAATGAACCCCGCCAGTGGCGCGTCAATCCGCGCCCGCCCCGCCGATCGGAGCTCCATTAATCTTATCTATTCACGCTAGTGGGTTGAGCCAGTGGCGCGTATGGGATACCGGGTACTGGGTGCTGGGGCCTTGTGGCACAGGGTAATTAGGATATATAATACACTTCGCGAAATTTTGTTTTAAATTATGAAGGTAACTCATTTTAGATAGGTGATTTTATTTTATCGCTACATGGTTCCAATATTTCATAACTAATGGTGACGTAAATTAAGAATTGTTATGAGGAACTATAACCAAAGCTTCGTTTGAATCACCTTGAATCTCCCATGAATTTTCTGTTTCCTATCGTAAATGTGAATTTTCTGAGAATAAAAATATTTCCTGAAATATTGTATTTAAGTATTGATTCTCACATATGAACCAGTATTTTTTCAACTAAAGAAACTATTTTAATCTTAAAATTTCATTTTCATAAGAAACTTTTTTTTTTGGATAATTCTCGTATCATGCTGTAATCCAAGGTTCGTAGAAAAATATATATGTTAAGTATGTATTTTCTATGAACCTTAGTTGTCATATCATAACAATTATGAACTTTTTTCAAAAGTTCAAAAATTTCGCAGTGTAAAAAATCATGCTATAGAAAGTTTATATTGTGGTTTTAAAAAAAAGTTTTAATTTTTAATGATTTTATTTTTAACCAAGAAGAGGTTAAGGTACTTACGAAATAAGTGGCCAATTTTAATAATTTGAAGTAAATAATAAGTTTTTTTTTTAATTAAAATTTTTAAATCCAATTAATTGTATATTATGTTTCTTGAGTAGGTTTCTGTAAAATATGTATTTTAGTACCTAATGGTATTATATTTCCTGGTCCCTGTTCCACAAAAGATGGGAATAATACAAATGCGGCAGTTAACCCCGGCATCCCCAATCCTCCGTACATAACGCCGCCGCCTCCTAACCTAACCCTTCGGTTTCTAGGCCGGGGGAATTGTCATGCGATATTGAATCGGCACCATTTATATACAGATATGCCGGGAACATCGGTTCATCTGGCTTATCCGAGTCTAGTGTGAGGCGGCCTTTAGATCCTAGATTTACATACTCGTACATGCCCGTGAATTACAAACATATTCTTTTATACGTTAAAGGAAAGGTGTGCTTGTAAGCAAATAATTATTTTAACCCCGTGGCCTACAGGCACGGTTATTCAAAATGTTAAAAATAAAAACTTGTTTTTAAAATGCATTTTTATACACGTTGGAGTGTGTAATGTAAAAAAATGACAGAAATAATGTTTTTTCATTACTTCCACACAGGAGGATGCTGTGTGGAGGGAAAGGAAGGAGAGGAAGTTCAGGGGAAGAAAAAAGGTATGATGGGTGGATAGAAAACTGAGGGTTAATGTATCCAGGAGTGACGGACGTATGAATCCATCCCTCCAACTGCGGTGCAAGTGGATGGGTCAAGAGAGTCGGTGTCTCCCGATCCGGTTCACCGCGCAGTAGCTAGGAAAATGTTTTCCGGGACGGCGGTACTGATACCCGTCTTCCAAATCGAAGGGTGTTTAAAGAACGAAAATACAAAAGGTTTCTTAGAAATAAATGAAATAACAATATTTTACTTTAGCTTAAGCTTACTTTTATCTTGTCCACTTCTTAGGTATTTCTCTCTCAAATGCCTTTTATGTTTTTTTTATATTTATGTGAATACTTCACGAGAATTCTTCAATTCTTCATGTTTAATTCTAAAATTATTCCAAATGAAAAAAATTTGAAACAACACAAATAAATCAAATACAATTTACTTGCGCACAAGTCAAGAGCCTTATCCCTCGACATCGTAGCCTTTGGAGGAGTAGTAAATATATCAATTGTTAAAATATTTTCATAAATGCATTAAATTTACATGGACTTCGTTCATACATATGCCAAATTATGTAATCATATAAACAATAAGAAAAATAGAAGGTATTATTTTTCTGTAAAAGATTTCTTGTCCCGAAATACGAGGCGTCTATTTTTTTAGATAAAAGATTATCTATGAATCCACAAATTTATTCATAGAAATCGGTAAAGATTATTTGCTAGTACTAAATATGTCATTACACTTTCTGGAGAGCAAGTGTAAAATATGTAAGCAAATATTCCTTAATTTAAAAGGATGACGAAAATATAGCAGAGACGCATTTCTGAGGTAAGAACAATATAGCAGGTTCGAGTTACCGTTTCCAACAGTTTAGTATTAAAATAAATAAAAATCTCATTACGGTTTGTAGATTTTTGTGTTGAATTAATTGCCCTAATTCCTAAATTGTTAATTGCCTCGAAAGCTTAGATGATAGATATTCTTTGTCGTTCTTCCACCATTAAACATACTTCCGCTTCATATCCACTGGTGTTTTACATGTGTAAATATTAACTAAGCTCACTTGCTGAAGTAATTATTAATTCTGTAGGCCCGCCGGCTATCTCTAATTTTGAGGTGAAGTTGTAAAGCAATTACGGACGGCTTAATGTAATGTTATTATTTTATGAATCTTAGAAATTTTAGTACAGTTAGGAGCACGTGGCGTAAACGCCGTAATATCTGCGCGTAAACAGGAATAAATCAGTTTTTATGTGTAAAAACACATTAAAAGTTATGTCGGTAGTTAATCTGGGCAAACTTTAAATGAATTAAGCCAAACAGCTTTCGAAGTTATCAAAGTGACAAAAACTACGTTGCAAAGTAGCATTAAATAAAAACAATCCGATTTTCACCTAATCGACGTTTACCGTGAGTGTCTTCCCGATCAGGGCGGGGAGAATTTCAGCAAAACGACAAAACTTACACAGGAGGGGAGCGCGGGACAGGAGGGCGAGCGGGTTGCTCAAATAAAACAACATCGAGAGTCGAATACTTTGCGAGTAGCACACGAAACTTTAAAGCGCTCAAATACTTATCGATACATTAGTGGAGAAAGGTGGGGCGGCGATTGCGACCACTTTCTTTCCGTACAAAAGAGAATGAACGAGCCACACACTTGTGCCGCCAGAGTGCGCCAGATCCTCGGAAACGTTACAGCTACAACATGTCAAAAGGAAAAAATGCAGCAAAGTGTTCGGGGAACGGGCAGGGGCAGGGCAGGCTTTATAATGACTGGATTGGAGCGATGTGCGTCCCCAGCATTCAGGACTTTCTCTTTGGCGTTTCACTTACCTAGGGAGTAGGTACACCTTTACTTTATAAGAGTAATGGAAATAATCTTACACATTCGTGGGCAAATCAATTTCTTTGACATTTTCAAAAGAAGTTAGAGATCATTATTTTATTTGAAGTCGTTCCATATAGGTGTGCACTGTTTTAAGCTCGTACCCAATCATACTAAAATAAATGAAATGCCGATAATATCACATAAATTCCTAAAAAAAACATAAAATGTTACATCAATGAGTGATACTAACCAAGTTATAACTTATATTGATTAACTATTCAACCAATGTCCTGAATCCATTTTACCGAAATAGGGTCGTAAAGCGTATTTAAAAAAAGCAGTAAAATATCATGAAGCGTGACGTGTCAAGACAGTAGCGCCCCCCGCCATCGCCCCTCTCTCCCCCCGCCATGGCCGGCACCCCCGCCTGCCCGGCTCGCGTAGGCCACTCATTTGATTCGACTGTCATTCGATCACCTCACGGATGACGGGATAATTCCCTCCTTTTTGCCTCAAACCGATCGTATAATGTAAAAAGTGCGCGATCGGCATTTTACGGCGGGTCTGTTCGAGTTTCGGAAGTTGGAAATTTTGTAAGGTGTAATATTTGACGGCAAAGATGGAGAATTCGCTTTGCTTCCCGTGGAAGAAATGAACCGTTAAATACAAGATAAACATATTTCGTCGTTTTGACGAATGTCAACAACAACAATGCTAGCGCGGAACAAATGTGCCGTTTTCCAAGGAGGCGTTGGCTTTCCGAGAGCCTAACTTTTCGCCGTTTATTTCGGCACGCCTCATAAAAATTCATCGAAATACACAAAGCTTTTAAATACGATTACGGAAAATTTACGGTGGCTGTTAAAGTAAATTACTCGGCCGAAATGTAATAGGGGGATCCATACATCTAGTTATACAGAAAATGAATTACGCTACAAAAATCAAATTCGTCCCGATGGAATGTATGCATGAATGTGGTATTATAATGCAGCAATGCGCATTGAATGCCAGATTCCTCGTATGTCAACTTGTCATCAACGTCAAACGCACGAGTTATTGACGCAGCAACCATCGCCTCCTATTATATTTCCTCATATCTTGTCGTACCGGATGCGAAGATTACAGAGCGTCAATGAATTTTTGTAGTTTAAATTTATTTACTACTCACATGTATATAAATATAGTTTACATTATTTACTAGGCACATGTATATGAATATATTTTACTGTACTTGTTTCAGCAGGGAAATTCTGTGTTGAGACAGGCTACATTTTTAAACATTTGGCTATCTAAAAGCATTTTAAATGACATTTCAACCAAGTTAGACAAATAAAAAAAAAGTTAAGTGTTCGAGACATATTCGCAATAAAAAACACACATTTTTCTTAGGTAACTACATAACTCTGAGATATCATTTTTGGAAAAATAAGTCAGGCCGTCTCCTTAAAGCAGCTCTACTCGTATTATGTGGAAAATAAGATTACAATATACATACCTATTCACTTCCCTCGGTGCTTAAGTAAATCCTGTAGCTTTCCAGGTGTGGATTAAGTCTAGACATATCGCGATATTTACAAAGAAACATAAACATCTAACAATAACTTTAGTGTATTTTTAAATGACGCTCTGAAAACGTTTCATTTATCTTATGTAAAAGTTAATTAGCGAGTGTATCCATTCGTGATAATTTTAATTCGATCCACATTTAAGTTATATTAATTAATTAAATAACAAGAACTGTTCTCGACGAAGATAAACATAACGTGAATATTTATTTTGCGAGCGGACTTTAAGACGTGGATTCAATTAAAAGATGGCTAGAAAGTTGTAAACCTCATGTAATCCCTGATTCGAGGGAGTTTTGGTTATATTAAGGACTACCGTTTTAATACCGGGCTATCATTTTTTGGAATCATTAATTCCTACAGAGTTAAATTCCTAGCGGAAGTTATCAAATTACGTCGGAGATCGGAGGGAATTACGAAAAATAATAATAACACACTCCATGTTTAACGAATTCTCGTAACTGGAATTTTCTGTATTATGCAGTTATTTGAAAACATTATGAATTACCCGTACAAAATAAGGGATGTTTTCAAAAAAGTGGCAAATCTACTTAAAAAAACATAACTGTTGTAAATTACTAATTAATAGTGGGATTTAATATTAAATTTAAGCAAATTAACTTTACTGTTTACTTCTTATGTGTCCATATAGGTACTTCCGTAAGTCTATATTTCTCTTTTTACTATTTTTTTTATCTATTTTTGAGTACATATTTTCCAAGGATAAACAAAAGTTTACGCGAGGTGAAAGAATTGAACATTGGTTATCTTAAAATTAAGTAATTATTTATCACATTATTTTCTTTGTTAAAATTTACATTTTTAAAAATATTTTATTACTTAAGGAAACTGTTGAATTTGAAAGCGTTATTAATATTGCAAATGTGATGCGTGCTAGAGAACCACACAAGCACAGGAACACAGAATAACAGTTTTGACACCTCTTAGCTGAGTGCATCGGGTCCTGTGAGGATTGTATCTCCTGACAACCGAATAGTGCACTAGAGCCGAAGCTACATCCACCAGCCGCAGTACCGTGTCGAAAATGGAATTACCAAAAATGTACCGAAACGGACTGAAAGTCAGATATATACTTATGGAGGCACAGGGCCTTCAGGTCGGCAAACAATCGGATCCATTTCCGCCAGCAGGAGGCAGTAGGCAGTAGGCAGTGTAGGCCGTAGGCAGCAGCGGAAAATAGCGAGACATTTGCGAATACATTTATAATGAAAACCAAAAATAGGCGGCCGTCGGAAGGCTTTCACGGTCTCAGAAGTGGATCGTTGCTATGAAATGCCATCTGCGCAAAAAGCACGAAACTGTACAAGTCCAATATCAAATTTCAACATTTTAAACCTAACTCCACCAAAGAAAGCCCGGACAATTTTCTTACATAGGGGGGGGAGGGGTTAAGAAGATTTTTACTTTAACTTATTTCAAACGGTGAAAAGAAAAACATATTTTTTTCGGGAAAAATTTAGTCGGTGTTGATTTTTCCATTTTTGAAAAGTGAAACTTTGGGAAATAAATTAAGATCTGGCCGCAAATACACACATTTTACATACTAACTGTGGGGAAGAAACGAATTTGTTTGAATTTGGAATATTAATCTTATTCGGTCTTTTCAGCTTTCAATCTTATTTCTTCATGAGGTACTAGGAAAAAAATGAACTATTTAAAATGTAACCGTACGTTTTTTTTTAAATCCAAAACGTGGAAGATGGTAGGGTAGTAAGGCCAATAGTAAAATTAATTTCTCCTGTATATTTGATGCTTTTACGTTATTTTCAAACGCCGCTGTAGCGATTCACTGTCGGTGTTGGGAGTATCACCGTCAGGTTGCAATGGTTTCGTATCGCAGGTCCTCTTCCCGCGCGGGACCAGCGGCGTAGAATGGCATTTCAAATTCACCCATTTCCGCACATTTTCTTATTTTTTCGCGCCAAGAGCGTGCCTAATCTGCGGCGAGGCGCTAGGTGGCGACTGTGTTCCGCATTTTACGAAAGGAATATTGTATGGAGAAAGCGAACCGAGGTGCAATGGATAATATATAAGCAATTTGCACATTATGATGTTTTTCAGCCCCACGTTGCAGTGAAATCTGAAGAAAATTCAACCATGTTGAACATCCACGAATATCCATTTTGAAATGTTCGAGCTCACGAAAACTTACTTCATGAAAGTGAATTCTTTGCTTTAGAAATTTTAAATTTATACAAAAAAAACTGAAAAAGGCAAAAGAAAGCTAAAACATTAGTTCTTCGAGATTTATGCCTATATGATAAATTTTGAAGTGAAATAGATGTTTTACCTCATGGCTTCAGGTAATACATTTTTTGTGTAAATAAATAAATTCTATTTGCCTAACAAATTACAAAATACCGTAAATATTGTAAACTGTCCTTGGAATGTATCTAAACTAACCACTTATAATCATAAGACATTATGTAAAAGCTACCAATGTTATTAGAAGTAAAAGAGTTAGTTAAAATAGCGATGAAATGAGTTCAAATCCTGATTCAAATGCATTCTTTGTTCAAAGTAATGAAAACAAAATAAAAGCTGGTAAATAAGATCGTAATTTTCATATCTATGTTTTATTACTCAGTCGTAACAGCGTAACTTTTAATTCAATTTTCTTTTATAGACAAAGTTGAAATTCAATACACTGACTGCACTCTCCCGTGAAATTTTATGCACTTGCCAATAAACTTGCTAACTACAAATATTTAGCAACCGCTTCTTTGATTGTAAAAGTTTAATGTTTTATTAGTTTTGAAACATTCAACAAGAGAATGACTGCAACGAAGCTCAATAACATTTCATTAACACACAAAGATATCAACGAATTCATAATACATTTCCTATTTAAATTGAAATTTTCAAAAGTTATTGAGATCATCTAGTTATTATAAATAAGGAATTACTAAATATATTTGATTTAAATTCACGAGCGGTAGATTTTGTTCTATTGCTTATTCGGTTGATATTTACTTATTTATTATTTAATAACGCCTTTTCAGGGGCTTTTACAAATGAAGAGTAAAAAATATATATTTATGAAGTAAGTATTGTTTATAACAACCTAACTGCCTCAGTACCAATATTTCTTATTTGTTATGTGATAAATTATAGGTGTCCACTGACTCTGTATAATTATTTCTATCCGTAAGTATTCTGGGCAATGATGAACACATATTGTAGATGGTAAATGAATTTTCATTATGTTCTATAGTAGATTCAGTTTAAAAACTGTGAATAAAATGAATAAAAAATTCAACCCTTGTGTCCTGAAACGTTAAGCATTAAGTGCCTATTTTTATTCGGCTTATCGAACAAAGCTGACGGTAATATTCGTATGACGTATCTGATGCTATTGATTATTTCACAACTAGACAAACTTATTGAAGATGCAATCCACCCTGAATAAGTGCATCATTCTTTGTAAAGACTAAAAGAGAACGCCAGCATCACAAAAGGAAAAAGGAAGAGAACTCGGGAGAGAACACCCGAAAAGCATTACTGATATTCCGAAGATCCCTTTTATTTCAGTTTGCGAACTTCTTTCTATCTACAAATATATTATTATTGGAGTTTCCAGATAACTTGCTGAAGCAAAGAAAAGGTGGCGTTCTGTAGTTAGTTTTAAGTCTAGTTCACTTTTGTTCAATCAAGACGGGCTAAGATAAATTCTACTTTTCCACCAGAAGGGAAGTTTCATAAATTGGACCGAGTATTCGGTGGCTTTTATGACATTGGGCATTATGCTATGTGGGTGAGCTGTTACCATCGCCGATCATTGGCTGCTGGGACCCGCCTTTATTCTGGCACTCTTGGACTGTTTATTTATTCTGTACTCTTGAAATGCATTGGGGATTTCCCGTTGGATAAATATTTGAATTTTTAAAAGCCCCTTAGATGGAATTATCGTTTAAATTCGTGAATTTCAAATAAGTGAACTTGTAAAGTTAAAAAAAGTACTATTAGTAATAGCACCAACACTGTAATATTTTAATCTTATTTATTTTAAAAACTGATTTCGTTTTCCAAATGAACCTAACACATAAAAAAATTTAATTTACACTTATATTATGCTTAATATTCATATCATGTACAAACTTTGCCATTGAAATTAATAATAAAAATATATATTTAGTCACGTGGCAAAACCTACTTAAACACGGATCTTGGCCGTTATAAAATTTTGGATTTTTGGGTCAGAGCAACAATTATCAGCTTGCATCTTTATTTCTGATGATTTCGATGAACAATGCACATTTTAAAATTATCAGCTTGGATGTTTATTTCAGGTGATTTCGATTAGCAATGCACATTTTAAAAAATCCACCAAGTTTTGAAACATACTACGTTAAATAAATGAATATCTTTGATGTTAATATTTTTTTCTGTTGATCTATCTTCTAAGTATATACCTATTTGTACGTTATTCGTATCACAATTATTTTAACGGTAATAAATAAATATTGTCACTTCTTCAATAGTTGTAAGCTTACTTTGTGGCGCAATTTTAATTATATGAAAATGAAATACTTTGAATAGACTAATTTCAATCAATAATAATCTTCATGTGTCAAAGGCAATGGCTTCTTCGTCAGGATAATAAAAAATAACAATTAAACCATTGGCTTTGAAACATGTATATTATTATTGATTTAATGTGGTGTATGCAAAGTATTTCATTTTTATATAAACATTGTCAGTGTCAACTGAATACCAAAAAAATTGTTGCAGTTTTTGTGCGGAAAAACACAGAACATATAATAACCTACATGTACGTAATCAACACCGAATCGAAAGGAAACTGTTGTATCAAATTTACATTTGCCCGTGGATTTGATTTGCTCGGTAAATAATTTTCGATTTTTTAAAATAATCGATCAATTTCAATAGAAATAATAAAAAAAAATTGATAAAAGATTACATACGGACAGGCTCACTAAGTTCGCAATTTCAGTGCTACAAAGCCACAATATTCGGCCAGAAAAAATGCGATTTGCGGCGCGGTGCGGTGTACCCAAACATATGATAAGCAAGTGTCCATAGTCCACTACTCGTCTTGGCATTCTGGCTGAGCACTGCTACCATGTTTAAATGACGTTTATGTCGTTATTTTGTACTATCAGTAACATTATAGCTTGGCTTGAATATTTTTCCGCACATCTAATAAAAGTGTTCACAGGCCCACCTCCGATATGGTATGGCTACAATAATTAGAGTCGATAAACCATACGTTTCACAGTGGGGACACTCGGTACCGGCGCCGTGGTCCGCCCTTTGCATGTAAGTCACCCTAGTTCAGTGAGGAAGACGCGTGGCAGCCACCTTTCTCTCCCGTCAATCGGGAAATGCCATCCCCTAGGTCTAAGGTCTTAGAATTGGGCTCGTGTTCGCGGTTTTGAACTCTATTTATTTATTAAGCATAACACAAAGTAATTACAGAGCGATAATACATGAACATTTGATTTCATTATTCCCATTACAATTATTATTTTATTTTTATAATTATTATTAAACAGTTTTGAATTTCAAAAGTTCGTAATTTATGTGATAGAATATAATTATAATAACTAGAATAAAATAACTATGTTTTCAATACCACTTTATTGAACTTATTTTTTTTAATACATTAAACCAACCGGTTTCGGTCACCCTGCACCTTCATCAGGGTGAAAGTTGTGTTTTTGAACATATATGTTTTTATATAACCCCGATGAAAGTTCAGGGTGAATCGAAACCGGTTGGTTTTATTTATTAAAAATAGATACTATAAAGTGGTATTAAAAACAAAGTTAATTTATTATAATTACGTATATCCATTCCACGAAGTGTTAGCTACATGTGAAATAATTGAATATAGTATTGTAAAAAAAGTAACTATACGGATAATTCGTTCATATTAATTTAGGCTGCAAAATACATACAAATTTAAATAAAGTCTAACAACCAAAAAGTCTCTCGTGTGCACACCTCCATAGGATATACCACAGTGAATATTGCATTCAATGTCTGCGACTATCGCAAAGCAACTGACTCCGCAACAAAATTTTCGTCTGCAGGCAGTCTTATTTACCCGAAAATACAAACAGGTTTCGGCAAAAACGTGTCTTGGTTAGTGCAGCTATAAATAAATAAATCTCTGTCATGATTTTGCTAAGATCAGTTATCGTTTTTATTTAAAGGAATGTTAACGAAATCAGAAAAAATAACATTTCTCTCACGGTTCTTCAATAAATAAAACTACATCATTCTATAGAAGAAAAAAAAATTGAGAATTAATTACAAAAGTTCACTAAATATCTCCGACTCCATATTTGAGAGCTATTTGCTATTTAGCAGCGATCTTATTAATTCAAGTCAAAGCGTGTAACAAAACACTTATTATGTACTATTTTCATCTTCAAAATGAGAGTCTATAAAATAAAGAATGAGATTACCTGGTGTTATTAAAGCGACCTCTTTTTTAAGTTATTTCAAGGTAACAAAAAGGGGTTTGATTGTAAAAAGAGGGTTGAAGTCTATAGATGTTTTAAGCCGTGAAGTAAAGAGCCAAAACCCGTAAATTCAAATCAAGGAAGTATTTTTTTAAAACAATAGAATATTCGTAGAACTGATTTATTAAATTACGGAGAGTAGGGACCCTTCATATCGCGGGAAACCTTAGTACGTTATTTAATTTTGAGGCATTAATAATGGGGTATCGTTCGAAAAATTTATAGAACGTCACTATGAAATGATCCTCAAGGTTAGGTATTTACAAGTCAATCAGTGGAATTTATTTATATTAACAAGTCAGTCAGTGGAATTTATTTGTATAAACAAGTCAGTCAGTGGAATTTGTTTGTATTAACAAGTCAGTCAGCGAATTGTGTTTGTATTAACAAGTCAGCCAATGGAATGTGTTTGTATTAACAAGTCAACCTGTGGAATTTGTCTACATTAACGATAAATAAAATAAATTGTTTGTATATTAATACAATAAGGTTTATCAAAATACCTGCAAGGAGAAAAATTAGTAGGTCTAATTTATTAAAATCCTGTAAAAACGTGTTAGCATTACATTCCCTAGCAAAATATTAGCTGTTCCATAATATTTAGGAACACGTGATCATACAGCTGCGCTTATCCTGTTATTATATAATGACGAAATTCGAAAATATAAGATTTTTTATGAACATGTGTTCCGACATCTTCATGACATTACTGATAATTTGTTATGAAGTCTGTCATTTCATTTGCTAAATGACCGTAGTCCTATTTTAACAGTAATATAAATAATTTATAGCGATAAGTTTTCTCCGTGTGAGATGGCAGTAGACAATCTGATTTTTGAAAAAGGGCAAAATAAAATATAGAAATCGATTTATGCAAGAGCATAAGCATAAGAATTAAAGGTTCCGAGTATTTCACATCAAATGAAGCAAACTTTATACTCTAGCAAACCAAATTATAATTTAAAATTTAAACTGCTTTTATCTTCATTTGCAGCGTCAACATTTTCAAAAGTCTTTAGATTACCACGCACAAACCTACAGATCTAAAAAATCTCTTTTAACTTAAAGATGTATCAGTATTAGTTACCATAATAAAATGCACCCTTTTAAGATATTATAATTTTTTTAATTTTATTTGGTACAATTTTTATATTTTAATACGTTATTTGATAATTTGGGCATCACTAAAAGTTTTCCCGCGCTGAGGCCCACACTTTGCATTTAAAAAAACAATTAATAAAAGGATGAAATGAAATGATATATAATTACGGAAAAAAGTTCACAATGTATTTTTATGTAACGCAAAGTTACTTTTTTTTGGAACGTAATGTTTTATTATGGGGAATTAATCAGCCTTGTTAAGTAAGCATTAAGTTAGTTAGTAATAAGCAAATGCTATTGAGAAGTGAAAAATACAATTGATTCTAATTGGAAAAGTTGCAGCAAGAACGCAAAACAAGCGAGCCGGAGGATTAACGCCATCGCAAGACATGCAAATTTCCCAGCGTATGTACGGGAAAGTTAATAAAATCCATGTACCGGTCTTATACGGTTTCGCTTGATTCCGTTTTAACCGCCAGACTTAAAACTGCACCAACTTTGCCCAAGCACAGAACTTGGAATATCTTCAGGGGTGCAAGGGGGGAAGGTTGAACGAAATGAAATCCGCGCGATTCACGGGGCGCGCCCGCTACTGCCACCCCCGCTTGCGCTCGCGAAAAACTACCACGCAAATGTAGTGCAAAATGTCAAGAAAAACTTTTGTAATTATCACATGTGCTTTCAAAGCTCACATGCACGTTATGGACTGAGTGTTGATTATATAAATATCAAGGAAAACTATTATACCATTATTTCCTTAATACACAAAGTGCCAAGATTCGCTTAATGCAATGTTGATTAAAAAAATAACGTAATCTATAACACATCTTCATCTTCTATTTAGTATAGATTATAGTATAGATAGTAGGCATTAATATTAATATTTGAATGAAAATTATAATTAAATTTAGTTTCAGTTTTCCAATTTATTGAAACAAGTTGTAATTAAAAAAATATTAAAAGATTTGAACTGACTCTAACTGAACGAAGCTAAAAAATCTTGTAAAAATATTTGTAATGAATCCTCATTAAACTGCTGTAGTAATTTAATCTGAGAGGTACTAAGAGTGTACATGGTTTTAATACAGTTTTCCAAAATAACATTGTTTTATATTTATGAAGGTAGCCGAATGAAATTGAACGCACAATGAAATAACAGAACTCCCTTCGCTATAACTTTGATGGGTTTGTTCTAACGACAAAAAAGCCCATTTAGTTTAATATGCAATTGCTAATGGTAACGTTAAGAGTGTTCCGCGCGTTAGTGCGGGGTATACCCAGTACATGCGTATGACATTCAACTTATCATCTCCTTAATTTGTCGACGAGTGAGACGTCCGCGATAGTAAAAACCATCCATTTGCGTAAGGCACTCGGCGTGAGAAATTGTTCGCGTCAGAGACAGGACCTGGGTGGGGGTTGAGAAAAGCTACCCTGGAAAAATCCGCCCCTGATAATCCCGCATTGAAGCCCACCCTCTCTAGCCCATACATTTCAGCAGGTCGGAGGCAAGGAGGTCGATTGGAATCCATTACTTTTTATTGAGTTTTAAACAACCAGCTGGGGCGAAATGAAAATAAATGTTGTTAATTGTACCGGTTTAATAAAGGGACCTGATATGTTTTTTCAGCTTAAGTGGAGCAAGTGCGGGGCGAAGGCTGGCTTGGCGACGCACGGATTCGTATTTACCAAGTGTTATTATTTATATATTATTATTTCCAAAATATTGAATTTATTAAACCAATAATTTAAAAAAAATTGCAGTATTTGACGAGAGAGATTAAATAGTGTAATTGGGAACACAACCGATAAAGCAGTAAATCCGGTTTTAAGGCAAAACCTTAATGTATGAATATTAATTTAATAATATTATATAAAATTACGAATGCTAAAACTAAACTAGAAAGCCATTAGGACTTGAACTTGCTTATACGTACTTTTTCTGGACATAAAACTACATTTTGTGTTAATCAACTGAACATCATATCCATAAATATCGACAATTTATAATGATCATATAAGTTTTACCCGTGTTGTGAATAATGGAAAACATTATCCACGGATGCAGAGCGACGTCTCTTGAAAAATGAACGTAATTACAAACCTGAATTATTCCAGTTCTTCACCAATGCATCCGTAGCCCGTAGCCCGTAGCCCGTAGCCCGTAGCCCGAAGCTCGCAGACCGTAGACCGAGTGAAGAAGAGATCGGCAAGTACCTACCGCTGTAAGTCAGGACAACTGGCTCAATCAATCACGATTCGAGCACCATCAACATCACTCGAGAACTTTCAGTCAGACCCGAGAACTTTGCAATGCTTCTCGTCAGTATCGCAGAATTACTATTGAACGGTACTACCTTGGTAACTTTAAATAATAGCTTGAGTTCTGAATTCCTTGTAGTGATTTTATAAATGAAAGTGTGGGTGTATAGGGGTGTCCTCAAAACACACTAAATTGATAGGGAAAATAAGTATTTCACGGGATAAAATTAGAAAATAATGGTTCTAGAAAATAGGGGGATGAAGGGATTGTTAAATAGATTTATACCTTTGAATACGTATTTATAAGAGAATTATAAAAACAATGTAACTCAATATCTCGATAACATCTTAAAGATCTGGAAATGGAAATGAAAATTGTCTCTAAGATTATCGTATACATATTGTATGCAGCCAGCAGAGCGAAGATTGTCCTATTGTGGACCTCAGAGGAAATTTACGATAAACCATAAAAAATGTTTTTCCAGAAATATTTTTACGAATTTGATAAAAAAATTATTGGGGTTTTTCTACAAAAAGTTTGGGAATATTTTGACAGCTATCCCGTAACTTAGACGATTGCTGAATTTCATGACAAAACATTTTTCAAAAAATATTCATGCTTGTTCGTGGATGAGGAATATTTTTATTGTAATCCTGACAAATATTAACTCAAAGTCAATCACTTCATTATTCGATTTTACTTTCAAGAACCTTGCTTTATTTCCCATCTCCACCCGAGAATTAAATCCTATTTTTTTATAACCTTTTCAAACAAACGAAAAATATTAAATAATCAATATGATGTCATTGAAATTACTTTGCGAGATGAAATATATGCTTTGACCTACAAATCTTAGAGAGAAAATTCAGTGCAAAATCAGAGCTAACCGTGCAAGCGTTTCAAGATTCTGATTTATTAAAGAAAATACAAATTCAAAGCTTTGATAAAATTACAATAAAAAAATTATGGATAACGTTGAAAATGTAATGCTTTGAATGATGCATTATTTGTAACGACAGATGTAATGCTTTGAATGATGCATTATTTTTACCGTGAATGCAGAGCCTTCCATCATTTTCCCTTCCTTAAAGTATGTGGCATAACGTCAGCAACATAATATAATATATTATCAAGCATCCGAACATGCAGCGAACTTGGAGCGATTTGAATGTAGTATCTCCCCCCTTTATCGACAAACTTACCGACTGCATTCATGGCAAGGTCATCTGTTTTTTCCCCGGCAAATATTCCCAGCTATGGTCGTTTGCATATGTTTACCAATATGAA
The DNA here is from genome assembly GCA_026573805.1 of Hesperophylax magnus. Taxonomy (NCBI): domain Eukaryota; kingdom Metazoa; phylum Arthropoda; class Insecta; order Trichoptera; family Limnephilidae; genus Hesperophylax; species Hesperophylax magnus. Next base: position 6,409,395 of record JAIUSX010000006.1, on the reverse strand, counting down.
GATTTTTATTTGTCTTCCAGCGACGGAGGTTCCCGGGCTGGTAAATTGAAACAAGGAGTGAGTCGTGGTACAGAATTACATTTCCAAAGTGTTTATAAAGTACTTTCTGGAAAATGTGTTCGTAGTTTTGCGCCCTGGGACACAAGACTGTTTGTTCATCTTTGCTCCGGTTTATCCATGCGATGTCCTACTTTACCAGGGGTGGGACAACTTCTCACACAAAAGATCAGAATAAGTGGAGTTCGATGATCAAAGGGTCTTTGGAGCGCGTTCGATAAATAACTTTTTTTTTTCAATAGATTGATTGTAAAATAGTCTCTGACTGAGTTTCGTTAAGAGAACCAGTGATTTCAATAAAACAAGCATATTCCAAATCAATTTACTTATAGTGGTATCCATACTCTTATTTTATAAGGCTTATATGCAAATAATAAAAGATTAAGGATATTAAAAACAAAAATACTATGGGTATATCTTGAAGAGACTAATGTTGTAGAAGGGAGAAAACAAATAAGCCGGAAAATCATACCACATAGGAGTTGTGAAATAAAAAAGTTAGATGATAAAGCAAACCTTTCTCACGCGATAAATTTCAAACGTGTACGTATATTGAGAATGTGTTTGACATATTGTCATCTGACTGTGCACCAGTTCTAAAGGGTCTGTGAAGAGAAATTTATGTGTATGAAGATCATAAAATCAAGATTTTGGTTTCAAAAACCAATGCGTGTACTCCCAGAAAAGTTTTAAAATCAAATTGCATTTTTGATATCACAACAACTTGGATAAATACCAAAAATTAAAAATGCATAAATTTCTCGTTTTAATTAAATTCAAAAGAAGGATTTGTCATACGTGGGCAATTCAGAATGTAGGAATATTATTTTTTTACAGAAACATCCCAAAAGAGTTTTCATAATTTCGGTATCATTCCCTTGACATATTCGATATAATTTAATGCAATCCTTTATACATAAGTTAAAATGACATGTTGTGTGGTTAAATAAACTCGTATATAACAATCATAAATGTTTTTTGATGAAAATAATTTTCATTGCGAGAAAGAGTTAAATGTGTTATAACATTACAGAGCATTTTTTTCAAATTTTATTTGTGTTTGTAATAATTACAACCTTACAGATAAAATATTATCTAATAAGTATCGTTGACACGGTAAGTACGTAATGCTAGAAGCTTTGCAAATTTATTGTAAGATTGTATGAATACGTAGCGCGATTGGAATAGCACCTAACCTGCAGTCAGAAGGCTGCGGGTTCAATTTCCGATGGAAGCATGCATTTTTTTAAATGATTTTTACAGTTTATTTGGTGTTTCAGGCTAATAATTATTGCTACAAAATAATATACTATTTTTTATACAGCCACAAGTATGCCTCGAAAATTAGAGGATTTCCGACCCCTGTACTCCACCCTTCGCGGAGCAACTCTAAATATACAAAGAATGAGGTAAAATTGTGAATTTTTCTAGTTGTATAAGTTTTTTTAAATGAAAATAGTATGCGCAGAAGACAGGGGGCGAAATAATTATATGTCAAAATCAGGACGTATTTTCAAACACAAATTCTGATTAATTTATAAAACAATAGTTGAATAAATGTATAATGGACCGTATGGAAGGTCTATTCTTCTTTCTCACAAAAGCCATCAATATTACCTGTCATAACATTGGTTGATAATGCTTTCAAACGGCTATAAAGTAAATGCACCCCTGAGTGACCACACTAACTAGAGCACGTGGGCATAATGATGACAGTAATGGGTTTGAGGCGTGGTGCGAGCATGTTCTGTACGAGTACAATATGTTCTTAGCACTCGTGCGAGTTTGATCAACAGGCTTTAGCCTACTTTCTTGGGAAATCGGTGGCCAATTTTTTCGAGGAAATAATATCATCATTAAAATGCAAGCTTTTCGAAAAACATTTCAAAGCTATTTTAATATTTTTTCTCAAACGTAATTTTAAATAAAATAATTATTACATTGTAGCATATTTTAATTGTAAATGACGAAACATTACTCCTTTCAACAAACTTTTCTCTGACGCGAAGAAAGAAACATCTTTATAGGTAAATAGTTATTTGTAGGCATATTATAAAATTATTCTTATTAAAAACAGTGTGTCGAGTAATTTTTGATTTAGCCGTCTTGCTTATTAGAATGTTACGCGCCGATTAAACCGTGCGTACTGCGCATCGCCGGTTTAATTACACCTTCGTAAAGGGCGCCGCACCGTCTTTATAAGTCAAGTTTTTCACTATTCCGGCCCCGACCCGAAGTCCTGTTTCAACTCGATCGTTTTGCATTTTGTATGTCTGTTAATTTGTTTGCATATTCCGTTTCCGGTTCAAGACAGTGGCTTTTTTAATGGTTCATTAAAGATTTTTTTTTCAATGCGAAATCGTCTTCATTGTTTGAACTTTCTTATTTGCATTTTTTCAATATTATAGTACCTACCTGCGTAAAGAACAAACACATAATATTAAAACAATGGTACATAAGGAATTGGTAATAATTAAGGTGGTAGGTATTTTAGAACTTGTTAACAAATATAATGATTAAAGAGGAAAATTTGGTTTAGATTTTTAAGAAGAGTAACAGAACTACTAGTATTTACAATGCATATAAAAGCAAAACGGAGGAAGAATTCTTCGCTTTTCGATTTGCGTAAGTGTTCTAATCCATTAACTGTTAAGTATAGTAATAATTTTAGACAAAATATGGGATTAAAATAGAATAATCCAATGAAAGAACTAGGTCTACGGATAACCAAATATTGAATTACCCGGACTCTTTACAGTGACTGTAGCTTTAGACATCCATTATCCTATTCTAAAACCGACGACTTAGGAAGCCGTCATTTCCAAAATTATAATTACCATTACATTCAAATTCCTCTGCGGCCAGCGATCATTCCAGGAAACGAAATACAAGAGCAATGATGTCATTCCTTGTACAATCTCCATTGTAATTATTATTACCGGAATGTCAGAGCCAGTCAGATATTTCCTAAGATTCAATGTCATAAATTTAATTGTCATTTTCGTATTTCTCGTAAGTTTGCGAAAGTAAAAACATTTATCTAAGCTATCCAAATTAACAGAAAGAGAGACTTTTTCTATAGATACAATATTTTTTTTATATTTAATTTATAGAAATCAGTAATGAGTAACCAAATCTACAGTGCTTCACGGGCTTAATCTGTTTTCTATTTTTTTTCTATTAGTAGATAAAGTGAAATCTATTTATGAAATCTATTGAATAAATGCTATTTATATATTTTACAAAAAAATAGAATGGAAAAAACAATATATCTATTTATCAAATTGAACAAAAAAATTTAATTAATCAATCTATAAATTAAATCAACCCAAAAAAGTATATATTTATACCCCTTTACAGTTGCCTAGTACGGTGATTCAATGTATCAATGTCTAATAAAAACCATGTATTTTATAAAAATATTTTTTGTTGCCTTTTAATCTTTGCGCTTATTTATCTGGAGCATTGTTTCGATTACAAGATTAAAAAAATTATCGACACAAATTCTCATAGTAATAAATTTAAAAAAAACATAGTGAGAGATAATCATGGAATCTCAATTCAGTTTACCACTTTCTCTTTAAAAAAAGATGAGTCCGTAAGAAAAACAAGCCTCATAAATTAAGAGTAATTTCTTTGTCCAAAATTAAACATCGAATCTCTCATTAATGAAGTTTTTTGTCATCGATGACTTTGGGATTTAAGACAATATAGTAGAAGACAAGATACAATTCTAGAAAAAAAGGTCTTTAGTTGAAAGTTACATAAACTTTGGTATTTTCTGTCTTAGTCGTATAGTTCATTATAAAAAAGAAAATTGTGTTTAAGGAAGACAACATTGCAAACCTCTCCCTGAACACACTGTTTTGTGAGAAAATTTCCCAATATAAATTATGCTATGCACTAACTTTATTCCACTAGTATTCGTATAAAAAGTTCTTCCCAAAATTTACCAAAGATCTGTTTGAATTCTGTCTGCAAAGCACACAATACGGAGAGCAAACTATCTGAAAATTCGGGAGGAGTTTAATCTTGCATTACGCACCGTCAGACCCCGATATCTCCCACTGTTTATTCTGTGGACATGGACTTAAAGGACTCAAGTCACACGGATACTTAGAACACAAATAAAAACCGGGAGCCATTTTAGGCGTGTGTTCTGGATGAAGATGTTTAGCAGTGATTTATACTTACATAATTTCTGTATGGAAGGCGGTTTTTCACAGAAACTAGTGAAGAAAATCAATCATTAAAAATAACAAAAGAAATATTATATATATTACTTTTTTTAGGCGGCTTTGAACGTTCAGAATTGGTTGTACTCGCATCCGAAAACTCAACTATAAGCAAATAAATAACAAAAAAATGTAGAACCGGTTAAGATTTTTGATGTTTTGAACCGGTTAAAATTTGTCTGTATTCAGAGTTTTACTTTGACAGATGTAACGTTAGATCAAATTATAAATTTCATTAATTAATGGAAAGGTTACAGCCAGACTTTTCACACAGGTTTTTTTACCAAGAAAAAGCCACGAAAAGAAATTCCATGAAAGTGTCTTAGCTAGCTAAGAACCTTTGAAACTAAAATATATTACGAAAATTATTTTGATAAGCGTTTATTTTAGTTAATAAAAATATTAAATCTAGGAACAAAAATATTTTCGACCCATATGTAATACTATAGAACAAAAACCTTGCAAAACCATAAAAAACGTAATACAATTTATTTATGTAGCAATAAAATTTAATACGAAAAGCGCCAATGAAGTCATCAACGCGGCGATTGACCCCAAGGTAAACCAATGCATATTCATAGCATGGCGTGGCAGAGTTAAAAGAAATAATATCAAAGTCACACCCTGTAGCATTCCATTGAAGTTGTTCGTATTACTTGAATACATTATCACAGCAGAGTCGGGTGTAAATGTCAAGTGTATTAATAACAAGCTTGAGAAATTATGATTGATTCTTAAGTCTACCCCTTTGTAAAGTAATTAATAAAGTTTCCCATTAGTTTATGAAGCCGCACCTACTTACAAGATGCCGGGGCAACTTGCAAACTACTATAATCTTCCGGCGGGTCATTATGTTTGACCCTTCTGACTTCCCATCGGAAATATCTTAGAGGATATTGAAATTATCATCAATCTTATCGGAGGCTGCAAACTTCTCCCAAAGCAGTTAATCCCGTTAACCGCATTTTGAGCCAAATAAAAACCCCTTTAAATGCGACGGGGAGTATAAATAACTTTATTTAATAATTCAACTGGCTGACGAGTATCCGGCGTTGATCGAATTTTCTCTATTTTCTATAAATATGATGTGCATGTATTATACAAAAACCTTCCGGAAGAAAAACTCTAAATGATAGTGAAAACTATATTAAAATCCGTTGAGTAGTTAAGAAGAACTAAGCGCACACACAGACAGATTCGGATAGCGATTTAATTTATACTATTTAGAGAAACTAAAAAAATTAATAAGAGCACGATATATTTTTAATAATATGCTTACTATTTTTTATAAGAATTGAGACGATTTCACGATAACAGGACACAAAATAATTTAAAAAACTGACTAAGTTTTATTGCCTTTACTTGGAAAATATAAATAAAGAAATTGTGAATATTTCAGGACTTAAAAAAGATAATTAATTTTTTTTTTCAAATCGGCCATGTCGAAGATCCGAATAGAATCCGATATTGCGATTTCATTAAGGGGCGAGATAGTCCAATCTTCATAATATTTTAAATGAAAAACTCAAAATTGGCTACGAACATCAAAAGGCGAAAGTGATTACGGGAAGCAGAGGTTCGTCTGACTTTCCATTAATTTTTCGCGGCCATCCCCGCGGCCGTTTGTTAAAGATTTACTAAACTAAAGTCGGCCCCGTCAGCTGAGAGATTTGGCCTGATCGAAAGCAAGCAACACCCGCCTCACATTAATTAGGAGCAAATCAAATTACCATCCGTGGTCATTAAATATACCCAGCAAGAGATTATTTACAGATTTTCTGTATTTTTTGGTGCGGAGAAAAAACAATAATGAGATGGTGACGTGGTTTTTGTTTGATAATGCAATATTTATAATGACTTGTTCAGTGTTATATAATTCTTTTTTGAGAAGTTGTTCTTAACAAATTCAATTAAATTTATCCGTAAAATGTTTTAATAATTTTATTATTCAGAGTGTGTTTATATCTCATGTGGTTAGTTATTATTTTAAGTGTAATGCTTTAATTAATAAGCGTAATGCGTTGTAATATTTTTACTTAATTACACGTCACATAGAAAACAATCAACTTGTGAATTCTGGTTGCCAGCATTTGACATAACATAATATTATGCTATAAAAGTTTTGAAAACACGTGATGAATTAATTTCAATTATAACTAAACATAAATATTCTTTATCAAAAAAATTGGCTTTTTAAAAAAACGGAAGTGGAATTGATTCCAATCCAGCCTGTTTTCTGTCAAACGACCACTTGGAATGTATTATTAAATAGGTACCTTGCATTTACGTTAGCACATTTCTAATTGAAGTCTACAACAATTATTATTGATGGAGTGAATGAATAGTTCATTAAAATGAAAATCATTTGCCGGCACTTGAAGTATTTCGGTACTGAATATCTCAAAGTGAAATAATGCTCATTTGTGAGTTTTCATTCGCAGACATTACGGAGAGGCCGAAAGTAAAATAATCAATTACAACCAAATGATCCCAATTTAAGATAAAGATGAAGCGTTTCCTTTAAAGAGAGGGGAAGGAGCAATTTCCTACTTCATCAGTTTTACTCATTAGCAAGAGTTTGGGCTTGGCTGTATAAAATATCTGCTTCAATTGCCAGTGTGAGTGGCGAGATTGTAAAACTCGACACTTTCTCAAAAAACAAATTGTCATTAACGCGATCCGGACTCCAAACTCCTGAATATTGAAACTGGGATGGATCGACAGAGAAATGTGCTATCTTATTTAAATGAAGCCATTCTGACTCAACGTAATTGCGGAACAAAAAGACAAAAGACTGGCTACATTTTTCACTTCAAAATAGTTAATTAACTTGATTGATTTTCTTTTGAATATTTTTGAAATTAAATTCGGAAAATCAATTGAATAACTCGAAACTAAGTACAAATACCAAGTCGGTAAAAATAACCGAAAAAGTTTATGAAGCTTTCAATCAAACATTAAAAAAATCATTGATTTTCATTCAAACGTTTATTTAAATTAAATTTTAAAAATCAATTAATTAATTTAAAACTAATTACTGCTGCCAAACAGTTACAAATATCAATAAAGTTCATAAAATAACATGATGAATACCTGAGAGTTCGCTAGGAACACGAAAGAGTATTTTCAGCCATTCGAAAGAATTTCGATGTGCAAATGTACAAAAAAATCTATTGCATCTTGTAAGCGCATTCAAGGAAAATTCTAACTTCGAGTCTTTCATAAACCCGCAAAATACCGAGTAACCATTCATACAAATAATGCTGCGTTTGTTGAGTAAAACCAGGTTTAAGGAAGGAATATAGTTCACGTAATCTATTTTGTAGTTTTGAAGATAGTTAAACTTGAGATTTAATACGCTTTAACTGGAAATGCTGAAGTTTTAACATCTGAAAGTCCATAATTCTTAGTATTATTTGTGGAACAAGCGTTGAATTTAAGCTGTATTAAATGAAATATTACCTATTATTTATGCTCTTCCATTTTCAGTTTGATTTAAGAGTGCGATTATAATAATTGAACATAATTGGAGTTCGTAAAAGAGAAATTTAACATTATTCACCACTTAAAATATTATTTGGAAGTTATCATTTATTTTTTAAATGTTGATTACATCAGATTAAACCACGCAACTACGTAAAAATGCGCCAGTTTGTTTCGGAAAGGAAATCATTTCAATGTGCATCGTAATTTTTCCAGTGGATTCGGGATTTGCAAGAGAAAATAATTGCATAATTGACCACAAAATTAAATTTATGAGAAGGTGTGTTTAAAACCATAAACAAAAAAGCATGATTAATACGACATTTTTTATATCGTAAAGCGATTATTAACTACGTATCCTCATGAAGTTGGGTGGAAAAGTTAATGTAGGTGGGTACAGTACAGTGTATGGTGTATTTCAGGTTAGGGAAGTATGCGATATCCATCAGCATCCTCCAACTTGTTTCCACTCGGGTGAATAATCTCTCTCGGAAACTTATCATCTTTACCGCCTCGCTGCAAAGTTAAAAACTCATAAATTTGGCAAAAACACTATAGTAAACTACTCTTTCGAAATATACATACTTCATAAATGGGAATAATACGTTAGACTCCGGGTTTCAGGTCCCAGGTAGCCGGGAAGAAGGATATAGAGTGAGTCTGTTATCCTCGCGAGTTCTTATCATAAACTTTGGCAATGTTTAAAATATAAATCGCAAGGGCGGAAGGCGCGTGGGCGGCGGGGTAGGAAATGCAATTTGTTTATAAACTATGCCCGCAAACGACCCCTAACTTCGGCAATCATATAGCTCGTTTGTGCCGCGCCTGACATGAGTTGGGTGGCTGCTTCACCACCACTTTAAAAGTATCCAAATTGCATTAAATTGGAAGAAAATATGGTGGGGGGAACGACGATAATATTATATAAACGTAGATTCTTTTTACAATTTATTTGCTCACTTCAGAATATTTTTAGAAGTACATAGGTTGTTTGGATTTTTTGTAAATAATTATTTCAAATACTTCGTCAATATTTGAACAAAATGTAGTAGAATACAAAAATACAATGGTCAAATAATATGGGTATTTTTTTAAATTATTCAATCCATTTATTGCAATATATTATAGACTAAAAAGGGAAAACCATGAGGAGTTCGTAGTAAAAACAGGGTCAAATGAAACGAAATATTTCAAGTTTTCATGCAAAACGATAAAATCCCTAATGTCGATGTTTTCAGCCATGATGTAGGTTTTAAGCCTGGGTAGGTGCTGAGTAAGATTGGTTGGTTGGTCGGTTGCTGTTAGTTGACTTACAAACCACTGTTCGGTCGCGATATATTCAGTACCCGGCGGTGGTGCGGGTAGTCGGGTAGCTACCCCCGCGTCTCTCCCTCACACGGATTTCCTTACAAATTTGTATGCAAGATAACAATGTGTATTTTTAAGGGAAACTTGCCCGCTGCAGCGATGTTTCGCCAACTTTCCTTGTAAGCTGAATATATTACAAAAGAATTTGCCGCCTCAACAGCGGGCGCTGAATTATTCGCTTTAAATTCATTTCGGGGACGATGTCTCAAATTGAAAGGTATTTCGCAGGTAAATTTTAAGACAAAAATTCCACAGCGGGAATTAATCTCTCTCTTGTTATTTAGGAATGTTATTATTTAAACGGTGCTCCGACTGCAGGGGACGGGAGATTGCACTTTTAATACGTTGTTGCTTCTCACATACGCCCGTGTTGGATAAAAATTTGTATGCTAATATTGGTAATACGTAACAAAACTATATTCTTTACGGTAATAGTTTTCAAAAATTAAAAAATGAAATACCTACTTATTAATTGGTGAAACATTTGCTCCAATTTAGCTTGTTCATTATAGGAAAATCTGAGTAGTAACTACTAGCGTTTGGTAATTTTTGAAATACTATTGTATGTAAGAATGTACCTAAATACCATTTAATAACGATCTACGTAATAGCTGATTATGTGGTTAGCAAAACCAATCAATCTACGTAGAATGCAGAAGGATTCGTATATACACTCATGGCATGCCTCTATTAATAGGTTTATTATATAATACCCTCTCATAACACTATCGCAAATTGTTCAGGGTAAAGACCTCTCCTGATCAGGGGTGGTGGTCCATCGTCCCAGGCTCTAATACCGTCGTTATGAAGTTGGTTTCCGAATCGCGACTGCGGCAAGTGCACGGCGGACGTGCATATTCATGGGCGATTGCCAAAGTGGTTGTGGGTATGCAAATCGGCGGCGGACGCTCGCAGCGTCGGGACGCCGAAACTACTGATTCACTGCTCGATCGACTCGACGCTTGATCAACTCGCCAGATGATCGACTCGCTGGCTGATCGACAAGACGGATGAACGATTTGCTGAATGATTGACGGGTCAGATGATCGATGCATTACCAGTTTCGAAATAAGAGAAATTGCGGTTTTCACTATCCTTAATAAGAAAAACGAAAGCAAGGCTCACAAAATATTTTATTCTCATGATAAAATTTTTTTTCATTGATATTCATAAATACAATATAAAAAAAAAAAACCCATGAAAATCACGCGGTTTCTTTGGAGGGGTGAGTTGTGCAAATGGACCGCCATACATCTCTAATTTGGCATTCGCTCCCTGTTACTCTTCTGTTATTCTTACAGTTGATCTAGGAATAGACTCAAGTATTATATTAATTAATTCGTGCCATGTCTTCCTGAGGCTTCATCGTGATATGCTTGAAATTCACGAAAAAAATTGAAAAACATTTCATTCTTTAGGAAAATAGGTACATGGTTGTATATTTAAAAAAAATTACTTTCCAAAATAATTAAATTTACTGTGAGATTGTGAATGTGCTCCAGTGAAAATAATTATTGTCAGTACTCATAATACAAGTATTTTCAAGTTACATTTAATTTTTTTATTGCACCATTCCACATTCGATCGGCGGAGATAGAACTGGCTAATGTACAAATTTTACAATATCAGTGTTTAGCGGCGGCTAAACCAACATTTGTCAAACATAACGAATCGCTTGCAATCTGGCGCCAGAAGTCATTGTCAAATAATAACTACCTTTGATCCAGCGGCGTCTAACGATAGTTTTATAATTTTAATTTTGTTACGTTTACATTCATAAACCCTCACACATATTCTTTCACACATTTATGCACACCTCTCTTTCATCCATAAGCTAACGCGTTTAACGCAAGTTTTTGTGCAATTATTATGGAAGTAGGTAGGTATGTATTCGCAAAAACTTGATGGATAGGAAACCTCATTGTTAAATTAAGAAAGTTCTTTTTTGAAGTGAAACTTCTTTACGCGCGTCATGCAATTTCGAGGACCGGAGTAAAACCGACTCATGACCGAAACGAAAATGCGGGACCACCGATTAAAGTTCATTTGATCTAGTCAAAGTTTTGAAGTAACATATAAATGCTTCTTAGCTCATCCCGACAACTGGCGTTGGTGGTGTAATGGTCAGCATAGTTGCCTTCCAAGCAGTTGATCCGAGTTCGATTCTCGGCCATCGCACATTATTTTTTTGTTTTTAACGCCTTTTTCATTCAATATCTTATTTTTTAGTAGGTCAGAACATTTTTTAAAAGAAAATAATATTGCAAAATAATAAAAACACTTATCTCACTGTGATAAAACATTACTCCGCTAGAGCGCGCTTTGCGTTATTGTGTTGGATTAAAATTATTATCTAATCCGTATATTATGATAATTGTATTACATTTATTTAATTAATTTATTTATTTTGTTAATATGTAATAATTTACAGAAAAAAAAATTAAAACTATCTCCCTCTGATAAAATATCCGTTCGCTAGAGCGCACTACGCGATCTTGTGTGGGATTCTATTTCTGTACATTGTACATTATTTTTAAAAATATATTATATTTTGGGTGTGATGTAGGTAACATTATAAAACATAACAAGCTCTCATATTTTCAGAACCTACATAATATAATCAATTTATGCGGCTTTGCTTACAGTTGGTGCTCAGCGTGGTTGGCTTTCAATCAGTTAAGCGAGGTTCGATTCTCGGCTGTGGCATTTTTGAAGTGAAACCTTGTTGAGGTGGGGGAGCCGCTCACGAACGTTCTCTCTCTTCTCTTCTTTCCTCTCTCTCAGACACCAGCGAACTGCGCCACGCCAAGCATCAGCTGAAACTAGAAGTTTCACTTCTGTCTTGCGTAGGCTTGACACACCCACTTTTTTTCCTTTATTCCAATCTGTTGTTCCAGAAGCTCAGATTTCAAATATTGAAGAATAATGTCCATCGAGTTAGGCGGATACGTAGAAATTAACAGTCCCAAATAAGAGATAATTGTAGTTGACATTATTGAGCATGCCAGCAGCACCTTCTAACACTAACTCAAGCAGTGGAGTCGTAGTTTTATTAAACATTGAACTTAATTTAAATTGTAAAATGCATTTTTTACGTCATAAAAATCTTTCAAAAATAATCACGCACTCACGTAACGTCTTTTGATCGGAAAAATAAAATTATTTGAAAAAACAGAACTCATACAGGCAAAAAGTCCTAAAATAGTTATTCAATTAATATTTTAGATGAGTTTTACGAAGGTGTTGTAATACTAATTACTTACTTTTAATGTATTGTGTATGTGTATAGCTAGTGATTTGACAGTGGTTTCATCTTTCAAATGCATCATTTAACTATAACTCTTCTACGCACAGTCAACTTATTTATATGTATTTTGTTCTCCATAATCATTCTTCTGTATCATTCCTAGTTTTAGAGTTGAAACAATTTTTAAATAAATTACAATTAAAAAAAAGCTTATCAGCAATAATGTAATAACACACAAAATAATAACAAAAAACGTTTTTCTTTGGATTCGTATAAAATCATTGAAGAAGAAGATAGCTATTAAATCGAAACGAAACAGAACAAGATTTAGAAATATAAAAACGGTAAATAAAGTAATATATTCAATGGGTTCCATGATAACTCAACACAGTGACAATTCAACACACTTTTAAAAAGTGATACAAAGTCATTAAAAAACGATGAATTTTTTTTTAACATAACCTAACCTAACCTACTTAACCCAGTTTTTGTTTCATCACTTTCCATATAATATACTTTTATTATATAACTTTTTAAAGGTGTGATGAATTATCATTGTGATGATTTATCCGGTCACCATTAAATGATATACTATAATGATGGGTATAACCTTTCAAAGCTATTCGAAAAAAAAAAGATTATTCATGTAGTATTTAATGAAAGTCATAAGTTCTCCCGTATAAATAAAAATACCGAAACATTATCAGTAAATTCGTTGGAACTTTGTAATTATTAAAAAAAAGATAATCGCCAAAAATATGAGAAAAAATTGTTTAAGACAGTATTGTTAATTGTGATTTTGAAATATGAGATTGATAGAAATCATATAAAATAATTAGGTCTCAATGACTGAGTTGGTTGAGGCGTTATCCAAAAATCTTTTGTTCGACTTGGAAACGTTACATTTTTAGTTTTCTGTGTCTTGTTCTGTTCCATGTTTCGCTTAGATTTATTGGTATTATTATTTTCTTTTTGAATGGCAGGCATAACCGTCATATAAAATCATTCGGAGTTCCGCTAAATAACCACTAAAACCTTCAGCAAGTAGGTAGTGAATTATTTAAGCGTGGGAACCGATTTCATTCTTCCAACCCTATTTCATCTTTAATCTGAAACAAATTGCGGTCACATGGGGAAAGGACACATAAATGCATGCCACTGCAACCTTCATTACGCTAGGGAATTGAATATATCCTTTCCATGTTGGACTATTGCGAGATGAAATTCGCGCAGGTAGACAAAATTACTATTTGCTCTTTCCGTGATTTATTGGCAGATTATTGGCTTTCAGGTCAAACTTACTGCGACTGTGAATCATGCGCGCTTAATATTTCTACTGCTGTGAAACTATCCGCAAAACCGAATACTTTAATGTAATCGATGGACTATACACACGATATTTATTGCACGAATTAACTTAAGGCTAGTTTGGCATCATTTGATGATAATTATATTGCCTCCGTACACGTTCCTCTGCACAAACAAGCCTTCAAATACATTGTGAAAATACAGGTACATCCCCAATAACTAATAATAAACTCCAGTTATTTTTATCAATGATGACCTTCTAACTTAAATAACAGCATATATTTTTATTGTTATAGTGAGTTTTGATAGTTTAAATAGTTTTCAAAGTCTTAATTTTTTAGTCTCCCGTAAACGCACGAAATCGATGGACGTGACCAGTGACATCACCAGTCACCAGTCTCAAAAAGCCAACTTTTTTTTCAACCGGCGCTGTATTTTGTATGGGAGTCGAGACGTTTTTTATTCTCAAAATTACCCGCTTTTAACATTGAGGAATACCAGGTAAAACGTTAGCATCACGTCATTAAAAATCAAAATCAAAAATATATTCATGACCACAACTGATAAATACTTTTTGGTTTTAAAAGCCTGAATTAAAACATTTTTGTCATTTTTGTTTGTAATATGAATGTGGACCACGTGCAACCCTACTGTAAATATTGTAGACTTTAGATGTATTACTCACGTTGACTGGTTGTGAAGAATCAGCAGATTCAGTCGTTCCAACCATACGGTGTTTTAATTTGATGATTATTCATTCGTTTTTAAATGACGATCTTTTAATTCTACGTATAATAATATTTAATAAAATACACGTATTTAGAATCAACATTTGTTAATCTATAAATATATATATGTATAGAAAGTGGTTTATACAGTGGTGAAATTTTTGTAAATCATAAAAAATATCCATTTGTATTTGAAACTTTCCATCATGAAATGTTCCGTGCCTACCTAGGTTATGCTTTATAATATCATAATGGGATTAGTGTTTAAAATATCAACCCAATATCGCATATACCCTAAAGTATTACAGAACAATAAAAATATCATTTTTATGAATATTTGTTTTATTTATAAATGGAATACACATTTTAAACTAAACACGAGAGTTAAATAAAAATTGTATCTCATCTTACCCTAAACAATTTTGGTTATTTTTTTATGAAACAAATCACTTCCCGCAGTGTCTTGAGTTGACAGGAAGCGTATATTTTTCCTTGTTTAATTCCTGGCCACAAAGGCGCGGTGGGCGGTATTAATCCTAACCCTGTCTTGCCAGTATCACCCTTAATGGGTTACCACAAGACCGCTTCGAGAATAACAAGAACTTTTTCCTAAAGCTCGACCGAATAATCAAATCTGGCAGAGGTGTAATAACTCGGGGAGGTCTTTGACATTACCGAAATCATTCTACGGACATTTTGAAAACATTAATAAATATAATATTTAACAAGCCGGTGAATTCACAAAAAAAGAAACTCATTTCAATCTCAAATAATATACGAGAAGAATTTACTTTAACATTTGTTGTAAAAGACTAGTAGATAAATAAAAGAAAATGCTAACAGTGAATTTTATTAGAAACTTTTTATACACACACCTTCCGAGATACCAGTTAGTCCCATTATGCGTAATTGAGCCTAATTATTCATTTATCTAAGCTCAACTGTGCTTCACGTTTAGTAAATATTTATGAGAATTTATTAGTGAAATTTTTCATGGAAATTAACATTTTGAACCAAAATATCAAGAAAGGGACGCAAACATGGATTTTTTTCTTTGCACAAAATGTAAGAAGTTTTATTTTTTTTAAAGTGAAGCAATGTAAGCTACTTAAATATTTGGATGCAATCAAGTCGACGTAAGAAAAAAAAATTATTGTAGTGTAATATATACGGCATTAACGTAACTAAACTAGAGTGAATTATATTGAATTTGGTAAACTAAAACTTTCAGTACTAACTCCAAAATCTGCACAAATTGCAATAAATTATGTATCGTTAAGCTTACTGAACTTTTGTCGATCATTCAGTTTTAACATTAGAATTTGCCTCTACAGATAAAAATTAAAAGCTAAATAAACATTTGGAAACCTTATAATTAACACCTACAGTTATTTTTCCACAGTATCTGCCACAGTTTAAATCTGGTACACAATGTACCGGCGTTGGTACAAAACACTCCCGGGCTAACAGAAGCGGCAAAGGGTGAATAAAACGGGTAATTGCAGAATTAATATTTGAATGCGAGCCAACTTCAGTAGCCCTAAGAGAGAAAAGAAAAAAAAAACAGTGGTCTGAAAAATATTAATCTTTTGTTTAACCGTAGATTTTACTCCTTAGTCCATGGTCCAATATATTTATTAGATTCTACGCCTGCTTTAAATAAGTCTGATGGCCAAATTTAAATTTTTTTAGATTTTAGTGTGTGGCTTTTTTTATTAAGGCTAATGTGTGCCCTGCATTTCTGGAGATAGACATATACCATTGCTGAATTTTCTGTAGGCCTTTTTAAGATGTACAATTCCGTTGTGTATTATTATGATGAATATCTTAAGGTTAAGCCAGATTAAGCAATGTTAGCGCCCGAAATAATTTTTTTACGACTTGATTACAAAACATCGATTTTTCTCTACTTTTTATAAAAACAATATGCATATATTATATACATAAACCTTCCGGAAAAAAATCTAGACGACAGTGAACCATATCAATATTAGTTGTCTAGTTTAGAAGGACTAAGCGCACAAATAGACAGACGCGGATAGCTACTTTATTTTATAATATTTAGTGATTTTGGACCCCACAGACCACATTATCTACAATTATTAAAACACGTAACATATCTTACACCGAATGTAAAAATGTGAAAATAATATTTCAATAAACATCGATATATCAATACTGAATTGAACTGAACTAAATGTAGTTAGCTAAAATGCGAAGTGCAACAAAAGACCTTACATTCCAATGCGTAAACCTTCATAACTTAGATATCATCATCATAGATTACCTTATTATGTCAACACTAAAGTATTAAGAACTTTTACAGTGATTTATTTGTAGGGTATTACCTCCTTGTTATTATAAAAACGAAAAAAAGAGTTGGAGGTCAGTTGGAGGTCAAACACCGGAACATATTTTTTTCGCCATGAGGTGATTTATCATAAAAATAACACTTCACAAATTATTCAATAACTATTATTTTTAGAGATTTTTTTTAACAAAAGTACAATAAATGGGAAATTTAAGTGCAGAAAATATAACAAAAGTAATCAGTGTCCGATTCAATAGTTTTCAGTGGATGCTTGATCCACATTCACGAGTGACGTTAACACTCAACATTCTCAATCACATCTCGACTTGATTGGTTCTGTTCAAATATTAATTTTAACGAGCTTCCCTGAAGTAGATACTATTCACTTTCAGGAAATGGATTTGCAAAATAATTGTTTTAAGTTTATAATAAATGAAGAAAAAAGTAGTTTGACTATTAGATATTATTTACGAATATCGCAATGTAAAAATATTTTTACTTAAACAAACAATAAACTCAATTTAACTCCAGTAAAATCATTATTTTAAAGAAAAAGTGCATTAAATTATTTTCATTATAAAATAATGCAGTATGACCTTAATGCCATCTTACTTACGTCTTCTCAAAATATTTTTTGTTTTTGTTTAAAGGTATTTATCAAGATTAATATTGAAGGGCGATTAGTTTTTTAATGCAATGGAAAACAACAAAAGTATATACTTATCTGCTTTTTTTTTTTTTTTTTTTTTTTTTTTATTGCCGGTAACCCGGGCGTTTATTGACATCAATATTTGTTTACATATTATGTGCGCTACCCGACTCACTAGACAATATCTGTTCTGAGCTGAGAGTTGTAATTTATTCATCTATTTAAATAAGTATATATTTATGGTTTAAACATTGAAATTCAATATTGAATTCTTGCAGATTTGACACATTATTTATAATTCATCTAAAAGCCGGTAAATATCCGCAAACCCTGTTAATTTTGATAAAAATAAATAAATATTTAATTCTTTTATACCAGAATGCCAGTTGATTAAAACTTAAAAATGACAAAGCGCATTTAGTTCGCTACGCGGGGCTATGTTTTTCCCGGGCTTATTTGTCGTGTTATAAATGCTCCGTACGCAAAACGGCTACAATTGCTCCATGCTCATGTTTTGCTTGCACTCAACTCGCCTAGTAGCTGCCACATACCGTTATTCAAATACGAGGCTTCGGCGGTCTGGGTATGAGGTTCGAGGTATTCGGAAAACAATCGCCTGCAAAATAATGAAACGCTGGCAAAAACTATTTCAGACACGCTAAATTATTATTCCGGTGCGATAATTGAGATAATTATGTTATCTAGAATTGCGTAAAAATGTGAATATAAGCGGCCAATTTGGTGCAAAAGGTGTTTTTTAGTTTTTTGGAGAAAATTGCTCTGTCAACCTTTGTTGGCTAATTCTGAGACTAGTCCATAACTAGTGAAATGCAAAATTTTTTTTTGGAAATATATAACTTTTGAAAACAATTATTTTTTAAATAACATAAAATGTATCTCATAAAATTTTCGATGTTGATAATATGCCTGCTGAATTAAGAAGTGATTTAATTGCAGCATCTTCGCTGAGGGATACATCGTTATTCTGAGAAGGGGCGATTTTCTCGGGAGTGGCTAGGATCCTTGAAGAGTTCTAGTATCGATGATGCTTGTACGAATATCGGAGTGAAAAAACGTTTCGACATATTTTCTAAATGTTGCTGGAAATGCCGGCAATGTCAAATAATCAGATTATTTCAAACTTCCACTCTCCCTTTAATTTAACTCCTTTTTTCCTTCATTTCGATTTCCTTACGCGTTACAGAATTCTACGGTAGTGGAAAATGAGCAGTGGGCTCTTAATGTAAATTGTAAAATTAATTGTGTAAATTAAAATGGTATATTTTAAACACGTTGTAAGTTTATATCTAACGCATAATCTAAAATGATTTCTGAAGGTTATTATTTGTCACTTCCAGTTAGACCATTACTTCTTCGCGGAGATATGCTCCTGAGGAAATTGCTGAATGGCGCTATTTAAAAACAAAATCAGTAGAGATAACAAAATGACAAACATAGATATTTTAGAATTCTTCTTACAATCTTCTTAGTAATAGACAGTTTTTCAAACTTTTATGTTCATACGTTTTGCAGTAGACTGTGTCACGAGTACGCGGGTCTTCGCTACCCGGTACCGGGTACCTACCGGGCCCATGGTCTACGCGGGTCGTATATTCATAGCGCGCGGCGCGGCGCGGCGTAGCGCTACGTGAAGCACTCTCTACGGAACGCCGTTAGCGGATGAAGGCAGAGCTCGCTACTCGGATACAACGGCGGCCATTCAACAGCCGTCCATCAAATATACATTTGTATAATTTTATGCGTCCGACCTGCATGCTAAACATTGCCTACAGCTCCCAAATAATCCAAGAGACACCTTCCATTAGTGCGGTGCTTGCGGCAGAAAAGGGAACTTAAAAAATGTGTCTATGGCAGAGACTGGTAGGAATTCTTTTGTCTTAGATAAAAAAATTAGCTCTTGGCCAGTGATAAAGATTTCAAAAACAAATGAAGATGACCGACAAAAAGCTTTCCGTGTATATAAAAACATACGGATAGATACTAAACATAAATGATTTAAAGTTTCAAATGAAAATTGTTGTCACCATATTCTCCATTGTTAGATAACAAAACAAGCCCAGTTAGGTAGTGTGTCAAGTATGAAATATGTCGTTTCAAAAATGATGATCCAATGTGTCTTAATATAAAAAAAAACCTACCTGTATTTCTCCTAATATTGGAATGTAAGCAGATTTTTTTTCGACAAGAACTCAGTAACATAGTATTGGAAAATATTTAACAAATCTTATTAGAGTGACTTACCTTTGGATGTGCTCTCCTAGGGAAGGCCACTTTAGGGTCAATCTGAAAACAAACAAAAAAAACTCTCAAAACTTCATACATAAGTTCAATTGTTACAACGCTTTTTGTAAAATACATTATCCACAAAACATGTTCAAATATACCAACAAATCATTATTGCTCAAGACCATGCGTTTATCCTACCATTAACGTTCCATTAGTCAAAAGGGTTTCAAGGAGCAGACCTTTCTTTCAACGGACTCCCTTCCAACCCTCCTTACCGTACCTTTCAACTTGACATTTTAACAGATCTTCACTAAGAAAGAAAAGAGGCATAGTGTGCTTGCTATAGAAAGGAAGGTAGCCAACGCACATTCGCCATTTCATTTCTACCGTCGTAAATTAACGGGAAGGGTGCGTTCTTTTGATTTATCCTATGAAGAAAAACATATCTAGGCAAATCCCGTGCAGGAGGAAAAAACGTGAACGGAGGGCGTCCCCTCAAGTTTTGCTTCGACTGCAAAATCCTTTGTTTTAGTAAAACCTATTACGCGCGCAAAAATGCTGTGCCCACCATTTCAAATGTGACCTGCGGATATGGTTTATTTAATTTTAAATAGTGCCACGTTCACGAAATTACAATAAATTACGAAAATATTAAAAGAACTGGCATTATAATTTTTGCAAACCCTCATTAAAAAACAAAAGCTCTTATTTGTGGAAGACATATCAGAGAGAACTTGGCAAAATAAGATAAAACATTCTTATAAAAGATTTATATTTTTTGAAGAGGTTATATGTATTAAATTGATCTAAACAAAGTTATTTGTGTTTTCATGTAATAAATAATGTCATCACAAAGTGATAAGCTTTCAGAAGAAATTTTCTTCGAAAAATTAATTCTTATAAGTTAAAACACGGCATTTCTATGATTTCAGTCGCTAAATTTAATTGACCCAATCCCATCGTTGCTCCAATCAAAATATTTTCTTTAGGTACAGCCGTGTAACATATTTGTTAAAATAGCTGTTTATTTGATGTGGCTTGTTGACTCAGAATATTTTTATTTACCCGAGGAACACAGAAAGAGTCGAGGATTACACTGATTCACGATGTTTTAGTTGTAGACGAGAGAGATATGGAAAAAAGCGATTTTCGTATCGTTTATATCAGTTCCCAGCGGCTCTAGGGACGGAGCCGCCCCACGTCAAGTGGGTAACGCGGCTTATGCAAGCACATTAGTCGAGATATAGAGTTACATCAATAGAGCCTTCGCATTGGATTCCACCGTATATGTCGGTTGAATTCAAACCTGCTCAGAATACTCGAATACCGTTGTCGGAATTAGAAGTAAATTTGTTCTTAGATATTTTTTGTTCCTTGAAAATGTTCATGTTGTTAAATCGGTTGACAATTTTTAATAAAAGATAAAGTAAAATTTGCATTTTACGCTGTGTTTTTGAGTAAAAAGTGTGGATCTTCATATTTACGCTATTTAAGAATTCTATTTTAAATTTAAAAGAGTTGTTCACATTTTATTCCGGAATGTTTAAACTCTTATTTCTGTTGGCGTAGGTAGTAACCTCAGGCAGAAACAAAAAATATAAATCTTTTATGGAAAAGCATTGTCAAACCCATGTCTTTTTAAGTCGTCGGCCTAGTCAGCATCACGGCATAACACGGACCATTTAAAATCTATTTACCCATTCGCACATATCTTGCGCCGATAAATCGTCCAAATGTGAAGGATAAATATTTTTTACGATTTTTTATAACGCACTATCGATATTCCTCAGTAATGGCCTCAGAAAAATATCTCCGAAAGGAAAACCCATTTTCTATTCTATTTAAACCGCTTGACAAAAAGATAATTTATTGTCTGACTAAGCTGGAATCATGAAAAATTATAAGCATATAAATTTTAGCTTTTCCGCTCGTATTTTATTATTTTTTGCAAATTTCATGATTTTTTTCTGAGCCCTTATAGAGTTAAAGGAATACATAGAGTATATTATTAATTAATTTTTTTGCAGGTAAATTTTTAGTGTTTTGTACTTAGGAAGGAATATTATTATGTTAGATTACGTTAGGGTAGGAATATTGTTAGGTTGATTATATTACATACATAAAAAAAAAGTGATAACCCAATAACATGTTATAACCCTTAATGTTCACATCACGCAAACATTATTTTAAAAAATAGTTGTATAAATACTAGAAAAACAAAAAAAAGTGCATACAAATGCCAGTAATATACATAGAGTCGTTTTTTAAAATTTCACGATTCTAAATAAACCTTTCAGGAAAAGGACTTACTTCGAAGAATTTTATTTTTCATTTACTATTTTTGTAATAGTAAATGATATACAGACGTGGAAGATTAGTAAGTAGAGAAATAAATGAAACCTTTCTGGGTACCTCCACCCGCCCAGACGCAGACGGCCAAAAGTTTTATTGGGTGAAAAAAGGTAGCGAAATCCGCTCACCTTTTGGAAGATTTGCCGATTTTATTCTCTGAACCCCCGATACCGTGAGCTCCGAGTTTTATCAATCGTAGAACATTAGTTCAGCTTTTATACTTTATTTATGATGTAAAATAGAAGGTTTGGGACACTTTACTTGTAAACTGACATATGAACTGTAACTTACCCCAAACAAAAGGGACAGTTTATACTCCATACGAAGATAGTACATTTTCTAGAGATGAACAATTTCGTAAGAGTGATTTTTGAAAGCATACAAGAAACGTTGGGGTGTAAAATTTTATTAGTTTTTCAGCAAATTGAATTGAGAAATAATTAAAGGTGTGGATTAGATAATAATTTATAACTTTCAACAACAGCAAAAGTATTTGTACATTGGAACTATGGCAATGGTTAAACAAAGTTTCAGTTTAATTAATATTAGCCACAATCGCTTTTTGCGTGAATACATTTGTCATCTGACTTTTCTTATGTGTTTTAAAAGTAAAGGTTTTACACTGGCTGTCGTTGTAAATAATTCAAACAATAGAGTGTTTTATTTGCTTTGAAAAATAAAGTAAGGAGGCCCATTAGACATAATGAGATTCAACCTTCCGATAGCTTCCAAATATAAAAAGCAGGATTTAAATAGCCAATAAATCAACGTCGTATTTAACTAAAATCGGTTTCACGACCATGTAGATTGGCCGTGATACTCCAGATAGTCCAAAATGTAACTCGGCGGTCAGCAATCTAGGAAGCGGCCACCGAAAAACGGTCGCTCTCATTGAATTAACAAAGTATAATGCTTATTTATTGCCAGTTAGACAAGGCACGCTAACCCATGTTGTGTGCAAACCAACCTACCTCCTACCAACCCCTAACCTAACCCTACCCCTGCCTAGTAGCTAGCCCGTGAATTGTGGATGTCATGGAAATCCGTATATGGTATCCTATCCACTGAATGTGCCTGTGCCTGTGCCTGTGGTACTGCGATATAATTTAACATTTGGATACTTTATGGCTCTTTTATCAAGTGTAACTTCGACAATCGAGGAAAGGCAAATTTTGATACATCGCTTTAATCTAGTAGAGGATTTGTGCGGAATAAATTTATTTCAATAATACTACTATTATTTGAAGTTGTACGGAAGCGTAGGTTTATGGTGGAATATTGATTTACCTATCAACTAATAATTTTAATACGTACCTAACCTACTGTTACTTGCGCAGTGTGCACTTGCGCAGTTAATCAGAACAATTCAATAAAATTACGATTTGATGCATTTCTTTCCGATCAATAATTCTTAACGATACTATTTTGCTATGTTACATTTGATTACTAATTGGTGTAGTAAAGACGTGTGCAATGATATCGGTATTTTTCGACTTATCAAAATCATTCAAAAACATTAAATTCGGTTGTCTATACATATTGCTCAACTGTGGTTCAATGAACTCAAATTTGCTTTGAGTTTAAGTATCATTTTCAAAACTCGAACGGATTGGGTTAAGAATTCACACAAGCAAATAAAACACATGAAATATAATTTTTTTCCAAAAAAATATTTTAAGTATTTAAAGTCATTTTCAAGATTGGAGTTGTCGAAAATTCATATTATCCCGAATTGAATTGTGCAGATTGAGTTATATGCAGATTTATCTTGACTCGATCTAGAGAAGACAAACATAAAGTAAACCAATTTTCATTCATTTAAGGAAAAGTGGTTTTTAAAGTGAGATTGTTTTTTTAATCTGCTTAAATTCAAATGGTTAATTGATCGATTCTTTATGAGTAACATTTCCATTCCAAACTTTCATTATCTTTCAGGTGGCAGCGATGCCGAAACTTCGAGCGTATTTTCTAGCGCATTTAATATCTGGCTCAAACTGGCGCGTTCTCCTTTCTCCCGTGCCCCCGTTAATGCAAGAAGATAAATTCCCACAATCACCGGCTCATCCGCTCGGGGGAGAGCGCGAAACGCGCCGCCCAAAAATGAGCGAAAAAAGTATCGAGTTAATAAAGCGGAGTTTAGTTGCGGCTGAAAATCGAGAGACGAGCCTTTTCGCTTAAAGCGAGATTCATTCTGACAAAAAGTCGACGGTTCGCTGCCGGCCTGGAGCAAATCGGCTTAGGGGTGTTGCGGCTCGCGCGACATGCGCGTAAAAGGCATGCCGCTGATAGATCCATTGCGACATCTCTCTCTTTCTCATAAACTATGCATGTAACAGAAAAGGAGGTTACGGCGGTCCGTGGCTCCCAGTGGCCCGGAAACCGTGCTGCATTTTGCCGCCCTACTGAGTATGACGTGTGCCTTACCTACTTATGGCGGTTATTTATGGGCTATTGTAAGACACAAGATGACACTGCTTTTCCATTGTGGTATTTTGATGATATTTTTTACGTATATCTATTGCTCTCGTTTTTGCATCAGACGGCTTTTATTATTATTGCCGTATTTTATTTTTATGATCGTATTTATTTTGAGTATAGTAATTTTTCAGCCAAAATTTTATTGTGGTTATAAAAATCATTTTTATTTTATAAGAAAACCTTAAATACATTAATAAAAAAATTAAAAAGTGATCATTATGGACTGGACAATAGTACCGGATGGCCGGAAAAATGACTTTCAGTATAAAAATATTTCATATATCGAGCTTTTCTAACAAAGTGAAAAACACTTATTAAAAACAACATTATACTCAAAGATTTAAGGTTGGTCGCTTTACGTTTAGGGAAAAGTTACGTAATTTCAAAAATAATTCAGAACGACGAAGACCCGGTTTTTGTGTTCGCTCAAAAGTTGATATTTTTCGCTGTCTCCCGACTCTCGAGATACCAGAGGACTTTCTCAATTGAAAAGATCTCGCCGGCTGATTCGGGGCGAGAGAGACAGCTCTCGTATCTGGCGTTTTTTTGTATCCCCTCGCTTCCGTCTTGAAAGCATATGCATGCATACGATTTTTCTTTAGAATAAAATACATTCCGTGACTTAAGAGTTATTGGTGACTTTCATCTAAATCTATAGGATAGGGAGCAGAGAATAGAACGTACAGAGTACAGAAGCTCATGTTTTTGTGTCTACTCGTGTACGCATTCTTTACATAAAATAATAGCACAAACAAAATAAAAAAAACACTCAAGAAATGAATGAAAATCAATAATGTTCTAAGCATTTCTTATTCATTTCTCTTATTGTGAAAATGTTCCTTAGAATACGATATTTCGTGCTCTTATTTTTTAAATAGCGTACCAAAGAAAACACGACTAGAAAAAAACTGTAGCGATATAGTAAAAATCTATCTAATCAACGCGCTAGTATCCAATACACCCTTTATGAAAATATATCATGTTCTGTTAGGCACTTGATGAAATCCTGAATAGGTTTTATAATAAAAGTTACGAAAACACGTGGATATTTCGTAAATTGTAGGTTCTTCTACCAAGTAAAACACTTCACGCACGCACGAAACGATAGTGATAAAAATGAAAAGTTCACTCCGTGTGGGATACATACGATAATGTAAAGGAATTTTGGCACGGACCTCGTACATTCTGTAATTTGAAGTTCCCCTCACCGCTGAGACTCTCCACAGAGCCCTAAATTTAGTGGCTCCCCGGTAAGTTAGATACATTGCCAGCCAAACAGGCGTTAGGTGAAAGAGCGTTAGTTAGACGCTCCCTGATAATAATAAACGTAGAGGCGAAACAAAGAGTTACCTCCTTAACCGTATACTCTCCCGATAGAAGTAGCAACGGATAGCAGTTGCCAGGCTTCTCTCTTCGCTCTGGCACCGGTTAGCGGGTATCAGGGAGCCAGGAGGTGGTTGGACGGAGTGAATGGCTATAAAATAATTTAGTCGGCGATTTTCGGTTTAGCACGGCAAAGACGGGTGATCATTATTTCTTTATGAGGCTGCTAGCACATAGAGCTGAAAAGTGTTGCCACTTCCACAGGAACAGCAGATTCGCAGCAGATTGGCGGCTTTATCAGCACCCATCTTTTCCATTGTTTGTCAGTCGATTTTCAACTGGTAGGTACCTTCGCATCAACTCGATTGTCATGGAAATAGAGGAACTCATTAAAGGCGCACAAAGGAAAGTCTAGTTTGCCCAACAACAACTTCATGATATTAAAACGATGTCGACCTACAAATTACCTGATTTTTAATAAAATAAATGCGAAAACCTAGTTAATCAGTCGTTAAGATTATGCATAACCATAGAATAAAGAAGAAAACAAGTTAAGCGGGTACTGTGATGCACAAGTCTGATGATTCTCCGATTAAATTTCATATGCAGAACTGTGTTTCACAATCATTATGAAATTCAAATGGGATGGCGATAATACGCGATGTCATGCAAGTGTGAGACCAAGGGCGTGCTAAATGGGCTAGAACCAAAAGGTACTAAGTCAGATTGAATAATTTTTCTCTCTGCGAAAACGGTTCTCAATTCAATTTACATAGATACATTCAAATCATATTGTTCAAAGTGACATTACTTAACGGAAATCAATAAGAATGGCGAATTTAATTTAGTAACGAGACATTTTAATAACGGTGCAATAATATCGAATAAATCGCCAGTCTATTAAGTAGAATAATTTGAAGCAAACCAGAAGCAGAGCGCAGGGTGTTGGAGATGGTGAACCGCGTAGGTACCTAGTACTAGTAGTACCTACGGAACGAGCTCCAGTGCTAGCGGATATAGGTAGGTACCTATATAATACTAGTTATAATACGGGTGTATACGTTTCTCTAATGCGGACGGCATAAGGACGAAATTGGTTCATCGGGGCCCGCATTCTGGCGAAGTGAGTGCTTACCTAAGCTGGAAACTGTAAAGTTTTCCTTTAAATTAATCGCTTGAAAGAAATATCTCATTATGGTGATTAGAAGCAATCGCGAGTGCTGAGAAGATAAGTGGTTTGATGCTGGTTTATCTGGATGCATTCGCCCGAGGAAAGTTTTCATCTCGTTTCTCGGGCTTATGTAAATTTGGTTAAACTATGGTAACTTAAACTTTTTTGATGTCAGAAGATACTTAGTCGGCCTGTAATTCATGAAGAGATGATTTCTTTTTACGTGGAGTAAAATGAAAATTTGTTTTCATTCGATCATAGCCATTTCAACTAAGGAATTAAAATGAAAGGGAGAAACTAATAAGTATCGCGAAGCATAATACTACACGGAGAAAAATTCGTACTGATAGTTTATTAAGAATCTCTTAAAATTATTGAATATCCGGTAAAAAACAGGATTGCAGGCCCTTAACGAACAAATCAATAGGTTTCCTGATAAACCTTTAGTACAATAGGAATATATTATTACATTTCGTCATTATATATTATCAAGGCAAATGAAAACGTGTTCCGATATATTTGCAATTTACTAAAAAAATATCAGGAAATAGCCTGAAATCCCGTTTTTAATCGGATGACCAAAAATTTTAAGAGATTTTTAATAAATTAGCAATACTCATTTTTATCCGTGTAGTAGGTTACATATGTATAGGTTTTCTGAAAAACATTGCATAAAGGGTACTTTAATTTGACTTATATAATTTCTGATTTGTGAAATGGGCAATAAAATTGTCGTATAAATTTAAAGAAAGGTCTGAGAATAGGTTTTCCACCACTAAAAAATGAAAAAAATGTGTATCAAACTTTATTAATTTAATGGCTATGATAAAGTACATTTTCCAGGGAAGACCATGATATTTGAAAGGTGTTATAATTTTGGGTAAAGTCTATTTTTAAGGGCCCACTATTCGAATTTCATCCAATTTCCGAGATATTTTCCTTAAAAGTTTGAAGTTTTTAAGCTCTTAAAAAAATATATGTTATTCTTTAAGATAGTATCTATTTGTTCCAAAAGCCGAAACGGTAATTATTTGAAATTCCCTCGATAGAAATAAATCGCAAAGTATGCTCCGAAAAATATTATTAACACTTTTATTTCTGTTATTTTACAAGTTATATGTATGAAAAAAATCACAATGCTTCTTTTAATGCTACTCAATAGACCCCATAAGTAATTTTTGCTATTTTTGAAATACGCCGTGATTTATTAAACATTTTCACAACTGTCGCTTACGCCTATTGCTTTTAAATCATATTTATTATAGCGCGCTCGCTCCGACTTGCAGATTAAACTATCTTTCTTTGAGAAGTTCATTCGCCAACTCGAGGGCTTTGGGGGCAGACGTGTCGTTCATCGTTCTATGATCTACAGACGTGCGATTACGTGCAAATATTTGAATTTATAAAGATAATTTTTACGCGTGTAAAGTTTATGAGTTAATAAATATTGTTTTTTCAAAGATGGGAAATACACGAAAGATATCCCGTATTTCAAAGAAAAAATGTTATCTCATAAAATTATATCCTATCTAATAGGTGAGAAGAAAAAAATACAATTTTTGATTTATAAGCTTATATTTATTATAAACGATAATTTACTATAAAAATTAATAATTCATATTTTTATTTATGTATTGTGTAGTAAAAAGTTATTATTTTTTTTTCAGAATAGGTACTTTGGGAAATAAAACTAATTCCAATGCATTAGAAATTACGGGGTAAATTTTTATTAATTTAGTTTTCTTGTTGTCTTGTCTCTTTTCTTGTTCCTATACGATCGTGATTTATTTGCGAATTAACTTTCTACGTACACAAATACACACGTCACTTTACATCTGCTCCTTAGAGTAATATTACTCTAAGATCTGCTCTAATGATTCACAATGCAACGATGTCCGAAATATAATATAATATGTAATAATAATATGGGCCACCTGTTTCAAATAACAATACTCGAACGTGGAATCCAGAAAAATAATGAACGGGCCAGCGAAAAAAGCTATCGAAAGTTCTGAAACTGTGGGGAATATAATTTAATAAAATAAAATACTTCTTTGTTTTAAAACCACGATATTTATTAATTTAAGAACCGACCGGTTTCGCTTTACTTAAGCATCATCAGGGTACAAATTAATACTAAACAAGAAGTACATAATGTGTGCATATATATAACAAAATATAGAGGGAGACAACATGATACAAATATAAGCAACACAAAGACGGTCATAAAATACATTAACATAAGTGCACAAGTAATGGAAAAACCGCTAGATAATTATGTAGACTAATGGGTTATACGAATAAATCGGGAGAAACAAAACATCAACTGGCAAGGTGGTAAGGAGGTAAGGAGAACTGGGAATTTTTTATGGGTTTATTGGAAACAGACTTAATATTGGACTACTTGATATGTCTAATTGATTATTAAGTATCTGACTTTTGGTTTTTACAGCTTTTTTAATTTCTAGTGCCTCTAAATTGTTTAGTCTGTTACCATGCCCGTTTTTATGTAAGATGTTAGCACCGGTGCTATGACAGAATGTATGATCTTTATCGATCAAATGATTTGCAAATTCGGAAAAACCGTTATTATTGAGGTTTTATTGATGTTTTGTTTTTCCCGATTTATTCGTATAACCCATTAGTCTACATAATTATCTAGCGGTTTTCCATTACTTGTACACTTATGTAAATGTATTTTATGACCGTCTTTGTGTTGCTTATATTTGTATCATGTTGTCTCCCTCTATAATATATTTGTATCATGTTGTCTCCCTCTATATTTTGTTATATATATGCACACATTATGTACTTCTTGTTTAGTATTAATTTGTACCCTGATGATGCTTAAGTAAAGCGAAACCGGTCGGTTCTTAAATTAATAAATATCGTGGTTTTAAAACAAAAAAGTATTTTATTTTATTAAATATGTCAAACCACAAAGTGATTGCTTTCTACAATAATATAATTTAGTTCAGTGATGTTATTTTTTATGTCGGAAGGAGGCCCTGAAGAAAATAATTTCTCTCAGAGCCTGTGTCATCTTTGAGAATGCTGTATAGAGGGTCTTTTTTGAGGAGGAGGGAGTGAACCTGTCCTGAATGTCAACTGTACAATTTCTTCCCAGAATTAACTTTATTGTACGTTTTTTGACTAACCGTATCTTGGTGTTCTATTTTCAATAAACTCTTTAATTATGTTTCAGATGTGAAATCTATACTCTGCTACAGAATGTTTTGCCCAAGTCTTGTAAAGATGCAAAGGCACGGACGTAACAATAAAATCATTTGAGCCCTTTACTGTTATTTAAAAGGTCACTTGAAGTGCAGTTATAATCAATGATTTTATTTTTTTCTAGCTTCCACGAATAATTTGAAAAGGCATTATCTAAGGATTATACTCTTAAGGAGAATATAGAAAATGTAGAAAGGTGAAACGGATTTAAGATTTTCGACGAAATTATTGTGTTGTGAAATATTTATTTTGTTATTTATTACTTTATTTTTTTTTACAGTTTTACCGTACGCGGTCTTGTTGTAGAGTGGTATATCTAACTGTCATGGAAAGTTTTTTTCTGAGCTTTAAGAGAAAGGTTTCTTAAAGATACTGGAGTTATTCTAGGGCTATGTTAGATTTTTAACATCGATCACCGTAATGCTTGCCTTCCTGAATAAATCTAATTTTATTTAATCATTTACGGCCAAGATGTTTTTGACAATGGTGTGTTTTTATCTTTCTGTATTCCAATCATTTAGCTTTGCTTCTAGGGTTGTGCCCCAGTATTGCTTTTTGGAGACTGTAAACGGATCTCTCGGCATTTAATGAAACTGCAGCAGAACAAAGGCTGTTGCTATATTGACGTTCATGGTATGTTTTGCTCAGATTGACGATAAGGTTTCCAGATCCGCATTTCGCTCGAAGCATGTTTAGGGTAATAAGTTTATAGTTTAGGGTTCTTTCACCGTATTTATGGGAACATTTCAGAACCACCAATCTTTCATTTTGAGTGAATCTTGTGCTTGTGATTAAATTATATTTGACAATTTAAACAAATAATATTTAGAGAAGTTAAAAATAAAATTGAAAGTTCACTGAAAGCTTAAACTATTAAAAGTAGTAATTTCATAAAAATGTAAATAAATAGAGCCCCTTTCACATTTTAGAATGTAATTTTATGTTGCTTACATGTTTTATTACTCTTTATAATTATTGAATTGTATAAATGAATAAATAAATAATTACAAAAAAGTCTTCTGATTTGTAAGTCCTCAGGAAGCACTAAGGATCTTTCTATCTCTCTTTATAATATAATAAATTTGATGAGCATAAAAATGTAAACGTGTATATAATTTATATAAATGTACAAAAGTAGATATTACACGTGTATAAATATTATATTGCGCATATTATACAAGATGTCGGGGGTAAAGTGCACAAACTTCGGGAGGTGATTCTAATTGATAGTACAAGTAAAAAAGAAAAAAAACTTTTTTTGGAATTCCAACGTTTTAAGATAGTTTTCGAGTAAAAAAGTTTAATTTTTTGTATAGAAAAAAAAACAATTTCTTCTACGGAAAATAAATTTTTGTGGAAAAAATTTGGAAATTCGAATAATTTCCATTTCATTTTTACTTCTTCTAGCATTTAGAATAACCTCCTTAAGTTTGAGCACTTTACCCCCGGACACCCTATAAAGATAACCATATAAGAAAAACCTTATTGATGTAAAAATATATTTATTGATTTTATAAAAGTTATAAATTACTTTTATAAAAGTGAGAATAGTATTTTAGTAAAGTAAAGTAATTTTTATACCTATACAAATAACTTTCGTAAATGTTTTTTGTAAAATTAAAAAAAATAATAATTAATTAAATCCGTAATAAAACCCATATTTTGAGAACCATCTTCATTTCGACTCGGTTCTCATTTGCTCGCTGCTAACTAAAAATGGTTCTGTTTTTCTAAAATTGCAATAGATGTCGGTAATTTAATTTCATAATCCCCAAAATTATTCCTAATACGAATTCAGACACCTCTGTCGGATTCTTTTAACACTAAATTTTGTGGGTGTTGCCCAAATCTAAATTCTTTACGCGGAAAGCGGGCCCTTAACATCCTCAAACAGAGCCATGAGCCAGGGTTTCACACAAACGAGAAAGTGGCCGACCCAGCTACATAATATTATATCAAAGCTAACTAACGCCTTGCAAAGCCACATATTTGCATCTATCTATGTGCGAACTTTCCTACTTTGACCCTTTTGCATTTATACCAAAATGATGTTATAAAGCAGAGTTGCCGCAGGTTTTGTCGCGGTGATGGTATCAGGACTTGGGCATCAGAAGATGGTGCGGTTAAACTTTATACACCACCTAAAACTACTTGCAACGAATCACTTTTTTCAATTAGAAGGCCAAAGTCACTGAGAACTTTGATGATTTACACGAGCACTTTGATCGTTATTGGGTAGTGGAACAACTGAGAGGTTGAGAACAAATTTACATGATTGACCATTCGTTACTTGTTTGCAGTCAAGATTTGATAACTTCTTTTCAATTATCCAAGAAAAGTTAGCTAAAGAGTCATTTAATATTTTTATTTGATAATTTTTAATTCATTTCTGCTACGGTATATCATACGTGGTAGTATTAATAAATAATAGTTGTTAATATACAAAAATAATTGTGCTTTTATTGAATTAATGATTCTTCAGTTTTGTAATAAGATAGGTTGAGGAATGATTCAGAAAAAAATGTCATTTAAATAATTTTAAAAACCAAAAATATAAACCCGTAAAAACAAACTTTTTAATTATAAGCAATAATTAGTAGCCTGAAATATCAATACAAATTGAAAATATCTCCCGAGAAAAATAAATGCCGCCAACGGGAATTGAACCCGTGCCTTTTGATGTCCGGTCAGGTGCTCTGAAAGCACTGAGCTATGTCGGCATATTTCCAACCCGCCAAATGATTCAATATGTACTAGTACCTCAATCAACAATTACTGCTTATTATATTTTTTTAACCTGTAAACAACCAACTTTATTTTTGTAGGAAATTCTTTGTTAGTTCTAAATTTTTCACTAGATGGCGTCGAGACATATAATATCTTCATTTATTGGTGAGATATTTTCAATTTGTATTGATATTTCAGGCGACTAATTATTGATTATAATTATTTTTTATCCTTTATGCTATGCATAAAACCTTGTCTTTTAAACATTAATTTATCATTAAAAAATAACAAACTTTTTTGTTTGTTTTTATACATCTTTTTAAAATGACTTTTAAATTTTTTTTTTTTTTAGTTTAAACGTTCCTACCCAGGACCTGGAGTCGACAACTCAACCAACCGGGCAAAGTGGCGATCGGGTAGGACCGACATTTGTTTCGTAAATAAACTGCTGTGATATCATCCGATTTCAGAGAAATTCGTAACGTCCGCACGTGATTGTCACAAAAAGTTGAATGAATTAATTTTTATCAATAACGAGTCTATCTGCCGGGTTTCAGCTCGATCGGATGTCGTAAAGTGGGTTAATTTTAGCTTTGGAGATTGCATTCATTCATTGCAGAAATAAAAAGTGTAATTAAAATAAACATATTTAAAAAAACGATTTTTATAAAATCAGCACCCGATTTGTAACATTTTGATTAATAAACAGCGATTAATGTTTTATGATGACAGCCACAAGCGTTAATACTAAGGTTTTCAAAAACCTCATTGTTTCAACATGAAATATTTATACTTATTTGAAGTAGTGTGAACTCAACACAAATAATTTTATAAGTGGTAAGTACCTGTATAAGTAGAGTTGAAAACTAAACTATTCTGAATTAGTTGTTAACTAGCATTGAAACGTGGAGAAAAGTTGCACCGCATCTACGTGCCTAAGGGTATGAATGCGGCACAATAATACCATGATCCTTCCTAACACAACGCGGGAGAGCCGAACAAAAGGTATTTAAAAAGTTACTTGCTTGCATGTTAAGGATTACGTAAAAATGGGGAGTGGTTAACTTATGTATATAAATAAAAACGTAAATGTTCATTTTTTCAAAATCTTAAATCTCCGAAAGTTCTTCCTACGATTAGTTACATCTATTGCTTTGAAATTTTAACACAACGTTGCATTTGAATACACGTTTGTTTTTACCAATATTATAAAGATGTTACCTGTGACAGGTAAAAACAGACTTTTTTAAAAACAGCGCCATCTGTTAGACATAAAAGCAACACGCGCTGTTGATTCTCTATCGGCACGGAGCCAATGCAACGCGTGGCGGGATGCAGCTAGTTATGAATAAAATGCGTACAGAAAAATCGAGGAAATTCAACAGATATTCTAAGAAATAATAATGTATCAGAATAGTTTGAAGACCTAATTTATTGATGAATTCTTAAAAAAGATCTAGAAAATATATATCAAATGTAATGGTCCCAGTAGTTTAAGTTAAAATTTAGTAGGTTCAAAGAGCAGAGGCTCGGTAGTTTGAAGCAGCTGTTGTTAGCTTTCCTATACTCTTCATTGATAGTTTTCGCCGATATTCAACCGTTATAACCGCTATACCTTGTCTTGCAACCCATCGTATATGGAGTAAAATGTTTTACCCGCTTGAATTAACGTGGGATGTCAATTTAATATACTAAATAAAACTAATGGTTGTGGTGATTCTTTTAGTTAGAAAAATATTGACCTTTGACTTTGTAGGGTTTAAAACTCATTTATTTGTATTTCTTGGACTATGTAACAATTTTGGACATATTCGTTGAAAACATTGAAAAATAAAACTGTATTAAACAAAAATGTTTAAAACTCAAGCTTGGGAAGGAAACTACTAGCCACAGACATAATATTCCATAAGAGCCTCTAAAAGACAGATCAGACCGTGGCATCGAAACATTATAAAAATATTTTTAATATGTGTGATTTATTCGTGATTGGAAAGAGGAATGATTATTCTTCTCAGTTTCCCTTGAATATTTATACAAAATTCCATGGATAAAATCCTATAAACTGTCAATATGTATCGTTGTCAATACTTAAGTTGGATTTTGTTCATTGATAGTTGAAAGTTAACACTATAAAAAATGAAGTAAGCTTTTACTTAAAAATTCCCTGCACAACGGGAATGTGTTTTCTAAATACAGAATTCTTTCAAAGATATGGAATTTTGACTCAAAATGGTTCGGTAAGTTTTTTGCTCACATATTCAAGTTTGATATTAAAATATAATTTTTCTAGATTATTTAAAATACAAAAATCAGAAACATAAATTTAAATAGGTAGTTTCTAAAATGGAATTAGTTTTTATGACAACTTTAAAAATTAATAGCACATTTAAAATTCTCGGACGCATTCTGAAATGCGAACAGAAATTTCACAATCATTGGGACTTGTTGGTAAAAACATTTAAAAGCTTGAAGGGTTAAGAAAATTATTCAATTTCGTAGGGCAAACTCCGTCAAATGCATTAAATTATTTGAAAAAAAACATAGATAATTTTAGTAAAACTTCTAAATCGAAGGTTGAGTTGTGGAACACTATTTTTTCACAGCTTTTTCAGCACGACTATTTTCAGCTTCCAACGTCATTTTCATCTTCGAACATAATGATTTACCTTAAACATACATACAAATTTGTGTATCGATGGCTAAAAAAGACATCATCTAGATTTTGCATGCAGACTTTTTAAATTATCGAAGAAAGCAACCACTTTGTGGCTTGCCATTTCATTACACAGTGGCTCAAAACAAAGTAATTTGTGTTTAAGTTTTTTTTTAAATAATAAATTGTTCTATATGAAATATTAATTGAAAAAAGTGTGAGAAAGTCCAACCAAGACATATAGTCACTACAATTAGCTACCTATATTATTTACTATGACAATACTTATAGTAATTAAGCCTGGTGCGTGTAAAAACAATACCTCACGTGCCCCATACAAAACGGACATTCTACCTTTAGAGTAACGAAAGTAGTTAAATACCTTAAAGATTGTGATTCTTTATAACCTAAATGAACATAAAAGCTGCACTAATCTGAAAGTCATGCGTTACGCAAATAAAAAAGACTTATAAACATCCAGTAGCAAGATGGGCACCCTTTTCAATTACATAATGTTTTTTAAAAGTAAATTGGGATCTCAATTTTTGAGATAGGTATATATAAGATATATACTATGGTGCTAAGCCACATAGTGATGTTGGTACCTATTTAAATTTTAGTATTTAAAATATGCAGTTCCTTTTAAAAAAATATTCAGCTTGTGGAAGGAAAAGCTCATTACTTAAAAGGAAACTGAGCCACCTCTCAATATGTAATTCAAATGGCCATAATTTGATATGAAAATTATGTAAAACCTCTTGACGAAGGAGACTGAGAGTAGGTAAATCCCTTTACTATATTATTATTATTACGATGGTGGATATATTTCAAAGTAAGGTGTGTTCCCAAAGCGAGTTACACCTGCTGGAAATTCGTTAGCACTCACGTGCGCATATTAAGCGTTGTATACGAACCCCATATTAGAAACAAGCTAAAGGATTAAACTGCGAGTCTACGAAGCCAGTCTTAATTCTGGCTACAGGGAAGATTTAACCCTCGGTTAGAGAAAGCTCATTTCTTGAAACATATTCTGAATATGAAATTTTAACGAATCAATGAGTTTCATTATAATTTTGAAAGGAATGGCTTGTAAGATGATACGCAACAACGATTTTAATTTCGGCATGAAAACGAGATTGAGAGTGGATTGAAGAACAAATAATCATGACAATTTCAAAAACTAAACTATCTGCAAAAATAATGGGACATTGAACTAAGGCTGATGAAATGTGCACTGGAGGTTATTCATCGCTAACCCGCCCTGGTATAAGTAAGAGATGGTTTCTCCTTCAGGGCCCTCACAAGAACTCTATTTTTTTGGTTAAACGACTCTACATTTATTATAAAAAAGAATCCAGAACCCAGTGTCCCTGCATAGTGGTTAGGCTGCAGGATACCTACAATATACACAAGAACATAATTAACAGTATTAAAAGTAGCAGCAGTCCACAATGGAGTGCTGGTACCTACCCTGATGTAGGCATGGAACTGGCAGAGAAAAGATTAAAGTAGACTGAATGCTGTAGAAATGAGATCCCTGAGGCGTATGGATGGTAAAACCATGTATGATCGTGTGAGAAATGTGGCGATCCGCAAATCGTGCAAGACTGATGTAAGAGTAATGAGTAAGATCAAGAAAGGGACGCTTAGATGGTTTGGGCATGTAGAGCAAAAGGCAGGAGTGTAAGGAGAATATACGATGCAAATGTGAATGGTAGCAGAAGTCGGGGACGCCCGAGGAAGATATCGCACGACCAAGTGGACCAGATACTTGAGTCGGGCCATGTCAAGAGTCAGAATAATAAAAGAGTATGTATGAATGTGAATGAGGCAAGGAGTGTGTGCCAAGACCGAGTTGTTTGGCTTTCCGTCCTCTCTGCCTACAATTGCGGGGAAACGGTGTGATGGTTAGTTAGTTAGTCAGTTAAAATATGTACAGGTATAATTACAATAAAATAAGCCTAAAAATAATAATGGACGAAACAGCTGCTTAAAGACTAGGCCATCTGTAGAGATAACAAAAATAAGAATTAAAATGAAAAAGAAAACACATTACATACAATCATGTGTTCATTGTAGCATTCTACATTTGAAATCTACCAATTCGAACATTACAAATTTTAAGGGAGAGTATTCCAGCCGTCCGGGCGGCGTCCCATCGAGAATGCGCATGGCGATCAGTCTGCCCGTACACAAAGATCGACTACCACACCCCTCCGCCGGATTACCTGATTATGCCCTGAAAAAAAAAATGGAATGTGCAGTTGTGCATAGATCTTTCTTGTATATAATATGTCTAGGACGAAGGACGACCACTCATTTTGGAATGTATATCCACCATTGGAGCCTTAAAATGTTTGTTCAAATATAAAAAAATAAGTTATTGATTTTTTTTTATAATTCTAATTTTTTAATAGTGCGAAACGTATTGAAATTTTAGGTTTAAGGTGTTGCAAAATTTTAGGACTTAAAAATTGTGTTAAAATAGTAATAGTAAAAATGAGATAAAAATAATTTGACTATAAAAATATTACCATTCGTTATTTCGGCTACTGGCATTATACCTAGTATTAGATCTATCAAAAAATTTATATATTAAAATGCAAAAATCAGTCATATTAAATAAATGTAGGATAACGAAAGATTTCTAAATATTTACGTTGAGGGATCAGTAGGATTTATAGGCCCTGTTAGGAGTTCTACCGAGCCGAACCCTCTGATATGAAAATATCTGGAGTCGGTGAATTTTTTTCCCATTTGATCTCTGGTGAGTTGACGGGTTGTTCTTGTATTGTTTTGTATTTATTTTGCTTATATAATGCACTTGCATAATGTTGATTGACTAGATGATAATTTGTGGAAAAGTGTGTGGAAGGGTTTAGTTTTTCCTATGTGGAAGATTTAACCCGGACATAAAATCGGAAAGATAAAGCCAGTTATAATGTAAAACTATAAACACTATTTTGATATTTGGTATGTTGCATAAAATTCTCCATAACAAAGCGTTATCGTCTTTGTATTTATATTCGACCAATAGAAAAGTGTTTCGATTTGCGATTCACGACGACCTTATTCTAAAATAAGCTTAATAAACATTAAACATAATAATATAATAAATCAAAAATGTCATGATCAAAATTATGGCGATCAAAATTGTCATAGTAAAAAGGTGATTATCAAGAATGAGGTAATCATACTCGTATATGTGATTATAAAAAACAGGAAGTTCATAAAGAGTAAATCAAAAATGTCATAATCAAAGATGCCATAATCCAAAATGCCATGATCATTGATGTGGCTATTAACAACGTGATAGTAAAAATGTGATTACCAAATATGTGATTATCAAAAATAACCAAAAATTAAGTAAATCAAAAATGTGATAAACAAAAAAAAATGAAATATCAAAAACGTGTGATTTTAATGATAATCGTCAAAAGCATGAAGATTCGTATTCATGATACTGTAATATTTGCACCGCCACAGATAACCGTACTGGAACTGCACGTTCCTGTAAAATTTGCTAATTCCTTTAGCCAGACCTCTCCAGCCCGTAACGGCAGTAACATAAGGTGGGACAAATTAGAATTTCACCCAAGAAGGTGAACTTCCACACACGTGGTCGGGTCGTTCTAATTCCCTTGCATTGTGACGTAGCTATTCCAGGGGACCATAACTTGAATTAAATTAAGAACAATATTTACTCGTGCCGCCGAGATAAATGATATTGCAGTGTTTAGTGGGTTCTGTGTACACATGCGAATCACACTGCATACGTCGTACTTCACTGCACTGCACTGCACTGCAAGCTGCTAGTCTGTGCAACTGCAAGGTGCTGAGACTAAGGATGGATGTGGGATGATGGGTAAGTCGTGGAATGGTTTTGGAATGTATTATCCATTTTTAAAGTTTTAGATTAAAGCCATTTGAGGTAGGTTTTGGATGGTTATCTTTGCTTTTTTTGTTTTCGTTTTTCAAAGTTCCAAATTTTTAAATAAAATAATCAATTAATCTCAAATTATTCTATTAACATCTGTAAAATAATTTTTGAAAACTCCTTAATAGTGAGTTCTGGCAACGTGAAATTTTTACACCTCTTGCACCGTGTTGAATATCTTGATCATAACTTGTCAATTTTTATCTTAAACGATGCGATTGACACATCTATTGAACCGTCAAAATACGGTATACTTATAAATGGCTGAATTAGATAAAAAAAGTGCTAAAACACGGGTAAAGCTGGATAATGACTAAATAAGATGATGTCACGTGTGTTACATTTTTTTATAAATTAAAACTATTTATTAAACTCGACGACATATTGAAAAACTTTTTTCCAATTATTTTATTTTGTACATGAACACGTACAAAATTTTCTTCATCTTTCGCCATCTTCAGACTGAAGATAGTCACAGTTGGCTAATACCGGAAAAGGTTAAAGAAATATAAGTGGAATAAAGTTTAATAATTGTT
This sequence comes from Hesperophylax magnus, assembly GCA_026573805.1. Classification (NCBI taxonomy): domain Eukaryota; kingdom Metazoa; phylum Arthropoda; class Insecta; order Trichoptera; family Limnephilidae; genus Hesperophylax; species Hesperophylax magnus. The sequence goes on along the minus strand of JAIUSX010000006.1, from coordinate 6,369,351 downwards.
TCAACACTATATTGGAATTTGACCACGAATTGTCAGTATCAAAAACAGTAAAATTATCCTTTAATTGAAAGATTTAAACGTCATCAATTTGCAAACGTTAAATTATTCACTCGGCTTAATGTTATTTTCATATCCGCCGTGCGCAAAATGATTTGAAGTGTTTAAACTAATTTAGAAGTTCATCCAAGTGCCTATTGCAGGAAGTTCCGCCAGATGCTGAGGGCGATTTAGAAGTGACCATGTCTCGGGCAGCCTTTCTCTCCTAAGTAAACTTGTATTGCAACAAACAAACAGTTTTCGATGTCCAGAGTTGAGTTTTAACTAAAGGTGGAAGAGCTAAAGAGGAAATGCTAACAGGATTTACTAGAGTTAGTAATTAAAATCTGTCACAACATTGAACAAAAGAAATGTGCATTTATCAATAAAATAATATTGGTACATACTTTATTGCTTGTGTTAATCGTTAATATCGTTAATCAGTTCCAGGTTTAGTAATCTAATCAAATCTAGAGATCATTAAATTGCTTTTGTTAATCGTTTCACCAATCAGTTCCAAGTTTAGCAATCAAATTAAGTCTAGAGGTCATTAAATTGCTTGTGTTAATCGTTTCAGCAATCAGTTCCAAGTTTGGTAATTAAACCAAGTCTAGAGGTCATTAAATTACGTGTGTTAAGCGTTTCAGCAATCAGTTCCAAGATTGGTAATCAAATCAAGTCTAGAATTATAGGTCATTAAATTACTTGTGTTAATCGTTGCAGCGATCATGTTAGGCAATCAAATCAAGTCTAGAGTTCATAAAATTGAAGTTCCACAGCCACCGAAATGATTTATTTTTATAATTAATGGTGCTTGTATTAGTGGTATGTACTTGATAACAGGGTATACCCTGTTATATACCCTATTATTATACACCGTACAAGTATTGATTTACTGTAAAAATTCAATAAAATAAGTACTCCACGGTTTATAAAGGCTTATTTAATAATAATATCTTATGGAAGCTTACAGAATAATTTTTTTAGTGAGGATAGTTATTTCTTTACCTTTCTCTCCCTCTTCTCTTTTGTCTTTCCTTTCCTACTTTTTTACAGACTTACAACAAACCTCAAATTGAAGATGCCATAGTCATAACTATGAGCGCAAAAAGGTGAGCGATTGTCCAGGCCAATAAATGACCTGTGACGAAATATTTCTAATAATCCTCAAAATTTATTGTAATACTAACAACATATAATAATATATTTGCAAACGTCGTAATATCAATACCAACAAATTGAAGAGTGGGAATCGTAAAAAATAAAAAATAAAATATTTAAATAATAATTTGTTAATTATTTATCTTTTAAAAAGCTCTACGTTTAATGATTTGCATATTTACAATCCATATCTAAGAATTGAATAATACGTACAAACATTACGAAAATCAGGAAAGTTGTTCTACGATGTTGTACAATCCCAAATAAATAGATTTAAACGGTATAGTATAATTTAGCAAAAGCTTTAAAAAGTATAAGTTCATTAGAACCCCACTTCACACCGCTACAGCATCCTAGTTTTGAACTTGCAGGAGTCGAGATTTAAATGCATTCTGTTGGCTACATATTGTTGGTATAAGTGGCCATTTGGTTGCTAGCCTCTCCGTGTCCATTGCTGCTCACGCTTTGTGACCAAACAGAAGATGGTATTATTTGAGCTCGAAGGGGGCAAAAGGCAGAACGAAGTGGCGGTATGATTCACTATCGTTCTTCAAGATTATATTATTATATATTGATTTTAGGTACATCAGTTTTGCTTTTGGACATAGTTTGGTTGGAGTTATGGGAACAAATCAGATTGATGGATTGATATGCTTAATTAAAATCATCGCCTGATAAGTTTACATTGACAGCTGATAAGTTTAATATTCTAGCGGAATTATCATCACTTTCATCACGAATTGTTAATGCTCATTTTCATGTTCTTTAATTTTAATGATTCATTTCATTAGAATTCGTAAGTAGTTTTCGTTTTTTTCATACCGCAGTAGGGTTGACAGTGGTGTGCATAATCACTTATTACATGCACTCTTTGAACTTGCGATGAGTTGATTTATGGTTGTTATTTATTAATTAAGCTCAATTTTTCCGTGAAAGATTGTTTGATGTGATTATTAAACTCAAAATTTGTTTTTATAGCGTTATTTATTCTAGTTATACTACACAGCTTTTTTATCTCTGGAGGTATTAAAACCCGTTTAACTCAAATATATTTCCTACAAAAAAAGAACGTTGATTAAAACAAACTGCGCCTTGTATAAAATATAAACGATTAAATGGACTGGCTATGCCACACTGCCTAAAATAAATTAACAAATACATATTTCTGTTATTTGACTTCAGGTAACGAAATTTTACTGATTATTTTACCAATGTTTGAATAGCTAATTTATATGTATATCTCCATGTATTGAAATCGTGTGCATCGAAACGGCCGTCCCAGAGAATGAATAATAATTGAATATGCCGCTCACAGACTGAGCACAAGACGTGAATTCTGTTCCAATGACCAGAGGATTATAAATCAGTACAGGCCACTGTTACCCATTCAGAAACGGTCGTGTTATAGACTGAGTGAAACAGATTTGGGTGGGGTAATGCGAAATGCTTTGAGATTAGGTGGACGTGGGAACAAGCCACTGATAAGCAGTTCCATGCTAATATTAATTAATTATATAAAAAAAACTTATTTAGATTAAAGGAAAATAATAAACTTGGTTTTAACCACTATTTAGTAAAAATAAATAACTCTTTTCGAAACCAAAGTTTTTTCATAGAAATACGAAGTATTATACTAAAATAAACCCATTTAGAGTTGAATTTTTTCACATTCACCGGCTACGGTTAACCTTAGCTAATGTATTTTGTACGGATCTCAGTCCGGTAAATTCTATTTTTTCTGAATGTTTAACTTATTTAATTTATATTTATACTATGATTTATTAATAATCCCAATCTTGGAAATTGTAGGTTTGTTGATTTTTTCCGGCTATTCAGATATTGTAAATAGTCGAATTAACAGACCTTTCAGGCAATTTTTTTAATAATTTAAATACTTTAAAAAAATAATCATCCACTACAAAATTCACTATAATACTCACAGTCCATTATGTTATGCCCAGACACTTGGATTTATAGATATATATTTTAAAGATAAAATTCAACGTTTACTAAAGTCATGAGTATATCATTGAAATTTATCAAGATGAAGATAATTGTACCAGAAATTGAAAAAATTAAATAATATATAATTTAATTTTTTTACTAATACCCTTTATACCCAGCACGATAGAGTTATTGACAGCGACAAACAACACGAACATAAAAAATAAATGAACGTCCCGTAATTCCATGAACACCACCACCACTACGTCTACGTGACATGATTCATTATTGTTTGTAAAAGATCCTTCTCAGGGCCGCCAAATTTTTAGTGTTTTAAAATTGCAAAAGTCGGTATATACTATGATATATTCTTCTTGGTTTTCGAATCGGAAAAATCTGAGTATTTCTCCTCTTCTATAATACGCACCTTCATGTATGTACCTTGATAATCTGTTATTTCTTATATATTGGTGAAGGTGGAAAGTCAGTACTTGTTACATTATTACCCATGTGTTCACTCATTCATTATGCTTAGAATTCGAAAAAAAAAGAGATTGAAGCAAAATGTTAACATCTTTCAACTACTTTTTCATTTATTAAAATAGTGACCTGGAGAAGTAATGAAATAGTCCAAAACTGTTGGACCATATAGAAATTGACAAAAAATAGTGTACCTAACTGAAAAATTGTTTTTCTTTTCAAATCGGAAAGTACGGATACTGCAACTGTGCATCTGTTTTGTGTTTTCTGCAGCGATTCCAGTACCCAGCCAGCAAGTTTCAACATTGAACATCACACAACCGGGCGTCAAGTGGAGCCACTCCACGGCACCCAATGCACTGCAGGTTGTCATAAATGGGGTCAACACAATATGCAATGTTTCAGTCAGCAATTCAAAACAGGAACAAGGGCTCCTAAAACCCAAGCCTCCTAACGGTAATATTATTCATTTTGCAACTGCCAATTCCTTAATGCAAATTGTAGTAATTATTTCGGTTACTCTGCAATGCAATTTATTAATTATTTCTATACCTGAATTCCTTGATTTCCGAAATTACAAATTTTATGAAAATAATCAAAGTTTTAATTAACATAGAAGATATGAATATTAACTCATAGAACACTACATCGAAAAACGCAGAAAAATACCAAGTTACAAGTTATAAATGGTTATTTTTTAGTCTTTTTCTGAGAGTTTCATGTTAATTTTATGATTCATTGAGAGTTGTTAATATTATTTACTTCACTGATTAAATGATACAATCACATTTATAAGTTTCAATAAGTTATTTATAATAATACGAATAAAAGCATAGAATTTTAACCTGTCGATTCAGGGTGGAGTAGAACATTTCATCTGTTTGTGCTACAACGCAAGTTCAAATAGGAGTTATTGTGTTTGACTTATAAGCAGGGTACAGCCATTTTTCAGTTGTTATAAAGATATCTAGCGGAGCATGATCACAAAGGAACAAATTTAGTGGTACAAGAATTTTACTGGTATTTTGTCTTTTATTTAAATACGTCTTTTTCGGAGTCCTATTTTTTATGAAAAAAATAAAACAAGAAATGTATACGTCATATTGTTCTATTTTTTTATACAGTTTTAGGCTAATTGCAAGACTCTGTAGCTCACGGCGGAAATGATGGTGTAGGCAGAACAAATTTGTTTGATTTTAAATCTTAGACAGTATTACAACAAATTAATCATCATTAAAAAACATCTACAGTTTAAACGGTATTAGATTCAGACTGAATTTTCTCCTGTCGAGATTAACCCCTTTAATTAATACAACAATTATAATAAACTAACACGTTCTTCCATTCTGTTAATCGCTAACTATACCTTTTGTTAACCTTAGTATTAATGTTATTTCAATAATTTTTCCCCTTTTAAATACTTTTACTAGAATTTCGATTACGTTTTCGTGAATGAATACAAATCTTGGAAGAAGAAATTAACCCACAAATCCAATGACATCCAATTAAAGTTGGAACACGGCAGATAGACTTATTGTCTAAGGCAATGCATTCCATCAACGTTTGGTAGTAATCACGTACACATGCGGTTATATACGCATTTCTCTGAACATGACATTACTCAGCAGTTAATATACGAACATAATTTCGGTCCTACCCGTTCGTCATTTGGCGAGGTTAGTGGAATTTTCGCCTCCAGTTCAAGGATAGGAAGGCTCACTACTCAAACCTCAATCCTCAATAATCTTTTTTGTTTTTGTTTTTTAAGAGACATTTTAAAATAGATGCAATAAAGTTACAGTTTCATTAATTATTTGTTTTTATTAAGGCTTGATTTTTTAAATACACATATAAGAATTTTTATTTTTTTTATTAATGAATGATTGCAAGTCTTGTAAGTGAAAGTTAACCCACTTCTCGAAATTCAATCGAGCTGAAACTCGGCAAATAGACTCGTTATCAATGACAATGCATCAATCATGATGGCAATCACGCATAATCTTCTTTGTTGTAGTTTCTCTGAAATTGGATGAGATTACAGCAGTTAAAATAGTAATAATTATCGGTCCTACCCAATCGGGATATAGCGCAGTTGTAAGCGTGGTTAACACCAGTTCCTGCGGAGGAAGGTTCAATCGTCAGTAGAACCAAACAAATAAGAAAAATGTATTATAGTAAAAAACTACTTTTTACGGGTTGATTTTTTATGCCCATAATAATTCTTATAAAGTATTTTATTTTAACGCAAATGATATTATTACCTACAAACTAAGAAACATTTTTACATGTTGCATAAAGGTAATATGTAACTAAATTAATATTAACATTAAAACTACATCATGTACTATGTGGCTTCAGAACGGACTACCCTTGTAAGGCTATATTTTTATTTTCTTTCTTTTTTGTAATACGTGAAATAATAAATACATAAACTGATGTATAATGCGTCATTTCAAAAAATTCGAAATATTAAGCTTTAAATCTAATTTAAAACAGATAAACCTTTATCTCATTTCAAGGAAAGGGCCAAATTGATTACTGGCCAAAATGATGTGTATTTCACACAAAGCGAATAATATTATATAGATGTTTGTTCCCGCACATGAATTAAATCATCCCTTAATTAAAAGTTCCGCCGTGTAACACGAGCTGAAAATATATAGTTACTCGGACCACTTAGGTGCGAGAAATTTTGTATTGTTCATTTTCTAATGTTGAGGTGAGGTAAATAACGTGTATTATTGTTGGTGCCGAGAATTCTTCAGCCGACCATTAAATGATTTTCAGGTAGAAGCCAAGCGTTTTTATTTCAATTATTTTCCAAGGTAAAAAATGATGTATGTACGTTAAGCATTTTGTTTGCATTGTGTTTCGTGAAAACTAAAACCTAAAATGTGTTTATTGTCATAATACCCTACAAGTATATTTGTATCACTTTATAAAAATTGATTTATAATTAAAATAACAAATCATATCTTTAATATCTGCGCTAAACGCTTGTGTCGAAACTGGTTGATATACTGTCTGGAGCCAGTGAAACAATAGCATCCCCGCGATGCTGAAGGGAATAAGGACGGAAAACAGATAGGCAAGAGGAAGCTGTGGAAATACCTAGATATTCTGATCTGGTCATCACGGTGTAACCAATTTAAAGCAACGCAATGTTTCAATTCTGAATGATGGTCTTTCACAAAGGCCACACTGATAGTAGGTATTTAACGTGCCGCAAATATACAATAAATGTGTAAAACAATAAAAAGCGAATGGTAGCAGAAGTTGAGGACGCCCGAGGAAGACATGGCACAACCAAGTGAATCAGATACTTGAGTCGGGCCATGTCAAGAGTCAGAATAATAGAAGTGTATGTATGACACGATGTGAGATGTGAATGATGTAAGGAGTGTGTGCTAAGACCGAGTTGTTTGGCGGTCCATCCTCTCTGCCTACCCCTGAAAAACTGTCTGAGAAACGGCGTCACGATTAGTTAGTTAGTAAATTCCGAAAAAAGAATCATCATACTGTTGGACTGTATGTTTGGATGATTTCAATTTTCTGATATGAAATAAATGACACTTCACAAATGTGTTGTGAAAAAAGCTCATTCTAACTAAAATAGATATATTTTTACAATCTTAATGATAATATTATATTTATATTTATTAAATGTAGGTAATTCACGTCAAGAAAAATCGTAACGTCTTCGATTATTATTATCATTTAAATAAATCTCGAATAATGGATTACCTGTTCCGCGGAGCCATGTTTTCACGTTACAAAAACACGTTCAAAGAATGCCTGAAGAATTCGTTTCATCATAACGTCGAAATTTCGTGAGCGGTGTTCCCCCCTCCCCCGTTCTGTCCTCCCCTCCGGGCCAACGCACACGTTATACGCTATAAAAGTAATATCTGTTCAATTTAGTCTCTCGTGCGATGTTCTCCGGAAATGGGTGAGGGACAGTGATGAGAAAGCTCTCTATTTTGCGTGCTTTGAAGAAATAACATTGAGTATTATGGGGGCGCGCTGAGGGGCGAAGTGGAAAGCAGGGGGATGCTTTCCCCATTAAAAAGTAACAAGTGATTAAACAGATTGAATATGGCAACATTTTGGCACTGTAATAAATGATCAGAAACAGAATACTTCGACCCAAAATGAAAACCGAAATAAATTTCTTAAGAATTTCTTAACGGTTTTAGAAGTTCCATATTCTGCATCGTCGCAAAACTTGTTTTGTTTTCGTGTAAATAAATTTGTAAGTCCGTGTTTTTTTTTTTAAATACAATTATTGGGGTTATATTTACATGCAAAGATTTAATTAATGGATTGATTTGTGACCAGGGGTTCGCAATGCGCATGCCTTGTAGATTTTTAATATTATAACAGAAATTTTTAAAAACATATCTGTTTAGTAGTAAAATATATTTTTAAAGTAATTTTTTTATTCGAGTGGGGTTAGAAAAGAATTGTCTCAGAAGATGGCGTAAAAATACTTTTATTTTTTAAAATCAAAAGTAATTTTTTTTTTAATTCAAGCACAAATTACACATGCGCAACCTTAGTAAGTAAAAAGTATCAAACTATATTTTTTTCAATTTTAAACTCTTCGAAAACATTTAAAAAATATTATTTTTAATTATCACTTCTTCCCCCCCCCGAAGCCTCATGATACGCAAAAAGGGGTATAAACTTACTCACTTATTAGATAATTTATTTAAAAAAAAATTCGAAGTCAGAAATTTAAATTTAACCAAGATGTAATACACTTATAGCACAAAAAAGTATTCTCGCGTTGATATAACCTCCGGCAATCTAGTTGCTTTTGAGGTCAAAATTTGTCGCACCCGGAGGCCAATAAAGTTTCAAAGTTTAGTGATTAAAGGATGCGATAAATCATCCCGATTCCCGATAGGTTTGGTGGTCTAATAACTTTATGGCTCCGACAAGGAATACGCATTACTTCGAAAGGGGAACTTATTGCCCGTGTTGTTGGTGATCACCGTTTTCGTCTTTTTTTCAAATAAAGCCTCTTGTATCCAAGATGACAATCGTAGTTACCTAGATTTGTAAAATTTCATATCTTGGTAGTTTTACACAATAAACTACACTAATTTTTTTCAACAATTCACTTGCTAAGTATGTTGTAATAAAGGTTCATTCTTTAAACGTTTATTTCCTATGGAACTCCCTTCATTTTTATTTACTGATTCTAATTAATATTATTGTGTTACTTTCAGTAGATGTCAAGCTTAACAATATAAAAATAACAGTTTTTTATCAAATCGTCTACAATTAAATAGGTAGGTTATAACATGAAACAAGTAAATGGTTGTAGCATGAAATCAGAGAAAAGTTTCAGATTTTAAGAAGTTCAAATGATACCAGTGAAATTTTTAATTTTATCTTTTCAGGAATGTATATTATATTTTACGTAAAATGTATAAAACCAAGAGCGCGTATTCCGAACACAGATGCTTTAATATATAACGTAGATTTCAACAAAGGTCAAATACCCGTTTTCGTGTAAGCCACATAGTTCCCCCGTCTTTACACTAAACAAAAAGGGGCGTTCTTGTGAGGGGTCAGATAAAAAACTGTTTTAATCCATAACAAAGTCTATTGAGATGAAATTCTACCTCGCATTAAAAGTTTAAAAAATTGAAATAATTAATATTAAAAAAATGTGTTTTAATCCATAAAAAAAGTATATTGAAATGAAATTCTATCACGAATTAAAAGTTTAAAAAATTGAAATAATTAATATAAATAACTTTTTATATGCCACATATATTTATTTTATATTTCTGGAAATAGCTCAAATAAGATTAAGGTATCCCTTGTGTGTAAACTTATGAACGGAACAAAATTTTCTAACTTGGTGTCGGGTTGGTTAAAGGTATGTATTAGTATTAGGTTTGCCGACAAACTGAACTTTGGATGACGAAGGAACGATTTAATATGAGATGATCCATCACGTGCAGTTTACGGTGACTGTTTTGATACATTTGATTGATTTAGTTTGATATTAAAAGGATCTTTTTGCGTACATAGCTGTAAGATTTATTAAATAAATGCATACATTTATTTTAACAAGTTTAGTTAAATCTCTGTTCCGTGCTCGGAGAAATAGGGATACTATTAAAAGTGAGATTCTTAATTATTTAATCATATCACAATTGAACCCTCTTTATGAAAAACTTCTCGAAGATAAATAAATTAATCTTAAAAATACGCAAGATGAAAAAAAAACAATGTTGAAAGATTCTGATTCTTTGCTGGAAACTGCTGTGGAAAGGAAAATTGGATTGTTATTTATTCGGTTTCCCATCCAAAGATTTTTCTGCATAGCTGAACATTTCTTAAACTTGGAACATCTAATACGAAGAGACTGAAGTCTTGAATTAACCCCTATTACTCCCAGTTTCAAACGGATCATTTATTTGACGGTTGAAAAGTGGAGGATGAAGTATTTTTACAAAATCAAGTAATTCCACTGTTCCTATCATAAATCTTTCAAAACGCGAAAACCGTTTAGGAATAAAAATAATGTTGTACATAAATGTGAACTTTATAGCATTGGACTTCCAACCACCACAACATACCTACTGATACTGAAACAACAACAAAAATGTAGTAAAGACCGAACAGTTTAATGGTAGCACACAAGAAATCGTTTTCAAACGCTTGCCAGGAAAAACTTGATTCGGTCGACATGGTTACATTTTGTCACTACTAGTCAATTAAATCAACTATTTATTATATACTATCAATTTGGGTTGCGGATGTGGATACCACCGCCCCGGGAACCATTCATTGGATAACCAATATCTCTGCCATAGGTCACCCGAAGTGGTTCGCTACGTTTTGTGACTTAACAGGGGATGTCCGGGTTCATTCCAACTGCGTGGTGGGCCAAATTCGGAGAGACTGATTGAGGAAGGTCCTTTTTACCTCTCGACCCATCGCCTTGCACCGCAGTATGAACGACGAATTCATACATCCGCCACCCCTGGACATATAACCCACAGATACCTACCCGCCCCTCTTACCATTTTACTTGCCAGATCTTCCTCTCTTTTATTTCCTTAAAAAAGCCTTCCACACAGCTTCCCCAAAGATGTGAAGCTGATATAAAAAATAACTATAAGCACGCCAAATAGCAACTTATTTTCATCCCTAATTATCATTAAAGCTTGCTCAACCAAAATATCTCTTGTTTTCTGAACTCTTGGCGAATCTTACTTACTCAAGACCGGCAGCTTTCCATCAAGGTTGTCATGATGTTGGAATACCAATGATCTCTTTTTATTAGTCGTGAATGCTCAGCACCAATCCGTGGAGACTGTGGAGATTGATATTATTGAATTTAAAAAATTAAAATTATTATACTTTTGAAAGTAGCTATAACTTTGTATTTATCCATTATAAATAAATGAACCAATTTAATTTCGTTGGCACCACTATAAATTTATTTATTATTCTATAAAATAAACGCCGATCGGTTTCGATCTTTCATTCAATTTTAAAAATTTATTTAGACTTAGGTTATCTGTTCGGTTTTCCGGCCCTCTATCTTCCATAGTTATTTTGCCACCGAACGGAGCATACATGAAAGCGATGAAATTCGCATAAAATTGCGGAGGACTACATCAAACGCGGATTCGATTCGAGTTTGATCGCTTTCAAAGGATGGTACGATTCCCGTGAAGGAGTTCAAATGTAACTCGCACTCCGGAGCCTATCTTACGTAAACGAACGCAATCCAAAAAGCTCGCTCTCGAAGGCTCGAGTGCTATTGAATGGAATAATGACAGTAGGCTGGCGGGAGATTCTTCTCTCCGGGTTTCTTCTGCTGTTGCCGCTGCCGGCTGCCGGCTGCCTGCTGCCGAGCCCTTCAGAGATCGGCGGCTTGAGTTTGTATTAAGGGTATTTGAATATCGTCTATTGTGAGAGATCATAAAAATGTTCGAGATAAATACACTTCTTGTTACTCTGACTAAACAGAACTTTGAATTTGATAATCGGATGAAGTTCGAAGATCACTAAACAATGTCATGCGCATTAGGAAATGTATATAAATAAAAAAGTAAATTTTCGATGTGATTTGAGATTTTCACGGCCAAAAGTATTATAGATGTGTCATCTGCCCAGATTATGGACACTGTAATGCTGTTTGAAAGAAGGAGGAAGCGTAAAATGGCATAATACCCCAACAATAAATCCCTATAGTATAAATGTTCCTTTGTTCAAAATCTCAAAATTTCTTCAGCGATTGCTTTGAAGTTTTGACACAATGTTGCATTTGAATACGCGTGTGTATTTATATACCTATATTATATAGATGTCACCTGTGACAGGTAAAAACATGCTTTTTTTAAATCTGTGATGAATATTTTTTTTTTTAAATAGCGCCATGTGTTTTTTTGTCAAAATAAACATTAAATATCTAAAGCAACATTATTGTTTCTCTATCTTCACAAACTAAGCCACAGCAACGCGCGGCGGGGTACAGATAGTTTACAAATAAAGTTATTCTTTATTTTTTTTAAATATACGCAAATAATCGTAAAAAACCATACAGGGCATATAGGGAAATGCGTTGATATTCGCAACGGATTTCAAAGCAAGTCTGGACGATTTCAGCCCTCTCATTGGTCGAATTCAAATCGTATGTTTTGGGTAAATTCCGCATAGTCTTCGCGCAAAAAAATTAAATCGGACATATAACCCGCCCCTCTTACCATTTTACTTGCCAGATCTTCCTCTCTTTTATTTCCTTAAAAAAGCCTTCCACACAGCTTCCTCAAAAAAATTAAATCGGGGGTCTGCAGGCAAAAAACGATCACCCTGCCCCATAATTTTAACCGACCGTAAAGTTCATTTCGGTTTGCAGGCAACCGGACCCAAAAAATTAAGACTTGAAAATTAAGACCCGATTGTATACTTAAATACCGTTAAAAAATTTACCTGCGATCTATCGGCGACCAAAAATGGATCCTCTCATAACCCACCAGTAAAAGCTAATTAAAGTAAGTTTTGAAAAAGAAACTTTTTTGCCAAAAACATATTTAAAATTTGTTTAAAATTCATGCAATACGAGATTTCTTCAAAAACATCGTTTTTGCTCAAATTATTTTTGGATAATATCGAAGAAAATATGTTTTATAAGTAAATAATCTATTGGATCAATTACATTAAAATTAAAAATATCTACAATTACGTATTAAATATTTGACGTTTGTAAGAATCACGCTTTCTGAGGTTCCTTGAAAATCAAAAAATATACCTTGCCATTCAGAAGCAAATGGGGGTAGATACCGGCGCCGTTATGGAGCACCATGGTATCAGTTAGGTGTCTATAGTTTTTTTTAAATAATATCGTTCGTTATGCAAAATTACGAGACCATTAACAAGCGTAGTTGAATTATTGAGGCTCATAGAATTGAAAGAAAATATATAAATATATCGAATACGCGATTCATAGACTTAAATAATTCATCTAAGACGCGACCAATTTATAACGTGTTTCAAATATGACATAAGTCCTCAAAAACACATTAACTCCTGTTTAGTATCAAAAAGTACATACGAAGAGCTAATGTATATTAAAGTAAGTAAAGAGCTAATCTATATTAAATTGCTTTGGCAGTTTAGCGGGTATAAATAATAAAAAATAAATAAATAAAATTCCAAATTGGGAATTTGTTGGTTTCTGTCATATTTTTCGGACTTATCTCAATAAAATAATTCTTAATATATTTACTTTGACAATCTTTTGTCAAGAGCGTAATATTATTTTTTCACCCAAATATGTAGATTGGTTAAGACTTATCCCTATAATATAACTCTTAATATATTTACTTTGACAATCTTTTGCTATTATTTCAGCAAAATTAAATGTAATATTGTTATATATTGACTTTTTTTTATTTCTGATTTACATACATATATTTTGCATTTTAATTTCGATTTAAAAATAAAATCATTTCGGTGGTATGGGAGAGAAAACATTTTTCTCATTGACGAGATTTATGTTGGGGTGAAGGGTGTTCGCGCTTTGACTACAACAGAATGTCTTACTATTATATTTCTACCCACTGACCTAATATCTACCTATTAAATGAAACTGTTGTTAGTATCAGTTAAACTGGGCCCGCAGGGCCTACCAGCAAAAAACCCGCTCCAATAATTATTGCACAATAATTCAGCCGGAAGTACAAACATTTTGATTTCAGTAATCTGAAATTATAAGCTTAAGTATTGTATATTAGTTTATTTGAAAGGTTAAAAAATATTATAAAACCATTTTGTAACATAGTTCTTTAAATATCTAAATATGTGATATTTCGATTTTTTATGCAAAGAAGTGTTAATAAACAACATCTCATCTCTTCTAAGTCTGAACTCGACTCCAATTTTCATTATAATTTTGAAATTTGCCTATTTAAATAAAATTAATATTTAAATTCACCTTTCATTTCTCAATAATTTTAAATGATGGCCAAGAACACCCTCGAAGGGTGAAAGCCAGAAATAATGGAAAAAAAAAGTGTTAATAAAATGCTATATTACACGTGAATTAGGAACAACGTTAATTTGTACAAAATAGATGTAAGCTTAACTTTCTTAAAGAAACTTTTTTTCTTTAGATAAACGTTAAATGTTTTAAAGCTCATATCTACATAAATGAAATAATATGGAAGGTACCTAAAGAACCAAGAAATCAACGATTACCCAGAATAAACCGTAGGTCAGTAGTTAGGAGTAAAATTAATCGATATTAGGTACCTACCTACCAGACTCTCGTACTTTTAAAACATAATATTATTATAACCGTCACTCAAAAAAATGATAATTTCTTTGAGCCGAGTTCATGCTTTGGAGATTAAAAAAAACTTTTTGAAATATCTTTTCCTTTAGAAAATCGCTAAAAATACAATTTAGAAGTTTCCAAAATATTCTTAGTAAATTTCTTTATCACCTTTAAATTTGGGGAAAATGCCCAAGAAAGGGCATAATGGAATTTTCATCAGATAACAAAGTTACTTTTCAAATTTTATGAGGCGATATTTTGGATAGGAGACCAATTCATAATAAATCCCCCCTTGCGAAAGCAATAGAGCACTAAACTGAAGTACTATATCGAAAATAGCAATCTGCTACCTTCATTTTCTTTAGGCTTTCCCAGAAACTTGACAACTGAAAACTTACTAAATGATCTTGACGTTAATTAATGAGTTAAAATAATAGACCTAATGTAACGTGGAACATAAAGATACGAATTTAAGAGTTACTTTGTAAGTAGAGGGGGCTTGCGACAGGCTGTTTCTGCTTAGGAAACTTTCTCATTATTCGGAAATATTACTTTCAGTGGTCATTTTTTTATTAAGTTTAGTCCTTATGCTTTGAGTGTTTGGAAGTTTAAATAAAATTAACGGGGCGTAGTAATGATCAAATAATCTGTTATAATTTAGGGCTTTTAGAAGGTACGTATAGTTAACTGATTTCATGTTTTAAATCTGTACAGTTTTCAAAGAATTCAACCAATAAACACGACGCAGAAAAAGATTACTTATGAATGAAATCGGTATTTACAAACATACAAACGAAATAATTTCAAATATGATTGTCGTTTACACGACGGAAATTTTTAAGGGTATTAATCAACATTGAAACCGAATAGAAGATTCGTTTTCTAAGTCCTAAAATAATTCTTCAACCCTCAAAAAAATTTAATACTTTGTTCTTATTATTATTTTTGTATCCAAACACATATTATTACGATTCACATACGAGTAGACCTTTCATTTTAATAGGTCAACACAAATGTGGAGTGAAGTTTCAAAATTCCACAAATATGAAGAAGGCTAACTTGAATCTGAATTCGCATTAGTAGTGAGGCCATGTTTCGGCTAAAAATATAATGTTTCACAAAGGGGATAGAGTCGGACCCGGACAAAATGTGTGCAAACATTACTGCGAAGGAACGTAAAAGGGTTGAAGGTATGAAAAGGTTCGCAGGAAGAGATCGCCGGAGCGGGGAGCTTTTTCACAATGTCGGCATCTCCGAAAGGTGTCCATTTACACTCCCTAATAATTGTGTCTCTTGTCATTTAAATTACATGTATGGGATTACAAAATGGTCATACCTATCCATATATCTTGGTTTTAATTTGAAGGGGTTTTATGTAAAATTAAAGCAATGCGATTTTTTTAATAATATAAAAAATAGTTCATATTTCCGTGTTAGGTACAGTTCAATACGTCCACCTTCGGTATATGCTTTATCAGATAATATATTTAATAATATTTAAAGAAAGGCATATTTATTACTTCAAGTTGAAATATATCATTAAAACGGTGACCGGATAAATCATCAAAATGATAATTCATCACATCTTTAAAAAGTTATATAAAGTCATGAAAAGTGATGAAACAAAAAAATATTAACTGGGTTATGTAGGTTAGGTTAGGTTAGGTTTTTGTTTTTTTCATTGTTTCTAATGACTTTATATCACTTTTTAAAGGTGTGTTGAATTGTCACTGTGTTGAGTTATCATGGAACCCATTAAAACATATATATTTACAAGATGTTTTTTTACTTTATTTTTTTTTTTATATAAAACGTAGTTATTTTTAAAAATTTCTGCCAACAAATTATTCATACGCATGACAGCTGGTTGACTGTCAAAACGCGTCATGAAACTGCAGAAATTACTTAAAACTAAGATAAAAAGCTACAAAACTTAATCAAATGTGTGATTGAATCGTTTTTATTTATGTCTTCGAGAAAAGAAATTCAGCTTGTTGTTGTGAATGACCATATAATAAATAAGAACATAAGAAATGCCTTGTGCCTTGTGGACGCCGTGTTTCGTAATCGGAGTATTTGGCCAATCGGACCTTAAATTTTCAGTACAAAATCGTGTTTCACCCATTACATTCACGATAATTAGAGGCGCTATTGTACATATATATATATATATATCTTGTCGAAACGTGTTCTACTAACGACAATCGGTGCGCACTGAGCGTATACCGGATTTTGTAATTTCCTGTCGGTCAGCGAGCAGTTGGATACTAGAACGTTGGGAGCCTTGGAGGCCAAATCGGATTAATTGGAAGGACAAAAGTGAAACCAATTTTTTCACATCATGTATGATCTTAATATAATGCATAAATGGTCTGATCGTAATTACGAAATTCAAATGGTGATGGAGATCTACGATTTCAAGGGAGTGTAAGTGAAATAGAACGTGTGTTAAATGGAATATTTTTTTCCATTCAAATTTGTATGGAAGGCACTTCTTGTTTCCTTATTCTATCCTTCTATGTGTACGACCATTAAAATTAAAATTATGAATACGGCGTCAAATCGGTAATGCGACACACTTGGATGTTTTGACAAATATGTTACTTGATACTAAGCAATAAGTAAAAACCGTTTTAGTTCCAAGATTAATAATATTATGTGTATTAAATTGCGGAGATCTTTTATATAAAATAAGTATAAAAATATCAATATTCACAAAAAAAAACGTAAATGTATTCACCTGAAAAAATATTTGTATATTATCTTACTTAAGAGGTTTTCTTTTCTGCTGACAAGTGCTTTGACTATTGACTGAAACTAATTAATATATCCACTCAAACTAATGTTCCATAATACAATAGACCAGCAATAAATAAGACGTCTACGTGTTATCATACTATTTTTTATATGTGACTTGATTGATTGAATGTTCTTTGTAGAAATTAAGTGATCGTGGTAAATAGGAAACTCAGGAAGAATAAATCTAATGATCAAGTTGGCAGCAAGGATATTTTGCAGTAACATAGACATTTTGTAATAATGTTTGCCCAGTTTGACGCTTTCGTCATTCCAAGCGTTATGTCACCTGCAATTGATTTCGTGTCGGTGCCCGTGAGGTATATATTGATACAATATTAAAACACATTGATTTTGATCGTTTAAGTTTTGATAATATTAGTACGTTAACCCTGCGTCAAGTGCACGTGATCTGACAGGCACACCGCCAGAGCGAATTTGGATCCCGACCTTACTGTCTTTAGGAGGCAAATTTATTTATTTATTCAAAAAACAGTTTTTAACATAAAAAAACATACTCTGCGCATCTAACTATGGCATTTCTGTATCAAGATGTGCAGCTTTACAATTACATAATTTAAAAAAAATACATATTTGTAAACTTAATATTATAATAACATTAAATTTAAACTCAAAAAAGAAAAGTTAATGACACGGTTGTGTCGAGACCGGTAGAAAAAAATAAACAAAATTTTAGTAACAAATGTACGAAAAAAAACACAAAAATGTCAACAAAAGAAGCATTGGGCAGTACTTTTATAGTAAGTTGGCAACAATAAATTTCTTCTGTTATTATTATTATTATTGATCCTACGTTCAGTTTTTCACCCGACAACGTGGAGACGGCAGTGTTCTGTTAGGCTCACTGCACCCGATTTGTTCATATTTTTTAAGATACGTATTTTCTTATTTATTCCATCACAATTGTTTATTTAACTCATTACATGATATAGTAATTTCATGTATATTTTACAAAAATAAGTAAAAAAAAGCTCAAGGTGACCTCTCAGGCACATTGCGTAAACGATTACCTCTGACGCCCGTTTCAAAATTAGATTAATTTACATTTTATTTCTTCAATTATAATACCACTTATTATTTGTTCATTAAACGTTTTTTCATCAAGTTTAATTTTTTATCTTTCATGTACATCCCTATAAAGGTAAAAAAATTATATTTTAATTTGTAATCTTTATTTTTAGTTTAAATTTATCTTTATTTTAATGTTGTTTTATTTTTAAATGTATAAATTCTTATATTATAAAATGGGGGCCTCAGCACGGGTAAACAACCCAGTGAGGCCAACATTACTGAATTAGAATATAAATATTGTAAAATAATGTAGCAACAATAAAAATAAAAAAAAGTCAGTTTTTACTTTTGCAGAGCTGAAATTAATATAATAAATAAATTAATATAATTAACGGTCATTTTCAAACCAGTGTCTACCAGGCACATTGCGACCGAAATAAGAAAGTTTAAAGTCTTTGTCCTAAACTCACAGTTCTACACTATTAGAATAAATCACTACTGTTTCAGTGGATATGATGGGACTTCGATTTTTGAGAGAATTTGAGACTTAGGTAATAACATTGACACCAGTGTAGAATTCACCAGTTAACATTAAATAATATAAAATCACTTTGAGCAGAGCCAAAAATCTGATACTTTACTTTTATGTATGGGGGTATTTTTTTAATCTCGTGGTAGACGCCTTCAAAGTATAAAAAAATTCTAAAGGGTAAATTCACCTGGAATTTGAAAATTCATGCGAATAATAAATGCTTAGGATGGGTTGTTTCAAAGAATTTGAACAATTCATCCAATTTCAAAGTTGTGTGAAGGTTCTATTCATGTTCTGTTATTATTTCAGATTTGTGAAACAACTAGCCAATAATATTATAATAATCAAGCTTGAATAGAACCTTCACAGGACTTGAAAATTAACTTTGAAATTAAATGAATTGTTCAGATTCTGTGAAATATATATCTTCTGGTTAAGTGATTCAGAACAATGAATAATAGCAGGTAAATAGAAACAAATAAATACAGAGAACATTATTCTTAGTCGATTTTTATCCTCTCTGGGACACTTAGGTAAAGTGGGCTTAATCGTACGCAGGGCGCGTTAGTGTACGTGGGAAGATGCACACATGTGTGGGTAAGTGCGTCACAGCTTGGTTAGGGTCTATTTAGATACCTTCAGACAAGGAACTCTGAAGAAAACCGTCCGTCAGTACCACCTACGTATATTTGTTCCTCAGTGGGAGATGTTAATAAGACTTAAGGTGAATATTTTGCTAACATAGAAATCCGTTTAGAACTAACTGTTTATTGTTCGGAAGCTAACATAAGAATTTTGAATACTTTCTAATAATTAATGAATAACTCATAAATATGCTAAGGGGACGTTCTGTAATCAAAACAAGGATATTATTAAAAAATGCAGTTCAGTCAAATACTATATTAAGAAGAATAGGAAAGATTGGGTTTTTGAGATTAAATTGCATTTAATACAGAAAGACCACTACTTAAAGGCAATGCCTTTTTTAGTAAATAATTTATAAGAAGGATATTCATTTTTGAATGGATTGTTAAGAAGTCATTTGTGAAAGTCGAGAATTCAGAGAAAATAAAGTAGTTTATAACTGAATGACAAAATATGCCTTTGAATTTAAATCTTCCAAAAAGAAGTAATGCTCAAAAGTTATTCCTTTACAAATTGTTAATTTATGGACTACCTTTATTTCCTTAATGAAAGCGCCCATATTGGAAATAAAATAGCAAAAGCTTGTTTGAAAATTAAAAGCTATCAGCCTACCCGAGTTTCGGTTCAGGGAAAACGAAAAATTGGTTTTTAACCAATCTCAGCATTAATATTTCCGGCGTAATCGGCGGTGCAGACGTAGCAATTTTCTTGACTTCTTCCTCCTTTTTTAATATATCTTTCAAAAGGTAAAAAATAAAAATAGTTAAATAACAGGTAGAACAGTAATCATCGTCACAATAAGCCCCACTTTTGGGGGGTGGGTTTGTAACAAAAGCTTAGTATTACAGCCCCAATGCACGGATGTTGACAGTAGGGGCTGATGAAAACGTAAAATATATATTAATTTTTGGATGAAGTAAACCACAGCCGTTATCAAATAATTATAAGCAATAATAAGTTGCCTGAAATATCAATACAAATTGAAAATATCTCCCAAGTAAAAATAAATGCCGCCAACGAGAATTGAACCCGTGCCTTCTGATGTCCGGTCAGGTGCTCTGAAACCACTGAGCTACGAGTATGTCGGCTTATTTCCAACCCGCCAAATGATTTAATATGTACTAGTACCTCAATCAACAATTACTGCTTATGGTATATAAATAAAAAAAATTCCACCTGTAAACAACCAACTTTATTTTTGTAGGAAAGGCTTTGTTAGTGCTAAATTTCTCACTAGATGGCGTCGAGACATATTATATCTTCATTTATTGGCGAAATATTTTTGACTCGTCAAATATTATTATTATTTTTTTATGTTTATAAGACAAGGTTTTATGCATAGCACAAAGGATAACAAATAATTAGTCGTCACAGCCGTTATGGTTGATGCTCTGATTTTGGAGAAAAGTTATTTAAAAAAATTATTTTCATGAAGTTTATTTAATTTTAGTGTTTTAAGGTTATTTTTTGAGTAACAACGTAATTCAATTAGATGAAAATATTAATTATCATTTTTTAAACGACAGTTTTATTTTTAACTTTTAACTAATACTAAATAACTATTATCATTTAATGAAAATGTTGCCACAAAGTGATTTCACGGTGACTGAAGAAATTTTTTTACCATCATTAGATAGATGACAGAGAGCTTAAACACAAAATTTTGAAGCATGTATTCTATTACGACGGTAACACAAAAGTAGTCTATAGGTACATTGCTGGAATTTTTTTCAATTATTGCCTCTCATGCCTTAATATATTTATATTAGTTGTAGCTCCAAGATTCACCTCATTCGCCACATTCACCTCATTCACGCATTAAAGCTTGCATCTACAAGTATTTCAGTTATTATCACTAGAAAGATACAATTTCTTAAGTTATTCATTATTAAATTGCTTTTTTTCATAAAAGCGAATCTAATATTTCAACACCTTGTGCCTACCTTAGTTCGTTTATATTTGATACCGTATTTATTTGAACGACCCTTATTTTGGCTACCTTGGAATGACAAAAGGGAGGGTTGACATTATTCATCTCATTAATTACAAAATGAGACAAAGATAAAAAGATAGGCAGCTCGGCGAATGTAAACGGAGGTTCAATAAAACAAGCCAAATTTAGATGAGATGTACCTGCCTATAACATCTTTTATCTTTTTCCCTAGGTAAAAAATATGAAAGGGTTAAAGCCATATTCCAAAACCAACCCTGTTATTCAAATAACGTGTTAACGATTTGAAAACTCATTATTTATTTATTTATATATTATAAGCTCATATGGGATTCTACAGGCACGAAATAATAGAACCGTAATCAAAAGTAAAATTTGCATTTAGAATTATATAGAACCCACGCAGAATAATAGTAATATGCTAGCCTTAATTGTTATTATTACCGAGGTTTGTTATTATGGCCTTCTTGTAACTAAATTCCGTGCAAATCTACATTTTCTGCAAAAAAATTACAAACTTCGTGCATTCTAGGTACAAGCGAATCTAAATGACTCAGTCCTGATATAAATGTTGCAATTAAAAAGAATTTTCGATCGAGTAGTTCTAGTTTGTATTTTGAAGGTGATTAGACCCATAAAATCAGTGCTGTCAACAATTCTATATTACCATTAATATTAAATATGAAAGTCAAGTTCATGCCACTACAAGTTTGAATGTTTCAACATGATATGTTATTTAATAGTATTTTTTTTAAATCATTGAGATTTTATGAAATTATTAATTAATTTGCTGATGCTTTCTTAATTTAGATTTCTATGGAAATCATTAGCTTAAAACAATAAGTTATTACTACAATTCAAGTAGTTACAAATTGAAATGGGAACAAAGATTTTATACTTGAGAAAAAAAAACTTTATCAACTTCTTTGACAGTTAAATGATTACTATGTTAATAAAATTTCTCCTGAAATAAAGCTTTTATTTATGGTTTTATTTAACTTAAAATATAATGTGATAGTTCGATAAATTTATTGTTTGCGCGGTTGGTTGGTTAAATAATATATTGATTTCAATGTGATAAAAAACTTTTTAATAACACCGCTCTGTTGTTTTTGTTTTTTCTCCCCTTTAAAATGAGAGTCAAGCACGAAGTCTTTTGGTCCACATTTCGGTCGGGATATTTGCATAAATATATTTCAATGTGTACAATAGGAGAAATTGTAAAAAGCAAGGACCCTTACAATTGGGTTGGAAAAATCCCAGGAAACAAAGAAACGGAGTTGCTATAATGAGGGGGAATGCGGAGATCTGCGGGCAACGTGGCATCGGGATAACAATAAATCCATTAGCCACTAAATCATCGTTCCGCCTCTACCCAATCTCCCCTTTTTAGTATTTTTATTTTCTTTTTTTATTGTAATTTTTGTATTTGTAAGATTCCATCGAAGTGCGAAAAACTCTATATTATTTAATGGGGTCGTAGCTGCTAAGTAAATAAAGGAATGTTGAAATTGAGGAAGGAGTAATGGAGAATACATTAAGTTGAAAAGTTTAGTCTACATATTTTCATTAAGAAAATAAATAACGCGAGGAACAACTTCGGGAAGCTTAAACCGACTAAGTCAATATTAGCTTTTGAATTATTATGCATAATTTATTGGTAGGTTTTCATGTTTAAACAAGACGTATGAATACTTTTATTAAGTAGATACTTAGTAATTAGCCGAGTTTGCGGTTGAATCATAATTGTTCTCAGACAGCGGAATATTATGATTCTTAAATAAGCCGCTTAAGTGGACTTTTCATTTATGAACTTTGAAGTTTAAAAATCCCATCGCTAAAGCCGGCACCCATACGGCGCAATATGCTGCTTCGGCTCTTAGAAGAGGGAGAAACTAAAAAATAAAGGTAGAAATATAAAGAGTAAGCTCAGGATTTAATTTAATTTCCAACTTTTAAAAACTTGCGTATATAAAATAAAACAAGTGGAAATGAAAGCGCCGCAGCGGTAGATATAGATGTGGGGGTAGGAGTATAGAAGTGAGAGGTGCGGGGCCATGGAGTGTAGAAGGAGGGGGGGGGGGTCTTCAGTAGGGGTGGCTGCCAAGAGATTCGAGGAATTTATTTTCACGAAGGCTTGACAAACAATGAAGGTAAAATAAATTGTTTTTGTATGTTAATTCGAAATGAAAGATTTTTTTCTCGCCAACGAAAAATGTGGCGGATTATCAAACGACTTTTATGAAACTCCGATAAAGTTCCGGTGTGACGTGACATTTTGATTTATTGTTGGCTATGCAAATATTTTTGGGTCCCCCATAACTTAATAAGTACTTCGGTAATAGAGGTTAAACTGAAATAAACATTCAATTCTGACTTTAACGTTTGCCAAAAAAATATGTATTTCAGGAAAGTATTAAAGTCAATATTTTAAAACACCAGACGAAATTCCCCCAGCAAAATAAAAATACTATATTAAGTGCCAACTTGTAAACTTCCTAAATTTAATGTTGTTGTAATCTCAAAAATCGATTTTAAAATATTTTCCAGTTTTAATACGATTCAAATACCATACCAACAGAAAAAAGAGATCAATTATGATAATTTATACGACAGTGATTTTTACTTGCGTGGTGAGTGCTTATCCAACGTGTTGTTTGATTTTAAAATCAATCCAACTTCATATATAGTAAAGCACATTTGAAGTGAAATGACACTAAAAGGCGCTTTATATATGCTGTGCTATTATTATTATTCATTACTTAATTTAAAAAAATACGATTTCAATAGCAGATTCATAATATTAAGCATAAAACATGATAAGATCCTCAATTGGGCGTGTGCGTAAAATCTGAGTGAAAACACGTCTAAATCGATTTATTAACAACGGCGAATGAATGAATGAGAATTAAATTTAACTCAAGAAGCTTGCGCAGAGCATTTCAACTCCATAATAACCCATACAATGCTCGCTGTGCGCGGCGTGTAATATTGGATGGTGGCAGTGAATGGGTTTACCTGCATTATATAGAAGATGCTGAGTGTTTTGGTGAGTGACTATCCCAGTAGCGGCACCTATCAAATCTACTCCTCTCCTGCAGGAGACGATTCTAGCCCCGTGATGGGAAAAATATGTACGGTGTAAGGTGTTAACACTATGGCAGCTACGACTTGAATAGTAATTTCGTTAAAGAGGTAAGGTATTTTGAGGTGGTTTCATGCTGATTTTTCAAAATCATTAACTTATTCTCGTTGAATAAAGTATTCATATTTTAAAAGGTTGAACGTTGATTTATCTATCGCACGAAGTCACGAAACATGTTTTGTAAGTAAATTTATAAAATAATATAATATTTCAAATCCTGTTTTTATGTTATTAGCGCAAAAAGCATTTTTCTTAACGTCATGCCTAAGGTTTGCAAATCCTGCGAGATTGCGGGATAGAATTTAGATATCTTTGATTCTAGTAATATTATAAAAATATATTGAAAATATAACATTATAAGTATTTTAAGAATTATGATAAAAAAAATCGTTATAATATATTGAAAAGATAACATAATAAGTATTGAAGATATTGATTAAAAAATATTCGTTAAAATATATGAAAACATAACTGTCACTGATAAAAGTTTCATCAGTCTTTTGAGGTCAATCGTCATTGTTACTAGTAATATTATAAAAATACTTTGAAAACGTCACGAAATAATAATTTTAAGAAGACTGATACAAAAATTTGAACATAAAAACTTCAAAGGTACTGTCTTTTGGACATTCTGGCGCTTTTGCGTGATTCGCAAGTACGTGTAAATTTTTTTTCAAATCCGTCAAATCCGCGAGATCAAATATTGCTGAAATCCCGGAGGATGTGGGATTGCAAACCCTAGTCACAAGCGCTTTAGTATCAATATACGAACGTCACCTTAAACGTTTTAACAAGCATTTTGATTATAATTTTTTAAAAGCAAATTTTTAAATTAACAGTTCTCTAATCCTTTAGTGTGATACATAAAATAATCATTTCATAACTTTACTTCAAGGTGATACTTTTGATTTGCAACATAAAATACTCATTTCATAACTTTACTTTAAGGTGATACTTTTGATTTGCAACATAAAATACTCATTTCATAACATTACTTTAGGGTGATACTTTTGATTTGAAACATAAAATACTCATTTCATAACATTACTACAATCAAAATAATTTTTTTCTTTTCTCTCTTGGAACAAAATTAATACACAATGACAATGTGACAGTCTCGATGCATTAAATTAATAATTAATGAAAATAATGAAGAACTTACCTTCTTGCCGTCAAGCTCGTGGGTGACTTGCGCTAATACCTTATCTACGCTAGAGGGGTCACCAAACGTGATGAACCCGAATCCTCTGAAAAAAATAAAATAAATACATACATTAATATTATAAAACATATTTTCTGAGCATTCAAGGAAAGGGGGCTAAGGGAAGTTTTACGATTTTGAAATTTTTTTACAAAATTATTGTGTTAGATTGTATTTACCACTGGAAAAAATTATCGAGTTGATTTAAATCACAAAATATTCTACAAAATTGATGATTTATTGCATATTGACCAAGTCACTCTATGAAGTTCTGCTACGTGAAAAACTGACCAAGTTTACTTGGTCTACTCAATAGTTATCTCAGAGAGTTGTGCTATAAGCATGCTGCTACTTTTTATTACGAATAAAATGCTTTTAAATCAAAACCAACAATAAGGTGTTATTTTATTTTTAAAGAAATTTTAATAATACCTTTTTTTGTAACCCATAGAGTGAATAAGCTTGTTTTTTTTTAAGTTCCTCGAGAGTTTTCTTCATGGTTTGAACACATGCAGTATAACAAGTATAAAAATCACGAGCCATGTTTTTTCTTAGATTTCGAAAATGACGAATATTTTTTTTAAACTACAAAAATTTTATAAATACTTTTAGAATTTTTTACGATATTTTTATACTTTATGCTTAACTAAAAAAAATACACATTTATAATACAGTGATTATTTTAATTTACTGACTAAGTTCGGCTCTTGAACTGTCCTAAGAGCGAAAAAGGGCTAAGTCAGTAATTTTTTATTAGAAAAAAAAGTATATAAAAAAAACTGTTTTAATGTTTCATTATTAACACAAAAATTTTCTTTTCTCTTGTATATATATATATTTATGTTTTTTCATAAATAATTAATTTTAATTGTTTTGACAGTCGTTCAAGATTTAAATCACGAAAAAAGACACTTCAAATAATATAATATCCTAATTTGCGAAACTATGAGTTTGTATCTATGCAAACACTCTAATTTTAATTTGGCAATAAACTAGCATGGATTTCAACTTGGCAGCTTTTCCTTTTATGCTCATGATTTATAATAATAAAATAATATAGAAGAAATGAAAACAAGAAATGCAATGTGGACGTGTATCGTGATCCAAAAATCTGACCATACTTTGCGTAAAATTTAAATACAGAACTAAATGTCACAATAGTCATGAAATTTTCATTTCGATAATATTGGATTGCGTATTAATATGCTAATTGGGCTAGAACCAAAAGTTTAGTTAGGTAAAGCCAGTAAAGACATTGGTTTCCATTCAAATCTACATTGAAGTCATTTTGTGTGTGTATTAACTATCCAGTGTTTAAGCAAAAATCTACTTTATGTTTTCCAGGAATAAATCTCATTAAATGAATAAAGATAATAAAAATAATTGACAATTTTGCTTCCGTATTTGCAGAATGATAATTGAAAAGATTCAATGTGAAACAATTTAGCAAGTAAAATACGAATGGTTCAATAAACTCAGTCGCAGTAAACTCCGAAAAACAAGCGCAGAGTGAAAATACTCCTAGAAGCAGAAGAAGGTGAATTGCAGCAGCAATATTTTTCCGAAATACTTTTGCAGTAATGGCGTAAGCAATAAAGTTACACTGGGGGGAGACGGTAGATTGACGCCCGAATCACTTGTCAGTTTTTCTCGGGCCATTTTAACTGAATTGGAAATGCGAGGATAAAACTGAGGGGTAGACCGGGTGGTGGGGGGGTGGGAGGGAGTTGCTCCACGATTTGTACGGCTCCTTAGCACGACGTGTCCAATCAGCACGTGAACGCTTTACGTGCTACTGTCACCGAGGAACACCCATTCTTCCGAGTGCCCGCACGGACTTTGTCCTCTATCATTCCGGAGTTATGTACAGCTCGAACGGCGCGCGGTCTCCGTCCCAGCGCAAAGTTTCAGAATAAAACGGTTCAAGTGAAATCAATGTGCTTGGATAACTACGTTGTAACGTCTCAACGGGGAAAATAGCAAGATCGACGTTTTAAAATTCCATTATCTCGGTTCTTCGACAACTTTATCAGATTGATTATTTAAACGGACACATTGATTATTATTAATATGCAGACATTAGAAAACTATGTAATTTAAAAGGTGGCAAATTGTGGATTATTAACATTTTGACCAATTAATTAATTGCATCTAGCAGTTTGTCAGCTAAACATATTTAGTCGTTTAATACACGGCTGAAACAGAGATTTGATCCCTAACAGATTTTTTACTTAAGTACCCGGAAATAAAACCAAATATTCTCGTCATCTTTTAAAACCATTAAATGGATCCAAACCCCTTAGCTCACGAACGAAATGAGTTGTGGTTAAAAAATGTAAACTTTTAAAACTGAAACAGAGTTAAATATTTAGTTAAATATAGGTGATCAAAGTTGAATTATGAAATTCAATAAAATTTTGAAAAAATGTTCGTGAATTTTATTTTTTAAAGCTTTTTAATCCTTTCAACACGAAAGTTCTTCTTCAGGAACGAGAAGAAAATAATTAATATCTTTTGATTTTGTGAAACAAATAGCTCCGCATTTTGCGTATCTCTTGTGAAGGATATTTCACATGGCTACATTTTTTCCTGCTAGGTTACAATCTTTACTATACCAAAAATACCATAAATATAATAACGGATCCAATTTAAACCGTAATCCATTATATTTTAAAGTTTTTTTTTATATTATCTTTATATTTATGCTGTACATTTATATTTGAAAAATTAAAACCTTTGTTCGTTTGATAGGTTTTTTGCCCTTGCTAAGAAAAAATAACATTATAAGGCCTTAAACATAATAAAAATCTATTTATAAAAAATCTTAATTGGTAAGCAAAAGAAGTGTACCAAAAAATAAGAAAGGAAAAATTTAAGGTGCTAAAAAATTATAAAATGTGGTGTATATGTGGAAACAAAAAATCGGTGTTGAAAGGGTTAAACGTTAAATCTAGTACGAAATTAGCACAACTTTTAATGATCATTTTTTAGGTTTCTCATCCAAAAATACATACAAACACAAATTTAATTTTTCTACATAGAAGGTGGTCTGTGGTAAGACAACGTCTTATATTATAAAATGAATTCCAAATGATTGAGATAAATTCTATCTGGTTTCTTATCTCAATCTATAAAAAAATCAGCCTGAGTACGTTTGTGCTCGCAAAATTCGAAGATAGTGCTGAAAATTTCAAATTTTGGTATATAATTAGTGCCAGGAGGGATTAGAGATGTATAAATGGTAAAGTGGAGGATGCCCTAGGAATACTTCGTAAAGAGATACGAAGTAAAATTAAAGTCGAAGAAATGTAGTGTTTTAAGAGTAACATTGTGATACGGTAGCGAATGGTGGAAGAAGTCGGAGGCGCCGGAGAAAGGCATAAACCAATGGTGAAGCATTGCGGGGGATCAAATGATATATATAATCATTAAGTCCAACATTCAAATAAAACAACTATTTTTTTTTTTATTATTATTTTTTTTTTTTATTTTTTTTTTTTTTTAAATAAATTTAAAATAAATCAAATTTAATAATTATTAAGTTCTGCAAGTATTTCTGTTATTTTTACAGTTTTTTAATGTGACAGCTGTTTCGACTTTTGAGGCCATTATCAAACTGTGGATATGTCCACACGTACATATGTCCAACTCATTTATTAACTTTTTTTTTCTAGCATGGCTAAACTTATTAATTACATGATTTGGTTGACAAAAAACGAAAACATCGCCGTATTCCGACTTTCTTTAAGAGCTACATGATAAAAAAAACTTTGACTCACATTTCTTCCCCCTGTTATTTTTTTTCTCAATTAAGCATTATGTTACACCGTTCGTGGTGCGATCCGTTTTGTTAGTACACTCATTAAAAATAATCACACTTAGTACATATTTCCACGTCACCTATTACTGAATACATTCCACGCCATGGTGAAAACACGTGCGTGCCATATCGTGATAACAAAAACACGGGCAATTATAAAATAAAAGCAAAAATAAACTCGTGTCAGAGTCGACACTTCAATTATTAAAACAAACATTTTATCCTCCGCAAAAATAAAAAAAAGATTCCGTTCGAAATATCATGTTTCATGGAAAAACAATGGTGAAAAGAACACCAAAGGATTTTCAAGCGGGGAAGTTTAGAATTAAGGCAGTTGGCCGTTTTTACTGTGTGGACGCACTATCCTTTCGTAATAGTTATATATGGGTCAGTTTTATTTAGTTTTTAGTGAATGCATGGAAATTACGTAAAATTAAAGTTTTTTTTTATTAAATACAATTTTGATCAGTTATAAAATAATAATGGTTAGAGTTCGACCAATTATTAATAATGTGGTTGTAAAAAAATTGTACAGAATGTTGGAAGTAATTGCAATGACTTTCGATCTCAATAGATAAAAGCAAAAATGTACATATTTTGTCTGACGAAAAAAATTTTCACATGTCCGAAATTCCACACTTTCAAATAAAATGCGGTTTGTATTATATCTCTTACATTTTATAAAATATATATATTTATTTTATTATTGTAGAATTCATTTTGTAGAACCATTTTGATTTTAAGTTTTTTTTAAAACATATTCAATAGTATATTTATAAATTGAATAATAATATTATTAAATATATAATAGAACATTTTAAATTAAAATAATTAAAAATAATGATAGGCATTACATGATGGTACAATTTCAACATTATTAAACCGCTGCAAGCCGGCAGCATTATATTCCTTTGTTTCCTTACCATCGCCATTAAATATAAACAGCGGGTCAGATAAATAATACACAGACCTTCTACAAATCGCTGCCGAGTACCGGGTGGTTAAAAATTAAGTCGTCGAATGTTTCGCAACCTGCAATATTTCTTCAGTGCAAAAACAGACAGGTGTAATTCGGAACTCGCTGTCTATTTATTTGTGAGTACAGACGGCGCGAGGTGGCAAGAAAACATATCGTGTGGTCGACCGGGGCTTTCTCGTAATCAATTATTTTCAAATGTAAGACTGATCATTACTGTGTGCCATGAAAAAATGTAAAAACAAGCCGCTGTACATACCTAAGTTATATGCTTATCTTTTGTGTCGTGTTGTGACGCGGATGTATTTTTTAAAAAAGAGGTACACGATAATGATAATTTTGATACTACATTGTTGACGAAATAAACACGGAACATTTTTTTAACAACTTTTTGATAATTCAGTTTGAAGACTTGTAATTTTTTTAAGATTTTTATCAAGTACCCACTTGTAAAATTGTAAACGTGTTTGAAGGTTATTATTATTAGAAATAATAATTTAAAAAAATTAATTGCTTAGTGCGATTTTGTGTTGTTGAACTTCTAATACGCTTCACTATAAACTTAAAAAAAATAGTGTTTTAGTGACCTCATTAGTGTTTAAATATTCAGTGGACGTACACTACCATTATAAACCATTTTACTTCTGACCTTCGTTGCAGAGTGGAAAGCTAATTACATCAAGAATCGAAATTTTACTTCTGACCACCTTCGATGCAGAGTGGAAAGCTCCTTACATCATCTTACATCGAAATTTTACTTCTGACCACCTTCGTTGCAGAGTGGAAAGCTCCTTACATCATCTTACATCGAAATTTTACTTCTGACCACCTTCGTTGCAGAGTGGAAAGCTCCTTACATCATCTTACATCGAAATTTTATGTTGATTTTGTGTAACAACACAATATTATGAAAATAATATTAAATTCTTTCACCTTAGTTCAGATGGGAAGACACTCTCAGTATCGCTGAGAAAAAGAAGAAAAAAAAGGTAATGAAGGTATTTTTATTTATATTATGTTGACGAAATTTTTTTCTATAATGATTTAAAGTGTGCTTTTGTGTGCTTTCAAAACGACATGTTTGTTTTTATTTTGAATTCAGCCGCGATAGCGTCACTTGGTGACATTGGTGACTTACCAGAAAATGTCAATGTCATAATGACGTTGTAGTCAGTTGGAACAGTTTAGAAATGTGCGGTTTCAGATTGGTATTAGGTCCATAATCATCATCAGAAAAATAAACTTTAAATCTTCCACAAATGTTTAACGGTATTCGTAGTTTGTGAAAATACCCCGTTGTAGGACGTGATTTGTACCCTGAATCTGCACCGAGTGCATGTCTATATTATACGGTGGTAGATAAGAAGAAAAGCACAGGACGCAGATTAACAGCAGCACTTTTCTGAAGCACTGATTGATTAATTTATCAACGTTTACCCGAACTATTCATGTAATGTTGTCTTCCGTCAGGAGGCTATACCTGACTCTACCTGCTACCCGTCTCTGTCTGTAAGCCACTCCCCGTCAAGCCTCTGGCTGCTAGCCACTTTATAACAGATTACAGAGATTGATGAATCGGTCAAAAGTTAATTTCGAGACTCAATACACACCGTTATAGGAAATCTAACGAAATTTAACAGTACATCTCACAGAGGAGGAAAAAAAAGAATTTTTCAAAAAATCAATAAATATTTATAATCTCCGAAAAACATTATCATTAAAGAACATATATATATTTTTAAAAAAACTTGTAAATAATTTCATATTTTCCACTGTTGGGAAAATACTGTATACAAAAATAAAATGCAGAATAATCAGAAATAGAATTTAATTTAAAGGTTTTCAGGCAGTCTCATACATTCTGGAAGAATTTTGGTATCATTTAAGGGAAAATAAATACTTTCATCCCAGGATACGAAATTCCACCTTAGACAGGTTCTTTTATAAAATTATTGATCCAAAGTAGGTACTTAATGTATTCTAATTTTGATATGGATACAATCACGGCGTGTAGGGGAGATAAAATGTCAGTTTCAATTCTGTAGGTCATGCCAGTTTTAAAGGTCAGTCAAGATCGTTGGATTTGAAAGTTAATTTTGTAAGCATATTGAACGTAGTACGATGTTGCACATTCAACAATGGTAAATTAAAATAAAATAAAGAAATTATAAATATAAAATAAATTATGAAGAATTTAACACGACATCCGCAACACCACTGTGAATATTCTACAATAGTTACATGAGACTGATTGTAGTATGTAAAACTAAACGTTGACTTGACTCGTAAGCGAGTTCTTAATAGTTTATATTTATTTACCTTCTACTTTATTTGGAATCTGAAAGACTTATTGCGAAATTTAACAACATGAAAAATGCAAAATTCTTACCTATTCTGTGCCTTTAGTATCGGGTGCACTTAGACTTTATGAAATAATATTTCAGGTGGTCGGCCGCTGCGATTCTGCCAGGCCGGGGATTTAATTCCGCGGGGAAGATAAATGGTGGGATTAGCAGGTGCATGCAGCAAAAACGGCCATAGTCCATCAGAAATTACGGCCTATCGAAGCGCTTTGACAAATTACATTGGCCGTTTTAAAGGAAGGCTTCTAATCCCAGGCCCTCCGGACTACGGACTCCGGACTCGACGGACTCGAAGGCCTCGCCACTGACCTGACTTTAAAAGGCTTTCAACATAAATGAGGAATAATCTCGAGGCTTCCCTTCGAATGGAGGTACGTCGGCCCGGACGATGGATGTAAATTCAAATGAGATACATCTTTGAAACGTGATTCAGATAAATGTTGTTTGGGCCCACATCATCGGACACACGGGATTCTACTTCATGAAAATATATCGCAATTGGGAGCTTTCGGTAGATATCCTTTAAGAGCCATTCTCTGGATAAACTTCTGTTTTATGGTTATTTTGCGAGTGTTATTTTCAACAACGAAAAAAGGCTTCTTTCATTTTATTTAAAATAAACAATATTTATAACCGCTAAAATGCATTGCATGGAAAAAAAATACAACATATGAGTAAAGTTGTCGATTCCTAATCATGTAATAAGTGAAATAAAATAACATTAGAATTAAGATTAAAAGGAAAAGTATATTAAAAAACATCGTTAAAAATGAAAACACTCATCTTAGCTATGGGAGAAAATGGGAAAATCTTTCACTTTGCAACTTTGAAAACGTAAACTCTTACTGACTTACAAGACAGCAAAATATTCCCGGGAAGCCAAAACACTTTTCGCTAGAGATTTATAAGATTCCATTAGTTCAACGGTAATCAAGGTAAGCTGTTTAACATTTGCAGCCGCAAGCATTGAATTAAAGGGATATAAAATATGTTGTTCGTCTGTGCTCAAGGAACGAAAATATGAAGGAAATATACAAGATGAAATATTCAAGATGGCGGCAAGGAAGTCTTACCAGAATTTGAAAAATATTCGCCAAAGTTGTTAGTTATCTCTGATTTATTAAAAAAAATGTAGGAAGGAAAATATTGAATGTTTTTTTCTCAGTTTTGCATTTCCATACAAATTAGAAAATACATACATAAAACGTATTTAAAATCCTACGATTACTATTAATTATTATTACTTTAGTCACTTATATAACATCAATCCTGTACATGAAAAAGTACGAAAAACTTCCAACTCCTTTCGGTGAGCAACAAAAATAACGGTTCGCTTAAAAGAATTCGGAGTTGCTTATTTGTATTTGTTTTTTCTTAAAGAAAGGCAAACATTAGTTTACGAATAAACTGGCAATATTTGAAAAGCTTTTACTCCTATCAAACTAAGCAGAAATGTTGTATGTGTCGTGATGGGGGACTTAACAAGCCGAGGAATTGACCTCACGAAGAGAGACGCTGGGGAACCCAACACGATGCCAATTCAGCCAATGACCGGTCAAATTTATTTTCCCACAAATTGTGCGACAGAATTATTACTTATGATATCATCACAATTAGTACAAGAAATAACTATGCTGATATAAGAATTTCCTTGTTAATTACTAAATGTTTTTTTTAAAGGTTAACGGAGTTTTAGACGATTTGTATGTAGTGTTATAAAGGCGATAGATTTATATGTTCCTATTTACACACCAAACACATTCAATATTATACAAACCTTTGACCAAAATCTAATAAACCCCTCGGGCCTAGACAGTATAATACCATGTTAGTTACAGAATCTGTGAGATTGAATTTTTATTTAGAAATATTTCCCCGTGACACCCAATTTATTTATTTTTAAACATAGGTACATATAATTAAAAGCTTTAATATGCAAGAGATATTTTTTCCACTACTAAAACTGTTTATATTAAATACTTTGTCTCATAATAAATATTTTCAAAAAACATATGAAATATTTTATGTGTAAGTTATACATGGGTTTATTCGCTATTTCTACCATGTACAAGTA
Source organism: Hesperophylax magnus (assembly GCA_026573805.1). Classification (NCBI taxonomy): domain Eukaryota; kingdom Metazoa; phylum Arthropoda; class Insecta; order Trichoptera; family Limnephilidae; genus Hesperophylax; species Hesperophylax magnus. The sequence goes on along the minus strand of JAIUSX010000006.1, from coordinate 6,334,385 downwards.
TTTACGTGTATTGGTTTAATTTTCTCATATTAATGTAAGTTGGGTGTTTTTTAATGGTTTTTGTACATTGATGTCAAAAAATAAGGTATATATATAAAAACATGTTTATATACATACACACATACATATTCATCCATAAACACATACACATATATACAATGTACGCGTGTGGACAGTAGGCAGTTCCATGAAAAACTTGTTAACTTGTAGGTCTTATTGATAGTTTGATTATGTTTGGTTCGGTGTTAAAATGTTTTATATATAGAGGATATCTTGTTTTTTTTGATCCAGGCTGTGATACGTTTTGTTTGTGAATGTTTTCATATTAGTATTTCCTCATTTGTGAAAATCTGACACAAACATTTTTTTTAAATTATAAAAATTACATAACTCATTACTGGCCTGTTTGTTTGCAATCGAAAATGCCTAAATAGTTTGAGAACCTTTTTGGTCGCATGGTAACATTAGTCAAATGAATTATTTCCCTATTCCAACAACAATGCCTGGAATATCAACTCTCCCTAACATTATACAACAAAAAACCATGAAGAAATTTACTCGTCAAATAGAAATAAATTCTATTCACAGGTACAAATTTCAGAAAAGCATTTTAATCAACAAACTCAAGAAATTAGGAATTCATGGAACCTTACTTGGCTTACTTAGAAGCTACCATACTGATTCCTGGCAATCAAAATTTCTTCAAAGATTTCTACTTAAGTTGAGGTAACGATCGGGGTTCCACAAGGTTCTTACTTTAAGCTAATATTGTATTTTTAAAATTTATTTAGGTAGCTTGCATTATTTGAGATGTGGTATGTTATTATACGCCGATGATATCAATATTTAGATTTTTTCAGATTCTTCAAATAAAAAAAATATATCATACTTCGATTATTCATTGATCGGTGTAAATCAGTTATTTGGAATTAGGATTATTATGGACTTGGTGGTTTTATTTGTTAAAGATCTGTCATTAGTGTGTCACACTATTAATATTACTCGTGACATAAAGAAACTGTTACTTACTATCAAAATAAACCCGCAATTATAACCTAACCGTATCTTTTTCTGAATTTTATGTTTCAAATGTTTAGTTAAAAAGATCGCTAATATTGTCTTCAATTTTTATAAATTACAATTTGAGGTTCTACTCATTAAGTTATTCCAAAAATAAATAATTTTTTGATATTTCGAAATGCGAAATGTGTCTTATTTTTGGATACGTACATATAAATTTAAATGCCTACTTGTACTTATAAAAACAAAACTTAAGAGTGTGCTCTTAAGGTATGTAAAGGTAATTAAAACTCGGGGTATAAAATAAATGCGATAATTGGTCAACTAAAATTCCAATAATCGAGAGCAGTTTGAAATAAAACTACCATCATAGGGATTACGTTAAATGTCCCTGCAGATATTTCCATATTTATTAAAATGGAAAATATTATGAAATTGAATGAATTTTGTCATGCAACTAAAAAAAAACAATTCCTTTGCTTTTAAATACCCTGTTTTTATTTCCAGTAATTTAAATTGAATTTATATAAGTTCTTTAATTTAAAAAAAAAACAGTCTTCTGCAAAGAGGTCTTGTAGTATTTGATTATATTTTTTTACAAATATCTTGAAATTCGAGCAAAGCCGAGAAGTTAAGCAGGTAATTGATAAATTATGTGCTTAGTGTAAAAAAAATATGAACGCCGAAAGAAAAAAAGTAATCAATTGAATTAGCTTAGAGTGGATAAACCACGACAGCCCTTACCGCGGGAGATTTTAAGCAGAGAACAGCTTAAGTTCTAAATGGGAAGGAAATTATTATAAACTCGGAACTAAGCAATATCTCCTGGCAACACTTGAGCATTTCTGTGGGAGCTACACACCCGCGCACCTTTGTACAATTTAACGCTAAACTGTTTTACGAGCGAAATTGTGCGCGGTATAAGTTATATCGTTTTATGATTTATACTTCCTAAAGTCGGCAAAAATTTAATGCATTTTAATGCAATATTCATATAAAACGTTGCGGGCATATTCCTTCGTTTCTGGCTGGACTGCAGGAAGTAGTGGCATACTTATGAATTTGGCCGGCGAAGTTAATACATTTAGTTCTCAAAGACATTACGTTAAACGTAAACTAAATGAAGAGAATTTCCTCAAAGGACACAGTTTTTTCCTTCTTATTTTAAATAATATTGATTAAATGAATCTTTTATGTTTTCTTTTAATAAGTTTTTTAAAATTACCTATGGAGTACTCTGAAGCAAACAATCATTGACATACTAGTTCGGTATGTCAATGATTGTTTGCTTCAGAGCTAACTATATGCTATATGAAGCTTAAAATAAAATGAAACGATTGGTAATGTTTTACTTTTCCTTATCTAACGTTAATCTCTTAAAGATCCATGCAAACCTTGCACCACATCTCTGAAAATGACAATAGTCACTGTGAGAGATTTAATCTTTTCCTGATATCGAAGATATTACCCAGGGCCAAATTCTAAACGGTTGACCGTATAACTAGTAGGTATTTTCCAGTTGTGTTTAGAAATATGTTAGATCTTATTTTATTTACAAAAAATGTTTCTCGCACATAAAAAGCTCCTCACGGCACGGAGCTGTTAAAACAGTTTTAACGGCCATTTTAATATTTAATACCGTTTAGACTTAATAAATTTCCATACAATGTTACAGCAGGCAACTTTGACAAAGTTGTAATAAATTGTAATGCTTTTGGAAATTTGTTATTACCGCAGTTAGGCAAACTGAAAAAGGTAACCAACCCTATAATGATTGTGTTCAAAGCACTTGACGAAACTAAAATTTAAGATTGTGGTCAAAACTTTACTAAATAAATTTTGTGAATGGTTCACATCAGAATAAAGGTGAGGGTTTCATTTCAGAACTTTAAAGCGTTTTATTGTGAAACATTTTATAGAAGACGCATTAAGGAAATAAATAAATAATCGCTCGCGATCAGAAAATCAGAAGTGGATTGTAAAACATTTTACATTTATCTTGCAGTTTTCTCAGTTCAAATATTATGATTTTCACAGGAAGATGAAAGCAAAGCTAGCGGAAGCACGCCTAGAAGTATGTTACGCAAAGGTGGTCAAAAGGGAAATAACATTTTACAAGACCGAGTGTAAAATATAAGGAATAAATGGAGATTTTTTTGTGTGTTTGTGAATTTTATCCTCAGAATAAATTGAGGGCTTGAGAAGTGTAAACCAGTATTTGAACTAAAACTGTTAGCATAGATTTTGCCGCGAAATACTTGACGAGAGAAAAAGGCGGTAGAGTGGCAAAGGAATGCAAAAATTCCGCGCTACCCTTTTTGTAAGACACAAAAGATCTCACCGCTTCTACCTCCGTCCCTCACTAATATAGATACAGGTTATCGCTCACCTTTGAACCGCGATCCCTTTCTTGGAAGATTGCGGTACTTTATCATGTGTGGAAGTTGCGCACTTTGTGGGAACTTTTACATACGTAAGAGAATTCGCGTTTTTCCTACCCACACATCTCGAATGTAAATTATCTAATTTATCTCCCGCGCCTGATATGACAATGTCACTCCGCCTTTTCCTCTCTACAAATAAATTTAAAACACACCTCCGAAGTTGTTCGTAAAAAATATCATTGTTTTTTTTTAATACTTGAGATCGAATTTAACAAAAACATTTTCTAACTGTGTAGTAAAAATCTTCGGAACATTTTATTGCTAAACAACTAGTACATATTGCGCTCACCTCTTACATGTAGAAAAATAATGTCTATTTTATGTTTAACAAACAATTCCTGTTACGGGAAATGGCTTCTACAAATTTCGAGGAGACGTATTAACGAAATAAAATAAAATGATATTTTTTTATAATCGGAATGATTGTAAAAGTATGTGAGGGAGAGATAAGGAAGATGCGTAGTCTTTTGAAGGGATGCCTATTTAAATACGAATTTGCAGAAAAATATATTCTTCCATCTGAATTCGTCTTCTTGTCGAATATTAGGCGAAAGAAATATCTACATAACATGTGGAAATTCCAAGTCTCTGCGACGGATGAAAAACATGAACCACCAATATTCCGTTTGAACTGACGTTTTTTTGTCGTAAGGATAAACGAATAATGTATAAACATATTCTACTTTACTAATAAGGGTTAGCAATGTTTATATTTATAATGTTTTGTTTTTAATAATAAACGTGACCGAATTTACTTTTCGTGGCAAAGTAACGCTGAGCAAAAGGTTGTATGAAACATTTGAAGTAAAACATCGCGGTTACATAAATAAGGAGAAAATAAAATATTTACCATATTTTGCATAAAATTGACTGAAATGAGAATATATTTTAAACTAGATTGATTTTAATTCGGATATTAAAATAATCCAAAGTATAAAGTACGAGAATCTTTATATTAGGTATAAATAACGAGTAAGTAGGTGTGTTTAAATGCTGGAGCCGTGAAACATAAAATATTTTCGCGAACTTATTAAAAATGAGAAAAGTGTTCTCTCTTAAATCGATATTGAGAACGTCACGACGGTTGATTATGAAAAAAGACACGAATTCAAATTTGGAAAAGGAGTTCGGAAATCTTTTAAGCCCGTTCAATTTATCTGGTTCAGTGGCGGCGAGGCTTTACCGCCAACTTTCCAGGGCAATTTTCAACAGCCCCCTCCCTCCTCCGGCAAAAAAGCACTTCTACCAACTTAATAAACATTTATTGAATGCCGCCTCGAGGAAAAGAAATGTCCGACGGTGAAAGACGAAAGCCTGGTTTACTACAAACACAGGACTTCGGGATCTAGGGGACTCTTTACTTCAAATACTTATTCAGGGTGCCTACTGCCTACTGCCTATTTCAACTATCTCTGCCTCTGCACGCTCTTTAGCTCTTCTTGGGAATTCTACTTTTTAATAAAAATAGGGACTGTTTCAATCGAAAAGTAAGGATCGAAACTTTTGTCGAATGATGCATTTTATATACTTCGAAATTCCTGCGTAAGCTTACACAAAAAGAAAAAAGTCGTAATTACCTGGTATATTGTCATATTAAAATCACTAGTGAAAGCATGAATAAATATTTAAGAAGTTTACCATCTCTAGAAAAGATATTGATCTTATTTAAAAAAAACCCATTCAATTACAAAATAATATCAAAGGGCTGCCGTTGCGTGTATAAAGTGTACACATATATATTTAAATATTGTTACAAAGGAAATCGTTCCCGCAATATTAATGCAATATTAAAATAAGTTTGGAAGGCCGACATCAGTTTAGGCAGATTAACCCCACATTTGACCAATCACCTGGTCTCACAATCACGTTTCATCCCTCACTCTCACCCCTCACCTCCCTCACCCCTCACCCCGAGTCTCTCGGGGAGAAATGTTTACAAAAACTCCACCGCGCATACAAGGAAAAAGGAACAACCCACACCGCTACTTATAAATGCGTATAAGGGCTTTATTATAATACCGTGTTTTCGGCATTGGAAGTTTAGAACTTTGGCAATTTATTGATGTTACTTTTTCGCAAACAGAATACGACGAACAAACGCACATTGATATTAATTTCCATTTACATAAATATGTCCCGATGCCGCACATTTCGAGCAGTTTACTACGAGAAAATTTTACTTTACTTAGGTAAGTACTTTCGAACTTAATCTTTTGGCTTCTTCACGTCGAAAGTTAATAAATAATTTTGCAAGCAAACAAAGCGCAAACACACTTTCCATGCGAGTATTTGACATTCAAAACACGTTGAGTTGAGTAATATAAGTACCGAATCAATATTTCCAATTCTTTACTGTAATAGCAACTGGCGACATGACGTAATATATCCAATATAAACGTTTATATAGAAGTAATATTCCGTTCTCGTAGTGGCAGCTGTCACGGCAGCAAAAAATAACAGTTCGATTTAAAACAAGACATTGAACGAATAACCTTTTAGCGTTGGAGAGAATAAACATTGACATACAATACAATATGGGGTTCGGGAGAGATGGGTACTACCTACTTCTATTTCCTACTGGCAACACACTTTTTGTTCTATTCCTTTTTGATTTTGTAAATATCCTCAAATTAAATTATTCCTACTTTATGTTGATGCGTACAACAGTCAGTTAAACAACACCTATGCCTACTAAAATAAAATATTTAAAAATTGATTAAGAACAAAAGCTTTATAAACTTTCATTATCAATAAATATTTTTTATTTTCATTTTATTTTTTGTTTATTTAGGAAACAGACAGTTGTACATGTGAATTAATTTTACATTTAAGTTGAATATTGGATAAAACAGTGAAGTCCCATTTACAATCTTTTTTATGGTAACAGGTTAGGAAGAAAGTAGATATTTAAAGAAATTGGTAAAGAATGAATCAAAAGAATAGACGAACAATAAAAAATAATCGCTGTGATTAAGGTACATTATAAGGTTAATTTGTTTTTAAAAGTTTTTAGGGTACAGTGGAAAATATCTTAAAGAGACATATAAAACATGAATAACATATCACTAAAATTACATTTTCATAACAATAAAAATAATAATAATATAGTAAAGTAGTAATGCGAGTTCGATTTATCTAGACAAAAAGTGTGCGATGTAAATTTGACATTTTACGAGTAAAAGTAATTAATAGTACCGGATGTTATAAGATCAAAGAGTAGTGTTAAATTGTGATTGCTACTTAAAAATACTAAATGCGAAAAGAAAAAAGATAATGATTAAAAAAAGTGTAAGTGAAATGGTTGGAGTATTTAAAAGGAGTCATGATATTTTGTTTATATCTGCTTAAGAGGAAATTCGAATAACAGGAGAACCGTCATTTTTTCTCATAAATATTTAACAGTTTTTTGTCCATAGGTATTTATAATTTTTTTCAGTTTTAAGTTCCCTGGCTTTCTTCATAAGTAACTTGTTAGAAGGCATGAGGTGATCATTGAGGAATATACGGCTTGCTACTCCTGGAAGGCCAATATCTGCTGAAGTCAAGGTCCAGTGGCGACGAGCAGCTACCAAGAAAGCGTCCTTGCAATCACGCCGAAGAAGACGTATGATTATATTTGATGTAGATGTGGGTGTGGATGTGGTTTTAGAAGCTGCCGTTGGCCATGGTTGCACTCTATGAATGAAGTCAATGTCCCATTTTTGTACTTGGTACCCAACTCTTCGGGATATATTCATTATAATATCATGAAGGTTTTCACTTCTTGACATCGGAACTCCGTAAATTTCAACATTACACAGTCTATCGTATTGTTCTCGATAATTCATTTTTATATTAACGTCCTTTATAACTTCCTTCAAATGAATAACTTCGCATTCCAGAGAATCAATTTAAGCGGTTTTACTGCTTAAAGCTAACATTTTGGTGTTTAAAGTTTCAATTTGTGAAGATAAAAATTTCACTGATTTTATAATAGGTTCTAATTGATTTGTAAGGTCCTTGAATCTTGCATCTAGCTTACACAAATGTTTTTTTCCATCTTCTTAAGTCTGTCATCGAGGGTTTTTGAGAGCTGGTTAAGGATTTCATTTAAATTTATAGGATTATCGTCAGTACTTTGTTTGTTTGTTTAAATTAGAATATCACTTGTTAATTGAGAAATAATAATAGTCAACGTGATTCACTTAATTTCAAACACTCAGCCAATAACAGTACGAGTGGAGATTTAATAACCAATGGGAGATCTCGACAGTGACAACACTATTTTGATGACCAATGAGAGATCTCCGCGGTGACGACACTATTTTCTTACTTCAATATTATTATTTTGCACAGAATGGTAACAAGAATTTATTGGAGATTTATTTGGCTATTGATGTTTGATCAGGGCTTGTAGATCAGATAAATAATTTCAATTTGTAGATTGAGAAAAACTGTATCGATTTAGTACCGGAGTTTTAGATAAGGATACTTATTTTTATTGATAATCACAAAAATTACAGAGACCAATGCTTATCAAATGTTAAACATTAGTGAGTAGTATTGTTACAATATTTAATATTCTAATTTATCCGTGAAAATAATGATTTTTACATTAAAAATATTAAACATTACAACTTTAGAAGTTGAGAATAAATATATTTTAATAAATGAAAAGAGGTAAGTAGTTCAAAATAAGGGTTGCGATAATAACCCTGACGGTATTCCAGAGGCATTAAACTGACAGAAGAAAGGTGAAAGTAGGTAAGATTGCAATGCAAAAGAGATCCCCGAGTCGTTGATGATCAAGTCGTTACAGGAAGACATGGCACCGTTAGGTGAAGTTTTAAGTTGGTCCCATGACAAAGAGTGAACAAAAAGAACAAAATGTGTGAATGTGGATGAAGCAAGAAGTGATGGATAAGAATTTTAACGTCATTTACCATCATTTCTTCTTACTCAAATAGGAAATGCAGCGATCTTTCTTAAGTCAAATAATAATATGTAAAAACACCTCTATAAAGAAAATAATTTATTTTCATCAATTCTAAGAATCTTCATCGAGATCCGTTTGCAATTTAAAATGCACGCGGCCTGTGTAAAGTTTTTCTCATTAGACGCTAGTTTTCCCGTCAGGACGCGCCGCCACTGTCAACTCACTTAAAGTTGCTTCAACACCCATCGCACCCCCCGCCCGACTGGGGCAGGGGTGGCGGGTGCAATCTCACACAGCCCGGGGCGATTTGCAAGTACCCTTAAATACCAATCACGGCGATGTGCTATTAGATTACTTGCAAGCACCGGTTTGGTTAAATCCTCGCCGTCAACTCATACCCCACACTGATATGAGAGATAGAGAGCATCTCATACACAGAAACAAGCACTCAATACCGAAATGCTGTACAAACAAAACTTTCCTTCAAAAAATCAATGATTTTCTGAAAATTGTAATGAATATATAATTTTGAAGTGATAAGCTAATTAAATTATGTTATATTTATTTTTATCGTAGATTTACTTCAAGTATTCACTTTGATTCGACTATGTTTGAGTTTTCTCCATTTTTTTTTCACTTTCATCGAACATTTGAAATCAATCAAATATGTCACTTGTTTTATATTTTGACAGTTTAATAAACATGTTTAATAGATTCATAGCTCATGATAGAATTGACCTTGCGAAATAGAAAAAAAGCTTAGAAACCTCATTAAATAAGTGTTTTTTGGGTTAGTTTAGTAATAAATATGTGTTTAAAAATTATTACAAAAGAAAAATCAATTTCCAACGGATTTTATATTGTGTGAAAGTGAGTCTTGATATTAAACCCTCGAGAAATTGTATTAGAAAAATAGGTCTACCATTAAGTTACCATTAATTATTCTAATTTGAATTGCTTTTACACGTTTTCATAGTACAAAGTTCAAAAGTTTTACGCAGGAAATGTCAACTAAAATAATTAATTGTCTTATTTCGAAGTGACTTTGAGTTAACACAATGTATTTATGAAGAAGTCTTTTGTGTTTTCCCGTTATGTTGTTTTGTGTGAGAGTTAGCTGAAGTATTCATGTAATTTATCAAGAAAACTTTGCTATTGCGGAGGTGTTAGAAAATCCAACGACAAACTTCAAACTACACTAAATGCAATATCGGGATACTGGCAACTTCGGCAACGTTCACATCAATTAGTGTGGCCATACTATTATTAATGGGATACCTGTGAACGTAACTATCGCAATAAAATATAATTTATAACGGTACGAGATTGCTATTAAAGAAGATGGAAGAGATACCAATAAATCGGGTGGGGGAGCAACTTGTCACTTTTTAATGTGAAGTAAATATACTAATTAAAATGATACATAAAACAGGCAATATCTATAAAATATTGACTGTTTTTACAGTAAGTTATAATATTTACACATATCTTGTGAAATATTAATGGATTAGAAGTTTAACAAGAATTGTAACGTTTACAAAGTGTTCAAAGATTTAACAAAATACGTCGTAATAAAATTGTTTTTACTGTGAAATTTTTGGAGGGGTTGCTGATAAAGGCATATAAATAAGTTCAAAAAAGGAGGAAGATTAGAGGAAAGGAAGATTAAAGGAAGACAATAAACAGGTCGTTCCAGGGGTAGCTATAGTTCGTGTCACCATGAAAGATTTAAAATTGATATGGCCTTAACAAATTCCTTATCAATTGTCCCCTGATCCCCACAGATACTGCCCTAACTAGCGCCCCCTCCCAACAACTGCAGGGGATGGGGGAACCTACACTCAGCTACTGGGTACCTTCCTCTTGATCTTGCTTCACCTTTATTGCTAGCTCCTTTGCAGGGGTTATTAATTGCGCTAAACATTCCGGGTAACCTCGACAAATTACTACTTCGATTATTATTCATTCGAATGGCGGAAAACGTTTGCACTCGCGGGCGCATTCTCTAGGAAGATATTTAATGGATAGTAGGACTTAATTGATTGTGTTAATGAGGCACCAGGTGAGGAAATAGTTAAGAGGCGCAATGTTAACAACCCCATATGGCTGGAAAATGCAATGATATTTATTATTTAACTTATTTAAATTCAAACTGCTTAAGAACGTGTAATATATTTGATATTGCTTTTAATTGCTGAAATCAAATAAATTCAATATTTTATTTAAAAAGCCAGCCAAGGTTTAAAAATATTTATACGCGAAAGCATGAATATCGAAAGGGAGTTATTTACGGTATTTTTTTAATTATATGTTGCCGTACTTGTAACATTTAGTTCAACAACGCTTATATAAAGTGATTAATATTAAAAATAATAAATATTTGACGAGGGTGTGATCCAGGGGTGACGCCTAAGTGTGTACATAATTGTTACTAGCTGCCATAAATTAGCATGAAAACATTTTACGTATCGCGGCGGGCAGCAAGATTATACTGGAGTATTATATCGGTGGAGCCTGATGATACGATGGGCCGTCAAATGAGAAGGGGTTTTCAAATTTTAATAGGGAGGGTTAGTCAGGAGTAGGCAGAGGGAGGCAGGGGAAGGGGTGCCGGAACAGGAAATGGTAAACGGCGCGATCCAGCCTCGTGAGGATGCGCGAAGCGTGATTTTTTAAATTAATGAAACTCGGAATGCGTGAGTTAAAAAAAGAGAAAAAGGATCCACCCGCGTTCAAGGCTTTTTATTCAATGAAAAAAACGAAATGTTTCAAACAAAAGTTAAGCCCGCTAGTGAAGTCGGGAATTGCGGGATTAAAAACAATGGCTCATGGTAGAAATTTCGACAGAGTAAAGAATGGTCGTTTTATTAACTGCTACACTAAAAGAAACAAAAAACAATTGTATTTACTTAAAAACAATAATATACAGACATATTAAGTTTGTAAATATCCAACAGTTATGTCAGTATATATTATATTGTCATAACTGTTGGATATTTACAAACTTAATATGTCTGTATATTAAGTTTTTAAATATCCAACAGTTATGTCAGTATATATTATATTGTCCGAATAAGATTTATCTTTGTATAACACATTACACACAATATCGTTGGCGGCGTCATGCGTTCAAAGTTCTGATTTAAAATTGAAAATTAATTTAGAAACACGTAAAACCATGGGCTTTGCTCGGCTCACCTGGCGCAGATTTTGAGGCTGCGAGCTCTCAGGCCTCATCCCATTAACAAAGTTATATCGCGCCGAGCATCCGGAGCCAACTTCATACAACCCCTGCTACCTCCTGTACTCATGTGATAAATTAATGAGGGGACTTTACCCCACCACCATTCGCAGCCACTGGAAAACGTTTTTCAATATGTTTCAAGGAGATGTTGCATGGAACATTTGATAGTCTAAGTATCCTGCATTCAAATATTCAATTAGTTATGTTAGATTCACATTTTTTTTTAATGGGTACCTCATTTTAAAAATGGTGGCGTATATCGCTTCAAGCGTAAAAAACGTACATAAGTGTTTTTTTTGTACTAACATTGACGGAAATAAATAATTCAAACAGCATTATGGTCGTTATCCCCGAAAAGAAGGATTTAAATGTTGCGTGATAATTTGACAGGCAAAAGCAGGCGGCATTACCATGTAGACATGGTGTGAAGTATTTAGTGAGAAAAAATATAACCGTGTTTAAATTGTTGGGAAACGTGTCCATAAAAGCTGTTACGAAATGTTAGGTTCTACTCATACAAGACCCTTCACCTCCCCCAACCCTCCACCCATCCAGCCCGTCCCCAGGCCCGAGCCTACAAGAAAAACGCCTTTCATATGAAAGTGGAAGCAAATTCACATTTTAATTTGCCCTTAAGAAGAAGCGTGTAATACTCGCACACAAATTAAAAATTTACGTATCCGCGTCAACATTACACAATTTATCTTGTTTCCAGAGCACATTGTTGGTGTAAATCATTAATATTATACGTGTATGAATTCAAATTATATTTCTTAGTCGAATCCTGACGGGTAGAATTTTTTTCTTAGCGTATGTGAACATTTTCTAGAGACTGTCAAGAAAAAAGAAATAAGGTAAAATTTTATTTTTTCAAGTTACTCAATTTAAGTAACTTTATATTATTCAGAAAGAATTATTGTAATGTAAATTATATCTTTCTTTGTATGGTCCATACTGAAACAAAATTCAAATAAAATGTATTTTTCTAGTTTTGTAAAAAACATATTGCTAATACCGCAAAATAAACTATTTTTTTACATTTTCTTCTGAAAATTTTATCGACCTCGATTTACTCGGTTATTCTGAGTATATGTTTATTTTCCAACAAAAAAATGAAACATTCGTAAATGCAAAACGCCATTTAGGATTTATGGGAAGGTCTTCCACTATTTGATGTCAGAAATTCCGTAATAATTAGATGATAAAGATCATCTCAGAGATACGTCGAACGAACACCACGGAGCGAGTGGTTTCCAGAATCCGACTTAAAATCAAGTTGAACAAAGGAGGGTAAAGTGATTACGTCAGCTGACGGTGGACGGTGGAAGTGACACTGTCATGGGCCTGACTGGGTTAAAAATTGGAAGACCATTCGGTGGAGCTTGGGGAGTAGTGGAGAGTGTAGGGTGGAAGTTGGGGAGTGCACCAGACGATGAAATTAAATAAGCCCCTGGGAACATGCATCACGACATTGTTAACTCCGAATCATTGAAAGAGTCAAATGTTAACGTGATTAGGAAATACTAAACCGAAAGCTAGAAGTAAAATTACATTTTATTAGCTACCTAAATATGGTCCAGTAAAAATAAATCTATTTCTCTTCTACTGCTCCTAGAAATAAGAACCAGAAAATATTATTTGGGCTTTTAAAAGCATTTAGAGTCAGTTTGACATTGTAAAAGTATAATTATTGTTAGCTTTGACGTCGTCATTAATAAAGATTTTTTTTTTCAATTCGGGTGAAAAGTGTACTAAACCATATACATAAATTAGTTACGTGGTTAAATAATGACATAATATATTTATAAAAACCAACGTAACATAATACGTTACATTGGTTTTAATAAATAAATAAATCGATCACAAAATCAAATACACTTATCGTCATCTACTTACACGACCAAATTTGGAATTAACTCTTTACAATACATTGCACATAAGCAATATAACGCATTATATAGTAATCTAAAAGTTCCGGCAACGAACAAAAAAACATTGGCAAAAGCTCTTAAAAGCTATTTCCTCAGCAGTTTTATTAATGACTGACACATTCTTTCTTGGAACTCCAAAATAACGTATGCGTTTATTTATTTTAATGTATCTATGTTGTTTTGTCTTTAATATAATGTTGTCTTTCCCGAAATGAGTTTTGTAAACTCACTGGGAATAACACATTATAACTTATTATTTTGTAATAAATAAAATTTAAAAAAATTGAAAAAAAAAATAATGTAAGTATATGATTTGAGATTTTCACGGCCAAAAGTATTAAATATTTATGGGGTTTTATGCCGTGTTGCGCTACTATCTTCAGTAGCCAACGTTTCGGACAGCACATTTCAGGTCCCCTCCCCTATTGAATAGGTTACAGCAGTATTCAGTCATCCAGCCCGGTCCTGCAGCGGACAGTAAGTGACTGCGGCGGACATTGCAACTATTTCACCGGGAAAGGGAAGAAGCTTCAGGTCGTTCGACCAAAATCCGCTCACTGATCCTCCCTCATGAATACTCTTTATACTTTTGATGGATTTTTTGATGTACACTCAGCAGAGCTCAACGGGTTTAGTTTTCATTTCGTTCATCAGTTGCTCAAATTGGAAATCTTTTAAGATTTGTTCTTTTTTGGAGTGAAAGATTTTAAAAGTAGCTGGGAGCTTTGTTCGTGCTGAAGAGATACGGTAGAGTGGTTGTATTTTGTTAAATTGGTATTTTTTCATTACTCGAGTAACGCATTTCCATAAAAATAAGAGTTTTTACTTAGAAGTCTAATATCTTAACCATAAAATAGGAAATCGGTTTTCCAATTAAAAAAAGCTCTTGTACGATTTGGATAAGCATAATTAATTTTGTTCAATTTAACTTTGTAACTATTTTTACCTGAAAAACGCCAAAACTATTTATAGAACTTTTAAAAATCCATTTAACTATCAAAAACGAGAAACTAAATTATTTGTTTCATAGTTCTTAGTTGAAATCGAATCAAAAGAGAAATTAATTCCTGAGCGAAGCCTGGTTTTAACACAAACAATATAATAATAGATAATAGTTCTTCTATATTTTAATAGTTTGTTCAGAAAAGGTGTTGAGAATTACAAGCAATGAAACGTTGAACGTGTTTAAGAAAAGTTTGAATAATATGATATTTTTTACACAAAATACACTTGCCTTGGGAAAACAAATAGATTTTTTTAAAAATAATAGAATGGTACATTTTGTTCATATTTGACTATTCAGATGTGCAGCTAAACCAATAGCCAAAACTCACAAAGGAAATCTATTTCGCAGCGAAAAGTTCTTTGAAATCTAAGGGAGGATGAATTCAGATTTTTAGTTTTCAGTTAGGAACCTTAACAAAGGCCAGCGCAGCGGTCGCCTTCAGCGCATTATTGCCTCTTGCCGCTCGGCTCTTCCGCTGTGTTATTTGCTTTGGTTTGCTTAGGCGAAAAAGGAAAACCAGACTTTAAAATAAGGGCAGAATAAGAATGATGGTTAGAAAATATACAACTTTATGCGAGATTAAAAAAACGTGTAAAAATTCATCATCACTGAAATGGAAACTTACGATTCCATGACATAACCAAACAACGCCAAAAACATTTGATTATTCACACTCGTTAAAAAGGCTTATATGAACACTCGCGTATTTTTAACGGAATTAATTTTAGAAGGCTTTTAAATATACATTTACGTATTTTTACGTAGTTATAACATTTTAATAATATTTCACAATAAAGAAAAAAAAAATTAATAAGAACGCAATAAAAAAAAAAAACATCATTTCAATTTGGCACCTTAGCCATCGAATTGTAGCACTTTTACGCTTCCAAAGTTAAACAGTTTCATGAAATAAACCAGCTCTGCTAGATATATAGCGTTATTTATACAGCTATTTCATGCTTTCACACACATTCGTTAAATGGCTACTCTTTTATAATGCGTTTCGTTATTCGCTTTGAAATTAGAAACAGGAACGTGGTATACTATTCAATTAGTATGAATATAACGCGTCTTTGTATTTTAAAATGTGATTGATGAGTCAGCTTACATTGCAATATTGATGAACAAAACACATCAAAAACATCGGAGTATATGTTATCCAAATTTTGATTTAGTCTCAAAGGAGTATGATATTGCGACGTTGAAGAAGAATTGTTAGAATAATATGGTAGGTACTGTCTTGTTACTGTCCAAACAGGAACATGGAAGGAGATTAAATATAGCAATTCAGGGGAATTCAACATTGAAATGATAATTCACACTAATATTTTGAATGAATTAAACGTATACAGAAGGTAGCTGTAATCTAGTAATTCCCTATGAATGCCTTTTCTAAAATTAATTTTGAATTCAAAATTGTTTGTGAATGAACTTCATAGAGACAAAACTGTGGAAGTATGCTTGATATGACTGCTTACTAGTGACATAATATATACATTTTTGATAGAATTTTTATTATGGAGGTCATTAGTTAGTCTAAAAACATTCGTTGCAAGGAGCTTTTGTCAAAATTTAAACTACATATGATTGATCCGCCCGTGGGAGTGATTGGCACTGACCCAGTTAAAATAAAGCCCAACATTTCCGAAGTTTTATTGAATATGATGTGCTTATTGAAATTGAGTTATCATTATATATCCAAGTCATTAATATCAGAGACAGAAACTAACGAAGTATTACTAATGGAATAATCAAACAATATTGGATTCATTTTTCGATAAAACCTCATAATTTATTTACGTTGAGTTACGTTATTTTCTAGACACCGCGTGAAGAGTTTGGATAAGTAATCTGACAATATATTTTTAATAACCATTAACCTTGAATAATTTTCAATTATCTGCAAACATTAAGACATCAACACCATTGAAAATATGCAAAAGATGGTTACAGGTAACACAAACGGGATTGAAGAAAACTGGAAAAAAGAACATTAAATTAGCAAACCTAATCTTTATTTCTTTAATCGTGTTTTTTTCTATTTCGTTACGAAAACTAACAGCAAAAGCTCGATAGCTGGAAAATAATTTACATAAATGGTTGCATTAAAGTCCGAGTTGCGAGCGTTTATTAGTTTTATTGACCGACCTAACGTTACGTTTGACATCTTAACTATTCTTACCTAAACTAGCCCAACCTAACCTAACTTTTCGGTAACAAAATATTTCACAATAATTTCGGGAGATAACAGGTTCTACTGATATACCCTATGATTAACCAACTTAATATCTAAGTAAAAAAAGTGCATAATTTTTTTTGTACATCCAAGTTTCGGATAGTACCGAGTTTTGAGTATTCATAAATAATAATATTCTTAAATAAATATTATAATTTGGTTTGTAATGTACGTAATGACGGAAATGACAAAAAAATTTTACCTCAATAAAATATATTAAATGAAAATAAAAGTGTTACCGGCTCAAATATGCACGATCTAGGTGTGATTCTCGACAGTAAGTTACAATATATATATATCATATTAATCATATCACAAAAAGCTGCTGAAATGATTGGTTTCATTATAAGAAATACAAAAGAATTCACAAACTTTGTCATTGTCAAACAACTATACTTTGCGAACATAAGAAGCCATCTAGAGTTTGCGTCAACTGTGTGGTCGCCATTTTAAGCAATACATATAAATAAAATTGAATCGATTCAGAAAAAAATCATAAAATACATTTTTTACAAATCGCATAATCGATTTAATAATTATCTGAATGCAACTGTATTTTTCAAAATTGATTCATTGAGTGTATTTTGACAATATTTAGATGCGATGTTGCTATATAAAAACATTACCGACTATCCGACATATTATGACATATATTATCTCGTATTATAATTATATATTTAATATGTAATATCGGTTAATTTTATAAATAAACTGATTAATTGTTTAAAACATAACGTTAAAGTATAAATGAGGAAATCTATAATTGGTTTTTCAGTTAATAAATTGCACATGCGTATAAACCAACAATATTGTAACTGTTGATTTTCCTAAAATATATATATATATTGTTCAATTATTTAAAAAAAATACTAATTATTATTTTTAGTACATATGACGAATTTATGAACATATTCTTACAATAGATGTTTGTGTAATGGACAGCATGGTTGAGTCTGTGGGGATTTCACTCTCCGGCGTGGTAATTTTTTAAAACATTAAAAAAGTGTGATTTTGAAATGATTAAAACAGGATCTGCGCTAGTATTCTATATTTGCAATTACATTATTTCTTATGATTACTCGCTTTCTCATTTTTTTACAAGCTCCTGTTCTAGTAAATCTTGATATTTACGAAGTCCCTCGCCAGGGAGTTTTCAATAATGACAAGAGTCTGCTGTAAGCAGACAGTAATTTTTCAAAACCTTTTTCAGACCTCAAATCTCAAACGTCAGACACCACAGAAGTCACAGCGGAATTTGTCCTCGCGAAATTTTCATTTCGCTAAAATTTTCAGGTGCAAACCAAGTAGAGGTGTAGGTACATAGATTAACGAACCTACTTGCGATGTACGTGGTACATAGTTTGAAATACGGACGTAGGGCACAATCACATTCAACTTTAAGGAGACATGTACTAGTGTGATTCCTTTCACGGCGAGCGTCGCGGCGTCGGTGGACGGCGAGTCAAGCGTAACTTTCAGCGGGAAAGCCATAATTACGCAACCATGGCGCAGTTTGCCTTCTCGCGACGCAAATCTTCCGACGTGAATATCCGAGCCTCATCTCTGAATACGTATTAATAGATTGTAGGGATAAATATGGGAGAGTGAAAGTGGAAGCAGTCTCCGCAAACTACTTAACATTCCCTTGTTTGATGGGGGACAAGTGTCTTGCTTGTGTAACGTTGAGTGACTTTATTTTATGAACGGATATTTAATAACGGTACTGACGAAAAATAAAAATGATTGAATCTGTTATTTAAAAAAATCGATAATGTGAATTTGTCTTTTATAAAATTGATATAAGGTATGAATGATTCGGATGGTAAATGGTCAATTAAATCGTTAAATCATTTATTTCAGTGGAATAACTTATTAGTAATATCTTAAATTTTAATTTATAATCATTGAAGACAATATTAACCACTCGCAAAGTTTTCATATATTATCAGTGAAGACAATATTAACCACTCTCAAACTTTTAATATATAATCAGTGAAGACAATACTAACCATTCTCAAAGTTTTCATCTCAACTTTTTGGTTATATCATCGAAGCGGCTATAAAGAGTAAAAATAATAAATTATCAGAAAAATTAATTTTATTGTTAAAATAATTTAATGTAGATATAGATTTTTTCAAGGTTGCTTTTTTTAAAGCAATTAAAAAATAAATGTCAAAGAACTCCTTAAGAGCCATTCTCTACCAATAATGTTATTACTATTATTCAATGACTAAAGAAAATACCCGTCTTTATTCAATGATATTATTATATCACAAATTCCAGTAATTTTTCAATTTATTTGAAACCATTGTTATAATCCAGGACGTTCTGTTGACATTTAAAAAATATTAATAACCAGCTGTATCCCGCCACGCATTGTTGTGGTTTAATCTGTTCAGACAGAAAAAAACTATAGCGCATCTTGCTTTTACGTCAAACAGATGGCGGTGTTTTTTTAAACAAAAAAAATCATGTTTGTCCAACAGATTACGCTGTTTTTCGAAAAAAGTATGTTTTTAACTCTTACAGGTGACATCTACATAATAAACGTATATAAAAACACACGCGTATTCGAATGCAACGTTGTGTCCAAAATTTTAAATTAATCGTTGAAGAGCCTTTGGAGATTTAAGATTTTTAACAAACGAACATTTACATGTACATTTATGTTTATATAGATAGATGAATGCATATAGTGAAGAAAAAGTAGTATTTGAAATCCGACATCTAAATAAAGACATAAAATTTGTGATTTATAACAGAATTGTATTACTGCATGTAATTTCAAATTAAATAAATAAATGATGGTACGAAGAACGGATAATTGAGTTCTCATAAAGCTTAAAATAAGAAAAGCAAAACCTTTTCCGTAGTTAAATTTTATTATTACAAGGGAACTCGAAAACAGAATTTCTTTTATTTCTTCGGGTAAGACATAGTCCGATAACATTTTGTTGATAACAGAGCCACTAGGTGAGTGCGAGAATTCACTGAGTCGGCGAAAAAAAATCCAACGATGAAATGTGGCGATAACAGCGTCATTTGCTTACTTCGTTTTTAATTAAAGTGTAAGAGGAAAACGTTTATCACGACGTTAACGGTGAAAATTCAGTGGGCTAAATAAAATTAAAAATGGAGAAAGAAAACATTTTTGAATATTATTATCGCGGGGATATTTTAATTTGTTATTCCACGTTGAATGCCTGAGTTAAAACCGCGCGCTTGGAATTTTCAGGCGACGCCACAATTTTTTTTCTAATCTGATTTATGCTTTATAACATTATTCCAAATGGGAAAAATATTAAAAATATATATTTTGGAGGGATTTGAGGCAACACGTAAAAGAGATGCCAAAAAGGCTGCTTTAGCCATTTTTACATGACGACTTTAAGATATTTGCTTTTCCTTTATCTGCGAGAACCACGAATAGTACGTTTTGCTTGTACGCTGCTACGTTGTATAGAAACAAAATATTAATTTAGATTAATACCGGGTTTACTTTGCATATTATTTCACCAACGATTTTCTATTTTTTTATGTGAATACCGCATAAGAGCCCCAACTGCTCCCTACCGCCTGGAGTCAGTGAGCCAATGGCATCCTCAATTGGGGTGTTGTGAGAATAGAGGTATCGGGGAGATGACAAAGAGAAAAGAACACGAGACAGAGGAAGGTTGCAAAGTACCCAGCTATTCAGATCTAGTCACCAAACACGGCTAAAGCCATATCAAGTAACGTTTCAATTCTGAATGGTGGTCTTACACCAGGGCAATGTTAAGAGTATATTCCACTCTGAAACGTGCCGCAAATACATATACCTTATATTATTTCAAATTAATAATTTATGAAATAACACAAACCAATAAAACACAATTTTCTTACGCACGTTGTGATTTGAACACGCAACCTCCGGATTGCTAGTCGAGAAAAAACCTACATAATGTGTAAATACTGAAAAACCCCCATCGGCAAATGTGTAAACCTCTTTTTCGAATTCGATAGATTTTTATAATTAAACTATTCTACTCGCTGTTCGACATCTTGGTTATCTTGTTGTATTTTGGCATTTACATGAAGATGTTGCCTACAATCTCCATACTACATAATATAGACAATTTAGCAAATGCAGTTTTCATGAAACCGTTCATTACCCAGTCGAATCATTAACATGTCATATGGGAAAATCAGTTGAATTTGTTCAATGATCTAACGTGTAACGTCTTCCGCCCATCACAAAGGTGCGATTAATTAGCCTGCGCGACTGTTGTCGGGGCGCGAACACGCGCGGGTACAACACGGCTCACGACTCACGACCGTGTGGGCGCGGAGAGCGACATGACGCTTCACTGCCAACCCTGCAACCTCTCCGCTATCTTCGGCAAATAGACATAGAGTGTCCCAGGAGTGATAAGCCTAGCAATCAGGGCTGACACGAACTTAATAAAACAGAATATTTAAATTCAAATTCATGAAAAGTTATAGGAAAACAAATGCTACTTCAGAGATGAAAAATGTTCTTAGAGACACATAGACCATACTATCAGAGAAGAGAATGACTTTTATTTGGAGTTAACTATTTATTTATAACTAAACAAAACATACTTATTATTATGCAATATTTACGAGATCAACTACAAAAGAATTGATAAAAACCTGATATTATTATTAAGAGAGTTGTAACATAAATGATTGAGCATTTTGATTTTGTCAGCGCGAATTAAAAGAAATGAAATAAAACACTAATTACTTTGTGTATAACCATGTTTTACACAAAGTAATCACCAATTTATTTAATTTATTACGACCCACTTGTTTCGCTTAACACAAGCATTATCAGGGTAAAAAATTAAAGTAATAAAAATATACACGGTGTGCACTTATATATACATGTATACTTAGTTAGACACAACATATGTTATAACACAATTTTACATAATTTTATTAATTTAGTTTGTACCGTGATGATGCTTGTGTTAACCTAGAGTCGGTCGTAATAAATTTAATAATTTCCTGGTTATTCACAATGTCGTAATAAATTTGTGGTTATTCACAATGTAATAATAAATTCATGGTTATTCACAATTTTATGATAAATTCGTTATAATTGTTTTATTTCATTAATATGTCAAACTACTAAGTTAATGTTTTCTACACGTAGATAACTTACTGATATAAAATATTGCTAATTTATTAAAAAATCTATTTTAATTAATCGTATTTCTGTTAAAACGGGACTGCAGGTCTTTAACGAATTAATTGACAGATTTCCTAATAAATTTGCAATAAAACACATTTGTTATGGCGATGTCGGAACACGTGTTCATAAAAATTCTAATATTTTCGCATTTCCTCATTATATGTTAACAGGATAAATGCAGCTGCTTGAAAATTTGTTTCGATACTTTATGAAACTATTAAAAGTTTGTTAGTAACTGATCTGCTATCACCTTTTTGACAGAATTTTAATAAATCAGTAATAGCCATTTTTTTTCCGTGTACCAAAATATAAAAGGAATGACTTTAATATTCCGTGCCTTCTCGTATCAAAAATAATAGCCCCATTGATCTTTCCTGAATGAGAATGATTTAACATTATTAATACAATTTTCCTGTGTTCATTTTAAATTCAAACAAAACACCAACATAACACTAAACCAAATAAAACAGGCAAGTGTTCAACTGTGTAATCCTATACGAACCCTGAAAAAGACGATTTGACTGGGAAAATCCAGATGTTAACCCTACCTTCACGAGCGTTGTAACATAGGTCATACTGGGTATGGCGAAGGGGGGAATAGGAGAAAACAAGGGGAGTCGTCGGGGGTTATGTTGGGGATTCCCCCCTCTTCAATAAGAGTAACAGGCGCGTAGGTATAACACACACACACACACACACGGGCTGGTACAAGAGTAATTAAGACGCACATTGACGAACGGTATAAGTCGAAACGGGGAATCAATTAACTGTGCTGTTTTTAATTGGCACCTGTAACATAGGAGTTTCCCTGTTTGAATATAATCCTTCTGAGTTAATCAACTATTGGTGTTTCTAATTAAAGGTACGATGCTTTATGCGCGGAGTGGGGACACCTGAATTCGTTGGTATTCGGAGTTACTAGTCGGTTCGTCGCTCTTATATTTTTTTATTTTTTTTTTTTTTTATTTTATATTATTGAAACAAACAGTACATAATTTACAGAGATGAAACAATATACAGGAATAAGATATTTCATGTTGTGTACCTATGATATGTTTCCTTGTAATGTCTGCTAAGTGGTATGTTTATTCCTTAATTACCAGGTGACTTGTGTAGTTTATAGGTGTGTGTGTGACGTGTGTAATGTGTGTGTGAGTGTTTGTGTGTGTGTGTGTCTGTATGTATGCGCATTGAATTCTTTAAATTATTGACATGATGCCACGTTTGAATTTGGGCAGTGAATCCGAAAAAATGTCAATGTTAGAGTTAATACAAATATTATTTAGAGTATGAAGAGCTCGGTTAATTGTCGAATTAGATGCTGCATTTGTTTTATAATTTAGCGTGTGGAATAGCACTGTATGTCGTGTACGTCTCAAAGGTATGTTAAAGTTAATAAGGGACAAAAGTTCAGAACAGTCAATCTCATTGTTTAAAATTCTGTGTATAAATATATGAGAGTATTTCATGTTGAATCTATTCAATTCTGTCAAAGTGTATTCAATGGAATAAAATTCAAAATAAATATGCATTCTTCAATCATTTATGTATTAAAAAAAACTAAGTAGTTTCTACCCGTCTTCATCCGAATTTCAATATAGTTAATCGATTCATTTTTTCCCTTTGGGTTTAAAATAATTATAACATATTTTCAAAAATATTTTAATGAAAATTTCAAAGCCCAATTACTTGAGGTAATAATATAAATCAATTTCAAGACGAAAAAGTCGTCCGCTTTTCATAACGGCAGAGCTTTCAGATCATAAGTTTTTAATGGGACATATAAATTCCTAAATAGTTGTTCTGCTATGTAAATAAAACATCGTTATTTATAAGGTTCCACAATGTTTGTAAATCTGACTTACGTGAAGGTTTTCAAAGCACGCTAAAATATAAATAATTTCTATTCCACGAATATTCGTTTATACAAACATGTCATCCCCCAAGGAACGACCAATAAAGATGGAAGATTGAATCTGAGTTAAGCGCTCACCTGTGCTTTGCCAATAACTTCCCTACGATATTTTGATAAAATAACAATAAAAAAACGTCGCTCAATACATTAGTGATCCGCGGCATCTTTATGGCTTTATAGTTTTATGTAAGTAGGTAACGAGGAACTTTTATTTGCCGTCTTGAAATATGTTATCATTTGACAATTACACAAAAAATATTTATCTTTATTTCTTTGTAAAAGTTGTATGAAATCAAACACTGAAGAGATAAATTTATAGAAGTGTGTGGTGGGCGTGTGTATTTATTCCTGAAGTAAATACAAAAAGAGTTATTTCTGTTGAAATAGATCAAACATTTTAGAAGATCATTGAAGTTATTTTTTGATCAGATAATCTATTTTATCGGTATTTCTAAGATTATGGAGTCGAAATACTAGAAAAACCTAAAATCTTTTGTTTTATTTTAATCGGTGTAACCATTAGCTATATGACACTTCTTGGGATATCTTTCAGTGGTAATGAAGAATTATCATTTAGAGTTTTGAAAAATTTTATGAAAATGGCGCGATTTGAAACAATGATTTATCCTTTTTTGATCGGCAACGTTTTATGAAATCAAATAATAAATAATAAGAAATCAAGATCCTTTTCAAGTTATCCTTTATTGAAGGATCTCTTTTTAATAATATCCCCTCCCCCTTCCTCGAGAGAAGTTTCAGCCATCTTGCATACGAAGAATTTATTTATTTTCCCCTTTAAACATTTCTTCGCAAAATCAGAAAGTAGGGTTGGTGGATACGACGTCGATATAATACAGGATAAAGGTTGCGCCATCAGTCTCTACCATTCTCCCCTTTCCTCCCCTCGAGACTTCCCGAGTAAAATGATTACAAAGCCTTCAATTTACCCCAGCACCGTCTGACTGGTGTCACAGTGCACCGATATCCGCTGGTCATTTAAGCCGCACCTTTATGTCCAATAAACGCGATGATTGACATTGACAAGCACAAATATTATGAGCTATACTTTCCACTATAGTTTCAGATGCATTAATATGATAAATGATTTGTTACAGAAGGTATGCAGGGGTAGTGCAATAAATAAAAAGATGGAAAAGAAACCTAAGATTTATCAAGCCAATGACACCTAACCCAAGTAACACTTAATTTATTTAACAATATTGAGGACTCCCTTCAGACACCAATGATATTGATGATAGTGTTGTTGAATTAGTAAAGTCTGAAAATTTGAAGTGCTTTCAAATTCGGCACTAGCCCTTCTATGACAATCTTAAGCGCTGAAATACACAGTTTGCGGTAGCGTTATTACGAGCAATCGTTATTACCCATATTTTTGAAGTTACCAGATTCCACGACGATAATTGCAAAATTTATTAATTTAATACGAATAGTTACAGCTATCTAGTAGAATTTTACTTTGTAGACGAAGGCTGTTATAGTTTAATAAATCATTTATTTTCTTCACGTGTCTTATTTTCTCTTTTTCTTACCTTTGCTCTATCGAATGATACGAAAGACTATCTGCCATCCGCTTATCACGAGGAATGAACAAAGTATTCAATTTTACATTAAATATAATATTACGCGGACATTAATTCTTTCCGAACTGTCAAACGAAACTGACGGTACCCGCCTTGGACTTTATTGGGCGGCATTTGCATTAATAAGGGTTGAACATATAATATACAATTCTTATTAGGAAATGCTTCATAACTGTGGATTAGAGCTTTTTGGGAACCCGTTAAATCCAGATAAATTAAAATATTTTTAAATGATAAACATACTTTGCAATACACTTCTTTAAATAATTAAATATACCGATAGCCAAAGAGAACAGGTTTCACACAGTTCGTGTTTCGTCGTGGTTAGTTGATAAATAGACCATAATGAAGTTTGAGCTAAGTGAAACCCCGTCTCATTTCTCATCTCAGTCCATTTAATAAATTCAATAAAGTAGCGTTTTTTTAAAGTATTTTTTATCATTTAATTAATAAAATTTTATTTTTGGTTCGTGTATAAGTGTTTTGTGATTTTTTTTTAGGTTCGACCTTTCAATAATTTTGGTAAACGACTTTATAACAGGGTATGTAAATTTAAAGTGAAGTGTTTTCCAGAATAGTGTCCTCCATCAGATTGATAGTAAAAGTACCGTTTACTAGGAATTTATCGGTTCAGGTACTGAGGTACCGGCCGGGTAGGAACAACCCAAACTGAGGTTTACCATAGATATCAAAAGATCTTATACTCCGGTTTATACATTATTTACCCGATCAAAAGTGACGGGGTTTTGTAAAATGCGTGCAGGCCCATTTTATTATCCAAAAACGGTTCACCCATTTTGTGATTTTATCGACATAAATCGGCTTTCATATTGTAAGGCAGAAGGCGCCTGTCAAGGCTGTCTTGTCAAATGAAATTATGTTTCCGCCATAGTTCTTAAGACTTTCCAATGTTTTCTCCTAAGAGTGTTACCGTTTTCACAGACACTCAACTTTCCGAGCAAATTTTGATAGCAGTTAATTTTATTTAAATAATAGAAATCATTTACTTTAAAATAAATACGTTACGAGGTTCAGTTACCAAATACCTACGAACTAGATTTTTTATTGACGCATAAGAAAATATTTCACAAAGTTATTAAAATAAAAATAATCTACGATAGTCAAGTATCTAATCTTAACACAAAAAAAATCATTTAGTTTTTGAATGATTGCTCTGGTACGAAATATCTCGCTGAAGCTTGGTCACGTGACGTTTAAGGCCAGATTCACACCAGAGATAGTATTCATCTTCAACATGTCGCGACGTCCGTATCGGGGTGTTGGGTAGCCATCGCGACGCGGAAAACTTTGGCCGCACTAAATCGCTCTTGTCATGCTTTTAAACTTCGCATAAAGCGGACCTCGACGAGTGTTGAATTAGGTTTCGGTGCATAAATTTTACATGACAACGCAACACCGTCTAATGGGTCTACTGGAAGCGGAGAGGTGCACTGTCGGCGCGCGGCGGTCCCTAAAGATTATCACACAATGGAGAGGAAGATGTATTATCGGGAAACATTCGGCTGCACTGTGACGGATGCAGTATGTTGATGATGTTTGCATTAACAAAAGAATAACACCTTATGTGAATTCCGTAGTGGGGATATTGATTTACGGATATGGCCCTGACGCTGATAACTCCATTGTAACCACCGTTTCTATTGCGTTCGTCGTTTTTGTGCATCCTATAGTTTTATTTATTTTTTTGTATTTTACTTTATTTTGTATGTTTTTTTTATAAATCTAACAAAATCCACCAGAGTATAACGACCTCCACGATCCCGTGTTCTGCGTCCCATTTCACCACATTGCATATTATTGACATTAAAACAGAATTCCAAATCGAATATTTGTCAATTTATGTAACAGTTGAATGCAAAATTATAATTTTTTTAATTTGAAACATGCTAATAAACGGAAAAAAACAATTTTCATGATTTTTTTGATAGTTTTACAATAAACATATATATATTGTGTATTATTAAAATTTGCCATATTTTAATTTCTATTAAAGATGAGAATAGATAATTAAATCAACATATTTTTGGTCGACTTCTAACAGATTTCAAATATTATGTTGTAAGTTTATCGGTAAAAATAAGAAACGGGATCTCAAATTTAATGTTTATCAACTAAGGAAAATTTTGGTTTTTCTCAAATAAAATTAGCATTCTAAATAATAATATCTTTTTATTTTTAGAAAATGTATTTGCAATATAAACATACATGAGATGTAGAATATTTTCTTAGTCATCCTCAATAGGAGATCTTGTGCTGAGGGGGGTAAGATTTTGGATAGAGAATTATCAGCAACTTTTCTATGGTAGAACTTCATGGTTTTGGTAGTGTTTTATCGGAATTTTTTTTTACGATATTATTAAATACTAGTTAGTTATTTATCTTATATTTTTATAAGCCAAGGTTTAATTAACTTAATGCTTATTTTTTGTTTGAATTTGTTTGATATAGAGTGGGAGTTTGTTATATAACTTTACAGCTAAACATTTAGAGCTTTTCACCCAAAGTTATTTTCGTATTTTACTTCTACCATCATGTAGAATGACCTCCCAAAGTTATTTTCGTATTTTACTTCTACCATCATGTAGAATGACCTCCCAAAGTTATTTTCGTATTTTACTTCTACCATCATGTAGAATGACCTCTCAAAGTTATTTACGTATTTTACTTCTACCATCATGTAGAATGACCTCCCAAAGTTATCGCACTTTACCACCGGACACCCTGTATGTATTGGTAAACCATAAACAGTGTACGAATTAATTTAGCTAAATATTCTGCCTTCATACAGGTTGGCCCAGTGACTGGTACTGGTGCTGGTGAGTAGTGAGCAGAGGCGGCTCCAGGGGTCCAGAAGTGGAAGGTCAATCGAAAAAAAATGAATGTGAAAGGTTATAAATATTGCTAAATCGTAATGAATATTATAAATAACGCCAATGTATGTAATTAATCTGCCAGTACCCGCCTATTCTGAAGCCGGTAGTACAATATTTTTTGAATTACGATTATTTATTTACACATATAACTATTTTTTTTTCTTTTACAGATCTTTTCCTATGAACAGTTTTAATTTTGATTAATACTAACTCCATACTTAGTCAATTGTTTATCAGTAAACTTAGGAAGTAAACAAGAAAACCAAAGTACCTAAACGTTAATTTTAATGCACCCGTAAATGCTCTGATAAAAATGATCATGAATAAAAGTGAACTTTTTTAACCTCTTTGTTTTTCTCCTTTAACATAAGCTAATTGTCACTTTATTTGAATAGGTACGTTTGTCATGATTCAATGAATTGTTTGCGATTTTTTTCGATATCATATCCACATAATTTGACGTTTTAAATTATTCCATGCAAATTACGTCAACAATGGATTGACATAATTTCAAGTTCTAGATGGCTATCATAACACAAAAAACTAACGACTAACATTTTTTCACATCTCCCTCTAATACCTTAATAATTTTAGGTCGAAGATATCTCTATCATACCGCGGTCATGTCCGAAAATCCCTTGACAATAAATGTTGTTTGATACTAAGCATGCGTCAGACATCATAGTGTTTACCTCCTTTGTCTGTATAGCAAAGAGAAAGAAAGGAGATAGCTTTGGGGTAAAACTTAAAGTGACCCACGCTAGGTACATACAGTAGCTTCTCATCGCTAGATGGCACTGGAACTCGCAACTACCATACAAATATGCAAAAATATTAAAAATAAATGAATAATCGGGTAGTTTGTTAAATTTTTTATATTAATAATATTGCAGCATATTTTGGGACGTCTTTGACCAAAAAATCTTCGTAGACGAGCCACCACTGGTAGTGAGGCAGGTTATATCCAACTTTAATATACCTTCTATTATCTCCTTATTACTGTGCCATTATAGATTTTTTCTATTACTGTTCTTAAATACCTAATGTTTTCTTGAATAATATGTATGTTTATAATCCTGATATGTTTTTGATGATTAAATACATGAAAAAATATTTATAAAAATGTAGAATTTTTGTTTTCATTATTATTGTTGACTCACTTTATTGTCCAACAACTTATTCCGTAAAATTCTGGAACCGAGAATTCACCATAATTAATTTCTTCTGAACCATGCTATAGACATGGCCTGTTGCGGATAGCTGCGTGGGCAAGCTTCTTATAACAGAATGAAAACGGTGTATCTATCTCGCTCTAAAACTATTCTAACGCGAGAGACCGTCAAAAAACATAAACAAATTCAAATTACACTAATCTCATGTGAAAGGGATAAAGCAGGGTTATTAAAACATTGTACATTATACAAATTAATCTTCCACAATTCTTTCATCGCTGGTTTCACGTGATAGTACGTACAATACGGATAACGCAAATTCCCCTGTTAACAAGCTCTAATGGAACGCTGTAAAATGTGATGTTTATAACTGGTGCTTTAAATTTGATCGAAATGAAAAGTGGATCAAGCGGGTAATCATCATCAAAGTTTATGGCTTGTACAAGGCATTTTGGGTGCAATTCGACGTTTTAAATCATAAACTTTACAGAGTCGATGGTATAAAAATCTCGTCCGATGACGAACGGAGTCTCGTATTTCTTTATCAGATTGTATTTATTTGATTCCATACTTTGATATTCATCCAAAGCATCATAAAAAAGTACTGTTATATACAAGTACTATTATAAGAATTAATTATTCATTTTTGCGTATGATTTTATTTTATAAAAATGCGATCATAATGGTTGCGATGTCACGAACATTAGGTGCATTGGAATGGGGATTATACAACTAGATCATAAATGAAATTGCTAAATAAAAATAATTGATCTCTAATTCGCATATATTTTTTTTTAAAACACGTCAATATCGAGTCAATTGAATAAAAAAATGAGTGAAAAGGGGTTTAAAATAATAATCCCTGAACTTAATTCGACAACGGTTCAACAGAACTCTTCATACTCAGCCATTAAATAATATTTTAACGAACTCCATTATACTTTAACTATTTAAAGGCATACGTATTCATGGGTAGGTAAGTTGGTATATATATGGATTTTATATTATAATGGTTGGGTATCGGTTTTTTTATGTATTCATGATATATGAGATATGTTCATGATTGTGCTCCTTCTTTAAAATGAGAATTTATCGGTATTAGGGAGGTATAAATTAACATCAAGAAATATAATGTAAGAATTTATTTTTACTTTTTAAACATGTTTTTTATTGTGTATATTATCTACTGTTAGTATCGTATTATTAATTATAAATATAATTAATATATTAAATGCAGTACGTAGAACAGTAGAACAATACAGTACATTAAACATATAGATCGACAATTATGTACATATAATAAGGCATAAAGTTTAATAAACTTAAATAAACTGGGGGCAAAATCATTGACATATACATATATCATTAAAAATGTCTTTCAAGAACTTATAAAAAAAATTAAATGGAACAGAAAATTTATAATGCTCTTTCGTAATTTTTTATAACTATTTAAAAAAAATAACTTTAATTTTAGAATAAATGAAAAAATTGTGTGACATGAGTCGGAAACCTTTGGTGTATATAACCAGCTCAGCAATAACAACCGCAAGATGAATAATCGAGTAAAATCTTTTTCATCGTTGTTTAAGCTAAGTCGTAAGTGTCAAGTTTATGTTCACATGACACATTTATGACATTCCACATTCTACGGAATATTCCATAAAAATAACAGGATAAACAAGAAGCCGCGGTAAATACGGGTGAATTTAGAACAAACGTATATGACACAATTGGTAATCAGGCAAACTGAAGCCTTCTTTGCGTGTTACAGCACCATAATGTACGTAACATATTTTAAGGGTAATGGCGAAATGTACGTTATACGGCATCTAAAACCGCAAAGTCGACTTGTATCGAAGTACGTCGAAGAGTATTTCGGCAAGGTTGAGTTTTGTGAATTCTGCGTAATATTTGTGCAGCATAACTACTATATTTTTCATTTGGGTATGTAATTATAAAGTTTAATGGTTGTTTATTTGTGTTAAATATTAATTGTACTCATTATGTTTGGATATATTTACCAATTATGATTATGATAATTAATCTTAAATCGTAAGAACTAAAATATTTACAATTTTTGATTTTATGATCAAAGATTTGTCCTCATTTTTATATTTCAAAATTTGATCTTTCATGATTTTCTTTAGAGTTTTTTATTAAAACTATCATTCTGTTTAGCCAGTTTTCCATTAGGAAAAAATGTCACCAAAATCACTACCTAAAAAGGTTCTGCCCTCATACAAGATACTTAAAATACCGTAAACTTTACGCAAAGTAACCACTGCGATGAAATTACACGATAACGCAAATCACCCCTTCTTAAGCGGAGAGAATCTATTCAAAAAGCAATCATCCCGGCAGTGGCAAAAAGTTAATTCGGAGCGAACATTCTGCCGGTTGGTAGGTGAGTGGAAAAATATACACACCACGCGAACCCAAATACATCGACATCAATACCTACTCGGTACACACGCTACATACTCCATACTCCACACACGCGTCGCTTCACAGTCCACACACGTGGATGTATCCATATATCCACACACACAATCAGTGATTAAGTCCAGGGTTTGTTCCAGAAATCTCTCTGTCCCACTGAGACCGTTCAAGTAATTCCTAGGTACCCATTCCAAAATCCAGATGACGGCCCAGCCTTTTGTATACGTATCGTATACGTTACACTTGATAAGGGTTTTATGAGATCCCGTCCGACGCGTACGCGTGACGCTTAAGCTGGCTTTTTTCAGCGATTTAAACTTTGGACGTTTCTTATCGTAGGCAAATCTTGGAGCACATGGGCATGAAATGTATTTAAACCTCGTTTGGGATGAAATATTCAAATATTCAGATGTTGATGATGGCTTTATCATTATCTCGTTTATTTGACAAATATGCTCAATCTTCGAAAATTTTATAAAAGTTTGGATAAGTATTCATTGAATTGACGTTAGGTTATTTTTCATGGGCCAGTGCGTACCTATATATAAAAGAATCTTAAGTTTTAGTACGAACAGTGAACTTGGAAATAAAGATTTATTTATTTAATGGCCAGTAAAAAAGATACGCTTAATAAAAACGGTTTTATTTACTGAACGAGTGAAATTTAAGCTCTTGAAGAATAGAAAAAAAAATAAACTGAATTAGAGCAAGTATTTTTATTGAACTCCAAAGTGTAAAGTAACAAACGTGCAGAATCCGCGAGCACCTTATTCGTAAGAAAAGAATTCAACAAAGAAAACGAAGAATTCTTCATTAGACTCCCAATCATTAGAAGCTGGTAACGGCATTCTTCACCAGGGGTTTGCCTTTATCAACTCCCGGCTCATAATCCCGAGTGTCTGTGACGCTTCATCGTACGTGACTACTGACTACTGACTACCGACTACCCCTCCTGTCAAAATCCCTTTCCCTCTATCAAAACTCCCCCAATGCAGCCCGTCCCCAGAACTCTTAAGGACAATTTGTCCATATAATGTCGCTTGTTTAACTCCACTAATGAGATTATATGCTGACACTCGTTTCTCTGCCTTTGATATAAATAGATCCGAGGAATGCATGAAGCCGCGAAGGAAATGTATTTTCGACAGTATACTACCCCCTACGTGATATGAACACACAAGCAATAGCGCGTGCCCTTGGTTGCCGGTTTAACGGAAAATAGGTAGTTAGCACATGGTATGACAAAACAATTGAATCCCATTATTTTTTTAGTCATCCAAATAACTGATATAAAACATGTTTGCCATTATAATTCCATTTTACAATGAATCTTACGAAATATGAAAGACAGAATGGTGAACATCATACCGGTCTCCATGTGTATTAAGACTTATTAGGAGGAAGTGAGCTTTCTTTTGATGTAGACAAAAGTGAACTGTACTTGCTGTATTCCTGCAATGAAAATACAAGCTTTGATTACTGAACCGAGTCACACGATCTCCTTTCAAGGGAATTTGAAAAGAACCATTTCTTCCTGATCTTTCATTTTACCTCGGTATTCACATTGCCACAATAACCCAGATTTTCAAGTCGTTAGTTTTTCATTATAATTTTTTTTTCTTAGATGTAAGGGTTTATTGTTTTTTGTAAATGTGCAGTGCGCTATTTCTATAACAGCTCGAGTCCCTACGAAATTAAAATTAATTCGTAACTTTAATTTTATGATATCTTCGTGATTGAGAACGTAGGAATAAAAAATAGTACCTACCTATAAAGTTTTTTTAATACCCATACATATAATGAGATTTATCTAAGAAGAAACGAGCAAGACGTATTTTATGTGGCTTAGGAAATATTCTTGAATACGTTATGTTACCGAGGTATGAATGAAAATATTTTTTAATTTTAAAATATGTTTATACCGTTAGAAAATCTTTGTAAAATTTAACATTATGATGCAATGGTTGAATAACCAAAATTAAACATTCTCATTTCAGTTGTGGTGCGTGGGTGCGTGATTTAAAATTTTATTTCTGCCTAATCAGCGCCCTTGAGGTGATTTCTCACGAAAACGGCGCTATATAAATTAGCCAAATATTAATGCGTAATATGAATCAAGTTAAATGAACTATGGATGTGTACAAATGATATCAGACAAACGATAAAGTAGAAAATAACATTATTTTATTAATCAGTTATGATTTGATTGAAATGCTTATTTCTTTTGTTTAAATGTTTGACAGATGCATAAGTTAATTTTTCAAGTGTGATAACATTCGAATGGTAAAATTCTTGTTTTGAAAGATGATCTTAAGACAAATATTTTTTTATGAATGCTTCACAAATCCTAAAACTAGCTAACTAACTAACCATCACGCCGCATCAGGACGGACCGCCAAATAACTCGGCCTTGACACACACTCCTTGCCTCATTCACATTCATATATACTTTTCTATTATTCTGACTCTTGACATAGCCCGACTCAAGTATCTGATTCACTTGATCGTGATATGTTTTCCTCGGGCGTCCCCGACTCCTGCTACACAATTCCTACAATAATATAGCGTGATTTTTGACGGATCTGAGCTATTACGACTAATAAAAAGAGAGAAACTACAAACGTCACGATGAAATCACACCTATCAAAATTTAAAAAAAATCATTATGAACATGGCTTAGTGGAGTGATATCAATATGATAAAAAAAACTACTTTTGCCGGCTTGTATGTTTCGTTGTTTTGTTACGATATCCGATCATTTTCTATGAAATTATCCGAGAAATTCCACTCTTTCAGAATATCAGCACTTATTTAAAAAAAATTATACTCCGACCAGTAAGTTTTTGAAGTCTACAAACTTCTAAAAAATTACGTGTCCCACAAAAAAATGACGTCGCTGTGCATAAAATCTCACTCAGTAAATCATTCAGATTATTAAAACCTATTAAATATAGATTTATGAATATTTCAAAAAATTTTATCACAGTTTATACAAATTTTCTAGAGACATTATTGGAAAGCATAATTCGTACCATTTAATGCTATAATTGGTCAGATTATTAATGACTGTAGTTCTATATATTATAAAGAACCCTAAATTTAGAACAGCGAGTTGATTTTTAATGTAAATCCGACATGTTTCATTGCGCGACTACATTAAATATTTTCATTCATTTTAGTACAACTGTTAATCCATTCACATGTTTTTTTTCAAATCAATCAAAATTATTGTATTCACTACAATTAAGTGGTTTTCAAACTTTTCAAATATGTGACCTGGTTTTAGTGATAAAAAAATTTCACCTCTGCAACCCCCAGTATTTTTATGTGTCAAATGGTGTGTCACAAATATCAGACTATATGTACATGCCCAATTTTCTTCAAATATAGAAAAAAAAATGAAAGATGACCTCGTATAGAAACCAAACGCACCCATCGCATTAATCTGTGTTACTAAGGTACAATTTGTATTTCTGTCAGTGAGGTTAGTTTATTTCTTACGTAAATTTATGAGCATTGTTTGTGTATTTATTATTTATGACACCAAAATAGAGTTTATTTTTTTTAGTTCTTATTTTTTATTTTATTTGTTCATATATCACGACCAGCCTTGCGACACACACTTTGAAATCCATTGCATATAGTCTATTTAAAATCATTCTAGCGTGACAAAATCTACAATAAGATTGAATAAAGAGACAAAACCGCAATTAAAACCTACTCACTCAGAAACATCCAATCGGAACTGCAAGCATTTTCCATTTGAAAGAAAATTAATTCGAAGGGGAGTTCTAACGCCAACAAGGAGAGTGGGAACACAAAAAGCTCCAATAGCTGAACCGTAAACTACCTGCACCTGATTACACCCGGAGGACAAACAATAATTGATTGGGCATTAGCTGGTGGGTTATTGATAACCGGTGGCTGGGCCGTGACGTCACCCTCGCTATAACGTGTCTCCCTGGTACGATGTATTATATCTGCCGTATGTTCTCGAAGCCAATAACCAAAATCAGGAAATTTAGGGGCCTGATTGCTTCCATTTGGATATTTATTGGATGCTGATTGCTTTTCACGAAATAAACAACCTTTTACTTATTGGGCAATTCGAGAAATATGTAGACGGTAATGAAACCGTCGTTCGTTTTTGGATATGAAATAATATTTTTAAGAGTTCCTGTATTGATCCGACGGCCGGCGCATACAAATAACGTGGCATTATATTAATTGGAGATAATGAACGTTTTACGGATTCCGATTATAAGGATATTATATGACATGTGTAATATATCGGAGCACGTTTTCGTGCACTTGTATTTGCCGTGATAATCTATATTGACAAAATGCAAAAATAATACGATTTTTATGAAAACGTGTTCCGACATTGTGATAATACATTCGTATTTTACTAAAAGTTTATCAGGAAACCTATCAATTATTTATTCGTTCGTTAAGGGCCTGCATCCGTTTTTAAGAGAATAATTTTAAGAGATTCTTAATAAATTAGCAATACTCATTTTTCTCAGTGTATTGAAAAGGTTTTTGAGTAAGAATGACCACCAAATTCTTGCATTTTATATTCTGAACTTTTATTACTCGGCTTCGTATGATAGTTTGAAAAATATCGAACGCGATTCATCTGTTAAATGTAAAATGGTTTTCTCTTATAAAATGATTTTTCAAATAAACATTTTAAATTATCATATCCCTCGAATAGGAATAAACTCGTGAGCTGAACATAGTTCCGTTAATTTTATAAATCTCATAAAAAAGCTTACCGTTTGAGAGAGTTGGTCATTGCCGCATCATGTCTCTAAATGAACTTACCTCTCGATGTTTTCATGACAATTTTGTCTCCCGACTTACCTGTAAAAAAATATTTTTTATAAAGTTATACGCATGTTAAATAAGTATTTCTGTAAGCAATTTTTGCAAGTTTTTTGTTTGTTTATTAATTATAGTATTTTATATATAATTTACAATAGATGTAACAAAACCAGTATCGCTATGTGAGGAAAAGTAGTTTTAGAAGTACCTTAATTAATTCGGTATCAAATTAAATAATTATTTTAATCATGACACTGAGATGGGGAAGAGCAAAATGAAGGTGGGGAAGTACCAGGATATTCAGATATGGTCACCAAATATGGCCAAAGCCATTTCAAGCAACGTTTCAATTCTGAAAGGCGGTCTTAAACCAGGGTGATAATGAGAGTATCTTCCACTCTGGAACGTGCCGTAAATATACTATTTATTATTTCTAAATGAGTTATTAAAATTAATTTTGGGAAATAAATATAATTTATTTAATTTATTGCAATATGTAACTTTTTCGAATAACGATCGATGCAAAGATAATACTAATAAATATAATCGAAACATGAAACAGAACAAGGCACAGAAACAAAAATAATGGTTGAAAATGGGAATCGAATCCAGGATATCTGTCTTACCGGGAAAATGCCTTTAACCATTGTGACCTGATTTCTAACGTCATTTTTGTCAATCTCGTATTGCAAACTCAGAAGTAACAATATTATCCTCAACTAATTTTCACATAATAATATTATCATAATGTATTTAATTTTCTATTGTAAACAGAAAACGATAATAAAGATAACGGATTCATAACGCGCAGAGCAGAGCTTGTACAAACAAGATTAAAAAACATAATAAATAATGATGTGTGAAGTTGATCAATAGGGTTAAGTCATGAATAATGATCTATCATGTGTTATGTGTTATTTTAATTAGAATATCTGATTTTCAAGATTTTGATTTTCAATTCGTCCTACATAAACATCAAATGTGTTGAATGTTTCTACGCCGTAATAATGAACTTAATTCATTTTATCTGTGTAACTAAAGTATGCTTTACAATAGGAACCTACCTACAATTTTGCCGATAAATGATTGTTTTGTCATGAGTATTTACATTAAGTACATATGTACCACACATTCCTGCACCTATCTATTGATGCGGTTAGCAATAATGCTTACCTAATGAGCTAACTAATATTGCGTGGGTACGAATGAAAACAGCACACCGGGTGGTCCATTGAATAATGTCATCGATTCGCCCACGTGTCAAGCAGATAGACAGCATATCGTTTATATACTGCTATGGAGGTACTTGTAGGTAAAGCAATATTTAGTTTTGTAATTGATTCGAAATACATTTTTTGTGTGTCATTTGCTCACACTATATTGAAAAAGTGATGTATGAATGATGTTCCATTAGTTATATCGTAACTTTTTGTTTGTCATTTGCTTACACTATATTGAAAAAATGATGTACCATTTGTTATATCGTAACTTTTTGTGTGTCATTTGCTTACACTATATTGAAAAAGTGATGTATGAATGATGTACCATTAGTTATATCGTAACTTTTT
Organism: Hesperophylax magnus; assembly: GCA_026573805.1. Lineage (NCBI taxonomy): Eukaryota > Metazoa > Arthropoda > Insecta > Trichoptera > Limnephilidae > Hesperophylax > Hesperophylax magnus. The sequence continues at coordinate 6,295,975 of JAIUSX010000006.1, read as the reverse complement.
GTGTGTCATTTGCTTACACTATATTGAAAAAGTGATGTATGAATGATGTATTATTAGTTATATCGTAACTTTTTGTGTGTCATTTGCTTACACTATATTGAAAAAGTGATGTATGAATGATGTTCCATTAGTTATATCGTAACGTTTTGTGTGTCATTTGTTTACACTATATTGAAAAAGTGATGTATGAAGGATGTACCATTAGTTATATCGTAACTTTTTGTGTGTCATTTGCTTACACTATATTGAAAAAGTGTGTATGAATGATGTACCATTAGTTATATCGTAACTTTTTGTGTGTCATTTGCTTACACCATATTGAAAAAGTGATGTATGAATGATGTATTATTAGTTATATCGTAACTTTTTGTGTGTCATTTGCTTACACTATATTGAAAAAGTGATGTATGAATGATGTTCCATTAGTTATATCGTAACGTTTTGTGTGTCATTTGTTTACACTATATTGAAAAAGTGATGTATGAAGGATGTACCATTAGTTATATCGTAACTTTTTGTGTGTCATTTGCTTACACTATATTGAAAAAGTGTGTATGAATGATGTACCATTAGTTATATCGTAACTTTTTCGGTCTCTTTTTTAGACGGACATTTGAAAAAACCTAAATATTATATTAGCTCAAATGAAATTATGAATCATAAAAAGGGTGACCGGATAAATCATCAAAATGATAATTCATCACATCCTTAAAAAGTTATATAAAGTCATGGAAAGTGATGAAACAAAAACATTATTTATTTGGTTAAGTAGGTTAGGTTAGGTTAGATTTAATTTTTTTATCGTTTCTAATCATTTTATATCACTTTTTAAAGGTGTGTTGAATTGTCACTGTGTTGATTTATCATGGAACCCATAAAAAGATACGGTCGCACTAGGAATTGAAGCCAGGACATTAGTCTTACCTGGGCTCTGCACTACCACTTAGCTCATTCGACGTATGACTCTTTCGGTTATATTTAACTGTATCATATTTAAACTAATAATTACCACTATTATCTTCAGTTTCTTAACATAATTTTTTTTGGCTGCTATCTATATGTATGATCGCACGATTTATCCCGAACTAAATGCAATCTAGATCGTGTCTTGGATTACTTGGATTGACTTTTCTGCAAGTCTATGATGAATTTTTTTTTTAGATAACAAACGTGATGTGTAAAACCTATAAAATGTTATATTTAATCATTGAATACAACATTAGCTACTCTCAAACGAAAATTTGAAAAAAAACATTTGAAACAAAAAAAAGTCACTACGTATGTTGAATCATTTAATTAGCAATGATGTGAATTCTTACATAAAACACTTTTATCGTAAAACTATACATTTTGATTTAGGTAATTAACTTAACTTAGATCTCAAGGAGGATTGATTATAATTAACATTCAGTTTTTAGTATTAAATAGCCAGCTAACCCATTGTTTATTCTATAATATTAGATTAAAAATTAATAAGAATTTGTAACAAATATAATATTTTTAATAAGGTTATGTTTAGACGTGCTATCAATAGGTTTCTATTACTGATAATGGAGAAGGCGCACATTGTTCGACATTTTGAGTTACAAGAAGGAATGCACATTGTATTTTTTTTGTAAAAATAGATTAAAGATACAAACTTCAATAGCACGGGATTCCTTCACCACGCACACAGACTAATTACTCATTTTCAACATTCACTCAAGTGACAAATAGCGTTCTAATAATAACAACGCTTTGAAAAAAAACAGTAATAACACGCAGGCTTAAGTAATTTACGGCCTTAATTTTCGGGTTTCTTTCCTGCGGCCATTATGGTTCGGCGTTTTTATGAGGAATACCCCCATTATTTCTTTATATATCGATTACGGCCGAAGCATCTGCCATTGTTAACATATTATGCCACTAAATACACAATATATCCACCCGACGTGCCCTTATAACACGTGCTGGCCGGTGTACGTGGTGAATTAGTTATGGCAGGCTCCAGCTATTGGAACTTCGGAAGCTCACCTATTATTGTCAAGAAAACAACAACTACCCATGTTATGAAGTGGAGCTATGATGTTAAACATCACCAAAAAATTCATCGTTTAACTATATTTAAAAGCGATAACAATGATTGATGACATTTCTAAAGAATTTATATGGTTGACCGATTATTTCAACAGTTTTCAAAATTAAATAGCTAGCGTTTAAATTTAAGACGCGCTAAAAGCACGACAATCTTGAAAAAAATGTACCCACAACAAGTTATTAGGTACAATGGTGCGATGAAATTTTAGGATTTCAGATATTATCATCGCTCGTAATACCTTAGGTATGCATATATTACATTATATTATATATATTTATTTAAATTATAACCGATGCAAACCGTATCGTTTAGGTACGTACTATTCATTTTAATAAATATTTTTTTTTACTAAATCATAAAACCCAATAAACGATACTAATTATCGAATACTATTTGGGTGTCGGAAGATTTTTTTAGAACAATTGATTAAGATATTACATGTAGTACCTGCAGTACCTACCTACCTACTGAATCTTCTAAGATTCCAGGTAGGAAATACTTCTCATCCCTCTCTATAGAAAACCATAGGTACCTAGATATTAAATTTAATCTGAATATATTTTTTGTTGTAGGTATTTAACGATTGAGAATAATATTTGACGATAATCGTAAATAATGAATTAAAATTAGTAACGTTGGGCATATTGCTAGATACACTTAAAAAACGAAAAAAAAAATTCTGTAAACGCATACAATAAGGAAAAAACTAGACGTGCCTTCTACATAAATTTGAATGGAAACAAATTTACAACTGCCTTAGTACCTTTTGAATCAAGACCATTTAGCACTCGGTCTGTCTCTATTACACTTGCCTGAAATTATATATCACCATCGCATTTGAATTTCATAATCTTGATGAAGCACATTTTTGAATATATAGGCCAACATTCTATTTGGATCGCTAAACGCTGTTTCTTGTGTTATTTTTTATTCTATGTTTAAACGTTAGGTAGTAGTCAATGATTGTTTTTAAAAAGCAGGTTATACTCGAATAACTTGCATTGTTAAATAAATCGGATGAATTTGGGTAAAAATCAGTGCACCCGTTCATGAATATGGGTATTTTTCGCCTCTAATTGGCTTTGGCTGAATAATGGAGGCAATAATTCAATGCGTAGCGCCTGAATTGGCCATACATAAATTATTATTGTCAGTGACAGTTATTGAATATGGATCTGTATAATAGCAGGGCGCATATTACTACATACACTTACACCTAGTGCTGGTGAGTAGTGACAAGTGTCGGCCAGTCGATAGTAATTAATACCTATACTGCACACGTCACTTCCGTGCATTTACTATTAGAGATAATGGACTTATCTGGCGTCTACACGTTTCTACAGCTACCTACGCTTAAGTATTGCAGTACATATTATAGCGCTCGTGTCCCGTACAAATCCCCGTGATTTATCTATTTAAGACGAGACAATACCCTAAAATAAAACTAGAATAGTAACGACGTAAGTGAAGCAGCCGTGCACAAAAATATGCGACGTGCGTCCTTGGTGTATTGGACAGACCTGCGGTTGAATTTGCCCCTATCAAATCTCTAAAATAAAGTACTAAAATCTCAAACTTTACTACAGGGATCCTTTGAGAAGTTACTAATTCATCATCTAGAATAATACAATTTGGAGCTAACCACTAATTTTATAGTTCATAAAACGTTTTATAAAATTTACAAGCCATGTTTACATAAAATGTTTAAATGTAAACGTAAATCAGGTACTGTTTTTATTAATCTTAAATATAAATAATTTACATCAATGGGGATTCCTCTAGAAACTTTTGTGATTTTAGTAATACGTTTATCAGAAATAATTAAAATGTGAGCGTCAAGCAAACAAACCCCCGTTATATGCTTTAAGGAATCATATGCTTTAAGGAATAACTGAATATTTTCGTCAGTTTCATAGAAAATAAAGACCAATAATCTTTACCATTACAGCTAAATTTGTAACACAAACAGCCTTTTAGTGACCTCTTTATAATAAATTAAAAACCATTAGTAATCTGAAAATATCTGCAGCTTTCGTTAAAGGCCCGTACAGACGGTAAAATTTATAGAAGAAGAGACATAATAATAATAATTGTCATTGAAATAAAAACATCTCAAGGCGTTTCACAAATGTACTTGTTCCACCTTTAACTTATCACATAACTAATAAATTACAGCTGAGATTTATTACTGTGGCTAGCAACTAAGATTTTTATCTAGTGACTAACTACTGAGACTTATATCTCATAGTATCGAACAGTATGACTTATATCTAGTGACATACAACTAAGACTTTTAATTAGTGACTTGAACTAATTATATTATTTTAAGACCAAGCTGATTTAAATACACCTAATACCAAATACTGTTACGTGACTTACAAGTAACGACTTAAAACTAAAGACTTATAACTAACATACATATCTTTACAAACACATGCCATGATCATTTAATTGCCCACGCTATCAGTGGTAAAGTGGAAAAAGGTTGAAGTGTAACAAATTGTTATAGAAACTGAAATGAAATGAAACGAAGAATGTTATCAAAGAGAAAATAAATTTATATATTACAACTAAATCCCTCGGACTAAGAAATCAAAACACCACTGAAGCACTAGAAGCGTTATTCTGGTTACGATAATACATATAAAAGTGTGAGTCTTTAGTTTTGCTCTGAGACCTACTCTGTTTCTTTCGAAACGTGCTTCCTGCCGCCGGTTTAGCCACGCCACAAACCCGTATTAACCCTTCCCTTACGGTGTAAAAAATTCCACGTCCTCAAATGCAAATTCAATTAACTGTTAGGTGCTGTACACTCGGTAAATATTTATATATTGTGATTACTTAATGCAATACTTAAATGTATTGCAGAGGAATACCAACAAATTTGAACCCAGTGTTTAGTATATTTACAGAGACAGCACCGGTAAGGAAAGGTTAAACCACGAATATACTTGTTTGTTAACCTGAAAGACACAGAGTAGGCCCCCTAAAATCAGTTGAGCTGTCGATCTTTTACGAATATGAAAGGAGTTTATTCCAAGCCGTTGGCCCTGCTACAGCAAAAACCCAGTTTCCAAAATTCAGTGTCTTCCTGAAGACGCTAAGCGAATCTTGCTTAGTATTAGCATTGTTTGGACTAAACAGTTCCGACCACTAAGGTGATGCCATATCATGTGTCACCTTTTAAGGAAGATATTTAAAGCTGATTATTTTTGACACGAATTAGATATTAAGAGTAAAATATCTCCACGAAGATAACATTAGAGCTGCATTTATAAAAGTTTAATAACATATATGATTAACAGTCTTTCGTTCTTAGAAAATAAATATCTGCTTTATTGCATACATACAAAAAGACAAAACCATTGAGAAAGCTTTGGGAGAGCAAACTCCGATAGAACACCATTACATTTCATTTATAAATTAGTCACCATATCTCCACTAACAATCAATAATAAAAACTTTTCAATAATAAAATCAATTTTAAAATCGTTTTAATTTATTAATAATAAAAGTTTTATTACCTTCCCTTTTTGGCTACAAACAGAAATAATGATATCCTGACTGGGATCTGCGGTGCTGAAGATTTCATTTATATATTAACATATGAATAGTATTTAAGTTACAGAATTCATTTTAAATACTCATGATAATGTATTTATGTTTCACTCTGAATTTGGTCGGTATGTTTTCTATTTCTGATCTTCCAATGTTTTGTACCCAGCTTTTTATATGAGTTTTGAAGATTACCATGTTGTGATTTTGTAATGAGAGTGGGATTTACTTTTGGGTAGTTGATTTTGGACATATTTTCGACCCTGAGATCTAACAAACTAACTAATTAACTCCACCATCACGCAGTTTCTCCGCAGGGGTAGGCAGAAAGGACGTACCGCCAAACAACTCAGTCTTGACACACACTCCTTGACTCAGTCACATTCATACATCTTGTCATGCTTACTATTCTATTATTCTGACTCTTGACATCAAGTATGGCCCGACTCAAGTATCTGATTCATTTGAACGTGCCCTCCCTTTCTCGGGCGTCCCCGACTTCTGCTGCCATGTTTTGTACTTACGTTAAATACTTAGAAGTATTGCTTTAGAATAAACTTGTTTAGTTGACATGATGTTTCGATATGATTTTCCAACCCAGCTTTGTCCGAGTTTCTTTTACTAAAACTGAACGAATTAAAGAAATGGTACAAACTAAATTGCGTATTGTGTTACTTTTTCAAATTTAATAGATATTTTAATGCTGCATAGATTACAATTGAGCTAAAAAATACACATATGAGTTAACATAAAATACAAAAAATTCGTGTCCCAGTTTCTGCTTTATAGTTAAGTTACGGACACGATAGAATGATTGTAGAGGGAAAAGAGAAGTGTCGTTCAATCTTACCGTGTATTACAGAAAACCTTTAAATTCGATGTCAACCAAATTTCCTTTAATGTTAAGTTTTCGTTCATAGTCAGAAGTTAAACACAGGTTATCTTAATTAAGTTAAACACAAATAACATAGCATTTTCCTTATATATTCACATATCGCACAGGGTATCTGGTAGTTCTCCGGGGGCATACTTTGTAAATTCACTTAGTAATAAAGTAGTCGATTATCTTGAGGTATTTATAGAATCGCGTGTTAGGCGACAATAAATAAATAACCTACTGGTGGTCACTGAGTAAGGACACTGATACCGTAGTGCCCACTGCCCACTGCCCTTAGGTGGTCTGGGGGAACACCACTGCCATTAGCCCCAAGACATTGAAATGAGCAAAGTGCTTTGCATTCATTGACTTTGTTTTATTATTCCAGGGTGAAAACAGTTGATTTGCTTTCGTAAAGTGTTACTTTGGAACTTTGTAATGAAAAAGCACTGGAATTATTTTGGAAGGTTGTGAAAGGGTTTTGGGGGAGGAATTTGTGCAATAATGGCTGTCTAAGGGTTGAGAATAACGATATCTTTTAAATTTTATAAAACTGTATAATTTCATTTTATTTAAATAAGAAAAAAATAATTAGAGTACTGTAACAATAGTCATTGTCATTACTCTCGCGTTAGGTATCGAATTAAATTTCAAAAAGATTAAATTAGATTGTTTCCTGCATACTATCTGGAAACATTTTTAAAACTTTACACAACCTGATATACTAGTAGGCTTTACAAAATATTGGCGTTGTTGTTGTTTTTTTTTTTTTTTATAGTGAATACCTCACAAGAGTCCCAACTGCTCCCGTCTGGAGCCAGTGAGACTATGGCATCCCCAATTGGGGGATGTTGTGAGGCTGAAAGTAAGTGGGGAAGGGAAAGAGGAAGGTGGGGAAGTACCTGGCTATTCAGATCTAGTCACTAAACACGGCTAAAGCCATTTGGAGCAACGTTTCAAATCTGAATGGTGGTCTTACACCAGGGCGATATTGGTAGTATCTTCCACTCTGGAACGTGCCGCAAATATACTATATATTATTTTAATTAATTAATTGTGAAATAACACATATTAATCAAATAAAATTTATTTGCGCACGCCGGGTTCCAACCCGCGACCTTCGGAATGGCAGTCCAATGCGTTACCACTGGACTATGCCGGCCGTCAGAGTAAAGTTGTGAGTAAACTATTGATGGTGTCTTTTACCCTGTTGATGGACTCTGTAACGCAATTCGAATCTTTGGATAAAGAAGGAGGAAGCGTAGCACGACAATAAACCACAAATTAATTACGGTAAAGCATTTTTATAGTTTTGCGTAGTACAGAAGCACTGCAGATCTTTCTACCATGACGTGATACCGTAGAACAGTCAGGATACAGCCGAAACAAATGCGTGCCGACCCCTCGTTTGTTCCACGTCATTTTGAAGGGCACCGCACTAAAATTGAATTGTTATTACTTCATTTTATGACCGATAATTTGAAAAGTAGAAGTATTTTCAGTAGCGTCGTTATCTTCGAACCAACTACCTATCACGATGAACGATATTTGTTCCTTCGAAAGTAGTTAGACATAGAGCTTTTTTCAGAAGGTTTTAATTTAATGTTTACTTATTACAAGAAGCCAAATAAATACTTTTGCTAAAATTTGAATTAATTAATAGGGTAATTGGTTAAAACTAGTAGATTATTCCGATATGACAGCTCATAACGCGTATGCGCACTATGTCGGATTAAAAATTTAGAATCCAAAACGACTACCATCTTGACAAGTTGATTGGACACGGAACATACAAACAAATTTACAGTTACATGAAATGCAAAGCGCTCGAGTTAAAACACGTATTCGCTAGGTAAGTCGATTACTAATAAGAACTTGTCTTATGTATTACATTTTAAATTAAATGTTCGAGGAGAAAACTTAGTTTTGCTGATTTATTAAAAATCTCTGCAAATTACTGATAATCCGGTTTAATACGGGACTTCAATCCGCTTCCTAGTAAACTTTTAGTAAATAAATTCTTAAAGCTTAATGATCTCGGAATACGTTCTCATGCACCTGCGTTTGTCCTTATAATATATAATGACGAAATGTGAAATTTTGATGAACATGTATTCCGACACCGTGACAATTCATTAGTATGTTACTAATAATTTATCAGGAAGCCTATCAACTCATTTATTAAGGGCCTGCAATCCCGTTTTTACCGGATAACGAATAATTTGAAGAGATTCTTAATAAATAAAAATATTATTTTCCACTAAGTTTTCTCTGTGTATTATGTTAATAAATCAGATGCAAATCCTCCTTATCCCTTTTGTCATTTTGTTCCAGGCTACCTATGGACGGGCTGTTTCACAGGAATTGAACAATTCATCAAATTTCAAAGTTAAAATTCAAGTTCTGTTCAAGTTCTTATTATCTGATCGTGTTTTGGTTGTACGACAAACACAAACAGAATACGAATTTCACAGAACTTGAATATTAACTTTGAAATTTGGTTAATTCTGTGAAACAACCCGTCTTCAGACTTCTCTCTCAATAATAAATTACATAAAAAAATTATTGAACTCATGAACGAGTAACCCATCTCATTACGCCGACCCACCTCCATTATCCCTATTATTACATAGTTACATTAGCATTCAATCATCCACCCTCCCTATCCGATTTATTAGTTGATTAAACTACTTGAAACTCGTTGATAATTATAATTTAATTTCGTGAAACAAAAAAATAAAAAACTCAAACATAAATCTGTTTAATTAACTAAACACATTAGTAAAATTGCTTGACTTCAAAGACCCTAATTGTATCGTTAAGTGTAGGTGAAGGGAACAACGTACATCGATCAGCCGGTGTGAAGAGTAATGTATTTGGGCATTTTAGCATCGTAAACACAATCTATTATTAGCGATTACCTGAAAAAGAGTATTACCTATTAAGAGCGGTACCTAAGGTAATGATAAGGTAAGAACGTAGTTCGCAAATAGAAACATAATAAATATCCTGCGATATTCCTCGAGGCGTTACTTTGTAACAAACTTAAGATCCGGCAGTAGAAAATTTAGTATAGAAACATTTAAAACTATAAAAAACGTTTATCTTTCAACGATATGTTGAAAGTATAAATTGATTGAAATGTAGTTGGTACAAACTAATTAGAAAAATCACCTTTTTTATAATTGGATGAGTTTTTTTTCTTTTGGTTTGACTGAAGATTGAATAAACCACGCTATCGCTTAGGCCAAATCCTAATTGGTTGGTACCGAGATTTATTTCGTACGTTAACTGCTGTAATTTATTAAAATGTCATCCAATTTCAGATAAATGCGTGTGTGTACGTACCACCAAAATGCGAGGAATGCGTAGAATGCATTATCATCGACAACGAGTCATTCTGGCGAGTTCATTTATTTATTCAAGAAAAATTCTTAATAATTAAAAATAGAAATTATTTCCATTTGTGTATAAAAAAAGAACATGTTTTCATCAGCAAGAGAGTTATTTTGAGATTTCTATGCAGCTTTTGCACAAGATGTTGATTTTAGTGCACGTTTTTTTTCATCTAAAAAATGTTATTTAAATTAATATAATGATTCGCATGTAAAACTAAAAAAAAGAAGACCACGAAAAGAATTCTGAATATCATAACGACTTGGCATGTCCCGACTCGAGTATCTGATTCACTTGATCGTGCCATGTCTTCCTCGGGCGTCCCCGAGGAAGACATGGCACTATTTACTATAGTATTTAATTTAATATTATATACTATTTGGCTAAAGCTTCCGAAAAGCACAGCACATTTCACGAGGATACGTTTTTTCTCCAAAACAGTGCTTTGAGTGATACCGGTAGCAACTGCTTCAAATTAACATTCACAAGTAAGCCCGAACAGTTGCGGTGTGTTTCGGCGTCGTGATTTAGTAGCTTAAGATAAAACCTTAACACAGAAATAAAGGATTCCTTGCCGGTTACGTGTAAATACAGCCACTACCTTTGTGTTCCTTGGGATTTTCTGCAAAAAGCAAACGTTTCGAGTTGGGAATAGCACCGCTCGAATTAAAACAATCCGGCAATCAGGATTAAGACGAAATCCTTAGTTTACTTAGAATTATCAGAATTTACAAATTAAATAAAATCTAGCATATTGAAACATAGATTGAAAATAGTAATTCGTTAAAGAAGCAATCGATATATGGATATTTTAAATAAATATAAAAATTTATAATAACGAAATACATGACCATAATACTTTTTTAGTATGAGTATTACTAATAACATAGAATACCTTCATTCAATAATTTATTATTCTGACGAAAAATAGAAAATGATCAATAAACTTTGATTCATTTGTAAACATATTCTCAGGTTTCCCTCGGGGCCTGTGTCATGTGTTATGACGCAAAGCAATAGTTGACTCGTGTCCTGGAGATACACGTGCTGACGTAGTCGTTCAGGAAGACAAGTGTTAAGTTGTTCCTCATACGAACTGGTGAGTATAATTTCGAGTCAGATAAACGACAAAAAATTTAAAATTAAAAAAAATATTTACTGCACAAAAATACAGAGTACAAAGGGTATAGCTTATAGTTTACATCCTATTTCTCCCTGCTAACCCAATAAATACACATTATATTACATAACCCAACAAAAACATGTTAAAAAATTTATGTAAATAAAAAAATACAGGTATTTAATTTATGTAAGGTATTCATTTAAGGTGTAGTGACATTTTTTTAAAGTTTTTAGTGATGATTTAAATTTAAGTATATCGGTTATTTGTTTGATGCTACGTGGAAGGTTGTTATATACTTTAATGGCCATGTATTCTGATGCTGCCAATTTCAACTGTGTATGAAAGTCGTGCCCCTAGGACAATAAGGTTCTCTCTGACATTTTTGCGAGTAAAAATTTGCATCAATTTTCATAGATTTTTTTTCTCTTTAATACACTACTCAAAATAATACGTCCAATTTATACGTAAGTTCAGAGATAATTAAACAACATAGTTATATTTAAAGTAGTTATTATGTTTATTTTTTAGAAGAACGAGGTTCAAATTGCAATTGAAGAGCAACTAGGTTCTATTTAAAAAAAGGATTTTCACAGCTACATGAATTTGTCTGTTGTCTTGTTTAGTTGTTTGGCTAAGTGTCACATTTTTTGATAGAATGTCCTAAAAAATTAAATTTAATTCGTTTTCAATTTTCACATTTTCATAAATTTCATGTGTTACAGTTTTATTCAAGATTCACACATTGAACTTAATCATCTCAATTTCATAGAAAATGCATAAAGAACCATATAGTTCCAAGGGAACGCGGAGCCAGAAAGGAGAGTTTGGGTCTTTAAAAAATTAAAATTGATTATGTTATTTGTACCCGAATAGGAACGTCTTTAAAGTAATCAAATCAGTTTTCTACTTCACAGTAGTTTTTAGGACTTTTCATGGACTGTACGAGTACTGCCATCGTTTCAATGATCGCTTAAATTAATTTAAGTTGAAAAAGTATGCAAGTTTGCACCTTGTTCGGTAAAATCAAACTGGATTACGAAACAATACAAATGTCATAAATATTATAAACGACATTGAAATGCGCCGTCCGTCCGCCGAAGTGACAGGGGAGCAGGTTTAGGGTGGGCTCGACAACTGCCTACACCCCACCCCTCCCATGTTCTCCTGTTCTCCTGGTAGCTCGTCCACGTGAGGAATTTGTTTACTTTGACTTGACATCGGAACAGATGCCGACCGGTGACGTCACGGATTCGGATTTCCACGAAATTGCTTTCCGCCGGACCCCCGTCAAACCAACTATCGCCCGGCAGCGCTCATTCGATGGCAGACTGTTGGAAATGACAGTAAGCAGAATAATATATTCAGGATATGAGTACTGACGGTTCCAGAAAACTGAAATACTTGACAGACGTCATAAATAGCATAACTAATTGCTAAAAAAACAATGAATATTTTTAGATATCGTGATAATAGAAAAGTCATTTATCTATTTCGTTTTAATCAATAGTAGAAAGTAATGTGAATAAAAGTTTATTCAACACCAAAACACATTAAAAATTATGCTCTGCTCTATTTTGATGATTTGCAAGTGCTTGCACGAGCAAATCATTTGAAAAACCACGCATTTTCTTTACAGCTTTACCTCTAGTCCAAGAAATAAAAAAAAAACAAATTCATAATACATTTGTCATTTCACAGCTTAAGTACTTTTCGACTTTGAAATGTCAGTCACGCATCGAAAGAACCGTGGGTATTGTTTATCCAACAAATTCTACAAAATCTACTTTGGCGTTCAAAGCCTTTTTAAGCTAGTTCTTAGAAAATATATTATACTTTCGTATACGGACGTATTTGACTTATTTTTAGAGTAAGTCAAGTGAACCAGATACTTGAGTTGGGCCATGTCAAGAGCCAGAATAATAGAATAGTTTGTATGCGACGATGTATGAATGTGAATGAGGAAAGGAGTGTGTGCCAAGACCGAGTTGTTTGGCAGTCTGTCTTCCTGCGGAGAAACGGCGTGATGGTAAGTTAGTTAGTTAGTTAACTCAAGTACGTCCGTTAAGACCCCGTATGTATTTTAGAAGCATTATAAATAAATGAACGAAGTAAAAATAATACTAAAAAACAAAAAGATTTAACCAAAAGTCTGACATTTAATCTGTTCTCCTTCTTCCCGTGCAGCTCCTACCCTCACTCATCCTTACTCATTACTAGATACTATGTCCTCCTCTGATATGGTGTATCTCTCTATCTTTATTTTTTTATCCTTATAATTTAAGTGTCTCTCTTAAGTTAATTTATAATTAATAATGCCCTGAAAAAGTTTAGGAATACCGAAACTAGTTCAAAAATGTATAAAATACTGATAAAGTTGTTAAATAAATCTTATCATTTATCATATCTCATAGGTACTACAAAAACATTTTCAAAAAGTATTCACGTGGGGTTCATCTCCAGAAATTTATTATCAACCAGATGATTTGAGTAAATGTTTGCCGACTTTATACCTATTTTCAATTTACACTTAATTTAATTGTACGTATTTTGTTAGACATCAAAGTTATAAAAGTTGGTCGGCTTTTCATTACAAAAATATTAAAACAAACAAGATCACATAAAACAATATCATCCTACTAACAGCAATAGTGACACAGGCCAGAGTGAGAGGTTGATTGCCCCCTGACACGCGACGGAGGGAGATGACGACAAAGTGAAATACACTCGGAAAGTGGCGAGATATAACTGAAAACAAAAACATCACAAAGCGTCACTAGGAAAAAGATTAAAATGTCAGTGCTGTTTGAAATGTCAGCCAGGAGGAGTAGTGGGAGGGGATGGGGTGGTAAAGGAGGGTTGGTGAGCCAATAAGTCGCGGGAGGGAACAAGAAAGGGTGTTGTGTCTGCAGCAAAGGATTCTGCTAAGAGAGATTTCACTGAGATTCTCAAGTGTTATGTACTCTCCGCAGAAGTATTTATCTTTCGGTTCAATAAAAGCAGAATGTATTGGATTGGTTCTTAACTTCGTATTGATCTATTTACGTTGCTTTCATTTTAGCTTTATCAATATGAGTTTCACAAGAACGCTAGAAAGATGTGATCCAGGATTACGTGAGTGAGAAAATGTAATTTTAATCAAAATATCAATTAAATACTGCAGAAAGAAAAAAATAAATCACAATTAATTTAATTTGTGCGAACTACTCAAAATAGTTCCACCGTGTATATAATACACCCAAACCTTTAAAAGTTCCACGGTATAGATAATACACCCACACCTTTAAATAGTTCCACCGTGTAGATAATGCACCCACACCTTTAAATAGTTCCACCTTGTAGATAATACACCCACACCTTTAAATAGAAATGCCTTTTCACGTGGATTTGAATGGAAAACAATGAACTATACTTGACACATGGAGAAAACTTACTGATAAAAAATATTGCTAATTTATTAAGAATCTCTTCAAATTATTCGTAATACTGTTAGAAACGGGATTGCAGTCCCTCAACGAATTAATTGATAGGTTTCCTGAGAAACTTTTAGAAAACAAATACCAATATATTGTCACGATGTCGGGTGTTCATTTAAAAAATATGTTATGACGACAAACGCAGGTGCACGAGCACGTATTCCGATATTATTACGAATTAACTAAAAGTTTATCAGGAAGCGGACTGCAGTCCCGTTTGTAACCGGATTACCAATAATTCTAAGAGATTTTATTTTTATTTATAAATCAGCAATACTCATTTTTCTCCGTGCAGTGATAAAATGAAAACTATCATAGAACTTTTGACTATTAGATCACGACAGACAATCGATATCGCATACTTTGTCTCTCGTACATTGCCTGTGATCATGTTCACCATTCCATTTTATTATGAATTTGTATTGAGAAACCGATTTTTTTTTTAATATTTGCACTTATTGTGTTCTTCTTGATCAATGTTTTGACCATAATAATAATGCTTACTTATATTACTAATCCGTCGGTAATTTAAAAAAAATATATTGTGAATAATGTTTTAGACGAAACCGTTCTGTGAGTAAATATTCCAAAATTATATTAATAATTTATCTAGAGGCAAAATGAAAAATTGAAATAATTTTATACATTTACATTAATTAGCGAGTTCATTCAACTACAAAAACCTACCCAGGATCAAACGCATGCCGTATAAAATTGAGCAATTTTATTATGACATGACACAAATTTAAAAAAAAACTTCGTCAAAGATATTTAAATTACTTTTCCCCTAAAGCTTTCCACCCTGATTTTAAATATTAAAAATTGATGACGCCCACAAGAAATTAGAGGTACTGGTACGGCAGAAAAATCAGTCATCAATTTATATTACGTCAGCGTTTTATCACAAGCATTTTAAACTGCAATACTTCTAGTGGAAGCAGCGATTATATTGAAGTAAAAAAAATGTACAAATTTTTGAGAAACTTTACGTAAATGTTAGATCATCATGATATAACACGTCCTACTAACATTTGAATACTAAATACCATATAACATTTTTTTAATCTAACGAGCATTTAAAATTATTTGAAGTCTAACGATGATAACCTTTTGAAATCTGCACAGTTTTTCTGTATATTTTATGTGTCAAAGATATCATTTTCAGCTAGCTACTTCATTTGATCCGTAAGAAATTTGATCTGTAAGGTTTCAAAAAATATTCATTCCACTGAAGTAAAATAAGATAAGGCGTCTTTTGTTCAAATATTAAAGCAGACGAAATAAATTTTGAATCTCGGGCGAGGCCGGTAAGTTAAGCTAGTAGGTATATTTATAAAATGAATTGACTTTACGTGGGCCGAGGAACAATCCTTTTTTTTTATTTCAACTTTGTTCCAACTTGAATATCCCCCGACGTAGGCACAATATTATTTCGCACCCCCAAAAACATTGAGACGTTTTTAGTAATTCTGCAAAAGACACGAGCGTACGAGCATAGTAATTCATTTCTGAAGTGTATCTAGAACTGAAGGGCCGCCAGAGAGCGGAATGAATGGTGTAAGTCTCAAAGTGAAAAGAGAACGGAGAAGAAGTAGAAGGATAGTAAGGGTTATGAAAGCAGATAAAATGGCGAAATGCTTAGTCGGCGGTATTTGTAGTGGGCTTGTAAGAGGAATCAGCGGGGGCCTGATCCGGTATAGCCATTATTGGACGGCGCTGCCACTGCGCACTGGTGTCACTTCGTCGAGTGAATTTTACAGGATCGTTTCGGATGTTCCTCCCCTGTTTTACTGGGCCCTTATCTGGACTGGGGCTGGGACTCTGAAGGGTTTTATGTCCTTATTAGCAGCACACGTAAATAGGATGTGTGCCCGGACCGGGACTGCTTTTTCTGTTTTTATTATTAATTCTGATCATTCTCCGGAACTTTGATGGTCCAACTTTTATAACACTGGTTTTACTACCCGTTTCGTCAGATTTCAATTGAAAATCTTTTTTGATTTATATTTTTCGACAGATAAATTAAAAATTCAAAACATTGAAACTCTTTGTGAAATGCGAGCTGAAAATAATCGCGTTGACCGATGAATTCCTGATGACAAAAGCAATGCAAATTTCACGATGCTCACTTACTGTTCTTTCTGCTACTTGCAAAGCAATTTTCTTCATTTTATTTTAAATATAGTGTAGATACTATAACTTACCTATATTATCAGTATTTTTAAGAGTTATATTTTATACAACTCCCGCATGCGACAGACAAAAACAAAATTTTTAATCATACTAAAATAAAATAACATTTCAAATGAAAAACAAGAGATTTTTCATTTCTTAGATACTTGTAACTCACAAAACATACTAAAATAACGCCAATTCATATGTTTCCACAAGTCAGTGCTCGAAGTGGAAGTTTTCAATGACCTCATAATAATCATAACGGAGGCACATGGTGCCCATGCGTTTAAAATTTAACGACTCCGCGAGAGTAGGCGGCCCGGGTCACAAAGACCGCCGCCCACTAGTGGGATTTTTTGCCGCCTACCCAACGGGATATTAAGGAAGCAATATTATGCAAATTTGGCTGCAGAGAACCTCTCCGCCCATAAAGACCGCCCTATATTCCGCCCAATGGAGACACACAAGAAAGACAACGTCTCATTCCGCGAGCGTGGTGACTTTTTAATACAAAAGGTTTTTTGTTTTATTTGGGACCGATTTAATCACACATTTGTTTTATTTTATGATTTATTTTGCTTTGAATATTGGTATTCGTTTTTAACAAGACTACATCGTTTTAGGTTTTATTTATATATGTATTCACAAAACATGCGATAAAAGAAAAAAAATGTTGTGTCATATGTAACACACTTGTCGAAAATCGTAGCGGGGGGTAAAAAATATAATATTCATAATTTTTTCAAAATATCAGAAAATAAATTCGTAATTTAAAAATACAATTGTATTTATTAAATTATAATAAATCCCTATTAGAATTTGATTAAAATAAAATTACAATAATAATTATTATTATTTTGTATTTATTTTGCTTATATCAAATGCACTTGCATAATGTGGATAGATTAGATGATCATTTGTGGAAAAGTGTGTGGAAGGGTTTAGTTTTTCCTGTGGGGAAGATTTAACCCGGACATGAAGTCGGAATATATACAAAACAAAATAAAATAATTAAATAAATTTTAAAGACGTCAATAAAATCCCCAGTCAACATTATTAAAAATAATTTTAACTAGTTGAACAACCTCTTCATCACAGAGGTTGAAGTTTTATACATACTCAAGGAAATTTTAAAAACAATTTAATTATTTTTATGTTTTCTGTTCAGTAAAACTTTGTTTACATGACGTATAATGAGAAGAATGACGTATAATCCTGAGTAGTCATAATGAGAATCAGAATCAAAAACATTATCAGAAGGAATCAGAGTGAATCAGAAACGGAATGAATAAAAATATATTTGAATATGAAAATGTAAGGAACGAAATTTTAAAAGTTCAATCATTAGTGAAACGAATTGGAATCTGAATAAAGTAGAAGCACAATTAAACCTAATCAGAATGAAATAAAATGGAAGAGTCAATGGATAAGTGTGATTCAGAGGTATAATGATTCTGAATTACAATAAAACCGAATCACTTTATTAATTGAAAACTTTTAAATTGTTTAAAATGTATTTATCCACTTTATTATTATACTAGCGCAGTTCCGTGAGAATCACTTTTTTTTACAAAAAATAAAATAAAACAAATAAAAGTTACCACGGCCTTACTTACATCACCAAATATTGACGACTTTGAGAATGGTGGCATACATAATTATATTTACTGGAAATAAGAATTATGTATTTTTGAATAAGAAATATTTTGAATTTTATGTCGTGTAATTATATACCTATCTTGCGAAGTGAAAAATCTCTAATGTTATTCTTACAACCGCAAAATATGATATCCATATAATTGCCGTCATTGAACTCCTGTCACTGAGAGACAAATTACCAGGAATCTGGAGCTTCTACGAGGAAAAGCTACAGCTAAAGCTCGCTCGCGGGCGCAGGGCCGCGGCTTGCAGCATCCAGTTCAGGCATCAGCGGGTGGTAATATAAAATGTCAAGGGTGCTCGCTAGCGACCCCAAACGAGGCTCAAACTGTCAAATGATAAATAGGCTAATCGCTTCGTCTCCAATTCAGTGGTCCATAATGCAATTTTGTGCAGCTTTCTCGGGAAAAGCCTTTTCAGCATACCCAGTTGCATTCCGCTGAACAGGGCGAGAAATTATATTTAATGATATTCTTAGTAAGGTCTAAAGACTGCTGATTCCGGCTAACAATCTGTTAGCTTAATTTATAAGTGCTGTCTTGCTCGATGCGCCTTCGTGTATTTTGAAAGTATGTTATCATTAGCAGATTTAATTGTTCGGATTTCCAGTTCAAATGGGATATTTACATAGTAATTTTATCATCTGGAATGTAAAGCAGAAAGTAAACGAAAGCTTATAAAATAAACGTTCTAATTTAAATTGCTTAGTATTTATCAACAAATTTCTGAAACAAATAAAAAATATAAAGTTTGATATGAAGCTATCATTTGTTATTTAGAATAAAAATAAATAAATTATATCTTGTCTCTGTCAATACTTCCTATATACCTATTTACGTTGAAATTCCAATTTCTACAAATAATCTGTATCTGTCTTGATATGACAGCATAAAATGATTGTACTTCAATAGAAGCTGCAGATTTTTTACAGGACATTATTTTGTTTACTACAAAACCAATTTGTCAAGATTTGTTAATTAGCTAAGGGGAGGGGCGGTTAATTATACATGCAATAATGTTTATGCTGATTCTCATTTAGTACAGCAATATAATTAATTAACATAACGTAACATTTTAATTATACTAGAAGTATTAGAATAGTATTTGAATCAACAAAGCTCCACCAAGTGCGGCTTTTCATCACCGGCCGCACATTAGTCTAGCAACGCGCGGGTAGGCAGGGGGAGGGAGGTATGAGAGGTAGGACCTCTACGCACGTGAACACTGAACACCGTGAACAAGGAACTGTGAACAACGACAAACGAACAACGACCGACGCGACTTGCCTACTTTACTGCTGGTCCGCGTTAATATACTATTCTAAACACATGGTTAGAAGCAAAGAGCGAGCCGGGGACAACCAACAAATGCCTACCGTTCCGGCAAACTTCCCTCCTGACAAATCTGTGGAGCCGGGATACAAATTATTTTTCCTGGAACTATAAATTCTATTGATAAATGACATACAAATACGAGCATATGATTTAATATTAAAACCTTGTATACTGGCACTGTTCGGTTAACTGATTTTGGTTTGAAAGGGTGAATGTTTCAGAAGGAATTTACGGAATTTTTGATCATTCGTAGTAATTTAATAATATGTCAATGATATAGGCTTTACTAAGAAATCAATGTTTGTTCATTTTTTAGTTTTTTTAACAGTAGGCGTAAAGCTATTTTTATGGTACAAAACACATCAAAATCTGTGGATACCTACTACGGAAGCCAGAAGTAATAGTACACACCACAGTTTAAGTGACAAATCAGCACAGGGCTAATACCAACTTTAAAAATAAGTAAAATAGAAAGAAAAAAAAATAAACCACACTTTAAAAATGTAGTTTTAAATTTTTGAGTTTATTATATATTGATATTGTTTCTAAATAAATTAAGTATTAGATTGCATGCGATTGTATAAATACACTTATGAATGTGTTGAATTATATTGTGTGCCTTTGAGTATGGGACGTGGGTATGCCTATGAGTAGGTTGACTGTGTTATATCTTACTGGCTATGTATTATATCCCTTTGTATTGTAGTCATATGGAAATTTATTCTTCTGTATCTATTTTCTTATTGTGGCTTCTCGTTATACGTGTGCTGTAGTGCTATAATTAATATTGTAAAATTGACCTGCTAACAAACTGCTTTGGCAGTTTAGCGGGTGCTTAAATGAAGAATAAATAAAATAATAAAAAAATAAAAATGTTGTTTTATTTTATTTTTGTTATGTTTTTTTTAGATTATAAAAAAAAATATTTCCAAATATAATTATGAAAAAAGCTTTCTACAGATCGATCCCAAAAATATTTAAAAAATAACCTTTATAAACTGATTTTATAAATTTTTCACATCACATCTATTATATGGTGTAAAAAACAAAATAAACATTTAATTTTTTTTTAATAAGTTCACAGTGCAAAATCACATGTCTTCCTGATGTACCCGAGTACGTAAGCATCTTGTATTTGCTCCGGCGAGGAAATAAGGCGTGTGAACATTTCAAGATTCCGTTTCAGTTTTTAACAGTCCAAGAGGGCTTTTTCTATTTTTGCGGTTTTTTTCGTATTTTCGAAGTCACTTGTGTCCGTAACAGCATATTCAAAAAAATATTTATCGTATATGTTTTTTAGATACATGTATGTTATATACAACCTGTTAAAAATAAATAATCTAAAAAAATATTTTTCTTACTTTACAGCTGTTTATAATATAGTAGTTTTCAATAAATCGCCAATCGACCTCAAGATTACTTTCATTTGCTACTACATACAACATGACAAAAATATATAAAAAATATTTTTTAATAGAAAATATCTCAACCTATAGGACCCACTTTCTATATTTTTATATAATAGCTAAGTAACTGTGTGATATTATTTTGAAAAACTATGTAAATACACTTACTTTGAAGTCAATTTTATGTATTAAAAAACAGCAATTTGAAAAAAAAAAAAAAACCGTATAATTAAACAGTATTTATACTATCTTAATTGATAAATAAATTAAATTAATTTAAAGATTTAATTGGTGATATTCTATTTCCATTTAAACTCTAAACACATATAAATGATTGCATTTTACATATTCAATCATAACGCGAAGATCGTTCGCCACAAGCGGTCGTTCGCGACGCTCTCTTCTGTAAAGTAGTGTTAAAAAACGTAAGGGTAATGGTTAATTTTCGATATACGTATATATTGTAGACATAAAATCAAAACGTAGACTTTGTTCATGTAATTTGAAGGGAGCGTGTCAAAGGTGAACAAGAATTTGAATAGCGTTGAGGCGAACGTTGTTGAGATGATTGTACCTTGTTATATATTACCTTCCAGCTGAACAATATGTAGCAGGTCTTAATTATTGTCAACTCATCTCATTTGCTTGCGCCCGCTGTGGATATGTACGAACGAGACAGCAGTATTATAATTGCTTCCATCAGTATAGACGAACAGACGTATCGTATTTCATGTGACTAGTGTTAGGGCTGTGCAAATATTTTTAATTATAATAATAATTTGATTATTTAATTTGGCTATTATAGTTCTTCGTGAATTGAACAAATGAAAATAAAATATAATTATATTATATAATATATGTATATATATATATTTTTTTTGTAAAAGATTATATATAACTGTTTGAACCCGTTAGTCAATCTGCCAAAAAATGGTTTATCGGGACGTTATAAAAATACATATATAAAAATACATAAATATTGTAAAAAATTCGTAAATCATTTTACTGCCAAACTTTTTCACTATCACGATCTAGGCAAAAAAAAATAGCACAAAAGTTCTATTATTTGGAATATTCCAATCTGTAAATATCCCTTAAATTAATTTTCCCACATCAGAAACACCAGATAAAGCAAACAACACAAACCTGACCTCAATTATTTGATTTCCCAAAAAAAAATTATTCGCACATGCCGGGATTTGAACCCGCAACCTCTGCAATCGAAATCGAGAACCTTACTTACAATAAAAATATCAATATCCACTTATTCCAAGAAGGGAAAGACATTATTCTAGTATATTTTTAAAATGATTGTTACCATACCAAATTTTGGAAGAATCTTAAATGTGTATTTATTTATAAGCCTAAAAAGTTTTAACGTAAAAGTGGAATCATTAGTGTTTATATGAAAATATCAATATTTCATAGGAAACTATAATAGTCATTTTTTGTTTTTAACGAGTTTTATTATTCACAATGTACCAGTGGCGGTTCTTCCCTTAGGTAAATTGGTGTTTGACCCCCCAAAATTATAAGACAACAAAACATTTAATTATGTGCTTCAAAACAACTGGTCTTATTCTTAATTTATTTAAAATGTAACGCGAAACAGCGGCGGCGGCGAGTGACTAGCAGTGACATCTGTTGTCTCTAATAGAAGCTTTCATTCTCAAGTCCACACGATTCGCTGGGTCAATTTAAAGAATGTCCACATTGGCATCTTCTGTCCCTTTGCGCGCCATAGAATAAACGAGATGGCACTATATTTTTCGTCAAAGTAAAAATTAGGTACCGAAGAAAGTTTAGGGACGCTTGGGTCATGACCGTGGGGGAGACAACACGATGAATATTATATGTTTTACAGAGATGGTGAAATAAACAAATGTCGGTTTTTCATTTTACACGCTTGTAGTGTGTGGAACAATGGTTGTTTTTCAATTGGATAGTTTGGGAAAGGTTTAGAATAATTATTTATATTCTTATCGATTTAGAATGAAGCTGAAGAATGAAACAAAAAAAAAAACATAAAAGATCATTATCAAATAGAATCAAACTCTTATTTTGTTTACTTTAATGTTGCGCACAACTACATTAAAACTTAATGTCTTAAAAATAATTTGCCTTAATAGTACATGGATTGTGTATTTATTTCCAATTTACTATACATAATCTGTTAACAAATTTATATACTCGTAGTTAATTATATATGGGCATTTTTCACAATGTCAAATAAAGATTAGTCACACATTTTTTCAATTGACCTACCACAACTGGATACCTAGAGCCGCCTCTGCAATGTACATTTGTTACGTATAAATTTTATTAAATTAGCGACCGGTTTCGACACGTCCGTGTCATTATCTAGCTATTACAAAAAATGTCTAGAAATTGTTACATAGTGAATGCCAAAGAAATACAAAAAACAATAATAATATTAATAAAAATGCATAACAATAATAATAAAATATTATTGAATTTTATAAAATATATTATGATAAAACTATACTAACAGACCGAACGATTAGTCATAATAGACCCGGTATAGTTTTACATGACAATATTATAAAAATAACTTATATCATTGATGTCGCTATTCCAAATTCCTGTAACATTCAAAAATGTGTTAATGAAAAATACACAGATTTAGGAAACGAAATAAAAGAATTTGGCATTCTCAGACTATAAAAATATTACCATTCGTTATTTCGGCTACTGGCATCATACCTAGCTCTCTCATTGAAAATTTAGGCGTATTAGATCTATCAAAAAATTTATATATAAAGATGCAAAAGTCGGTCATTTTGAATACATGTAGGATAACGAAAGATTTTTTAAATATTTATGTTGAGGGATCAGTAGGATTTATAGGCCCTGTTAGAAGTTTTACCGAGCCGAACCCTCTGATATGAAAATATCTGGAGTCGGTGATTTTTTTTTCCCATTTGATCTCTGGTGAGTTGACGTGTTGTTGTTCTTGTATTGTTTTGTATTTATTTTACTTATATAATGCACTTGCATAGTGTTGATTGACTAGCTGATCATTTGTGGAAAAGTGAGTGGAAGGGTTTAGTTTTTCCTATAATAAATAATAATAATAATACTTTGATGACTTGTATAGCGCCGTTTTTGTGCAAAAACACCTCAAGGGCGGGGGGGAAGATTATGGGGAAGATTTAACCCGGACAACAAAATCGGAAGCATAAAAAAAATTATAAAAACTGTTTTTTATATGCCTACTCACTGTCAAAACCAAAACTTTTAATTAAATAAATGTATTCTCAACGGTGTTTAATATTTCAATGTTGTGACAGCCCTCATCAGTCGCAAGTCGGAAGAGCCGGCCGTTAGGGAGTGTGCTCATTGAATTGAAATATTTCCAATATTTGGGGAAAAATTTTTTTTTCCTAAATTCTTACAATTTTATAGGGAATTTTAGTTTACATGTTAATTAAATCAATACCTCTCTAATAATTATTTCATATGGAGAAGATGCAAATTTACATAAAACTTTGAGATCTCTTTTGACATTTATGTATTTTGAAACTAAAATTAGCATAAATAGTAGTGGTTAAACCCAGTAAAAAGCTCATAGGTTACTTATAAAATCAAATTATTTTAATCGTGGATATCCGCCAGTTTTTAAAAAGCCGTTCATATAATGTTTATCAACACATTAGGGAATCTCAAGGGAAAATTCCCACATTGTAGGGAAAAATTGAAAGCCAGCTACCACATAAACGGCAAAGATAAAACACGCTATTTGTAATATGTCATCGGGAATGTTCGTTGTTGTCGATCGGGAGACCTCGGGCGTTTATGCCCGGATATTAGCATCAAACCACTTGTTCAGTAACGTTTTGGCGGAATTGTCTACAAAATACGACGAGGGCGACACAGTTGACCAATTTTTTAACTATTTTAGTAAATTTCGACAAAATCGTTATCTCTGCTACCCTCTTAACAGCAGATGGTCGAAACTACTAAATAACAGACATTTAAATGGACGTGAAAAAACAACCACAATTCAAGACTAGCCAAGACGGTCCAATAAGAGTCAAGAAGAGACAAGAAAGACCAGGTAGAACTGTGAAGAGGCAAGAAGAGGCAAAAAAGTCAAGAAGAGGTAAGAAGAAAAAAAAAAGATGAATAAGCAACGCTCAACCAGATCCTTTTTTTCTTGCCCATCCTAAATTCCAGTATTATCTTATTAGGTTACCGTATATACCGGTCGATTCCAAGTCCTAACAAATCAGTGCTCCCTGATATTCCGGGACAGGAGTGCTCCTAGCTGGGGTGGTACAATCGTATCACATAGTATCGTATAAATACAATACACAACTACAAAATCTCTATAAAGCAACTACAAATCCGTACAATTTTTTGATAACCGATTTCACTTGTATTAGTACTTGTACAGCACAGTTTAGTACAGTACAAATACATAACTAGTACAATGAGTACCTACGCAAACATGTCAGTGAATGGTCAAAACATAAACAAATACAAAAAATCTCAACACAATCAAACTCGAATACCACAAAAACGACAAGCTAAAGCAGTGTTGATTCTCACAACAGATTTAGTCTGGGGCGTATCACTTGTGCCCGTATCCAGTGGCACGACACGTCACACTCCTCCACTACTTGTACAATGTACAGTGTGAACTAAGCCTTGGAGTGGCGGGAGAAAAACTCCGCAACGTGGATAAGTGCTTATACGTGTGACCGCCCCCCAACTTTTTGTATCATCGGCTTAGGTACTTGTAACCGACCGGCCCCGGCCCGGTCTTCTGCACTGTGTTGTGTGTTGTATTGTGTCGTATGTCCCAAACCAAAATATAACAAGTTAACACCATATAGATTTCCAGCTCAGATTGAGTGAGGTTTTTTAATTATTACCAAATGCGGTTTTGACATCTGTTCAACTTCAAAAAGATTTTTTAGTTTTTTCTTGTTTAAAAAATAAGAAATCTGTTTGCATTTTCCACACTAATGAAGAAATTATAACATCATTTCACGATGAGCATCCTTTACTATTTGGAAGACTTAATTATTCGTAAAATTACGATAAATCAGTAAATTTCATTGCGTATTGGTTCAATTCGTTCCAAGTCAAATCCTTCAAATCCTTCTAATGTTATGAGTTCAAAGAGATGTTTCTGGCTGAAATATGTAGGTAACACCAATTTCAGTTCGTCTTATAATTTCCATCATGAACTACGGAGACAAACAAATAGTGTCTTTATTATGTTTTGACTCTCATGAAAAAAATTATGTTGTCATTGATCGAAATTTTAAAATTTTCCTTTAATGATCATGTTTTTTGTGCCTTTGAAATTAATCAGTTCAACCCTTCTTGGTTTTTAATGTGAGTAAAAAATCAACCCAGTAAAAAAACAAAGTATGGAAAAAAAATGTTTAAAAAAATAACTATATATTCGTGTATATTCTTTAAAATCGAATAAGAAGCACGTACGCCATTCCTCATGGTCTTATGTTTAATTTTTATTTTTTTTTTATTATGACGCTAATTTGCCTCCACGTTAGCCCCGTAAATATTTTGGCGTGCCACTCGTAGCAGCGGAGAACTTGTCGCAATATATTTTTACATGGTGAAAACATTCTTACGGAAAATGGAAATTTCTCTAAGAATCACGTACGTACTTTTGAAAGCATAAAAACCCTTAAAGCAAATGACGTTACGGGACATGGAACTGGGCAGGGGATAGGGGGAAGGGTAAAGTGAAAGGGGGTAGGAAACTGAACCGAGTCAAAAATGCAGAGCTGCAGTCGGTGTACCTTCTTGCAAAATGCTCTTAGCTCTTTCAGTAAAATCAGCTCAGCGCTCGGCATTTAATTAAAATATGGCCATAGTGATATTTCTAATAGTTTTTCTCAAGTTGTTACAAATAAAACTTACATTTTTTCTGAACGGTTTTTTAGATTCTTCCTTAGATGTATAAATGTGAAAAATATGAATATATGACGTGTGATAATAACAAATTTCCATTTCATCTATTTACTACCTGGCAACACTCGTTTCACAACATAAATAAAAATAATCAAATTGAATAATTTATTATTAAATAACGCAAAAAAACGATTGGTCCATTTTTTTCCTTTTTCAGAGATAATGTTGTAATAGCATTGACCTTATAATTCCAGGCAGAAAAATGTTATGAAAATTTTATAATTTTGTTATTTTTGTAGAAGATTCCTTTAGGTGATTATTCACAAAAACAGTGCCGTGCAAATTATCCAATTATTATAATTATCCTGGAGTTAAGTGTACAAACTTTGAGAGGTGATTCCACATGATAGTGCCAGTATGATTTTTCAAAATTGAAAAAATTGGATCAATATTTTTGTATGAAAAAAAAAATAACATTTCGAAAAATATTATACATCTTTTTATACTTATAACTTCTATCATAATGTAGAATCACTTCTCAAAGTTGGGCACTTAACCCCCGGACAACCTGCATAGTTCTGCTGTATAATCATTTAATAATTTTTACGCGTGACAAATGTTTCACCTTCCAATGGCATTATCAAATTGATAGTTTATGGAAGTAGCTATGTAGGTAAAAAAAACCAAAGATTAAGTTTAATTTTCATTTTTGGTATGTGTCATCGTTGAAAGATATTTTATCTGCCTTCTCTACTTCTCTTCCTAATCTCTTTATAAAAGAGGCGTTGAATTTCGACGATATTGTTGTTTTCTCTCGATAAACACTTAATAACCAAATTTCCTTACTAAATCACTTTTCTGCCATAAAATATTAATTTATTCTATCAGCTCAATAAATATTCTTCCTCGGGCAACTCATCAATTTAAAACAACGTCTTAATACACCTTCAGTTCTCGAATTTCCCTAATTTATTATTAAAAGCGTATTGACGCACCGGCACATTAAAGGATAAACGGATTTTAAATATTCCCATCGTCCTTTTGATTTTACCCCTCTCTTGTAACTAAATACAGTTAAATAGAAATATTATAATTAAAATCTTTAGATTAACCATCGGCCAATATTTTGGTTAGAGTATTATTTTATTTTATTTGGTTTACGTCCAGCCAGACTTTAACATGCATTTTAATACAGAATATACCTAGCAAGCTATCGAAAATTATACAAAAATAAATAGATTATAAAATAATATTAGTAAAATATTTATAAAATAATATAATACTATATAAAAGACAAATCACTAAAACTACATTACCAACGCAACTCTAATTAGTAGGATTCAACAAAGAGCTCGTATAGATTACGCTTTATTCTATAAATGGAGTTAATAAATATATCACTAGTACCCCCATACTTGTTGCCCAGATCACGCATCCTATTAGTCAGTGAGTGTGTCTGATAGTTGGTTGTGTATGTATTGCAGAAGAATGTTATATTTTGACTTGTATTTCTAGTCGGCACGTGGAATTTAATAGTGGCAACGATGGCAGAACTGTCAATTATTTATGTTACAGTGTTTATTTTTAAATTTATAATAACAATATTTTAAAATATTATATCTACTAGTAAATACTGCTAGACAAATCATTTTTAGCCACAAAATGAAAAGTTTACATTATATTTAACACTGCGTAAAACTGATTAAAAGTCCAGAAGGTTCTTTGATTCCTATGGAATAATTGTTTTCGGGGATGATATTTTATTTTGAAATTCAATCCTTATACTAAAAGTATATGGATAGCTAGCTATCCCTATACATTACCAGATTTTAGTATTGAATAATCATAGTAGTTTTTTTTAAATAGCTCTTATTTTATTAGAGAACAAATTTCGAGTTGTATCTACAGAGGTCGACAACTTTTCTATCATATTTTAAATTTGCAATTAAACATCTCAATTAATTTGTGCCCTTCCGTAAAATTTATTTTTTGTTCTTCCGTAAAATTTATTTTGAGAAATCGTTGTTTAGGCATTTGATTTCTTGTTGATTGTATTATTTCTATTTTTAGGTTAGTGTTTTTTGTTACTTAACCATCACGTCACTCGTCGTAGCAAATAATGCTCAAAGATAGTATAATTCAAAGATAGGTATATGAAAATGGTCCTGTTTCGCAACTAAAACAATTTATTTATTTCTATCAAGTTTAATTTGAAGAACTACATTTTAATTTGGTATTATTTAATATTAAGTAATGGTATTATTTAATTTCGAATTCATCATCATACTTGATAACTTGACAGCTGTCGCACATAATAATAAATACACAGCATAACTTGCTGTGTACAAGCCAGGTAATAATCATTACCTGGCTTGTAATGCTTAAGGAAGTTAAATAGTATAAATATTACCTAGAGAATCAAAATTACCTAAGAGAAATATCTAAGGTGAGATGCTTAGTAAGAGTTAGTTGTGGTGCAAATTATTAAAAGTAATAATCACAAAATAACGGAGCATTGATAAATGTTAAATTATAACGACCGTTCAGTATTACATGCTTTCCACCAAAATATAATTCCGTGTGTTCCTTAATGTTCAGTAAGTAAACAGTATAATCTCATATCATAATAACAGAAACCATAAAGAAAAAACAAGTCGACAACATGACAAATACACGTAAGTATAAAGACAAAAACAACGCGTTCTTAAGAGGAGCTCGTGTTTGTATTCAAGAATTAATAAGTTAATTTGGCTGAATTACTCGGGTCTGTTGGTTTGTTTGTTTGTTTGTTTGTCTGTGTGTTTTGCACGAAGAAATAATGAAGTTCGGAAAGTGAACGGCATTACTATCAAAGAAAATCAAACCAACACATGAGTAAGTGCGACCCAAGTTTAATAATTTTCGAAAGGCTTTTGATAAATTTCAAGAGAGGGGGACTCACAATGGAAGACGAAGGAGCCAAAGTTACTCGGGTAATCCGAGCACTAGCTGCCCTTTCTTTATCAACCCCACCCGACATGGATATATTTATATTTGAAATTAGTTTTGTTATTGAATCATATTTATGTCAAAACATTTCTATAACACGAAACCAAAGTTGTAAGAACTATTCGGAAACCTTTTAGTTAGCAAATTGTTATTGTAAAGTATAGAAAGAGAGCGCTGCGTTATCTCCCACAGTTCGGAGGAGTTTGCAGATTGGAAAGGAAGCGGTAAGGTGAGAGAGGAGAGAAGAGGGACGTGTAGTAGTCGTAATGGACCGGTGCACAGAGCGTGTTTATCTCCTTCATAAGACGGTAATGCTAAATGACACCATAACACAAAACTGCCGTGGCACATCTCTCATAGAGCTTATATTGCTTTACATCAAATTCAACTTTTCACGAACCAAAAATTATTGCAGCTTATTTAACTTTTAAGAAAATACCGGTGTAATGTTTGAATTTAAATAGGAACAAAAACTTGATTCACTTGCCGGCCATCATCCTGCACTATTTACAGAAAATAATAGTTATGTTTTGTTAAATCAGATATCTACATTACAAGTGATGTAATAAAATAAAATAACCTCCGCACTAGTTCAGGTGTGTTGTCGAGAACATTTTATTTTGTTAGTTGATTAATTCATTAGGAAGACTTACTAACCATTTAAAATTAAAAATATTGTAGTTATTTATACAAATTACAACATCGTCGTTACTGAGAGCGTTGTTCTAAATTAATAAGACAAAACCAAACTTTTAAGTAGTCACAAACGTAAGACAATTAACGGTAAAATAATAAGTACATATTATGGTAGGCCCAACAGGGTAAACAAGTCAACATCGTCTATCATTCGACATTCACTAAATATATAAGTATTCATAAACTGCTGGTTGATAGATGGCGCTAATGAAATTATTTAAGGGAAAGTTATGGCGCAAATATAATTATTAATTTAAAGTTATTGCTTTAAAATATTAAGATGAATAGTTTATGTACGGAATATGAATAAATAGTTTTTTCAGTCTAAAAACCCAATTTATTCATGAAAGGCATGCAAATACATTTTAATACGGGAAAAAAAAAACTTAATATTTTAAATCGTTACTTGCAAAAGGTGTGTTTTCCTAAAATAATTCAATGAACGCCATCTATAAACGAGCAGTTTATGAATTATTGTTGACCCTCATACAGCAATCTGATAACCCTAGCGTCTGGACGATGTAGGCCCTCTGATTGGTCAAATTCAAATTGTGTGTTTCGGGTAAATTCCGCATGGGGGCTCTGCAGGCATCAAACGATTACTCTGCCCCTCAATTTCGGTTCATTTAATACGAGTGTTCTTCAAAAACATCGTTTCTGCTCACATTTTTTTTTATAATAATATCGAAGAAAATATGTTTTAGAAAGTTCATAATCTATTGGATTAATTACATTACAATGAAAATTATCCACAATTACGTGATTATGTTTGACGTTTATAAAAAATCACGCGTTCCTTCAATATGGCCTAAGAGCACGGCGGCTATAGATGGCCGACAGAGCGCATCTCTGGCGGTATAAGAACGAACCAAATAACTGGCGCGAATATTTAAATATGCAGCTCACAATACACATAGTTATGCGAAATTACTTGACCATTAACAAGCGTTTAATAAGAAGATTTCTTCTGGAAGCTTATCACTTTGTAATGGCATTTTTCATTATTATTTATGATTTTTTTCTGCTTATTAATTATATCTGATTTTATATTGACATGTTTTCTAATTTCAAAATTATACATTTGCGATGCTTTATAACCCGAGTGAAGTATTTTAAGACCTGAATTTTTATCGAAAGTGTGATCATTATTCAAAAGATGATTTGCAAACTCAGATTCACTATTTCCATTTAGAGCCCTGAGATGTTCTTTAGTTCTGACTTCAAAGTTTCTATTGGTTCTACCTTTATTATTAAGAATATATTTCTTCATTGTTATTAGTGTAAAACGCCGGTTGAATAGTACCAGGAATGTTTTTATATATAATTTTAGAAGTATCGTTATCCACAAACAGAATTCTACGCCATTGTTTTTTTCTATCTTTAGAAATAGGGTAAATATACCGTTTGAAGAGAATATGTTTAATTTTTTTATTTAGTATTTTGACCATCAATTTATTAGAATAACCGTTATTAAATGATATTTGTCTTATGAATCTATTGTTTTATGGTTATATGCTATTTGTTTTTTACAGGTCTACAAATACTCCACACAGGATATAAAGCAAGGTTGCCCAACCCCAGGCAACGAATTATAAGTGGCCCGCGTGAAACATTTTCAAAAAACCCGCCAATCCGCCAATTTGAAAAAGTGTCGCGGGCCCGCGGTAAAACAAACAATGCAGCTTGCGCGCGGTCACCAGTGTTGCCAACGACGGCGATTTATCGCTATTTAGGCTACTCAGAACGAGAATCAGCGAATATTTTTTGCGTCGAAATGGAATCCTGTAGCCACCCCCCCCCCCCCCCATGGAATTCGAAAAATTACTGTGGGGTATCACATATGATGTTCGGAATTTTTTCTCAGCGAAGTTCCGTAACAACCCCCCCCCCCATGGATTTCAAATATTTGATTTTTTTTTGTGGGGAATTATGTTTTATAGAAATTCTCTAACAACCCCTCCCCCCCATGGAAATAGGAACCGTCAGGTATTCAGTGGCCCGCCAGTGATTCAAAATCGTCAATTTGGCCCAACTGCTAAAAAGGTTGGGCAGCCTTGATATAAAGCATCGCAAATAAATAATTTTGAAATTTTAGAAATTAGAAAAAAAAGTTAATATAAAAGCAGATATAATTAACAATATTTTTTTTTATAAACTCTCTTTTAAATATTTTCCCACTTAACTGGTCTTTCTCGTCTAACGATATTGTAATTCCAAATTCTTATAAACCCAGCCTACTCTTACCCCTCCCCCCTCCTTCCACTTCTTCTTTCAAATTGTAATCTATATTTAATTTTTGACTTCGGTGTATACTTTCTCCTGATGAGGTAAACTTCGTTGATGAAACATGAATTCGTTGTATATAATAAAGTGATGTTAACAAAATTATTTGTTTTTTAATAAAATAAATTTTAATCGGTTAACATTATTTTATCTATTTCCGTTGTATATCAATGCATATGAACACAATAAAATGTAAACATTATATTTATTTATTTATTGGACAATTTGCACAGCGCCGCTATTGTGAGATATCACCTCAGGGGCGCTATATTGTAATAATCTACCTTTATATATAGATTTTTACTCTCCTGATGAAGGTGTATATATATAATCTATCTTTAAACTTTATTAGATACAGTAACAGTTGTAGGAAAAGAATTACCACAAGTTGGAGTAAAATTAACACCTTTTAATTAAACCGACTGCTAATCTCACCGCACAATTACCCTCATTTATTCATAAACACGGGTACAGTTAATCAATATGTAATAATCTATTATTTCAGTCAACTTTGTTATAACTATCTTTAATTGTTGTGACAAACTATATGATATTGATTCAACTTATAGACATTGACGGTTGTAACACATATTTAAGCACTGCAAGTCTCCTATGAGCAAATTATATTAGGTACGATAACAGTTAATATCAGTTGTAGACAAGTAGTCAATTGAAATAATCATTTGAAATAATCCATCACAAATACGTAAAATTTCATTTATTCAAACAAGTGTCATTCTTATTATGCCTAAATTGAGAATGATATTATTCATTATCTCCTTTCTGTTCCATGTTTTTTAAATATATATATTCACCCTCTCTCTGTGAATGACCTTATATCTATCTATTAAATGTAACTGGTGTTAGTATCATTTAAACTGGGCGAAGCCCAACGAAGTGCCGCCCGCAGGGCCTAGCAGCAAAAAACCCGCGGAGCGGGTTTATAACTGCTAGTATTAATTATTATATTTTCTTCTTAGAAACACGTTTCATTAAAATTCAGTAAAATATAATGAAATTATGTCATATTTCTGAAGGCCAGCCAGATATGATAATAAGCGCACTATTTTTAAAGGCTCTGTGCGCTTGGTTAGACTTTTCTCGGAATAAATGTATTCATGCGAGGACAGAGAACCTTTGCTAGGTAAGAAATGAAGCTCGTGTCGATGCGGTGTGTATTCTTTAATGGGGAGATGGAACAGTTTGAGGAGGGAAGCTTTAGGCTGCACTAAGTGTTCCATTCCATTAGACCAACGAGAATTTTCATACATTTTCTTGGTTCGGTCGCCAGCTGTGTGTGTGCGGGCGCTATTACCGACCAAATGGGGATAATATATACATATATAAATGCAAACGTGTGAGGGCGCCTTTCCTGAATTGCTTTGAAGCCACGCCAAGGACATGGCATGGATAATACGAATTTGGAATTTGCGATTCACATTAATTTTGAAGATTCACAAACATGTCGTTACGACCTGTAGAATTATGTTTGGTATTACGTTAGTAAAGCAATGTTAAGTGTTTCATGTTCAAACTGTAATTTTTTTTAGAAATTTATGAATTCTAAGCAGATATCCAAATCAAATCAACCATAATTATTTATAACAAGTAGTAATACGAAAAACGTGTGTACCAACCCAACTATAGTAAGTAAAAATTAAAAATAACATCACACTAGACTCTTAGAACAAATAATTTATGCAAAAAAGCTTTATTTGTATATTTTTGTTAGCATACTAGCTAAAGTCCATGGCGTTGCCCGGTCTTTGCACAATTTTTAAAATTCGAAATCAGTTAAGACAATGACCTTTATCTGTTTTGAAGGTCATGTGTGCAAAATTTCATCCCCCTCCGAATGAAACTGTAGATTTGTATAAAAATCAAATCCGTGCCGCCGCACCCGCCCGGATTCCATCGGCCAGTCGTAGACACTATTTTTTTAAAGTTTCATCTTGTGTGATGTGGAATGAATGTGGAGAATGGCGTTTAGTAGAAAATATGTTACGTTAGTTTTTGCAATCAATTAAAAACTGTTCGTGGTGATATAATTTATTTTTAATTTGAACGCCGTAAAAGAGTCCCAACGGCTTCCAGCCGTCTGGAGCCAGTGAGACTATGGCATCACCGATTGAGGTATGTTGTGAGGCAGAGGTTAGTGAGGAGGTAAAATAGAGGAAAGATGGCGGTGAGAAACTACCTGGCTGTTCAGATCTGATCACCAAACATGGCTAAAGCCACATCAAGGAACGTTTCAACTATGAATGGTGGTTTTACACCAGGGCGATACTGAAAGTATCGTCTAGTCTGGAACGTGCTGAAAATATATATGACTAGCTGACGTGTACCCGGCGTTGCTGGGGGTTATCTTTGGCAGAAAGACATATTATATCATCTCGGACTTTTCTGTAGGCCTTTTTAAGATATACTATTCCGTAGTAAAATATTTTGATGTGTCTCACAAGGCTTAGCCAGCGTTAGCAATGTAGTGCCCGAAAATATATTTTTACATCTAGATTATAAAACATCGACCATTCTCGACGTTTCTATAAACTTTTATTGTATGCATTTTCTAAAAACATAATATGCATGTATCATATATATACCTTCCGCGAAAAAACCTCTAAATGATTGTAAAAACCCCATCAAAATCCGTTCCGTACTTTAGAAGAACTAAGCGCACAAACAGACAGACACGGATAGCGACATTATTTTATAGTATTTATAGATGAAATTTGCAATTAATAAATAGATTGTGAAAAAAACACAAACTAATCAATTAAAAATTTCTTCTTCAATAATTGCAAATTCACTTCGTAGCGTCATTTTAATTGAATTAAAATATGAAATAAAAACAATATTTTTTGTTTAAAACCACGAATTTTTATTAATTTTAAGACCGACCGGTTTCGCTTCACTCGAGCATCGTCAGGGTACAAAATTAAACTGTTTCAGTCAGTTTAATTTTGTACCCTCACGATGCTCGAGTGAAGCGAAACCGGTCGGTCTTAAAATTAATAAAAATTCGTGGTTTTAAACAAAAAATATTGTTTTTATTTCATTAAAATGTTAAACCACAAAGTGATTGCTTTCTACGAAAATAGAAGAAATAAAATATGTTACTTTGTATACACAAATATTTAATTAAAAATAATCGACATGTTTCAAAACCAAAGAATTGTTCGTTAGGATTAGGATAAACGCATAATTATATGTTATCCTGAAAAAGAAACACGTGGTTTTGAAAAATGTCTATCTTTTTTGATTAAATATTGTGTTTTAATTAAATTGTACAAAAATTTACATGTTTTATTTAAATTAAAAATAAAATTTACTTGCCCGGTATCGGTAGTAGAGAACCTTACCCCTCGACCACAGAGACCATAATACTATGATTATTACGTTACTATGTTATACTATGATTCTTTTAAGCATATTTGAATAAAAGTTCCTCTTTAAAATGGTGAATGTTGGGTTAAATTACTTGGAAGCATTTAACACATAAAAAGATTTAACTAACAGGCAAATATCGGCCCGGAATGATGTATTCAGCTTTCAATTAGTAAAATAAATTTTTCAGTTGATGGAACTGTATGAACACATTGACAAAATGATATCTCATGAGCACCAATAAATCATTTAGACATTTAAAATTATTATTCGAAAACTGATTTTCTAAAGGGGAAATTATGAAGTAATTTTTAAAGAAATCAACAATAATTTGTAAGAAAATAAAAGCAAAATGATTTTTATTATACAAATACATTGTCTGTAAGTGGCCTCACCACAGTTAATGTTAATGCCTTCGGAACAGCTATCACACGTACCAATAATTAAATAGCAGAACTTAATAAATTAACTATAAAAATTAAATAAATATTAATTAAATCAAACACAAAAAATAAAAATAAATGATAAAGGTCGACAGCATTTTGCGAAATATCGTTATTTAGTTTTTGATTTCAAGTTGACTTTATTGAGAATTACTGTAATAATATATTGGTTATATTATGAGGAACGCCCAATACATATATTTATATAACTGATAATCCAGAACAAACTGATAAAGTCTAGGTAGAGGAAGAAGCTACACCTCATGGCTGAAAAACTGAAGTGATTGGTTCGAGTGAAGTTCAGGGCTGCAGTTTGTAATGTGAAAATATAAATGATATTTGTCAATCGATAGAAGACGGTAATATTTTGATAAAATCGAAAAAAAATTACAAATTGATTAATTATATTAGAATCTATCGTTAAAAATATCAGCACTAATTTTTCATGACTCTCATCAATAGAGAATAATAATTAGCAAGAATGTTACAAAACTACTTATAATACAATACTATATAAAATAAATTATGCAATTGGTGTTGTAAGTTTGAACGTCGACTACTGTCGGCTTGTGGGTATTCGGAATCTGCATCGAGAGATTCCAGAAGCATTCGTCACTAAGTTGTATTTGGTTTAGCAAAGTTCCGGCACCTCTTAGAAACCAATATTAGGGATTTAATTCGACGCCTTCGGCTAAGTCACATGCTGCGGGCTGCAAGTTCCATGTGCCCATGTTCCCATATTCCCATGTTGCTATGTGCAAGTCTCGGCAGAGGCTGACGGCTGTCGGCTTCTGGTCTCCCGCATTCAAACAGTGAGCAATGAGGTTTTATGCAGTCCTCCCAGCTTAAACTTACTTTACTGAACTCAGCTAGGAACACTTCCTAAGTACCTTCGTATTATCAAACAGCCATTAGCAATATAGAAACACCTCATCTTGTAAGATACCTACAGCCGAATAATCGATGCTTTATAATACCCCCTTTCAATTATTAGAACATTTTTACTACCTATTTTCCTATTTAAATATTGAAACAATATTTATAATCATTGCATGCATTGGAAAGGTCAGATTAGACGTTTAGTGTTTAAATGCCCCGATTTTTCTCTATCGCAGTGACTGCAGTAACC
The DNA here is from genome assembly GCA_026573805.1 of Hesperophylax magnus. Lineage (NCBI taxonomy): Eukaryota > Metazoa > Arthropoda > Insecta > Trichoptera > Limnephilidae > Hesperophylax > Hesperophylax magnus. The sequence goes on along the minus strand of JAIUSX010000006.1, from coordinate 6,258,064 downwards.
AGGACAGCTTTCAACCTCGGGATTTTGAGAACCTAGATCACGGGAATCCCGGACTTTTTTCGGCACCGTAATCCCCATGCTGCGCTAATCTTAATCCCGGGAATACGGGATTTTGTTGGTTTCACAATATTCGTTCTACAGTGGAATATACATTTTTTTATTGACAGCATGTCAATTATTGCAAGATATTCTTGATATTTTGGAAATCAGGATAGTCATAATGGTTTCGGGATAAAAGTCTTTGATTGAAGCCTGCATAATATTCAGTATTTAGCCAACATCACACAGGGATTAGGCATAGGAGTTTCCACTTCTCTATTTTTCACTTTTCAATTTCGTGACGCAAAGCTTCTGTCAGCTGATTAACGATTTCTTTCATGATGAAAAATTTGGGTATCAATGGTTTTGCTCGGTCAACGCAATAGTCACTTGCTCATCGAATAAATTAACTCGTTCCAGTTATGCACAAAGGCAGTAAGATTATGCAGAAATTAATTCCCACCCACTGTTGAATTTTGGGCGTTTGACGTAAACGACAACCATCTTAATGATTACTGACACATGTCGAAATTAGTAGAAAAAAATATGTCTTTTTATGTGTCGGAATTTGATAGTAAAATTGAAGACTAAGTCGATTTAAATCTGTCTCAACAAGATTTCCAGAATCTCTAAAACATAAGAACAGCTATACATAACAAATATTGTTTAAAGAAGCTGGTAAATTTAGAATTTATAAGGCAGAATGGAGTAAATCTAGAAAAATGCTACGAGGATTTTAAAACGCGGAATGCGAACGGTTATTTACGGGATGTGGGAAAATAGCAACTAAGATAAGATCATGACATAATTATGAAACCTTAGACACTATTATTGAGGTCCCATTTTAGGTTTCAAAATATTGATTTTTCTTTTTATTGCTATGTATTTTTTATATTATTAAAATTTTGATAAAAATCATTGTTACCTAATATATGCATAAAAAATACAGTGTGTGGCAAGCCTACGCACGACGGAAGTGTAACTTTTAGTATTCTTCTCTCTCTCTCTTTTCTTTTCATATTCTCTTTTTTTTTCTGTCTATTGACATATTTATAAGTAGCATGTGATAAAAAAAATTAAAAGTTATAAAGATATGGGATTCGAACCCGGGTCCTGCATAACGAGTGTCGAACGCTCTGCCTCTAGGCCGCGAGGAGAGGTATCTCGCGCAAATTAACGTAAAGGTAAATTAACAAATTTATGTAATTTTCTACTACATTATTACAAATCGTTGATAAATAAAATAATTAATCTAAATACCGAGCGACTCTACCGGCTCGATTTGTAAGCTATATTTCGACCAAAATATCATATAGGTACCGTAAAGTAAAGTAATAAAAATAATTAATTAATATCATATAGGGCCTTGATTAGTAATTTTAATGATTCAAAATAAAAATAATTAATCATAATACCGATCGACTCTACCGGCTCGATTTGTAAGCTATATTTCGACCAAAATATCATATAGGTACCGTAAATTAAAGTAAAGGTAAATTAACAAATTTATGTAATTTTTTACTACATTATTACAAATCGTATAAAAAAAATTAAAAGTTATAAAAATATGGGATTCGAACCCGGGTCCTGCATAACGAGTGTCGAACGCTCTGCCTCTAGACCGCGGTTATTACGTATTCGACCAAAATATCATATGGTCAAAATATCTAAAAGTCGCAGCACGATAGCATTTTATCACTTTTCCTCGTATTAAAAAAATCACAAAAAGAAAAAAAAATTTAGTTTAAGCGGGGATCGAACCTCGGTTCTTCACGACGAGAGTCGCGCGTTCTGCCTCTAGACCGCGAAGCTGAGTTTGGAGAGCGACCTAAACTAGGTATATAATATTAGCTAGGCTCCTATAGCGAAATGATCACGGTTTTTCGTGACGGTCATGAGTCGGTTTTATTCCGGTCCTCGAAATTGCATGACGCGCGTAAAGAAGTTTCACTTCAAAAATTACATTTATTGCAACTCCTAGTGTTATAACTCTGTCTGTACCGGGATCCTGGGATTGAAAAACCGTAATCCCGGTTCTGCAATAAATTCGCGGGATTGAAAGCTTTAATATTCAGTGAGCTGCCCCAGTAAACTTCATTGCTTATTCCTCTTTTACATTAAAATCTCAGAAAATATAATATTAGTTGTTAATATGTTCCGTAGTTTACCCGCATTTTATAGGTCTGTTTTACTAATGCAACTAATTTGATATAAAATGTGTGAATATCAATTCAACGTGTGATCTTACGTTTTAAAAACTGGTGACATGATAGATGGTAATTTTTTTAAACTAGTTTTTTCCACATCGCAATTTGTTAGTTTGTACGTAAAAGCAAAATGAATTATTCTTTCACTGCACATTTTTAACCGGAGTAATCTAGTAAACTGCCATATAAATTTAATGCTGCGAAAGCGTAGGTGATTAAGTATGCCAGATATGTTCACATAATATGACGAAAATCGCTGTATTTATAATTTGGCCCGTTTGTGAAAAAAAGGTTTAAAAATTTTAAACTCTGGAACTTGAAACATTTTTATTTTACAATAATTATTGAAGAAGAACTCAAAACAATTTTGCGTATTCACAAAAAAATAGGTAACTAATACCAAGGATACTCGAAACTCAACTAGCTTATACCCCCAACATCGCGGAAGAAAGTTTTTTCTTTGAAAATTATACACAATCGTAGAATAAAGAATAACATAAGAAGTGCCTTGTGGGCGTATTTCGCAGTCCAAATAAAGCCCAATTTGGGCCTATATTTCCATACAAAACTGTGTTTCACCATGATAACGAAATTCAAATGGGATGGCGATATACAATTTCAGGCAAGTGAAACGTAGCAGACCGCTTGCTAAATGGTCTGGAACCAAAAGGTACTAAGTCAGTAGAACATTTGTTTCCGTTAAAATTTATATGGAAAGCACTTCTGAAAAGTTTTCTTTATTCTATGTACACAACAGACAGAGGGTTAACCCAAAATTACAAAGTTAACATATTTTTACAAGAACTGCGTAGATATGTTAAAATAAAACATTAACTCCCTTAATATTAAGGTTCTTTTAAGTTTTTCACAACTGATCATTTGCCATAAATTAATGGTTGTTTATCAGTTGTACCTAAATATTAAAAATAAACTAGAGACAACAAAGTTTGACTCGTTTAAGTGAGGTGAAGTAAATTATGGAAGAAATCAAATATTGTAATACGCAAAAAAATAAAATAAGAAAAATATTTACTATAAGGAACCTTATTTTAGTAGAATAGTTCAATTTGGTAGGTACCTTCCATTGTCAGGATAATTATTTAATAACTTGCCTAACTTGAAGTTTTAAAATTGTTCTAACGATAGATAGGTAGGGAAGTACTAAGTATAAAATCGGTCGAAAATTTTACTACAATATACTGATTAAACTTTACACATTTGTAAAGCCTTCGTTTTTACACCGGTTTGGGTGTTATAAAAAAATATATTTCAAAATTTTTTTTTAGCAAACTTTATCATCTATTAAAATAATTATTTATATATGTTAAGCTTGTTTCACGCAAGATCATCGGAGCGTGACTGAAAACAACATCTCCGGGTACGTACCTAATTACAGTTTCATAATGCCGTCAAAAGTTAAAGACGCACGTCAAAGTTTCAGGCCATAGATAGTGAAGACCCCGTCAACCGTCAATAGTGGCTGAGGGAGGATAACGGTGTTTGTCAATCACTTGGCGACAAGATCTCCGAGTTCACAACTACTTATCAAAAACAAACGCCATTAATAAAGTGCCCCGTCGATGGTAAACTGGGAGGGAATTTATTATTTTTAAGATGAATAATGCTGATATTTTAATTTTGGAATTTCTTCTCTTTCTAGTGATTCCGTGGATCAAGCTTTTTCACGGAAACAAAATTTATTCCACTAATATGATGTGTTTTTATGTGAAAACTTAAAAACGAGTCCCAAGAGTCATAGCTGGAAGGGGGAGTTTCAAATCCCGGCGTGCGCAAGAAATTTTTTTTTTGATTAATTTGTGTTATTTCACATATTTTTGGTCACTTTCCAGAGTGAAAAATACTCTCAATATCGACCTGGTGTAAGACCGCTATACAGAATTGAAACGTTTCTTGAAATAGCTTTGGCCGTGTTTTGACCTGATTATAATATCTGAATAGCCAGGTACTTCCCCACCATCCACATCCCCATATCCTTCTCCTCCCCACTACCTTCAGCCTCACAACATACTCCAATTGGTGATGCTATAGTCTCAATAGTTCCAGAAGGATGGGAGCAGTTGAGATTCTTGTACGGTTTCACATTAAAAAAATTAATAACTGATCCCTACACTGAGAAAAATTAGTATTGCTGATTTATTATAAAATCTCTTCAAACTATTGGTAATCCTTTACTGCAAGCCGCTTCCTGATAATAAAGTGTTGGTAAATTCATAATAATATCGGAACACGTGTAACAATCTTAATAATATATTATGACAAAATGAAAAAAAATTTGGATTATGATAAGCACGTGTTCGGACATCGTGACAAAAAAATGGTATGTTTCTTAAGGTTTATCAGGATTCCTATCAATTAATTCATTAAAGGCCTGCAATCCGGTTTTTAACAGGAGTACGAATAATTTGAATTAGCAATTTATTAAGAAGATGTCTCCGTGTAATTGGGGTATGTTGTGAGGGTTGGGGGAATGGAGAATGAAAGGAGATGGGGAATAAGAAGATTGGGAAGTGCCTAGTATATGTTGTGAAATATTTATAAATGTTTAGAATTAATCAACTTTCACAAATCATAAGCATAAAGTAGAAAATCGGTTTGTGTGACCCATTAAAATCTTTCGAAAGAGGATCACAGGCACAGGCGCGGGCGCAGGCGCTAGCGTCACTCTAATTTTAAGGTCAACGCATTTTCATTCTGTTTATAACATAATTTTCTAACATAAGTTCAGAAGTAAGAGTGTGGTAGCTAGTACGTTTTAATTTTATTTGGATAAGTTTGGATTTGTAAAAAGTTATTAACAGTCGTTCTTATTGAAAGGTTATAAAATAAGTGGCATATAAAGTGATCCATTTTTGACCAAGTTTATAAGCGTATTATTTTTGTTCATTGCTTTTGAGGCAATCGTCAATTTCAGCAAGCTTTGTTGTTGAAACGATCAAAATTTTATACCTTGTTTTGCGAGCAACAGGAGAATAAATTTCTAATCAGCTTTATTTTCCACAGAACATATATAGGAATTTATCCATTTAGTACCTACGTTTGCGTCGGTCACCGCCACAATATAGGAAATTAGAAGCGGCCAGTTCATTTGACCATTCCGAAATGTTCCCATATAACGTCACCATTCGAATCAACGCGGAATTAAAGTCGCCAAAATGTTACCAGGGACGGATAATTACACGGCGTTGATGCGTGCGTGGCGCCGCAAACGACCGATTGAAAAACTGGGCCTTTAAAAGCAGGGCTGTCAACCGTTGGGCAGTGCTTATCGTGGACAATAATCGTTAATCTTTATGGCGCTATTTTTTGAGAAATATCACCCAGGGGTACTTAAACTTGCGTTCTACCACAAAGATGAAGAATATTTTTCGCAAAAGTGAGAAAATATTAAAAAATATATGTTTTGCATGTGGGTAGGTTACTTAATTATTTATTTATAAATATTATACGCACATATGGGATTTTACAAACATGTGAAATATAATGTTTATTTTGAAATTATGTAAAACCCATGCAAAAGAAAAGTATTATGCAGACCTTAATTGTTATTATGAGATATGTTCTTATGGCCTTCTTGTAACTATATTAAGTACAGTTCAACACATCATATTCATCACTCCCATAAATATATTACGATGGATCCTCGGACAAAAACTCCTTCCTTTTTTTCAACTTAGGATTAATAGGAGAAAAAGTTTAATTTAGAACGAAGCTCCATTATTACATTGCCTCAAAAAAATGATTCCGATATTATAATTTAAGTATTTTATATACCCATTTTGACTGCCGTTACCGGAAAATATATATTCACATTTTAATAGGCTTGTGAAAATTAATACAATATTTCAAGCAAAACTGTAAAAGTTATGATTTTTAATAGTTGATTAAAATTGAAGCAAGCCGAAGTACTTTAAAATTTTGTTAACAAATAATTTGTGGTGGAATTACATTTCAATGTGGTGTTTTGAATAAAAAACCTTGATATCTCATAGCTTTTTTATAGCCTATGGCGTACATTCCTGGCAAAGAAGCTATAAACTTACATAATATATAAACTTATAAAGCTATAACTTAAAGATTTAATTAAAAAAATCCAGTCTGAACTGTTATAAATTAGGACCGATCCGTTCAAAAATAAATGATTTTAATAAGTTATAAATGTTTATTGACCTCTTGAACGCCAGGATACGTTTAAAAAATAATTTCTATGAACATAACTAGCTATTGTGGGGAAACTACATTAGGTAAGACAGTACATTTTTCAAAAAACATAATTTTGCAACAAATAAGTAAGTAGTGCCGAAAATGAAATCAAATACAAGTACGGCGAAAATTTTGCGGCACACACCAAGCGTTAATCAAAAATTGATATCAAGATATAATATATAATCTCTGCATTAAAATTACTCGTAAAAATGTACGTAATTATAAATGTATTATGTTGTTTATGACTTATTATCAGCGGTGCGTTTCGCAACATGGAAACATGAAGTGTCGAGTGCGGTTAACGCAGTAAAAGCCGGGCGGGGGTCGCAACTCGCAACCAGAGCGGCCAGCAGCCCAGGTGGGCTGGGACGGAGGGCGGCGATGGGCGGGGGCGGTGTTTTATTACTGAGACCGCCGCAGGCATTTCTCTGTACAAATTACGTAATTATAAATGTATTATGTTGTTTATGACTTATTATCAGCGGTGCGTTTCGCAACATGGAAACATGATGTGTCGAGTGCGGTTAACGCAGTAAAAGCCGGGCGGGGGTCGCAACTCGCAACCAGAGCGGCCAGCAGCCCAGGTGGGCTGGGACGGAGGGCGGCGATGGGCGGGGGCGGTGTTTTATTACTGAGACCGCCGCAGGCATTTCTCTGTACAAATTACGTAATTATAAATGTATTATGTTGTTTATGACTTATTATCAGCGGTGCGTTTCGCAACATGGAAACATGATGTGTCGAGTGCGGTTAACGCAGTAAAAGCCGGGCGGGGGTCGCAACTCGCAACCAGAGCGGCCAGCAGCCCAGGTGGGCTGGGACGGAGGGCGGCGATGGGCGGGGGCGGTGTTTTATTACTGAGACCGCCGCAGGCATTTCTCTGTACAAATTACGTAATTATAAATGTATTATGTTGTTTATGACTTATTATCAGCGGTGCGTTTCGCAACATGGAAACATGATGTGTCGAGTGCGGTTAACGCAGTAAAAGCCGGGCGGGGGTCGCAACTCGCAACCAGAGCGGCCAGCAGCCCAGGTGGGCTGGGACGGAGGGCGGCGATGGGCGGGGGCGGTGTTTTATTACTGAGACCGCCGCAGGCATTTCTCTGTACAAATTACGTAATTATAAATGTATTATGTTGTTTATGACTTATTATCAGCGGTGCGTTTCGCAACATGGAAACATGATGTGTCGAGTGCGGTTAACGCAGTAAAAGCCGGGCGGGGGTCGCAACTCGCAACCAGAGCGGCCAGCAGCCCAGGTGGGCTGGGACGGAGGGCGGCGATGGGCGGGGGCGGTGTTTTATTACTGAGACCGCCGCAGGCATTTCTCTGTACAAATTACGTAATTATAAATGTATTATGTTGTTTATGACTTATTATCAGCGGTGCGTTTCGCAACATGGAAACATGATGTGTCGAGTGCGGTTAACGCAGTAAAAGCCGGGCGGGGGTCGCAACTCGCAACCAGAGCGGCCAGCAGCCCAGGTGGGCTGGGACGGAGGGCGGCGATGGGCGGGGGCGGTGTTTTATTACTGAGACCGCCGCAGGCATTTCTCTGTACAAATTACGTAATTATAAATGTATTATGTTGTTTATGACTTATTATCAGCGGTGCGTTTCGCAACATGGAAACATGATGTGTCGAGTGCGGTTAACGCAGTAAAAGCCGGGCGGGGGTCGCAACTCGCAACCAGAGCGGCCAGCAGCCCAGGTGGGCTGGGACGGAGGGCGGCGATGGGCGGGGGCGGTGTTTTATTACTGAGACCGCCGCAGGCATTTCTCTGTACAAATTACGTAATTATAAATGTATTATGTTGTTTATGACTTATTATCAGCGGTGCGTTTCGCAACATGGAAACATGATGTGTCGAGTGCGGTTAACGCAGTAAAAGCCGGGCGGGGGTCGCAACTCGCAACCAGAGCGGCCAGCAGCCCAGGTGGGCTGGGACGGAGGGCGGCGATGGGCGGGGGCGGTGTTTTATTACTGAGACCGCCGCAGGCATTTCTCTGTACAAATTACGAGGCGTGATAGCCGCTGGCCGCCCGCACCTCCCGCCTAAGCTGCCAGCCACCCGGCCACCCGCCCATTGGCAGTACAGTGGTCGCATACTCGGGCCAGATTCGCTACATATTTATTAATATTTCTTCAAACACTCTACCAATTATTAACTTTTGATCTTTTTATCGTTTTCTTATGTGAATATCGCACAAGAGTCTCGGCCAGCTGAAGTCAGTGAGACTATATTGAAGATAGCGGGAAGCGGAAGGAGATGGGGAAGAGGAAGGTAAGAAAGAACCGGGTTATTCAAATCTTGTCACCAAAGAGGGCTGATTTAAAGCGTTTATGATCGTGGCCTAGTGACATACATCATACGTGATATTTTATATTTATTGCCGCCTAACAGAAAAATTGTTTCATATAAATATTATGTGGCAGACGAAATTTTTAAAAAAGGTGCTTATATAATTGATGCAACTAAACTCAGGAGGTTAAAATCATTCCAACGCTCAGACAATTTTTGTTTGTCTTATGTTATCTATAATAATCATACATTAAAGTTTCTTGCTATGAGCGTGAAATTACATGCATAAATATATATATTTATAGGTTATAATACACAGTGTTACCATGAAAATCAGGGAAGGCATTTTTGGTTCAATTTAGCTTCACGCAGATATGCATATACATTACCTACAGGTAACATGCATGTTCGCATTTATTTTATGATAAAAATATGTAATTATATTATATAAAATTATCTAACTATATTAACCATAATCTACTGTATTTAAAACATAACGACGAAAATACAGTTAATAATTTGTTTATAACGCAAGAAATGCTTTACGAAGATTTCGAATAAATATTTTCTACGAATCTAACAACGACTCCTTGAAATTCAACTCATTTCTAATGGGTTCCTTTTCCTTCAAAGGGTCTTATTATTTGACGTTTCACTTAGCTGAGAAAAAAATTATCTACAGCATAATAAAATGAAATGGAAAAAACCCAAATATATTAGAATACAAACCCCATAACGTTATATGTAAACCTAATACTTTAGCAATAAAAAAAGTTGAACAATCTAAGTGATTTTCGTATATCATTTTTTGTTGTGATAAAACCAGAAACTTGGGTATACAAACTAGGCCAAGTTCCACCCAGACCCGGTCGGACCAGCCGCTGTCAGCCCTGAACCTTGCCCACACTAATTAAAGCAGACCTCCTGATTAAAATATTTAAAAAGTATGTATAATCATCATACCAAAGGTGTTACGGCATAACAGGTGTACAGGGTGGTACCCTTAATAATTAGTTGCTTCAATATATTATTCAAAAATAAATAGAAAAATAAGAATTCACGTACTGTGTATTTCGTATTTTTAAAATTTTTCATTGTTATAACAAATAAAATTGCATAAAAAACTACGACTAAGATTTTATCAAAACATTAAAAATATATGAATTTAGTAGTTTGCTGTCATTAAAATGACATATTTAACTCTTTTTTAATTATTATTTATAAGCAATAATTATTAGCCTGAAACACTCATCCACATTGAAAAATCTCCTGATAAAAGATACATGACGCCAACGGGACTTGAACCCGTGTCCTTTCGATTTCCGGTCGACAGCTCTGACCACTGAGCTATGGCGGCTTATCTCTTATCCGCGAAATAATTCAATATATACTAGTGTTTCATTCAACAATTACTGCTTGTTACATTTTTTCACCTGAAACAACCAACTTTATTTTATATAAGAAAGGCATTGTAAGTGCTAACTCTCTCACTAGATGGCGTCTAGACAAATTGTCTACATTTTTTTGGTGAGAATACTAGAACTTGTCAAATATTATTTTTTATTTTTTTTGGTAAACTAATGTTTAAGACAAGATTTTTTATGCATAGCACAAAGGGTAACAATTATTTATAAGCAATAATTATTAGCCTGAATCACTCATCCACATTGAAAAATCTCCTGATAAAAGATACTCTCAGATAAGCTCAGTGGTCAGAGCTGTCGACCGGAAATCGAAAGGACACGGGTTCATGTCCCGTTGGCGTCATGTATCTTTTATCAGGAGATTTTTCAATGTGGATGAGTGTTTCAGGCTAATAATTATTGCTTATAAATAATTGTTAACCTTTGTGCTATGCATAAAAAATCTTGTCTTAAACATTAGTTTATCAAAAAAAAAAAATCTTTTTTAATTAATGAAGAGATAATACTAGCAATCTTTAAACGAAAATTTGAAACAGAAAAAAATTCAGTATGGGGGCCAAGTCCTAGATGCAACATTAATGTTTTTTCTTTCAATTTTGCGTTTAAAAATTGCAAATATTATCTTCAATAATTAAATATTATAATTTTAGGTTATAATAAGGACGGATTGGATGATAGAACAATTCATCAAATTTCAACGTTCATTTGCGAGTTCTGAGATTGTCCTATTCAAATTTTGTTACTATATCAGTATAGGCCAGTTACTTGACAAAACTGAAATAATGACAGAACTTGAAAATAAATTTCACAGAACTAATTTTGAAATTTGAAGAATTGTTCAAATTCTCCGAAACAACCCATCCTAATTTTTTTTTTTTTTTTTTTAGTTTTTATTGTGTCATTTATTGAAATCCCAAATTTTAAAAATCAACCCGTAAAATAGTTTTTAATACTATTATACATCTATTTTGATTAATAGATGTATTTAAAAATATGCATTTTTTGGCTTGAATGAGGATTGAACCTTCCTCCCCAGGGACTGGCTCTTAACTGCTGTGATCTTTAAATTATTTTTTTTTTAAATAATTAGTTTTTTGGACTGACTAATATGAGTGAACTGCGCTATCACTTAAGCCAAGTACTAATTTAATGATACCGAGACTAATTTTGTATAAATGTTGATTGAATGCATTGCCATTGATAACAAATCCATCTGCCGAGTTTCAGCTAGATCGAATTTCAAGAAGTGGGTTATTTTCGACTTCCAAGATTCTACTTCATTAAATCATCCATTTATGCATTCATTCAAGAAATCAAAATTGATGTTCAAATAGATCAATTTAAAAATACGTGTATACTATAATTTAATACATTTTGTTACCAATGATTTATAAATAATTAATTCTGTTATTTGCAGAAGGCATTGAAATCATCAATATGCCAGAGCCTAAGAGGGAGAATGGAGAACACCTGGAAACAAATTATATGAAAATGAACAAAAGATGTACAGCAATTGTACAGCCTATCCATTAAACTGTACTTGTTAACTTTTTTTAAATTATTTTTAAGTTCACTTCAATAAAGTAATAAAATGTATGTATTTTATTACTTTAATAACTTAACTTATTAAAAAAATAACTTTTTTATTTGGAACGAATCTTTGAAAATGGTTTTATGTCCAGAAAAATGCATTCCGCGAATTTTCATTTCTAATAGATATATGTAAGATATAACACACAAAACATTTTTTCAAAACAGTTTCTACATGAAGAAAATATTAAATATTCATAACAGGAAGAAGGTAACTGTCTAAATGTGATTTCGAAAAACCACCCAATCCCCAAAATGCTGAATGTTAATACATTAAATGCCATGTTTAGCCAACGTTTCGGACAGCATTACAGTATCCATATTATCCAGTACTATGTTGCTAGCTCCAATCTTTTGGAAGCTCGTATTACATTAATATTTAAAATGGTTTCCTGCGTTTAGTTTTGGTGTACCCGTCAATTACCGGAAACTAAGAACTATTGAGCTTAGCCCGGTCGTCTTCTAGGTCGGCTTATTATGGAATCTTCGTGAATTTCGATTGCCTCCGTAATTAGGAGTGCTCTATGCGTTTTAGGTCTTCCCAGGAACAATTCTAAAATAATGGCCGGTTTCAGTTATTCTCGGCAAATGTAAATTTGCCAGGATGGCCGAGTTTATTTGCTCGAAAGTGTTCTGATATTCTGAGATCGTCCGTTCTTTCTGGCCTACATAAACCTTGTCACATCCGGAACAGCTGAGTTTGTAAACTCCATCTGCCTCTAGAGGAAACTTTGTTTTTGCAGGCGTCAGTAATTCTTGTATTTTTGTCGTGGTTCCGAAGACTGATTTGATGCTTTTTTCTCAGTATCCTGGCAATTTTGTCCGTCACATTGTGAACTAAGGCAAGAAATCATATACACAAGAAGCATAAACATAATCTTCGTTTACACATCTGCCCTGACGATAGACACCCTAATGCTGTTCGAAACGTTGGATAAATAAGGAGGTAGCGCAACACGACATAATGCCCCAAAAATAAACGACTTAAATAATTTTGGCAGTTAAAATCTCAAATCAAAAGGATAATTTATATTTACACCTGATTTTGAAAAACTCCGCTCAAAGCCGGAGACTTCAGCCAGTACATTGATAAACATAACTGTATTTTTCGCAGTTGTTTTTAGGCAAAATTTACAAGTTATTTATTCATCACTTAACAAACTATGACACTATTTTAACGGGACTGGGAATTCCGTTTAAGTGATAAAGTTTGCATACTTTCTTTCACACAAATTGTCAAACTCATTAAAAGTAAGTGTTCAGGACGCTACCCCCGGTAAGGCAGGTAAGGTAGGCAAGCAGCTAAACAGGTAAGCAGGCAATCTTGAGCGCCCCAGCGATGTTGATAACGTACTTTAAAAGACTAAAAGGTATATCCTGTTTGGTGTAAGCATTTTGTAAGGGCGCGATTCGGTGGATTATCGTGAACAAACGCGCCAAGTCACTTGATGGGAGGTTCGGGGAAAGTGAGGCAGTAAAGTACACCTGACGGCAAATACGTCAGTGTCGTGTACTGGCCGCAGGCATCACCTACCCCCGGCGTCTCCTCGTACGACAACCACTGTTTTATCGTGCCCATCAAAGTATTTAATTTACAAAGTTCGGTGGAAGGTATATTGTGTTTATTAATTACTCGAAATGAAGCATATGCGTGGAAATAACAGATGTTCTTCCATTTTTAATAAAGTGAAGTAAATTTACTTTATTATTTTACAAAACTTTTATAAGCACACTCGAAGTAAAATAGCACAAAGCTACGCTATATAATGTCATTGTAATATTATTACATTCCGTAAACACTCCAACATAAAATAACATTGTGTAGAGACGTATCTGACATAATTTAACAAGTGATTGATTATTTTTTATTATTATTTATCCCTTTAATTATTTGTGCTAAAAAATATAATAATATATATAATACAATTACGCAATAGCTGATTTAAGATTTTTAATTTTTATCCGCATGTAACCCCACTACAAAACAACTGAAATAATAAACATTTTCTTCAAGGCCGGAAACCGCTTAAGAATCACTGAAGTTATTTGAATGAGGCAATTTAAATAAATGTTTCTCAAGTTATAATATTATTTCTTATAAAACATTCTTCAACTCAGCGGAAATTGTTTCCAAGTACGGCAACAACTCCGAACACCTATTTAGCTAAGCAAAATTGATTTGATTAAAGTTTTCTTGCCCCAAAGGTTCGGGGATATTTACCAAGTCATAAATCTTCTTCCCTTAACTCTGTATCAATTCAAAGGACACTATAACCTCCCGCTAAATCACACGCTCTCGTATATAAACGGATAAGTCAGCCTGGAAAGTAAGCCCTTCGATCGATTAAATTGATTTGTTTTGCAGATACCCAAGAGGCTGGATAATCGCATCAATATGGCGATTAGTTCCAAACTCCATTATTGAGGCTCGACTTACTTGATTGCGCATTACCAAATTAATTCATCCTCATTTTTTATATCCGGCTCCAGTCTGTTTTAAAATCTTGTTAACTTGGAACTGACGCACTGACTTCACCTAACTTGGCTTAGCCTCGATTTTTCGAGAAGCATATTGCACGGTATTCCTCCGGAGTAGGGAAACCCATCGATCAAAATAAATTAAGCATAAATTCAAGCAGTGTTTTTTTTACATTTATTAAAAGAGAATTTTTAAAAAACAACAAAAATATGGAAAATTGTGGAAGCCATCCATAATTGTAATTGATTTGACAGATGTTATAACCACTGTGGTTGAGTAAATTTTAGCGAATTATTTTCAATATGAGCATTATTTTCAGCGGCGTCATAGCATCAACAGTTTAAAATGATTCTTAAATATATCTACGTAAAAAAAAAAAAAAATTATTAATAAGAGTATCCCAGGAGGATTAATAAATTATGATTATAGGATGTACCATCTAAATTACTAACTGCATATTCAAAGTTTTTATTCAAGTTAAAATCTGAAAGCAAAGATAGATTTAAAATACAGAGGGGTCATTCAATTTACTTCTTGGTTAAAATCTTGGGCCAGTCTTTGTGGCGAAGTTAAAGAAAGCATCCGCAAGCTGTACTTTTTCCCGAATGTAATTATACGAGGTTTTTGAGGCGAAATATAAAGTATAATGCTACAAAGTGCATTATTGTGAAAAGTCGAAATGGAGGAGAAGTCCTATTAGAACAACCCCTCTCCCTTTCCCTTCTTACCCTCTTTCCTTTGACGAATAGGTAATCCTTTGAACTTTCAGTCGTCCACAAAAGATATTGTAAAAATTGGAAAATTCTTTAACAATAACCAGCAGAATGGCCACAATGCATGGCTGACCGCTACCAAATTGCAACGAAATGAAATTATTAAAGAGCGTTCGATTTTCCGGCCGGTTGGACGCGATGTGGGCAAATGGCTGCCATGTTTAGAGTTTGCGCCTCAGCGAGGGAGATACTGAACCGAGTACAAATATCATGGTTATGCATACAATATACTCCTATTGTAATTATATGATAATACAACTTAGACACATAATTATAAAATGAAAATAAACCAACACGTGTTAAATTAGGATAATACCAGTGGGAAATCGCGAAGGCTTATTGGAAAACTTTTATTTTAGTTATTTGTTTCGTTAGAAACAATTTATAGCATTTTTTTAGGGTATCTTTAGATTTAGATCGTTGAAGGGATGGAATTTTTAAATAATTAATTCTATTATTTTGACCACCCAGAAAAATGATCTGGGCCTCGATTCTCAACGAAGTCATTCCAGTCGAACAACGAGTGGTTCGACCCACTTATTGTTTGAGTGGAATGACTTCCGACGTTTGGCTTATGTGAGTATGTACTTTCGAAGAGACTAAGAATAAGAAAGAAAAATATAAAGAAGTAGAATTAAGAATAAGAAAGTCGACCAATATGTACTTTCGACGGCGATTGCGAGCGGCCCGGATTATAGAATAGATACCCAGATACCTACTCTTTTGCTCGCAATTAAGATTATGCTATTTAGTAAATTAAATAACACCAGAAGATTTGGTACAGGTATTTAATATTATTACTATTTTCTCTGAACAGGTTACGGGAAGTATGGTTATTGCAAAGAAAACAGTCTTTACTTAACACTTTTACATTGTATTCTACAATTTTAGCCTACGTAGTATGATAGTAATTACTTACATTACATAGCTTAATGTTTGATAATTATTGCATAAAAATAATAACTAGCAACTAACTAACCGTAACGCTGTTTCAGGGATGGGCAGAGGTGATGGACCGCACAAACAACTCGGTCTTGCGACTCACTCCTTGCTTCATTTTATATAATTTTTATTTTTTTTATTGTAATATAAACAATATAGATACTTAAATATTTAACAATATTACATTTTAGATCATCATTGGTTATGTATACCTTATCAGAAAAGAGGAGTTCTTGTGTCTGATAAGGGAGCCACAATTCTTACATTGGTTTTATGTTATAATAATATTTTTGAACAGAATATAAATTTTTCAATGTAATGTTTAGTTAAAGTTTTTTTTGAAAAAAAATTTATTTCATTTATTTGTTCTGATTAAAATACAGCGTAGTTCAGAAGGGAGATTATTGTATTTTTTAGGGCTTGGTAAATATAATGGTTTTGCATTTGTGTTGTTTTAAAATTAGGTGTAATAAATTGATTTCCATTTCTCATAAGTTTGTAAAATTCTTGGTATTCTTTGTTATTTTTTTCTTTGTACATTTTTAGTGAAAGCTTGCTTAAATATGTCATTGACATTTGGTACTGGAAAAAATTTAAATAGTGATTTTTTTGAGAAGGTAGAATTTTTTGTAGTATTACTTTTATGATTCTTTGTGAATTAGATTGTTTTTACAGGATCCTCCCCAGCCAATGATTTCGTAGATAAGCAAAAAGTGGACAAGTGCATAGTACACATTTTTTATTGTTTTCACATTTAAGGTTCCATGATAACTCAACACAGTGACAATTAAATGACTTTTAAAAAGTGATATAAAGTCATTAGCTAACTAACCTAACATAACCTTACCTACTTAACCCAGTTAATAAAGTTTTTGTTTCATCACTTTCCATGACTTTATATAACTTTTTAAAGATGTGATGAATTATAATTTTGATGAGTTATCCGGTCGCCGTTGACTAGCGCGCAAGGCGAAGTCGCTCGGCGCTCGGCGCCCGGCGCTCGCGAGTTTTTCGAAAAATTTTTGCGACCATAATGTATTTGGTAGCGCGCGACCATCCGAATGTACAACAGAAATGTAACTGAAATTTACATTTAATTATTTTATTTATTTATATTCATACTCATACAATTCTGTTATCGCGACACAAATATATATATATTTTTTTTGAAAAATCACAGTGAAAATAGAGAGTTGACTGAATATAGGTAATATGAAATATAACAGTTAACAAAATATAGATAACGTAAAACAAAAATAAGTAAATGTGTACTTGATCGTGCCATGTCTTCCTCGGGTGTTCCCGACTTCTACTACTATTCACATTCGCGTCATATATTTTCCTTATACTCCTCCTATCTTCTTTCACCGGCTCTACATGCCCAAACCATCTATGAAACCCTTTCTTAATCTTAATCATTAAGCTTATTTTTAATATTTACCAATCTCCGAATTTTTCACATGGTCATGGATTTACCTCCCATAAGACTTCTAAGGATCATAAGGATCCTACTTTCATCCTTTCTCTGCCAGTCCCATACCTCACTACTGCACATCAGTGTTGGTATCAGCTACATCCACTCCATTCGTGGATTGCTAGCTTCACTTCTTTCGATATTGTTAGCGCCAAACGTTGTCCTCCATTAACAGATTTTCCTGCATATACCCTTCTTTTAATATCTCTATCATCTAAATATTACAAAACCGATTTTTTAATGTATGATGAATTATCATTGTGATGATTTATCCGGTCACCATTATTGGCATAGCTATAGCATTCACATGAGAGGCCCGACCCTGGTGGGTGAAGGGAAAAAGGAGGGGGTCGGAAAATTTATTAGAAAGTTTTTTATGACTTCTACTTTCCACAACTTTTTATTAACATCACATTGATAGACGAGATGGCGTAAATAATATTGTTGCAGGAATTTTATTTACTAGCACTATCACTTTTTTCCATTCAGGATGCCTCAATATTTTTACCTAGAAACTATTACGTATGTCTAACTTAAATTTATAATAAAGTTAACGAAAAGTACGTGAAGGGTCGGATGTGTCCGTAATATTCGTGTCAAATTACAGGGGTGGATGTTGCACGTGACAAACTATCCTTATATCCTGTAACTAATTAACTATTGGTAGGTATGTAAGCGGTTGAAGTGAAGTAATTATGTCCGAATAGTCGGATGGCAGAAAAAAAATTTTAAATGTTTGAAAATGCAATAATAGATCTTTAGAATAAACAAACCCATTTAAAAATACTTTTATATCCTGCCCTGAACACTTTGTAAAACTTCTTGTAAATAACGTGAAGACTATGTTTTTAATAATTATAGGTACCGTGGCCACGTTTTTTTCTTGCATAAATCAAAACAGGCGGATGATCTTAAGCGGGAATTTAAACCTTATCGCCATCTACGTAAGGGTTGGTATTGATAGCGGCTCAATTTAAAATATTACACGACGTAGTGCATCGCCTTAACCTTTCATTTAAAAAAAATATTTTTATAAGTCTTCTAACTGACGTACCTATCGAAAGATTGAAAAAAAGTTTTAAGCCTTCCTAGAGAATCTCCGATTTATTCTACCATTAAAACATTTAAAATTTTCAGCGATTCCGGTCGACAGTTTTTAAGTCAATAATCGCACACATACGAACATTGTATTTTATTTACATAAGTTTTCGGTCATACTATATTTATACGGTTCCATGCTAACTCAACACAGTGACTATTCAACACACTTTTAAAAAGTGATATAAAGTCATTAAAAGCGATGAAATTTTTTTTTTTAACCTAACCTATCCCACTTAACCCAGTTAATAAAGTTTTAGTTTCATCACTTTCCATGACTTTATATTAATTTTTAAAGATGTGTTTAATTATCATTTTGATGATTTATCCGGTCACCAATTTATACATAATGCATTAGAAATTCTTAAAGCAATTAACATAAACATTTGTAATATTTTAAAAAATAATCTGAGGTGACCTATATGAAAACAGTTATTTCAATTATTACATTAATTTTGTAAATATGAACCGAAATCGTGTGTTTTTTTTTTAATAATCATTTTCATCTGCATATAATTCTAAGAGAGCAGAGAGCAGTCCCTGGGAGGGTGGGTGGCGTGGAAAGGTACCCCGGGGATTATGGTTCATTACTCTTTAAGGATAACTGGATAATGATGGTTTCCGTCTTCCCTAATTAGGGGTCACATTGTACTGAGGATCTGGGTCCAATAAACCGCTCGACCGAAAAGATGGCATTGTTAAAACACGATCAACTTTTATATCCAAGAATTTATTTTTCGAATTCGAATAAGCACATTTTTGTTTCACCGTAGTTTATTCAGTACGAACTTTTAACCAGGCCTGTTCATGCTCGCTGGTTGTTAAGACCTGAATCCATTTCCTTTACGGATGCTTGAAAAACTTTCTGATGAAATTTGGCTGTAGCGTTGTTAAAAAAATGCGGGTTGACAAACTTTTAACATCTAAGATCGAATAACGTCCTGTTTTTTTTTGGAAGTTTGTTATTTGAATAACATTTATAAACCCCAATAAACCCCTTTAAAATGTTGCAATCTGTATTAGAAAAATATTTTTGTTGGTTTCTGTATTATGTATTTTAATATTATTATGGTTCTCAGAAAATAACATACCAGGTAAGAATACTTTTCAAAAAGTTTTTAAGTAGCTTTAGGATTATTTGTAATAATTTAAGTTAATTTGAGCACTTTAGTTTATAACGTAGGTACTCAAATCAATATTTTATTCAGAGGTAAATAATGAATTTAATGAATATATTGATGTCTAGATAGTAAATAAAAACCAACGCATTTCAGAATGCAGCCAAGTTTTTTTTTTAAATAATAAAGTTATTCAAATAAATCAACCCTGTATTGTATCTTGGAATTAAAATATTTGCTCAAGTAACGCAATAAAAAAATTCGAAAAGAATTAATAAAATAAAACAATTTTATTAACTAGTTATTTGTGTGTAATATATATGATAATAGGTCAGTTGAAAGAAGATGGAAATCACTTTCTATTTTAAAACATTGGCAAAACTATGAAAGCTGAAAAATTATAACTACAGTCTATTTTTTATCTCATTTTATAAAACTTCACAAAAATATTTGTGTAAAAAATCATTGAATGCATACACGCGAGGAAAAACCCTGTAAGATAGATAATTTCCACCGTGAAAGGGCTAATGTTCCTCAAGAATCGTTGAAAAGGGCTAAATTATACATACAAAGTGGCAAGTAGCCATTATTAATTAAACAGCGTTGATTGATGCAAATGGGGTAAGAAATGCGATATTTCTGAGGGAAGGCTTATCATTAAGTCCGGGGGTGCCAATTACAAATATTATCCAACCGTAATTACCTCGCATTTTCCAGTGAAAAAACGGAAACGGAAGGCGGCCGGGAACAAACGTTAATAAATACATAAACACGGGAGGTTAGCGCTTAGCGCTTAGCGGCCGCCGGTCGAAGCTTCTCACTTCTCACGCTTTATTAATCATTCAGCGTAAATGGCGTAAATACTGCAGAATACTTCGAAATGGATGAAGGTTCGCTAATGCCAGGTAAAGGTAACCAGAACTCGGAAACCGTGCCGCCAGCTACGTGGCACACACTACTCATTTTTGTAGGTGGCTATTTCAGAAAACAAACACAGTAATGGTAGAACATTAAACAAGGCCTTTAAATAATATAGCCTTTTGCTTCCTACTTCTCTACATGCATTAACCCTCCATGCATACTCAATAGCCCATACCCGCGATACATACCAATACTCGAATACTCGAATGGCCAACTTCGAAAAGTAAATAATGATTTTTTAGCCGGTGAGACTAAGCGCACGTGGAAAAATTAATCGATCAAATAACATTTTTGTTCAATCTCAACTATAAAGCGGATAATTTGTTTATTCCCTAACCAAAATGTGAAAACGGTTAGTCCTGGTATTATGTAATATGAATTTCCATGTTTTGGTTGGAATTTCTTAATAATTACACGACCGTCTTTTAAAAGAACTTTTTCTTGTCAAAATAATATATTTTTTGGTAAATTTTAATTTTTCTAAATCTTTTCAATAATTTGGTAAAAATAAGAGCTGGAATATCAGACAAAGCCAGGTTTTGCCTACAAGTAAACATATATAAGGCTGGCCGCATACATACGTTTTCCGTATTCGATTTCCGAATTCGTTTTCCGTATTCGGACATCCGAATGCACGGAATCAGTAGAAAATACATTAACTGCCGCACACGTTCGTTTTAGTTCCGAACGGAACAAATTCCTTACGCACGTTCCGAATGCGAGCCGGCGCATTCGGAGAAACCGAATGGAAAAAACCTAATGACGTCATGTGGAACGCAGCTATTGCATACAGTTTGTTTGTGCCGACGCAAACGTACGGAAATTTCCGTTCGTAATTCAGTGTTGCCAACGGATCTTGACCTAATATCGCCGTTTCTCATACATAAGGTAGCGTAAAGTAGCCGAATTTGCTGTTAGGTGGGACATGTTTAAAATTGATGTTTTTACGTGAAAATAAAACATTTCGTGGGGGGGGGGGTGGCTAGAGAATTTCAAAAAGATAAAATGTCTCCCCAGAAAATAAAAAAAAATTCATGGGGAGGGTGGCTAAAGAATTTCCCCGTTGTTTAAAATTGATGTTTTTGAAGTAGCTTAATTGGCGACCAGTCGCCTTTTAGATTTTTTCGGCGCCGATTCTCGCTCTGAGTAGCCTAAATGGCGATATATCGCCCTTGTTGGCAACACTGGTACTGACGTTTATACATTCCGAATGAAGAAAAACGAACGTTTGCGCTAGTCTCACGGAATTCCGAATACGGAAAACGAATTCGGAAATCGAATACGGAAAACTTATGTAAGCGGCCAGCCTTAGAAGAAACAATGAATTCTGAATTAATTCACTTTGTACAATTGTGTCATATTATTTGCCCTATGTAACGCAATAATTAATTTCACTGAAATTGATTAGCACGCTGAAAATAATATTAATTGACACCTGTCGAGTTAAAGAAAAAAAAACAAAAAAAAACACAAACTTTTTATACTATCCAACGGTAAAAAAAGAAGTGAAGTTGTATCGAGGAGGAACATGGCGTGATTAATAATTGGCAGCCGCTGAACTTTTCGTTTTCAAGTTTACAACTTTGTTAGGCCCGCTGTGTTCAGAAAAGGTCGAACGCTAAGTGCATGCTGGCAACTATTATTTTACAAGACATCTTAAAAAACTCACTTAAAAAAACCAATTTGCAAAAAGGTTGCAAACATATTCATACCTATCTGTTGATTTCAGTCTTCAAATAAATAAAAAAAACTTGTGGCTACCCATTTGTGCAGGGCCACGATATTATTTTTATCTTTATAAGTATATTATAAATCCAGACATGTCGATGAGATGAAACCCTCGATAGTACTAAATTCACTTAACAAGAAAACCTATTTTGTGTCAGGGTATTTATTGTCTAAGCACCAGTTTTTGGTTGGGTTTAAAATGCAATTATTGCATCTTTTTACTAAGAGGAGTGATGCTGTTTGGAAATACCTGGTGGGTTTTTTACCAAATAATAAATTATCGATAGTCTGCTAGATACTGATATTTTTGTCGTGCATTTTTGAATCATAGATTGCTTTAAAAGGTATAGAAAAGTTTGCCGAAATCGAAGCAAAGCCCCAAAACCTGCACTAGGAAACGAAAAAATAAAACCGCTTTTAGATTTAAATGAATCTTACTTTCTCTGTAAATAATTTTATGCGTAAATTTGGATTTTTTTTGGTGAAAAGCAGTTCCAACTGCTCCCAACCGTCTGGAGCCAGTGAGACTATGTCATCCATAATTGGGGTAAACAGGGGAAGGAGGTTGAAATTAAAAAGAAGATCTGGCTATTCCGATCTTGTCAGCAAATACGGCCAAAGCCATTTCAAGCAACGTTTCAATTCTGAATGGTGGTTTTACACCATGGCGATACTCAGTGTATCTTTCACTCTGTTGTGAAATAACACAAATTAATTAAATAAAATTAACTTGCGAATGCCAGGATTTTTACCCGTAACCTCCAGCTTGCTAGTCGAGAGTCTTACATCTCGATCAAGGAGGCCGTCAAGGTCACGGAAGATGTTTATTTGATTATTTATATATTTGTATATATATATGTTTAATTATTACGCATTATCTCAGCAATTGATTGAGATATTGGATCGAATTAAAGTCGGTGTATTATATATTTTTTTTAACAGTAACAATACTTCAATTTGAACTCCGAAATAAAGAGATTCGAGATTATTGACGTTAAAAAATTAAACGTAATGAAAACAGAAAAAGATTACCACATTTATTCCGCTTCAATCAAAACAGATTCAAATTTCGAGCTGGCACTCTTTTATTTTGTTCTACGACGTACGTTCCAAATCTCATCATATATATATATCAATATAAATTTGAATGTATGTATTTACGATTGTATGTTTGTAGAATACATTCTAGAGTTCTCCTCCAATTTGGTTAAAATTCGGTAAAGGGGAGGTTATAGAATCATTAAAGGTATCTATTAGGGACAACGCCGGAATCAAAACATCTTTTAAATAATATTTGCGAATAAAATTCAGCATACAGATAACATTTTTAGGCGAACATTGTAGACTGGTTTTGTGCCGACATACAACTTATTTTTATTTATTTCTTAACAGAGAATTGCTTTCACTTAAAAATATTACACCCAGTGTACTACCTACTTTCCGATCTACTTAGGTAAATATAAGTTTTATGTATATAAAAAAATATTCTTATTTAGACAAAAAGAATAAATTTTTTGAAAAACGAAATATCTTTTGATATTTATTTATTTATTTATTTATTTATTTATTTATCAAAAGGTATATATATATATATATTATACAAAAGATATATATTTATTTATGATATACCGATACAAATTACTAATTAGGGGGAGGACAGAGTTATTGATAGATTTGCATCAAACTAAATCATGGTACCGTACGTACATGTTTGTTGAGAAAACTTTAACATGATCACACATCAACTAGGCTAAGGCAAATGCCACAAATAATTCACCATCTTGTTTCCACTCCGAACAAATGCATTTCGAAGAATACAATGACATGTTCATTTGAAGTAGTACGAATAGGTAAAGGTATATTAGATAATAACGTAGCGGATGCTTTTCTTCTGTTGTAGTTCCCAGTGTGCAGTCTGTAAGGAGACATTTCCCTGGCATTCTAAAAGTTCCGCAAGGTTCGTGACGCGGCCGGGACTGCCGAGACACGAAACCCTTCGAAACTGATTTGTTGCGCGGTTCCGAAGACAGTCGCTCGCGTGATGGAGTCGTCTCTGGGAATGAAGTAAAACCACTGAGCTTTTACAATATTTAAACTGCCA
Source organism: Hesperophylax magnus (assembly GCA_026573805.1). NCBI lineage: Eukaryota > Metazoa > Arthropoda > Insecta > Trichoptera > Limnephilidae > Hesperophylax > Hesperophylax magnus. The sequence continues at coordinate 6,233,640 of JAIUSX010000006.1, read as the reverse complement.
TCACGTAAAAAACTGTAAGGTCTCTGCATAACTATCTGTCCGGCTGTGTACTCGAATTTAATTACTTTTCCACGGTAATCTACTTCATGAAGATAAAATAAAATCCGTATTTACATTGTACATAACTACGAAATTTATTTATAAAACTTTATAATACAAATAAGCAAAATTGCGTAAAGTATTATTCAGCAATAAGCTCAAAAAAAAGAAAAGAAAATTGATTTTATCATGGAACGTGCCATGAATCGAAAACATGGGGCTCTAATCACGAAAGTAGGTTTGTTCCCTCACGTTTGTTTATGCATGTTCAAGAATTATTTCTGAAAACTGCTAGTTTATGAATAATTCCCGGAATCGATCGTTGAATCGTAAGAGGCCAGCCCGTATCCGTTGAAAAATATGAAACAAGAAAGTTAAAATAGAATGAAGGGTATTTCTTATTCTTTCATTTCCTCCCCTAGAAGGATTGAAGAAGAATTGGAGGGGGTCTTAATAAACTGTGGCCATTTATTTGCTGAAATACAATGAATTTATAGTCATTGACGTTTGAACGATATCGCGTTCCTAGTTCGTTTTATCAAGATAAACAAACGTTGGATTCTGAGGTTCTTACTTTTGCATACGTCTAAATATACTAATATTAATACAACTATCAAAAACAACGCTATGTGTCAGCCATAACATTGAATGTGAATGTTCTTCAATTTCAAATTTATTTCTTGGGAGCTTTAAGCAACGAAGTGAATTTAACGAATCATTTTAAATTGCAGGTTAATTAAGAAGCCACAAGACCAGAAGGTTATACACACTGATGGTTACACAATAATAAATCCCTGAAAGCTCGTACCCTGGGCGAGTTTTTCAATCCAAGTGCCCGCTTTTTGTGTGAACATTGTGTAGCTGCCACTTTAGAAAATGAAGTGCTCTACTGCAGGGCGTACGGCACAACATCCCAGAAGAAAAGTGAGATTCGATTAATTCGCAATGGGCACTCACTGAGGGATTATCATAAAAATAGAGAAGCGCTCACAAGAGGTGAAAGTCGGCAGGATACAGGAACCGAGGCCCACTGCACCTCTCGGGGGATGTAAAAAGAGAATTCCGCACTGTCGGGGAATTGTAAAGTGGCCAACAAGGATAATGGAAAACTAAGATAATGTCGGCGGACGCAAAGTGGACGGCGCATAAAGCGAGTGTGAACACGCCTTTATTGAATTTGTCCGGAATTGTAAATGAGAGTTGACCGCTTGAGGGTGTGTGCCACCGCCACCACCACCGCTACAGTAAGCCGCTTGAGCTCATATTAATGTTGAAATGTGGCTAATTCCCCTCTTCGATACACTTTACTCACACTGACAGTACATACGTAGATATCTTACGCTGACCCTTCTCAGCTTAATTTCATAAAGACATGCAAATATTTAATAATCATTTCAGTATTTGCGATTTTGACTTTTTTAGAACTACATTATCATCAAAACTGTTTTATTAAAATTAAAATTGCAATTGCTTTTACATGTATAGATCTGAGCAGCAAATAAATTATCCAAAATATATCCACATTTACAAACTCAACATATTTCAAAATGTATTTATTTACACGAAATATACATAAAACAAACAAAAAATCTATAAGACCCGAAGTATCTATCGGTCTAGGAAAACCGAGCAAAATATTTCTGTTTTTGTGATTGGATAGTTCCAAAATTTAACAAGCACTTTAATACAATTGTTTTAATGAAATGCAATCACAGTTATATGAATATTCATTGGCTCAAATCTAATATGGCTGCAATCGAAGGGGAAATCGAAAATCATTTGAATACCCTCTGAATATTGATGATTAAGAGCTTGATTCTGAAATATTAAAAACAGTTTCCAAAGAACGGAATACAGAGAAATCTCTTCTGAAAAGTTCCTGAATTATTGAGATTGGCTATTTATAAATTGCAAATTATTCAGCGACTTGAATATTGAAGGCATTAGGCATATTTAAAAAAAAAAAATTAAAAAGGGACTGAGTTGCTTCGCCAAAAATCCTTTGTCGACTGAAAGATTCTCTATTTTTATTTAATTCAGTAAATTCTAATAAAATGGACTATAATAATTATTGGTAAATAAAACCTAGTTCTGCCTGTGTTTTAAAAATATATTTGGCATAATATTTTTACATACCTCTCTCCTTTATTCTAATTGAAATATACGGAATAAACAATAAGAAGTCTCGTCTATTTCAACAGATAAATGGATATGAAAAGCTCCGGACTAAAATGATGTTATGGACTGAAAATAGTTGGCCTAAAAATTCCATAGATACCCATTTCATAATATGTTGAGAGTTAGGAACTAGGTTACACAATAGATTTTCTGATTCGTATTTATAAATTACGTCATCAAAAGAATTTAAAGGTAATCTAGACCTCTTGTACTTTAAATCAACTTACCATTCTTTGTTTTCTCTTGATACGATTCTAAAATATTGCATCCTTCGACTTACCTGTAACAAAAAAATACATGTAAATTATTAAGGAAATACAATGTGCTGAAAAGTTGATATCTTCAGCGATTGGAATGGGATGTCATAGATATGTATTGGTTAAAGTCAACGTATGCACGTAATTGTGAGTGACTAGAATTTGAACAAGGCTGATACCTGTAAACGCTTTTAGATGACGTACAATGTGCTGAAAGTAACGCAAGTGGACGAGATTCTCAACGTCGAAATGGGAGGAATTACATTATGATGATGAAGCAAAACGAGACGCTGTGATAATAGTTTGCGAGTATACCGGCGTGACGTGTCAACTTAAGAGAATGATGTATTCAAAATTACTTTACACTTCAATTGAATTATTTAAGTGTAAAACCTTAATGTGTGAGGTTCATAAATCATTAAAATTAACATCACACTACCAGTGCCGATAATTGTGTGAATTAAAGTGGTATTTTTATGTTGTTAAATGAACCTGAAACATCTCAACTAACATGGACTGCCTACGGAGGGCAATGCAAAATGTGAAAAACTTGTGTGTCTGACATTGTCAAAATGACATGACTGTGACCTTCAAAGTGCACAGAATCGGATTGACTTCAGAATTCAGTTGAATAAATGCATTCTCAACAGTATTGTCAGAATGCATCATTGAAATGGAGTACAAGTCAGACGAGTATATAAAACCAAAGGTGACAAACGCGGATTGATTCCAGGGCCCGACAGCATCAACTTTGTCGCATTACGAAGTCAACAATCGCGTTGAATGGTTTTCGGTGTACGTTGCATTCGATGCGCCGCTACTCACACAGATTTATGCCCACGTGTGTGTGGGCCATGTGTACATGGCCCACAGTCACGGATCGTAAATGCATTTCAATTTATTTAAATAACGCGTTGGATTGCCACTGCCCTGAGTGGATGGGATGAATTTCAAATTGCGAACGCCACGACTCCCGCCGTTACATTGCATTCCGCTTTCATTTCGAGCAGTAGAGTTAAATCACGCGCGGCAAATGTGTTCTCTATGTAGCGAGTAGCAAGCAGGTATAAAATCCCTTGATTTATTACTTTTCATTCGCACGCTAAGAAGATTGATAGGCTTTTAATTATTATTAAAAAAAATTTTTGCCGCACTTTTTATTGTTGCGAATTATTGCTGACAAATTGTGGTTTAAAAAACTTACGAAATAAGTTTATAGCATTTAGACAGATGCAAATGCATGATTCCTTTTAGTGAAACACAGTTGTCCAACAAATAAGAACGCTTTCATACTCCTCGAAATCCGTAACTACAGTAATTTATAATTAGAACAAGCAGGAAATTTAACCTACATTTATTTGCGTTTTATTCGGTGACCTTGCTGGGTGAATAGTGAACAACAAACAAAAAAGCTACGTTAATTAGTCCTTTCATATACACCTTGGCAAAGGTCTATCAGTGCCGTTTTTTAATATGTAAATATTCACTCTCAGTTAATCATAAACTCCTTGAAAATGCATTTTAAATCAAGACTGATAAAATTTATTTAAATAAATACAAAAACGGGTTTGTCGGCACCCTCTATCTCTATCATTATTAAAGGGGATCTTCAATTTGGGTGGCAGGGAATCGCCGCCACGGGAACCGTTTATTGGATACCCAACACCTCTGCTATGGGTCACCCTAAGTGGTTGGCTAAGGTTCGTGACTAAGTAGGGGTGCCCGGGTTCATGGATTGAGGCTTGTCTTGGTCTTGGCGGCGAATGCGTCTGCTCACCTACTTCGTGGTGGGCAGATCGAGAGAGTGGTTGAGGGAGGGATGCCTTACACCTCTCCAGTAGGATTATTTCTTCAGAACACACTGACCCCCAGATTCCTACCCTTCCTTTATATCTTTTCGATCACAGAACTTCCTCTCCTTCCTTTCCTTAAAGAGACCCTTTACACAGCATCCCCTAAGATGATATAGGCTCTGAGAGAAATTATTTTCCTCAGGGCCTCCTCTGTGGAGCTAATGTAAAAAAATGTTACTAATAGGAACACAGTAGCCCTGAGAGTATTCTAGTTGTCCAGTGAACAGTGGTGTAGCAGCTTATGAGACCATCATTCAGCGTTGTATAAATCAGTGCGACTCGCAGGAATTAATGGCGGGATAATGAAGCCAATGGAATTTACGTTCATACAACGCCGTTGGGCATTCATTTTAATTTCCCCAATGAAAGCAATTACAGCAATTATATTCAATGCAACAAATGCATTTATCTACGCGGACGGTTTACATTGTCATTCTGAATGGCGCAGTAATTTGGATATTTTAAGTGACTTTTTGATCGCATGGTCTAAACAAAATTAAATACGCCACATCCTTGTATTACAAACGCTCATAATTACGTATACTGACCTACTTTTTTCGAGTACACATAATGAAAAAGCAATTGAATGAAACCTAATGCAATTTAAATTTGCATGGCAAAGTGATAAACGATTTAAAAAAAGTAATTTTATTAATTAATTAATTTCAAATATTATTATACTAAATATTCATTTCAAATATTATAAAAAAATGTTCATTGCACATTTTTGTGCGAAGCTCAATATACCAATGTTTAGCCTGAAAAGGCTTTTTTCATAGAATTTAGATAATGTAAACGACACTGTAGGATTTTTTAAAATGCAACAAAATTTTAGAATTAGTTATCTCGGCATGCAATGCATTTATCCTGAAAACCGTGATTTTTTACCTTCAAAAAGCTAGATTGCTATTGAAATCATTAAATTTTTTTTTTTATTAAACTGATTGAACAAAATAACAGGGTGAAAAATTTTAGAAAAAACACCTTATTTTAAACTACAAGAAATTTGAAAAACTTCTGGGAATTCATCAATGACTATTGTTCATATCAAATAGGCTTTGTTTAATAAAACAGTATTTTAACCGTTTTGATTTTTCGGAGATTTAACTAAATCATTCAAAGCCGATATTAGTCGTAAATACTGTAATAAATGTAATCTTGCCAAAACGACGAATTGAAATAATATTGAGTTTAGATAAAATAAATAACTATGTATAAGCCACTATCTATTTGAAAAGGATTGAAAAGTTTCAAAACCAACAGTTTCTTCGTCAGGATAAACGTAGAGTAAGAATTAACAATTTCAAGAATAGGCATATACGTAAAAAATATTACAATGACTGGTGATTATTTAGCTTTTTATACCAATAACTTTTAACCAATAGTTATGATGATATTTTAATCAAATCGGGGTTTATAATTTCTTATTTTATTTTAACAATTATATACATGCACATTTTTTTAATAGTGCTACCCATCTCAGTTGAGAAATCACTTTTCGTGTTTGTAACGATTGTATCTTTTTAAAATGGCTTTTAGAAATTTTAATACTAGATATAAGGAGCGCCTAAAAGGTTTGAATAATAATAATTATACTTAATTTGCCAACCACATTTGGAAATAAATCATTAATTTGATACAAATAAAGGGTTATTTTTTTGCATACAAGTACGAATTTTTACAATCAGAAAAGTTTGAAATTAGAAAAAGTGTTAATAGTCAATTAAATATTTTTAATAAATAAAAATTATATAAATATAGTAATACTATGTTTTGTAGGAAAACATACAGTCTGCACCGATTAATAGATTCAGGCTGGATTGTAGGCTTAAAGAAAGAAAATGACATGATTGATAGAAGTGTTATAATGTATATTTGTATATATGTGATTAATAAAAATAGCCATCTCGAAAATTTATTTACTCAATGCTACCTGTATCGTTAATAATATTTTTATTTTTTTTTTAGTTATTTATTGATTCTGTTATGTTAATTTATAAAAGTTTTTGGCGTATACATAAATGTCTTCGTTTATAAAAGTATTTTTCATATACATAAATATAATAATTGTTTCTAATAATAACTCATTAATTTCTGCCCGTTGTAATATTTTTGTCTGTTGGTACTAATGAATTATCTATTCTTTTATGTCTTTTCTTAAATTTAAATTTTACGTTATCCTGACGAAGAAACCACTGGTTTCGAAATATGTTGATCTTTTTTGGTTTAATAGTCGTGTATGCAAAGTTATTTAAATTAAAATGATGCCATAGAGTAAATTTGCAATTATTGAAGATATCAGGTTTATTCATTTACACGATGAAGTGAGCAAAACTCGTACGAAGCCGAACGATTATATTGTAAAGGCCATGGAATATTCTATTACAAGGCCGAGCTTTTAAGCTAAATAATTAAACCTTATTTACGGTTGAAAACATCGCGGGAAATTTGCTGCACACACAAAAATATCGCTGTGAAAAAAACATCTCTGTAATATTTTACGATACGGCGAATGTCAACGAAAATATTAACAAAACGGAAATCCGCCCGCCCTGGCTGCAGAATAAACAAACGCAGAATCAGAAGCGAATTTCATCGCACAGTGTACCTTCATTTATTATTTGTGTAGTTTCGTAGCATTTATACCTAGGAAGCCATTGTTTCACCTATCTGTAGCGATTCAGTCAGTTTATTAGACCAGATTTCAAAAGAAAAGACTTTTTATATTGCTGAAATGCAATTACCCAACACGATCATTAAATGACTCACAACTCGATAAAATCAGTGAAAAAAGATTTGCAAGGCTTTTGCAACAACATAGGTTTTTTAAACTACAGAAAAATTATAGCATTGGTTATTTCGGCACGTAATGAATTCATCCTGGAGATTTTTCTGGAGTGCCTTTTTACCTTCAAAAACCAAATTGCTATTGAAATTGTACCTTCTGGACATATTAATTATTTTATGAAGCAGGAAGAAAAGTATTTGAAAAAAGTACAGAAATCGAGAAGTTAGTTTTTGTTATATTTAACAAATTATTATAAGCATGAAACACACATATAAATTGAAAAAAGTATTTTGAGAAAAAATACATGCCGCCGATGGGAATTGATTTTTTTGTATTTGGTTCGCAGGGGTACTATATATTCATATTTATAAATTGTATACGTATTTATTTGTATAAATAATAAAAGTTAAAAATATGCGACAATGATACCAGTTTTAGATTTTTTTAAATTTTATGCGTTTTGTTCACAGATTGCCTAGTACTATAAAAATACACAATAAAAAAAAGTATCACTGTATCATGTTTTTAAACTTTAGTTTCAGTTTTCTTAATCATGTTAACCTTTCTTCTTGTGACTCTACATTACTACGTAATTAAAAAAAATACCTACACATATATAATGGGGGTACATACGCATGTAAATGAAATATGGCAAAATAAAGATAATTTCGACGTAGTTAGTAGGAAATTTTTTCAATTTAAA